>JARFIW010000149.1:705000-1422242 GCA_036346225.1 Platerodrilus igneus | reverse complement strand
TACTCACTTACCTTAATGTTCATACTGTTGGCTTCTACGGAAGTGGTTAACAGCATTTAAACCAGAACAAATCTCCGCTGACGGATTATGTAGAAGCGCAGTAGCACACACATTCACCAAAAAATGTATATTGTTTTAATACATGACCGCACGGGCCGAATGCTTCGAAACGAGTGTACAAAACCAGTGCTAGATAAGACCGCCTGGTTTATCGCAAAACAAAACCTTGACTGTTTAAAATAAATAACATCGAAATTAAGACTGGCGTTCTAACCCAATTTTGAACATACCCCCACCCAAAATAATTAAATTTTGATAGCTAAAAGGGGTGAAGAAAAGAAAAAAAAGAAAAAAGGGAGAAATTAAAAAAAATGCAAATAAGCTCTTTTGGTGTAGTTGTGTAGAGACAAAAACGAGAAAATAAAGAAACTCTAAAGAATGATCAATTAATGTGATTGTTGATCACGTCATATTAATTTTAAGGAGGTGGAAGCGGTACCACCTTATTTATTGGTCGTACCGTTTCACCTGAGGGTGTCTTTAACCGAACAACACGTACTATGCCGTCACTTCCAGGTATCAGCTTTGTTACCCTTGCTAAAGGCCAACACGCAGGGAGTGTACCTGGGGTCAAGTACAACACCAGATCGCCTTCTTCCAACTGTTTGGCCGGGGTAGTCCATTTGGGCCTATGCTGAAGGGTGTGGAGGTATTCATTTGACCAACGCTTCCAGAACCCTTGGATTAACTGTTGACAAAGCCGCCAACGAGTGAGTCTGTTAGTAGGAATGTTTGTCAAATCTACTTCGGGTCGTGCCTGAATAGGACCGCCTATCAGGAAATGTGCCGGCGTCAATGCATCAATTCCATCATCGGGTGAAGCTGGTAAGGAGCAAAACGGGCAAGAGTTTAAAATGCCCTCAATTCTAATAACGATTGTGTTAAATTCTTCTGTAGTAAATTGGTTGTTACCAATTATTCTCTTTAAATGGAATTTAACACTTTTGATTCCTGCCTCCCACAATCCACCGAAATGGGGTGCGTAGGGAGGATTAAAGGACCATTCAATGCCCCGAATAGCTAAATAATGTGCAATCTCGGGCTTAGACGAGTCAAAAAAATTTTGAAATTTCAGAAATTTCTCTAGCAGCTCCGCGGAAGTTCCGTCCTTGATCGGAATAAAATTTCGCCGGAAGTCCGCGTCTAGAAATAAATCTGTCTAGTGCGGCTAGACATGCTTGGGAAGTTAACGAGGTGACGAGTTCGATATGAATGGCACGCGAGACCATGCATATAAACAAAGCAATATATGCCTTCTCATACCTAGCTGTGCGCAGATTAGGTACTTTTACCATAAAGGGTCCGCCAAAGTCAATCCCCGTGTGTGTGAAACATTTTCCCGGTTCGAGTCGGTAAGCTGGAAGATCCGCCATAGGTGGTTGGATAGGTTCCGCCTTATATCGGTAACATGTAAGGCAACGAAAAATACGATGTCGAATTATGTTTCGAATTGAAGGAATCCAAAATCTCCTATTTACAAGAGAATGTACCAGGCGATTTCCACCATGGCCCGAGTATATGTGATAATGATCGCATATCAAGATAGCTAATCTGCTGTCCCGCGGAATTAGGTAGGGATATTTAGTAGCAATTGGGAGCTTCGACTGGCGCAAACGTCCCCCCACCATGATTAAACCCACAGGGGAGAGAAAAGGGGACAAATGACGATAATTTTCTGTGCAAGGTTGACCCTTTTCTAATAACAAAATTTCGTTTCGATTGTGCTCGTACTGAGAAATTCTTATAATAAATAACAAAGCGTCATTACATTCCAATGACGTTAAGTTGCCAGTACGCAGCTGATCGTTTGGAGCGTTATTAGTGCGCGCAATGCAATTGAATTTGAATCTAAGTATATAGGCGAAAATTCTTTGTACTTTAATAAAACTTGAATGTCGCAGCAAAATGTCCGTAAATGGTTGAACATCAATTGCGGACAACAAGGCTTGAGGTGTCATAGGGGTAGAAACGTCCAACCCTTGTGCAGGCGAGTATTCAAATGTACTACCTGGCCATTCAGAAATGTTCCGATATATGAAGTCGGGCCCTTTCCAACACAAATCACAACAAAGCAGTTCCGATGGCATTAACCCGCGACTTGCCGGGTCGGCGGGATTATCTGCACTAGGCACATGCCTCCAACGAGCTGTGGGTTGATTTTCGTAGATTTGAACAACCCTGTTGGCAAAGAATATTTTTAATCGATGCGGAGGGGTGCGAATCCACGACAGGGTGTTTACTGAATCACTAAAACAAATAGGTTCTTGAAGGTGTAAAGAATCAAATGCTGGGGAAGTAGACTTCATAAGTTTTGATAGAAGACATGCCGCCCCTAATTCGAGACGTGGTATCGTCCACGTTTTTAGTGGAGCCACGCGAGTTTTTGAAATTATTAAATTTATGAAAATTTGGCCATCAACCTCTAATCGTAAATAAATAACTGCAGCCATGCCAAGCTCGATAGCATCAGCAAAACCTACCATGAAACCTTTTACTTCACCAACTTTCCATACACAGCGCGGAATAGACACGTTTTCGAGAAGTGGTAATTCGGCTTGAATTTGATTCCACTTCTGTAACACTACGGCAGGGAGTTTGTCATCCCATCCTACTTTTAGTAACCACAATTGTTGAATAAGCGTTTTAAGTATAAAAGTAAATGGACTGATGTATCCATTAATGTCAAAGGTTCGCGCAATACGGGAAAGAATGCCTCTTTTCGATGGTGTATCAGAGGCATTTCGAACTTTGCATTTAAGTACATCTAATCTTAGATCCCAACAAAGCCCTAAAACTTTATTAATAGAATCAGGACTGGAATTAGGTAATTGTATCGTATCTGAAGAATTACCAATTACATTGGCATGTGAACTGGCCCATTTGCTCAGTTCAAACCCACCCAGTTTTAACAAATCAATGAGTTCAGCTTTAAGAAGTAGAGCATCTTCAATGGAATCTGCTCCTGTCAAAATGTCGTCTACATATGTAGAAGAACTGAGAGCGCACAAAGCTCGTGGAAATTTAGAACCTTCGTCAACCAATAATTGTTTTAGAACACGAAGGGCAAGGTAAGGACTGCAACATGCACCGAAAATAACGCGTGTGTGTTCTAGCTCTGTTAAAGGTTCATTTGGATTAAACCTCCAAAATATGTGCAAGAATTTCCGATCATCAGGGTGTACTAAAATTGATCTGAACATTTGACGAATGTCACACGTAAGGGCCACTTGTGGAATTCTGAATCTTGTGATAACAAGACCTATATCCGTTTGTAGTTTCGGACCCGGCAGTAGAATATCATTAAGGCATTTATTATTACAGTCTTTATCAGTCGGGTTGAAAACTACACGAATCTGGGTATGTGATGCGGGATTCTTTAAGACCCCGTGATGGGTCATCACATACGGGGATACGTCAACCGCAGGTTCAAGGTGCTTCTGTGATAAATAATCACTAATGTTTTCCGCATACAATTTATGAAAATTTTCATCGCGTTTGAAACGCGCTTCAAGCTTTAAGAACCTATTGATTGCATGTTCTCTAGTCGAACCTAGAGCTTGGGAAACATTGTCTTTAAACGGTAATCTGACCATATATTGACCTGAGGCCGTACGCGTAGTACTAGATTTGAAATGCTCTTCACAAGCAGTCTCCTCCGGGGAGGGTAAAGGTGGAGAAAATATTTCTTCGGATTCCCAAAATAAACGTAAAGTTTCATTTAGAGATTGCGTTTCTACCATATTAGTCAATAAAGCGACGTTCGTAGGTGAAAGTATCATTTTAGGTACTTCACCCATGATTACCCATCCAAAAGAAGTAAGAAATGCCGCGGGTTTGCCTTTCAAGTATGAAGGCTCACTTGGCGTGATATCTAAAACAGCTGACACCCCTAATAAAATATCAACTGGTGCGGATACGTGGAAATCGGGATCAGCTAACTTAAGAGAGGAAAATTGTTGTTTTAACTGTATGGGTAACGTAACTGTAGGGAGATTCGTGGTAATCTTTGGTACAACTACAGCTTCACAATTTAAATAAAAATTGCTGTCGTATAAGGAGCCAATTTTACAGTCGACTAAACCCTGAACTTTTGTTAAATGCGACTGTCCTACACCACGTATTTCAAATGGGCACTTTCTTCGTTTGAAGCCTAACCTATCAGCTAAATCGATAGTGATAAAATTCGACTGAGATCCTGTATCTAAGATTAGGCGACAGCGCTGCCAACTACCATCAGTCGAGAGGACTTGTACTTGTGCTGTGGCTAAGAGCGCAACTGGTCCGTTTTCGACAGCGCAAGAATGTACAAAATTTACTGGCATAGAAACTTTTTCTATTACATTGGTATTGGCAACAATCTGAACATCGGCGTCTGTACATAAAGGCGTAGTATTAGAGGGGATCTGTACAGGGCTAGGATTATCGAAATGTAGTAAAGAATTGTGCTTTTTACTACCGCAATGTAGACATCGAAATTTGGATTGACAAGAAAAAAGTGGATGCGGATTTAAACAAGCAAAACATCTACGGTTATTCTTGACTAATTCATGTCTATCTTTTGGTGACAATGCTAATAGTTTCGGGCATCTATTAAATTTATGAGCTTGATTGCATGCCGGACAAGAAACGGAAGCCACTGTGTGTACAGTAGGACCCTTAGACGCGACTTCTTGCGAAGTCATACAAATGCGTTTGTTACTAGCATTATTGTAGCGATCGCCAGATTTTGCGGCACGTGACGTTGGTATGCTCTTTGAAGCAGAGGTACTACCAACTAACGCTGAAATGGAGCATTTATTACGTAAAAACTTTATAAAATTTTTAAACGTAGGATATTCGTGTTCTAAGTAATGCTCTTTTTCAAATTCTTGTTTTGTTTTGGAATCTAACAATCCAAGAGAAAAATGTAAAAATATATAATCGGCTAAATCGGGAGGTTTCATATCGGTTAATGCTGTAACATTAGCTTGCAGTGTTTCGCACAAATCATTAAGAGCTTGAAAAGAATCTGTCTTTAGTTGAGACAGTGTAAAGATTTTAGATAGACAATGATGAGCAATTAAGCGTTTATTTGTGTAGCGTTGGACCAGCAGGTCGTACACTACCGAATAATTTTCTGGTGAAAACCGCACACTTTGTGCTAACTTTAAAGCGGAATTTTCCAGGTAGGATAGTAAGTATGAAAACTTTTCGATGTCACTCAACGTATTGTTTTTGTGAATCAAGGTGTCGTACAAAGATCTAAATGCGTCAAATTTTTCGGGATTACCTTCGAACTTAAACAATTTTAATTCAGGTAGGCGAACATTCGAATCGCTGTTCGATGTTGTATTACCGTTAGAACTAACGTTCGTGGTTGTGGTGTATCGACCAGCAACGCTTAAAATCTCGAAGTATAAACCGTCAAAACTAGATTCTAATGATACTGTATCTGTTGTAAAGTTTGCATGTAAATTCGATAAATCCGACAATGCATCTAAAGTGTGTAGAAATTCATCTCTAACTGGCATTAAATAGCCAACACGATTTTTAAATTGATCTAATTTAGCAGGTAAATCTTTGATCAAATCAAAACAGTCCTGTAATCGCCTAAATAACCTTTCTTTCCGATTGTGTAATCTCTTAAATTCAGCAATACTTTGCTGATCGGGTTCCATATTAAAGCTGATAACCAGAGTTGAATGAAATTATCGCTAAATTATTTATTATTTACAATAACAATAACGCGAGCCGTAATTTATAATTTCGAAGAATGAACCTGGCAACAATCACAATTGGTGATAAGGTGAACTATTATATTTTCAAGTTCAAGAACAAACTTTGAGCTTTGATTAGAATTATGCACATGTATCAATGCAATTAGTGAAATTGAATATAATAGTATTTTATCTCTACACAAAATTTACATATGGATCCTGTGCTCAGAAGTGACCACAAATGTTTATGTTGGAGAAACAATGGGAACATTTACACTAAGCGTGAAACCCCAGATTATTTCTTTAGAGCAAGTGGACTGTAACTTGGGGGTAGTGTTGCGATAAAATACTCTTAGCGGTAAATCAAACAATGATCATGCACTTACCTTAATGTTCATACTGTTGGCTTCTACGGAAGTGATTAACAGCATTTAAACCAGAACAAATCTCCGCTGACGGATTATGTAGAAGCGCAGTAGCACACACATTCACCAAAAAATGTATATTGTTTTAATACATGACCGCACGGGCCGAATGCTTCGAAACGAGTGTACAAAACCAGTGCTAGATAAGACCGCCTGGTTTATCGCAAAACAAAACCTTGACTGTTTAAAATAAATAACATTGAAATTAAGAGTGGCGTTTTAACCCAATTTTGAACAATATGTAAACGGGAACTTTATCAAAAAGGAATTCAGTCGATTTCAGTCATTTCGATTTGATTAATTCGATTCTTGTCGATTTACGCGATCGACAATGTAATAATGTATAACTTCGCGACAACCAGGTAAAAGTAACGTTGACTATGCCGTCAAAATAACGTGCGTTTACACTTGAAATGGTTTGAAATATAGAAGACATTAAATGTAGTTATTTGATTTTGTAACAATTTAAATGAAAAATTCTTCGATACAAAAAGCTATTCTAAAATTCAATTAAATAATTAAATTGAAGATGCACTTTTAGTCACTGATGTTCTAAATTAAGATTTAAGCGAATATAGATGATTTTGTCTACTGGGATTTGAACGTCAATTTAAAATAAAAACAAGAAGGAAAATTTGGACAAGTACTCTTTTAATATATAACCATAAGTATACAATTTTAGATTGCTTGTTTGTAACTGAGATTGCAGTTTTTGTCCTTTGAATTTAAGTAGAATAAATTTTATTCATATAATTTTTTTTGTAAAGATATTTACTAGAAAGTTTGGTCAGAGTTTGAAGTACTTTCAATTTTAAATAAACTAACTGTCAAGGTTTTTTTGGCCAAACAACCTTACAAGGGTGGAAATATAAGCCAGGTATACTATCCACAAGAGAAGGGATTTGAGATCTGTAAATTTTACGCAAGATTAGGTGAGGAACATTTTGATAATTAGGTGAATAAGTACTTGTTTGGAATAATTTTATGTTTGAAAGGAACTATATTGTAACTGTTCAATGTTCATTTGTATGAGAGAAAATATTTTTAACTGCATAGATGCTTTTTGATATTGCTGTGTTAAATTTCAGTTTGTAAATTCCATTACTTCCGTTGAGCTAGCCAAGCAAAAAATTAAAAAGGATGGTAAATCAGTATTTACAAATTTTATAATTTGCTGTACCTGTATCACAGCACTCATTTAGCTGCACTCCAACGTGCGACAGCTACTGATGTAATTTATTTAATATTCATTAACTATTTTATTATACAGACTAAAGAGATATAATACCTATAAATTACGTATTATTTTGATGACTAAAACCCAGGAACTGCTGATTATTATTATTAATATATATATATATATATATATATATATATATATATACATATATATATATATATAATATATATATATATATATATATATATATATATTAATGTGATAGGTCATCTAGGGTTTATTGAGTACCAGATTCTGAACAAAAAACACCAATACCCAAAAAAACACACAAAATTTTTTAACACCTTTCAGTGTAGAAGCACTTTGTGTATTGTACTTTAAAAAGCTTTATAATAGTGTAATACGTAGGTTAAAAAGTCAGTAAAAATACAAATCATCCCTTGATATTAAGTGTAATTTAAAACGAGTTCTAAAATTTAATACCCGCAAATACTCTATTTAATATAGCGTTGCGCATACTTAACATTAAAGTATTCCTACTGAAAACGTAAGATAGTATATATATATATATATATATATATATATATATTGCTATAATAAATGGTTGTTTAAGGGTGTAGTAGTAGTAAGGATCGATTAGTAACTGTAAATAGCAATGGGAATCAGAAAACTTCATTTATTTAGCAGAAAAGAAGTAATTCGTACATTATGTAAATAGCAAGCATTTAACACCCTGTATATAGACCGTAATTAACTTTAACCAATTCAAGTAAGCACATCTTTCAATAATAGAACGCGTATTCAGCAGAGAAATAATCGTACATGTAATTAAGCTACGTTGAGAAGTGTTTAACAAGTTTATAAAACAAATACGCAGAAGATAAGATAAAACCTAATCAATTCTCATGCAATTACGCTGGAACAATATGCGCTTTGATAAGAAAACGCACTTTCAAAGATCAATCTAAATAAATACATGAACGAAAACAGCATTAAAGTTACATCATTTATTTTGTACAATTATCCAAAAGGCACCATTTACACAAAACAACAGACGTAAGTTAAAAGTCTAGCTACGATAAGAATAGCAAATAACAAGCTTGATATGAAAATCTAAAAGAGTTTCATCAGAAATCAGCTTGAAAATGCTGGAAATAAAAAAACAAACGTGGTTGGTCGCAACAATCTGTAAGACTACTTGGAAAACCAATCCTAATGTAGGAAAAAGCTATATAACACCCACCGGTGATAAGGCACGGTTAGTCTCCACTTGAAGCTCGTCGAATCCACAACACTTTTAATCAGAAATCTACATGTCATATAAATAAAATTTATATTATAGTGAAATAGTGCTGTGCAGCAATTGCGTTAAGAATACATGAAGAGTTTTTGCGGTTTTTTTTTTAGAAAACGTGAGTAGAAATTGCGTCTAAGACAATTCTAATTTGCGCCTAAGACAATTCTAATCTGCGTCGAAAACAATACCATTTCTGGTTCTAATTCAAATTCACGAATATAATAAGAAATTCATAATTGAAAGAAACACACGAATTCCAATTGGTATTTAAGGCATATACAGAGAAATATAAAATAAAAGCACGAGGTGATTTTTGGAGACAAGGGCTAACCGTACTGAAATATTGGTTCAACGTATGTTAAGGAGTACAAAGCAGGGCATTGGTTTCGATTGAAGATAACAAGGGAGTGTTGATCCACAACACGAAACAAATCAGGTCAGACCTACCTAGTTTTAAGAAATCTTTTCAAATTTAAATTTTAACATTAAATATTAATTTTCTCACTAATTTGTAGAGTCAACAAGGACATTGAGTACTTTGAAACATACGTAATAATCATAAAAAAGTCTCGAATGTTCCAGATTTTTTGTAAAAGGTGTTGTTTTTGGTGACTTTATATTAAATTATAAGTATACAAATTTTGGGATAAATAATCCATGTTATATTAATTGATTGAAGGGTGTATTGTGAAGTGTAAATGTTATTTCCTTTCATTATATGAAAGTTGATTGACTTCGTTTTATCAATTCACACAGGTAATCATAAAGGGGTGAAAGAAAATTTATCATTGCAATGTTGTGCACTCTGTGTAAATTAAAAACCCAATTTACAAAAAATCGAAAGAGAGTTTACTATACAAATCAAGCTAATATTTGCAGAGCCAAATATAAAAGATGTTGTTGTTTCATAAAGGGAATAAACATTAATCGACAGTCTCGTTTGACATCATCAGCATGAAGTGGTTTATAACCCTTATGAAACAACCAAAAACAATTGACAAAAATAACTTTGAAAGAACTTCTGTAGGATGGCAAGAGTAAAATAGGAACGCCATTAGATGTATAATGTGTTTATAATATGTATAATATGTATAATATGTATAATATGTATAATATGTATAATATGTATAATATGTATAATATGTATAATATGTATAATATGTATAATATGTATAATATGTATAATATGTATAATATGTATAATATGTATAATATGTATAATATGTATAATATGTATAATATGTATAATATGTATAATATGTATAATATGTATAATATGTATAATATGTATAATATGTATAATATGTATAATATGTATAATATGTATAATATGTATAATATGTATAATATGTATAATATGTATAATATGTATAATATGTATAATATGTATAATATGTATAATATGTATAATATGTATAATATGTATAATATGTATAATATGTATAATATGATAATATGTATAATATGTATAATATGTATAATATGTATAATATGTATAATATGTATAATATGTATAATATGTATAATATGTATAATATGTATAATATGTATAATATGTATAATATGTATAATATGTATAATATGTATAATATGTATAATATGTATAATATGTATAATATGTATAATATGTATAATATGTATAATATGTATAATATGTATAATATGTATAATATGTATAATATGTATAATATGTATAATATGTATAATATGTATAATATGTATAATATGTATAATATGTATAATATGTATAATATGTATAATATGATATATGTAATATGTATAATATGTATAATATGTATAATATGTATAATATGTATAATATGTATAATATGTATAATATGTATAATATATAATATTATAATATGTATAATATGTATAATATATAATATGTATAATATGTATAATATGTATAATATGTATAATATGTTATAATATGTATAATATGTATAATATGTATAATATGTATAATATGTATAATATGTATAATATGTATAATATGTATAATATGTATAATATGTATAATATGTATAATATGTATATATATATGTATAATATGTATAATATGTATAATATGTATAATATATATGTATAATATGTATAATATGTATATAATATGTATAATATGTATAATATGTATAATATGTATAATATGTATAATATGTATAATATGTATAATATGTATAATATGTATAATATGTATAATATGTATAATATGTATAATATGTATAATATGTATATATAATATGTATAATATGTATAATATGTATAATATGTATAATAATATGTATAATATGTATAATATGTATAATATGTATAATATGTATAATATGTATAATATGTATAATATGTATAATATGTATAATATGTATAATATGTATAATATGTATAATATGATAATATATAATATGTATAATATGTATAATATGTATAATATGTATAATATGTATAATATGATAATATATAATATGTATAATATGATATATAATATGTATAATATGTATAATATGTATAATATGTATATTATGTATAATATGTATAATATGTATAATATGTATAATATGTATAATATGTATAATATGTATAATATGTATAATATGTATAATATGTACAATATGTACAATATGTACAATATGTATAATATGTATAATATGTATAATTATGTATAATATGTATATATGTATAATATGTATAATATGTATAATATATATATGTATAATATGTATAATATGTATAATATGTATATGTATAATATGTATAATATGTATAATATGTATAATATGTATAATATGTATAATATGTAATATATATGTACAATATGCACAATATGTATAATACGTATAATACTTATAATACGTATAATACGTATAATACGTATAATACGTATAATACGTATAATACGTATAATACGTATAATACGTATAATACGTATAATACGTATAATACGTTTAATACGTATAATACGTATAATACGTATAATACGTATAATACGTATAATACGTATAATACGTATAATACGTATAATACGTATAATACGTATAATACGTATAATACGTATAATACGTATAATACGTATAATACGTATAATACGTATAATACGTATAATACGTATAATACGTATAATACGTATAATACGTATAATACGTATACCATGGAGAGTAGAGATCATAATAATTAACGAAACTATATAATAATTACTTTTAGCAAATTATTTGTTTTAAAATTTCCCATTTCTTTGTAGCAATGTACTACCTAACAACACTGTAATCGGTTTTTAAACCAAAATTGAGTTATTCATTAGTTGTGTCTGGTATATGTTAAAATAGCAGTATTCCGTTTGCAGCTTATAAAAAAGTTTCGTAAGCTTTTGGCAAGCTATGTGTCTATTTATTTTTGAAACAAATTGTTATTTTATTTTAGTTGTATTGTAAACGATAAAAAAAGAAATTTTAAGTACTACTCTGGCTGTACTAATTTTGTATCATTCCTTCACATAAGCCGCAGTCACAGTTAGCAATACCTTATACAACTCTTATGTGGATGAGTAGAGGACATAAAGAGTTACATTTTACCCGCTCGGCGCGGATAGAACAACAAACGATCTTTCGAAGTCTGTGATTAAAAATTAAGTGATTTGATTTTCATAGGAAATTAATTACGCCGACATTTGATAGTACCATGGTTATGGCTGAAGCGCAAAAAACTACGAGAACGTTGCAAATTTGCATATCTCATTTATTACTATGCTACTAATCTAAATTTAGTTTTGTCTAAGTCTGCTGGCTTTATAAGGTATATATGAATATTCTCTACAAACCCGTTGGGATTTTTTGCTTTTTCACTAAACGAAGTAAGCGAATTTACACTAAACTTAATTATAAAACCCGTCTTGTAACACAAACGTGATGAAATATTCATGGACGTTTCGTAGAAAATGTCTTCAAACATAAAACATATCATCTTCTAGTTTGAGTCTGTAATTGAAAACGAAATTTCTTATAGGGATCATGAAACTGTGCTATGTGCGCGTTGTGACTATACACTACCTGAGAAGAATTCCCCCTATTTTCTCTGTTTTTTCTTCGTTCCGATAAATTAGTACGGACTTTATAAAAAGGTTGTGGCATTGGGTACTGTAACAAATTTAAAATTTTAAGACACTATTTCCTGAATCTAACAAATTATTATCAAAACTTTTGGAAACGGATGACCAAAATATTCAGCTGAAGATACGTCGGAGAGAGTCAGAGCATCCGAAAAAGATTAAGAGGAATCTCATAGACGATTGTTGTAAATATTATGTTAAACGTAGAGCAATGATTTAGGCAAACCTCGGATTACAAGTGTTGTACGTCTCTTTGACCAGTAAGTATGACTTTAGACAATCATTAGCAATCAACTTTTAATTTTGCCATTACAGAGATATATGGCAAATTTTTTAATTGTTCAAATTTACAAAGCTAACCGATTCACGTATACAAAGATGCAAGCACTACAAGAAGTATTCCGATAGAGATACATAATTCTATACGTTCACAAAAATTCAGTTAAATTTTTTTAGCAGCCGAAAGCTCGTTGAGTTGTTTTTAATCTAATAAGCTTAAAATTTTTCTGCTAAAAATTGTTTTACCTTAAAAGGAAGAAAGAGGTATTTGAGAGCTGTACAATATCAAAATATGATTGTAGCATTACTTGTAGCATTAATTATCATAGAGAGAGCTCTTTCAGATAATTAAAGATCCTGATCCGGAACACTTTTAGAGGAGAATTCTTCTGAGTAGCGACAAACTTTTGAAATCGTCAACTAAACTTGTCGGTTTAGATATATATATATATATATATATATATATATATATATATATATGTATATATATATATATATATACTACTGTTAGACTAGTATCATGACGTTTAAAACAAGAATTCCACAACTGACCTTAAATTCCTCTTAATTGGTCATATAGGATTGAGTCCTGCTACGTCACACGTCCAGAACAATCAAGTGGCTTCTGGGCGTTGTGTCGTGTTTTGATTTGTTTAAACTAGAGGTTCGTCCGTATATGTTGAATCTAGAATCGTTTAATAATGCAACATTTACAGAACTTGGCGTTCAAATAGCCCCGAATTATCGTTAATTAACAGAATTTAATGCTGTAATTTACCTCATTTCTACTAAATTTATCGCTTGATTTATGGCTTTCGTTAATGGTTTTATTTTATATTGTGGATTTTTACGTAGTTTAATGAAAACGTTTTCAATTTCTAGTTGAAGGATACATGCGCGTTTTTTGTCAAAAATACGACCGTATGTTTAGCATCATTATGCACTCTTCTTAACACTTATAATATGCTTATTATGAACTGAAATGAAAATTAAATATTATGTCCGCAGTATCCTTTCAAACTCAATTCTTCTAGAAGGCGTTCTGTTTACGCGGCTAAAAATACTTGCCCTCCATTATATGTACACACTATCATGTGGAATTTTTAAATGATCACGCATTTAGTCGTAATGGAGTATATTTTGATAAAAAATAAGTACACTTTGGTATGCAGCTCTTCGAAAAACAACTTTCTTCTACACGCAGAATATCCTAATTTGTATCTAAAAGCACGATCCCTGAGTGATTAAAAATGAAAATTCCTTCAATCAAAGTCTTTTATGCATTTATAATTTATAATTTAATTTAGCTTAATTTAACTTAAAGGATTGGAAAATATATCAAAAACTAGAATACAAATAAGACATGAGAACCTACAAAAGGTTACAATTTCTGCTACCTAGGAAGCCAAATAACGCAAGATGGGGAAAATGCAAAAGATATAAAACAAAGATTAGCAAAAGGCCGTGCTGCATTTAACATGAAAAAGCAACTACTATGTTCAAAGACAACAAACATAGAAACAAGGAAAAGATTGTTTAAAACATATTTATGGAGTACAGCACTGTACGGCTGTGAAGCCTAGACCGTAGGAGAAGCGGACAAAAAAAAAGGTAGAAGCCTTTGAAATGTGGTGCTATGATGAAAATATCATGGACAGACAGAGTATAGAACAAATAAATTCTAGAAATGGCAGGGAGTAAAAGAAATACATTAAGAAATAGCATCGCATGTTAGGTCACATACTAAGACATGAGGGAATAGTGCGCAATATAACAGAAGCAGAGATGGGAAACAAGAGAGGTAGAGATAGACATAGGTTAGACTATTGCACACAGATAGGCAAAGCTGTCGGAATTTCGGGGACATGTGTAGGTCAGCTCAGAATATAAATCAGTATAGGTACGCGCCAAATCAGTTCAAAAACAGAAAACCTAATGTCAAAAAAACAATAGTACTTAAACCTAATGACTATTATCAGGTGTTGGTTTTGTAATATTCTCAACTAACGTTGATTGTGTGAAAGGATTTATCCTAAAACTATTAATTCATTCAATTCCTAAGTGTCGAGGGATCTTGGTAGAGGTTGCTTGACCGCCTTCTAATACCACTGAATATCGGTAAAATAGGATATACACTTAGGAAACAATAGAAGAGGAGCCAAGCTGTATCTAACAAAAAAGAACAACGGCTAAGTTCAAAAACAACAAACATAGAAACAAGGAATAACTGTTGAAAGCATATGCGTGGAGTACAGCACTGTATAGTTATGAAATATGGCACTAGCAGAAGCAGACAGGAAAACGTAGATTTTGTAATGTGGTGCTTCAGATGTATGATGATGATAGCATCCACAGACAAAGTTAATAACAAACAGGTTCTAGAAATAGTAGCAGAAAAAAGATATCGGTGGAAAACGACAAAAAAAACAGAATAAGTTTTCAATTCTTTTTATGTGTAAAAATTTTTTCAAAATGCGTAATTTGATTTCAGCAACTTTGAGGTCATATCTCAAAGCATTCTGACCCTTACAATTTCTGTACAGCATCGTTGATCAACTACGGTGACCCAAATAATAATAATAGTAAAAAATATTTGAATTATCCAAAACATTTTTAATGCAAATTTTGTGAATTAACGAGCTTTAAGTGAAGATTATTTTAATACATAAATGCTCATAAAATAAATTTATTGTCTAAACTTAGGTTGTAAATTGTATTGATAGGCGTTATTTATTTCTGTGTATGCAAGAAATTGTTGAAATAATGTGTATAAAAATATGTATTTGAACGTATGGAAGATTGTTCATACATGTTTCTTGCGATTTCTGTGTCTCATTTCATTTTCATAAAATCCACAGCATACTTTCCGTTAAGCTAGCCAGGCAAGAAAAAGGTAAGATAGGGTAAAATTTTATATTTTCTATATATATATATTTTTAAACGATAGCCACGGCTAGGCCGCACAATCTAAAAATATTTTCACCTATATACAGGGTGTGCCAGTATGGTTTCCAACCCAAAGCTATGTTTTTTTAAATCAAACACCCTATATTTGATACCATATTCTAAAAGCTCTTTTGATGCTCATCAAAATTATATAGAGGTACTATAGGTCTATAATGGACGGTTTGCTTTTTATGAGTCATTTTATGTCAAAATCATCTCAACTTTGAAAAATTGCAGAAGTTTTCTTATTGAACTTGCAGAGTTGATTCTTTTACAACATAATTTTCCATATCCTGTTGTATTATTATCGATAGCGCGATGTGCTTGTTTTTTTCTTTTATTGTACAAGGTAAAGCAAAACGCAAAATGAACAAAAAGTCAATTTTTTAAATGGCAGCCGCCATATTGGATTTTGCCATTGAATAGCGTTTTTGTGGAGCTTTCTATTGACATATAATGTTTTATAGGTTACATGAGAAAAAATTCTGAAAAATTGAGAAAACATATTTTTTATGCAGTTTTGGGACTAGAGAAAACTAAGTAGGCTACTAGCATCAAATCTGACATATCTTGTCAATATTAATTATCTTAAAAATTTTCCGTTTAATTTATTGATGTCACAATGAATTTCACACGACAAGAATTAATTAATATGATATACTGTATTGAAGAAGCTGATCGAAACCCTTTATTGGCAAGTTGAATCTATCATCAAAAATATTCAAACTTGAGAACGCCACGAACTGTAACCTTTGAAAAGCTGCGAGACAGATTTGAAGCTACTGGAAACGTTGCATATTCTAAGTGTGAAATAATAGCAAAACGAATTGACGACGAATCCGAATTAGAAGTTTTGCTGATAATAGAAGAAAATCGGAATCTGAGCACCAGAGAAATCGCTCTAGTAACTGATATTTCAAAAATCAGCGTAAACAATATAATATTGAAACATCCATTCCACCCTTATCACATCGAACTTCATCAAGAACCATATGGAGATGATTGTGAGAATCGCATACAATTTTCAAGTAGAATGAGCGGTGTGTTTGCCGAAAATTATTACATTTCGAACATTTTGTTTACTGACGATGCATCGATCAAAAGCAACGAATCAGTCAATAGGAATAATATGCATTACTATGCAACCGAAAATCCACATTGGTTAAGAACTGTTGATCATCAACATCAATGGTCCCTTAATGCATGAGGAGGTATTATTGGTAACCAAGATATGTCAGATTTGATGCTAGTACATTTTTGGTTAAATCTTCCTTTAATAAAATCTTTAAAATAGTATTATATTGAAGAATTTTCCCTCTTGATTGTAATTAATAAATTCCATTTTCTAATGTCATTTGCATTTAAAACATCACTTCATATTTATTGTACCAACGTAATAATTATTAAATTAAGGTATACTTACTGCATATTTCAAATATTATCTTCGCAAAGCAACAGCTCGCGACTTAAAATAACATTTCGCGATCGCATTTAAGAATCAAATGAATCGACTGAATGAATCTAATGAACGAATCCCGTTTTTAATAAACGCTTTCTTATGTACGCGATTTTATGTTTTCAGAATGTTGTAGAATTAGCGCAATTTTATTCTAAATAATAAACGCCTATCTTACTTAATTTCTTGGAAATTCTCATTAGCGTTCAAATTTGTAGAGCTTTATTGTCATGTTATCTGATTCCACTTATTCGTGACGCGCGCTGCGTCTTCTTGTTTAACACATATAGTATTATTGTGACGTCGCATACTAATGCAAAAGGTAATCAATTTTATTGCTAATAAAGGGTTTCGATCAGCTTCTCCAATACAGTATATCATATTAATTAATTCTTGACGTGTGAAATTCATTGTGACATCAACAAATTAAACGGAAAATTTTTAAGATAATTAATGTTGACAAGATATATCAGATTTGATGCTAGTAGCCTACTTAGTTTTCTCTAGTCCCAAAACTGCATAAAAAACATGTTTTCTCAATTTTTCAGAATTTTTTCTCATGTAACCTATAAAACATTATATGTCAATAGAAAGCTCCACAAAAACGCTATTCAATGGCAATTATCCACTGCAAAATTAACGCGAATTTTTGATGACTCACAGAGACGAGGTTTGAGTTCTGTAATTGTTAATAAACATTAGGCAAGGATTATTTTTAAGTACTTTTAGGAATAATTTTCTGTGTAAATGTAAGCTGTAAATTGTTTTATAAATTCTTTTGTATGAAAGAAAAATGTTTTTGAATGCATGAACGTATCTTGACATTGCTGTGTTTTATTTCATTTTCGTAAACTTCACAGCGTAATTTCTGTTGAAGCTGGCCAGGCAAGGAAAAGGAAATGCAAGATAGTAATTTTATATTTTCTGTAGCACTCTCATTAATACAGTTCGTCGTACCTAAGTCACAACAAAAATTAGTGGCGCAATATTTAGCTACGCTAAACGCGAGGCCGTAGTGTGTGTGTATGTATATATATATATATATATATATATATATATATATATATATATCTATATATATACAGGGTGTCCACGTCCTCCGTGAAAGTTCTATAACTTTTATGTTATTTAAGATATCAATTTCCCGGTTTTTTTAAACGATAGCCACGGCTAAGCCGCACAATCTATAAATATTTTCACCTATATACAGGGTGTGCCAATATGGTTTCCAACCCAAAGTTATGTTTCTTTAAATGAAACACCCTAGATTTGATACCATATTCTAAAAGCTCTTTTGATACTTATCAAAATTATATAGAGGTACTATAGATCTATAATGAACGGTTTGCCTTTTATGAGTCATTTTATGTCATAATTATGTCAACTTTGAGAAATTGCAGAAGTTTTCTTATTGAGCTTGGAGAGTTGATTCTTTCACGACATAATTTTCCATATCCTGTTGTATTATTATCGTACAAGGTATTATCGTATTGTACAAGGTTAAGCAAAACGCAAAATGAACAAAAAGTCAATTTTTTTAAATGGCACTCGCCATATTGGATTTTGCCATTGAATAGCGTTTTTGTGGAGCTTTCTATTGACATATAATGTTTTATAGGTTACATGAGAAAAAATTCTGAAAAATTGAGAAAATATGTTTTTTATGCAGTTTTGGGACTAGAGAAAACTAAATAGGCTACTAGCATCAAATCTGACATATCTTGTTAATATTAATTATCTTAAAAATTTTCCGTTTAATTTGTTGATGTCACAATGAATTTCACACGTCAAGAATTAATTAATATGATATACTGTATTGGAGAAGCTGATCGAAACCCTTTATTAGCAATAAAATTGATTACCTTTTGCATTAGTATGCGACGTCACAATAATACTATATGTGTTAAACAAGAAGACGCAGCGCGCGTCACGAATAAGTGGAATCAGATAACATGACAATAAAGCTCTACAAATTTGAACGCTAATGAGAATTTCCAAGAAATTAAGTAAGATAGGCGTTTATTATTTAGAATGAAATTGCGCTAATTCTACAACATTCTGAAAACATAAAATCGCGTACATAAGAAAGCGTTTATTAAAAACGGGGATTCGTTCATTAGATTCATTCAGTCGATTCATTTGATTCTTAAATGCGATCGCGAAATGTTATTTTAAGTCGCGAGCTGTTGCTTTGCGAAGATAATATTTGAAATATGCAGTAAGTATACCTTAATTTAATAATTATTACGTTGGTACAATAAATATGAAGTGATGTTTTAAATGCAAATGACATTAAAAAATGGAATTTATTAATTACAATCAAGAGGGAAAATTCTTCAATATAATACTATTTTAAAGATTTTATTAAAAGGAAGATTTAACCAAAAATGTACTAGCATCAAATCTGACATATCTTGGTTACCAATAATACCTCCTCATGCATTAAGGGACCATTGATGTTGATGATCAACAGTTCTTAACCAATGTGGATTTTCGGTTGCATAGTAATGCATATTATTCCTATTGACTGATTCGTTGCTTTTGATCGATGCATCGTCAGTAAACAAAATGTTCGAAATGTAATAATTTTCGGCAAACACACCGCTCATTCTACTTGAAAATTGTATGCGATTCTCACAATCATCTCCATATGGTTCTTGATGAAGTTCGATGTGATAAGGGTGGAATGGATGTTTCAATATTATATTGTTTACGCTGATTTTGAAATATCAGTTACTAGAGCGATTTCTCTGGTGCTCAGATTCCGATTTTCTTCTATTATCAGCAAAACTTCTAATTCGGATTCGTCGTCAATTCGTTTTGCTATTATTTCACACTTAGAATATGCAACGTTTCCAGTAGCTTCAAATCTGTCTCGCAGCTTTTCAAAGGTTACAGTTCGTGGCGTTCTCAAGTTTGAATATTTTGATGATAGATTCAACTTGCCAATAAAGGGTTTCGATCAGCTTCTCCAATACAGTATATCATATTAATTAATTCTTGTCGTGAAATTCATTGTGACATCAACAAATTAAACGGAAAATTTTAAGATAATTAATATTGACAAGATATGTCAGATTTGATGCTAGTAGCCTATTTAGTTTTCTCTAGTCCCAAAACTGCATAAAAACATATTTTCTCAATTTTTCAGAATTTTTCTCATGTAACCTATAAAACATTATATGTCAATAGAAAGCTCCACAAAACGCTATTCAATGGCAAAATCCAATATGGCGAGTGCCATTTAAAAAAATTGACTTTTTGTTCATTTTGCGTTTTGCTTAACCTTGTACAATACGATAATACCTTGTACGATAATAATACAACAGGATATGGAAAATTATGTCGTGAAAGAATCAACTCTCCAAGCTCAATAAGAAAACTTCTGCAATTTCTCAAAGTTGACATAATTTTGACATAAAATGACTCATAAAAGGCAAACCGTCCATTATAGATCTATAGTACCTCTATATAATTTTGATAAGTATCAAAAGAGCTTTTAGAATATGGTATCAAATCTAGGGTGTTTCATTTAAAGAAACATAACTTTGGGTTGGAAACCATATTGGCACACCCTGTATATAGGTGAAAATATTTATAGATTGTGCGGCTTAGCCGTGGCTATCGTTTAAAAAAACCGGGAAGTTGATATCTTAAATAACATAAAAGTTATAAAACTTTCACGGAGGACGTGGACACCCTGTATATATATATATATATATATATATATATATATATATATAATACACACACACTACGGCCTCGCGTTTAGCGTAGCTAAATATTGCGCCACTAATTTTTGTTGTGACTTAGGTACGACGAACTGTATTAATGAGAGTGCTACAGAAAATATAAAATTACTATCTTGCATTTCCTTTTCCTTGCCTGGCCAGCTTCAACAGAAATTACGCTGTGAAGTTTACGAAAATGAAATAAAACACAGCAATGTCAAGATACGTTCATGCATTCAAAAACATTTTTCTTTCATATAAAAGAATTTATAAAACAATTTACAGCTTACATTTACACAGAAAATTATTCCTAAAAGTACTTAAAAATAATCCTTGCCTAATGTTTATTAACAATTACAGAACTCAAACCTCGTCTCTGTGAGTCATCAAAAATTCGCGTTAATTTTGCAGTGGATAATTTGCCGATCCTTTACTACCCTGTTTGTAAGTGTGATTGAATAATGACACTGCACAAATCATTTAGTAAAGGTCAACATGCTTCAAATTCTGACCTCAAAATTTGCTGGTAATTACCTGCTCACAAAATTTTTTTATAAAATTAAGAATTTATTTTAATTTAAGTTACATATATCTAAATTTTCTTATCAATTACAAACAAAGAAAAATCCACAGAAAATAGTGCTTATCAAAATCTCGTTTCCATTATCATCAACGGTATTAAATATTTTCTGGTTCCATTTCAAATAGAATTATTTGCTTACACTACTCCATTTAAAGTTAGAACATCAGTTTTCAAAAGGCATCTATATTTTTAATCGATCAAATTCAGCAGTGGTTCTTGTATCTGGATTTATGTCGAAGATCATTCAATTTTGTAGTGTTTTCCAAAATAATAGTTTTTTGTAATTTATGCATAGTCCTCTGTTACTTGCGAAATTCCAACTAACTACTCTAAACTTATAAGTTTCATGTCGCAAAATAAATTAAAGAAACTTTGCTCGGATATTACATGTTGCTTTACTGCCAATAAATCTGAGTTCTTTATTCAAAAGTTACACCTTAAATGTCAAATACTGTGTACATGCCGAATACTGAATCTTGAATAAATCTATCTAATTCAGTTTCGGTTTATGTAGTAAAACTAAACTAATATCTTATATTCTAGTTTTTTTTTTAGATTTGTTTAGAAGTATTGGTCACCCTGGATAATGCAATATTTTCGAGAATGTCGCGTTTTAATGATCTAATTAATATAAAATGATGATTTATGTTTATCGTAAAACGTGGTCTATCATTTTCTAATGCATGAAGTTAAAGTTGTGTCTCCTTTGTGTAATGCGTAACGCTATTAAACCACGTTCTTATCTTAACTTTTATAGCATTAATTCACTTCGACAATTCGTCGAAAATGGTAACTTGAGCCGGAAACAATTATAGTCCCGTATGCGCCCATTCCTACAATTCTAAATTCTGAACCAGTAATAAAAATAATCAAGTTACAAGTTATTCGATAACTAACTGAGCGTTGCAGACAAATCGCAAAAGGTCCATTACAATTACGTAATGGAATCGGAATACCAAGCCATACAAATTTTGGAAATGGGCATACCACATAAAACCCTTGGTTGGTGTTGTCAAAAATTTCGCGACCATTGTAGTCACAAATATTAACGAATATCCTGTAGAAAGTTCTATTGTTCTACCTCTCGAAATTTAATCTATAAATCTCTTATTTATCTATATTTTATACTAAAAAATATAAGAAACATAGAACTAGACGAGTCATATAACAATAAATTAAAAAGAAATCTGAAAAATCTTCGACTTGGTACTGCAATAAGTAAGAAAAGGACGCTATAAGAAAATTTTGTTTAGGACACCGTGACATTATATTCTGAAGGAATTCCTCTCAACTTACTTATAAAATTAAACAGAAAATACATTTGAAAAACGATTACTTCTAGAGATTCACCGCAATCAGAACAGGACCATTGATTCCAAATCCAAGACAACAAGAATTTTTAACAAAATTCTACAATGGACTCAAAAATTAATAACCTCATACAACCCGCCTTAATCTGAACGGCGCTGTGTGATATTTTACATTTGTGTAATGGACAATAAACCTCCTACAAAAATGTAGTACTCTTATCCTGGAATGTAAACGGTCTGCAAAACAAGATGACTGAGTTAAGATATTTTCTATAAGAACATAACGTAGACGTTGCATTGATTGAAGAAACCAAGATAACGCACCATAGACCAATCTATATGGCGAACTACAGTGTTTACATGAAAGATTGAAATCCACGACAAGAACAACCAACCAGCGATGGAGTAGCAGGCTTGATACGCAAACAACTGATCCACAAAGAACAACTAAGACCGATTAGTATGGAAGCTGCACGTGTGTGAAATTTAAAACTAATGGCAAATATTTCCAAGCCATATCAGTCTACCGAAGCCCAAATCAAACAAGCATGCAATAACACGCCAACAATCATCGCTGGAAACCTTAAAGCAAAGCACCAGACTTGGAAATCAAGAACAATTAACAAGAACGGCCGTTTCCTCTACATGCCCTCATTTAACAAGGATTTTGATATAGTAACACCTAATGGACTAACAGGATTCCCCCAGAAAGGCAACAACAAGCAGACACCCTAGACATTTCCAGAACATCCCCTTCAAAATGGCCATAAAAGTGATCCAAGATCTCGGCTCATATCATTTACCAGTACTCACGGAAATTCAAATACAGTCGCAAATAATTCATTCCCGCTCCAGAGACCGTTTAACCGCAAATGAGAGTTAATCAAGCTTATGTTAGACGATTTCAAGAATAAATCCTGGATCGACCACATTAACACTACGCTAGAAACAGAGGGTTATCTATACAGAATCAATCGCAGACTCATAACACGGAGAATCGTAGGCCTATCGCCATTACAAGCACTGAATGGAATGTTATGTAGCGTTCAAGACCGAGCTGCAAAATTCACAGAAGTTATACGAAATACATTCACATCGAATTAAACAAACGACAAGAACTGTACAAACTTGGTGAATATAGTAATGGACCACATTCTGCAAACAACAATAGAAAATGACATAATTCACACCACACCAAAAGAAATCGAATAAGTCATCAATATGCAGAGTAACGGGAAGACACAGAGAATATGAAGTACCTCAGAATAACAAAGAAAAGCTGGCATTTATTACCAAAATTTTTAATAGTATAATTATTATTCAAATTTGCCACCATCTACAGATTACCAACATCGCATATTTAACTACAACACGGCTATATAACCAACAGAAGAATTCAAGTCAAGGTAGAAGATGTCTTATCACCATCAACACCAATCACAGCTAGAGTTTCGCAAGAGGGATGTCTCTCTCCCACAATGTTTAACTCGTACATCAAAAGTATACCATGCCTCCCGGAAGCCTGCTGTGCTATGTACGCTGACGACATACTATTTCTAACAAGAGAAAGAGCAGAAGGATATCTCAAGGGAATATTTACATACAGAAATAATCTACCAAGCACCATGGATATCAGACAAAAGGCTTATCTAACATACGTACGACCAATTCTAACCTACGCGACAGCAGCATCGTATACATTCATTTCCAAAATTAACAGAGCAAAAATAGAAGTGTTCCAAAATAAAGCAATGAGTGCGATCACTGGAGCTCCGTGGTTCTCAAGTTACGAGACATTAAGGTAGGACCTAAAACTTCCAACATTAGAGGCACAATAAATGTCATATTACCTTTCCAAATATTAAGCGCCATTAAGATGTAAATACTATAAACTTGAACACGCTAATACATTAATGTCATCTATGGCTCCTACAAAAATATGTTACAATTAACTTTGTGCAATGTGCATCATCTGCCTGTGCGTTAACGAGAAAATCCTCAGGTGTTCAAAGCCACTTTAGTTAATTAAATGCTGGAAATGTTCAGTCCAGCCCATGGGGTAAAGAGTCTATCCTCAAAAGACTTCTTAAGTGTTTTACAGTGCTTTTGCTGATGATGATCACTAAGTGGTCGAACTACGTATTTAATTTATATAATGTTGTAAACAGGTTTTTAATTTATTTAATTCGTTTCTCTCTGAAATACTTTCATGCATTTGAAATACCCCTAAAATAATATTTAGTAAAATTTGTTGTAGAAAATTTTGCAAATTATAATATTTGCGTCAAGGGTAAATAAAGTAACTTCAATTTACAAGAAATATAAAGCGACGGAGTTGGAGATATCATTACGACAGGAACGCGACCAAACTCGATTCTCGACTACTACTAACCTAATTTCAAGCAGATTGCTGCCATATTAGTTTTATATGCATCGAACGAACAGCATTAAGAAGCATGAACTCATACAATTAACTTTCATTTTAAACATAATGTAATAAATTTGGAGAAGATTTCTACCAACATTGTCTCGTGTTCCTTTCCTCTATATTATAAAACAAAATATTTGTTAGAAACATAATTTAGCATTCCTGCATCTTGTTTCGATTCTTTTAGCGCCTCAAGTATTGACTTTAAAATCCCAACAAATGGGATGATTGCTTATATTAAACTTCTTAAAGCTGCCACAAGCAATGTAAAGCTCACTTCCAGGAAACTGCTTTAATGAGGTTGAAGTGCCAAATCTTATTTTCTGCGCAACAACTTGAGGGTTTACGGAAATTGTACTGTCAGTGAAAACACATTTACTTCAGAACTCAGAAGGGAATTGATTCGCTGACGTCAATTATTTATTTAAGACAGTGTGCAACTGCGACATAAAATCAAAAGTTGTAATGTAAAATCTTTTTTAAAATATACGATAATCTAACTGCTAACCCTTATTTAACCCTTATTTACACACCCAACTTTTACCTCGTTGCTACACACCCACGGTATAGCCGGGTGCTCACCGCTAGTTTTTCTTAATTCCTGAGTTTTTAATCAATCTACTTTATTAAATAAACATCGATGGGAATTATCTAAGCCATTTCCAAGACCCCTAGCCCACTACAGCTTCCACGAAAAGAGATAGAAATAGGTTTTCCGAGCGCTGCACCAATAGCGCGCGGTCAGTTTTGACCTGCGGCGGCTGGCATATATTCAAAATGTAAGTAGCAAGGATAATAGTTTGACGGAGCTTTCTCTATAGCATCAAGGCAAAGGGTTACACAGTTGTGCGTTATTCAGAATCTTTCTATTGAGGAGAACAGACGTGTACTGCAGAGAAAATTGAGACCACGTGTTGAGCGCGCAGCAGCACGTTGGCAGAGCGTCACCTCTTTTTATTTATTATTTATCGTTTTGTGACAAACACTTGATCTTTAAAATTTCCGCGACTGTTGTATAATTGTTTATCGGTGCGAAATTATTCACATCATGGAAGAAGAACTATCAAGATCTGAGTTTGAAAGGTAAATATTATTCTCTAATATAATTTTCTTTGCTTTTCCTTGCTTTTGTCGTGTTTT
The DNA here is from genome assembly GCA_036346225.1 of Platerodrilus igneus. Taxonomy (NCBI): domain Eukaryota; kingdom Metazoa; phylum Arthropoda; class Insecta; order Coleoptera; family Lycidae; genus Platerodrilus; species Platerodrilus igneus. Next base: position 1,395,609 of record JARFIW010000149.1, on the reverse strand, counting down.
TCAATTGAAAACTCGTTTTAATTGAATCCAGATTGAATCATCCTTAAAGAGACAAATATTTGAAACATCTGCTTAGAGACCACAATGAACAATCAAAGTTCGAAGACTGCAGCAAAAACGAGGACTGGCTGCTGGGTGAGATCTTAGCCTAAGAGCCGCCTTTAGATGTGGAAACTGCAGGCGAGACATCCAAAGGAGGAGAACGAAATACTGAGTTGTACGAGTACGAAAGCGAGAGTCTAACGACAGATACACCAGCGCCAGATGAAGCAGATATATAAAATGCTAGAAAATGCAAATGCGTAGAAAGAAAACCGTTTAGAGAAAAACACCGCCTCTAGTACCTGAAACTCGTTCTAACAATGTTTAACGTCAAAAAGGTGGCCCACATAGATATACACAATACAGAAACTCTATCAATAGGAAATATAGTAACAAAAACTAACCAGTATATGATAATTATAATGTGAAGAATCTAGATTCACAGCAATTGTGGATGACAGTAACTATACAAAAAATGTATTCTTTGATTGGGGTTTTTATTTGTTCTGGGATTAATAATCTAGATCTTAATCACTCAAGTAAAATGTGAAAAGGTACTTCATACCCTCTTTACAGCGCATCAGTGGACATTAACAGATTTCGATTTATTTGATTCGACAAAGTCGATAGACACCAGGTAAAAGAAGCCCCGCTATGCGTGACATTTGAATAATCTCCAATTCAAACTTGAGTAATATGCACAAGCCGGCAGGAAATTTGACTACTGCTGAGCAGCTTTTTCCTTTCCGAGGTCACACAAAGCTTACACAATATGTACCTTTGAAGCCAGCTAAGTGCGGAATTAAAATTTCGTGGATTTATAAGGGCTAGAATGCATACCCTAGGTATGCGATTATTTACTCAGGAAAACTTAAAATTTTCATAAGGACAAATCAAGAATTAGCAACTTTTTTGGAAGGGTATAATGGTAAGAAACGCCTAAAAAGATAAAGGGAATTTAGAAAGGCCAGACTAACTACAAGCGTGTAGAGTGGGTGGGGATTCACATAGGCTAGAAAAATATACTACCATCGATTTTCTATTTACAAAAAAATAAAAATTTCTAGTTAAACGAGCAAAGAAGAAAAATAAATTAAGTTACTATTTAAATAAAGAAAGCACTTTTACTCTATGTATACATTCAAGAATTGTTCCACGAAGTGCGTAATTCTTAGCTAACAGGTAATAAATCTAATCGGTAAAAAAAAATAATGCTAATACTTTCGTGTAAGCAAGTGCATTAAGGAGAAAAACAGTATTATAGTTAGAATCATTTCTAGTAAAATTTTTAACATAACCAGAAACATTAGCGCAGCTAATTTTAAAGCGGGTTCTTAAAACGTGTTTTGTTCTTCAGCACCATGCGACTTGAGTTCATCCTCCGGTATGTAAAAAAACAAAACAAGTCATATACCTCTATGTCTCGGAACAGTTATCTTATAGCCAAGCCATTGGTGGTGAATCAGCAGCACTTTGCCCCGGGAATCAGTATCCTTCACGCGGCTACCATAACTGCAACAGCGGTCTATAAAAAGCAGTTGGTCTACTTGTAGCAATTTTATTTTCCACCTGATATATAACCGTATAATTAATCTTTTTATTTAATAGTAAATAATATAATGCATTATAATGCTATACAATCCATTTAAATTAATATCATCTATTGTCCAATAAAGTACTAGTATCTAGTTCATATTATAAATTAAATTCTACGGTGACAATATAAAAGCTCTTGTTTGGTATCCTTCCTAAAGCCCCCTCTACTCAGGAACCGCAAGGTAACGTTGTTACCGGGCAGCGACACGCTCGGCCCGTCACTTCTAACACAGCTGTGGGGAAAAGCAGATTTAAATTGTTCTTAGGAACGATGTTCTTGGATGACCTTTTGTGTTGGAAGCATGTACGAAAAAAGTAGTACGTGTAGGCCATCTTCAAAAGTTATTTTAGATGGTCGATTTCTTGTTAAAACAACTCGTGGAGAACGAGATGGTGTTTTGTTAAAGGACCGTTAGGAACATGTAACTTTAAGGAATAATGTAAATTATAAATAATGCAACGTAAATTATAAATAAGCAATTTTTCTGAATGGTATTCAAGCGAAATTAATGAAAACTATTCTGTTCTTACATAACATGGAATCCCATGTGTAATTTATCCAAGTTAATTACAAACAACATTCGCTCTTTCTTGTGGTTTGAATTACTCCTGGAACATCTGTAAAGTGAAGCGTAGATAATGGAGGTCACGTGATGTATTTTCAGAGTGCAGCACAACTATTTGTTTAAAATGGAAACAAGTATTTAGGTATTTTGGTGCAAATTGGAGTTCTGGTATGTACAAAAATTATGCCCGTATGTTATTTTAACTATCTACGTAGTAACGAGATAAATTTTACTTTAACTGACTTGTGTTAACTTTGAACAGGTCAAGGACAGACCTCAATTATATTTTTCGATGTTATGCGATATGAATCTGTAATTCGCTCTTACTAAATTCTCTTATTAATTCAATGAAACATCAGAAGATGTCACTACTAATTAGATAAAGTGAATTCTTACAATTTTGAGCACTTAAAAAATAAATTTCCATATTTGATATTTTATGAATATTTATCTGTAATTATCTACTGTAAAATTAAGGTAGATCTACCGTAATTAATTTTTGCTATAAATAAGCAATTTATGCTTTGTCAATTTGTTATATATGTACCGCATTAAATAGTAATTGGTACGGATCTTATCCAGTACCTTTGTAATTAATTCTTCATTATCCAAATTAACTTATAAAGAAAGAAATATTTTTTTGTGGAAAAGTACATTATTGAATACCAATTGAATAGATTCTTATTTTCGGACTAAAGACTATTTTTATTTAAGAGGAATGAAAGATGAGTCTGATTGTATTTAATTATTTTGTGTTTGAATGCACAAACAGTGCTTTTCTTTGTTTAATCTGTTCACAGGTGCAGTGCAGGATTGCTAAGGTCAAGGTCGAGCCATAAGGTAAGAAACTTCAAAGATTAGGTGGTCTTTGAAATTATATAGCGGTTATAGGAGAAAGGTTTCCGCATTAGCCTTGTACAAGGGACTTGTATCAGGTCTTCTCAGTATAAAAAAATACGGTGGCGCCTTATTTTTATTATTAGTGGTTGCAATTACACCCCGACCCACAGCTCATTCTCTACCCAGAGCATATAGTTCGACTAGCCGCTTTGCCTTTGAGATTTCCTCAACTTAGAGCCACCTTCCATCTTAATTTGCCGTGGGCTCCTTTCCTAATTATCGAATTTCTCGTTAAACTAAATCAGAATAAATAAAGGAAACAAATAGCGCCCAGCGTGTAGGCCTCGATTGCTGTACCAATTGTATAAGCACATAAAGTATAGGCTTCGATTGACTTTGGTTGTTTACACTTGCTGGTTTGTAATTCATTTACCCTCAGATTAATTTAGTCTATTGATGTTGTTGTTTAATTGAGTTTAATTTGTAATTAGTTAGTTAGTCTATTCCATGATGGCTGAGACGTATCAAGTAGTTTATTTGCATAAAGATAAGTTGGATTATGAATTGAAAATTCGTGAAGTGTCAGCAGCAGACCGATGCAGGATAAGAGGAAAATGTTAGGCCGATTATTAGCCAAAGAAACAACATTGCCTGATTTTATTTGTCAATTAGCTCTAACGGAAATTGATAGTATGTCAACATTAATAAACTTGTGTAAGAAATTAGAAGAAGCTTTCTTATATGGTAAAATTGTTTGATAGGAATATTATTGTTCTTTTAGTCGCAGCTTGTAGTATTTCAGTGAATAATAATTCACAGTGTAGTTGATAATAGTGATTTGTATTTAGGTTTTTCTTCCATTTGTATTAGCTACAATAGTTGTTTGATAAATTTTTATAGTAGAGATGATAGATGTTTATAATTTGGTACACTGGTTTTACTGTCGGTAAACCGTTTCAAGATTGCTCTTGTGCATAGGCACGTTTTGTTTTGATATAATTTATTTTGATAGCAATTTTGATTTATTTATATCCGCATTGCAACGCAGTATGTTAATTGGTTGTAAGTCTAAGTGAAACTTGTCGTCGTGGTTGGTCGGATTAGCAGTATGTCAGTCTAGACGAGACTTAGGAAAAGTCGGTCGCTCAGCATTACATTAGTCTAAACGAGACTCGAGGTAAGTTGTCACTAGCAATTTTGGCATCACTATTTTTGAGATTGGTGATGAGGTTATAATTTTTTGTTTATAAGTCTAGGTGAGACTCACAGAGGAGTTTGTCACCCTAGCAAGTTTATGCGTTGTGAAGTACTTTTGTCTATCTTGACAGTTTGATTATGAGTAGTGTAAGAGTGTACTAGAACATTGATTTATTGTTATCCTAGATGGAAGGTTGAGAGTAATCTAAATTATAAATTTATTATGTTTAAAATTGTCATTGTCTGCGAATTTAAAAGAGAAGGTGTTCTTAAAGTTTGAAGTTCATTGGTTTAATGTTTGAAATCATGTTGATAATTTAGTTGAGATCAAGTTAGATAATGTGGATCCTTGGTATGTGTCTCTTCGAGAGAAAATTTTAGCTTTACCTGATGATTACCCACAATGGAAGGTAGAAGATAATTATGTATTTAAATTTCTTTCATCAAATTTACCACTCTCGTCGAATGTAAGGGAATGGAAATATTTAGTCCCTAGATCACAGAAGGAAGAGGTTATTCGGATAAATCATGACCCTTCAGTGGCCGGTCATTTTGGTTTTTTTAAAACATTGGCACGCATACAAGAGAATTTTTATTGGCCAAAATGAGTATTGATGTGTTGAAATTTTGTAAAATTGTTTAACGTGTGGTGCACAGAAGGCATCGAATAGAGGACCCTTGGTTTAATGGGAAAGGAAAAAGAAGTGAAGTTCCCCTTTCAGATTATTGCTATAGATCTCATGGGCCCATTTCCACGATCCAAGGTTGGACACAAATGGTTATTAGTTATTGGTGATTGGTTCTCGAAATTTACGTTGATGTTTCCGTTACGTAGTGCAAAAGCGCATTTAATAGAACGTGTGTTAGAGGAAAAGTTTTCTAGTTTATGGTGTTCCAAATTTATTATTTGTGATAATGGCTCACAATTTAGTGGTAGAACTTTCAAAGCAGTATGTAAAAAATATGACGTTCAAAAAATTTGGTTTAATGCAGTTTACTCTCCCCAATGTAATTTTGTAGAGAGGATAAATAGAACAGTCGGAACAGCTATACGTTCGTATATTAAAGAACATGATACTTGGGACATAGAGTTACCCCAAATTCAGTATGCGATTAATTCTGCAAAACATCATGCCACTGGTTATTCGCCAAATTTCTTAGTTTTTGGTAGACATGTTCCTGTGTCTGGAAGATTTTATGGTCTTGATGTGGAACCCTCAGTTGATATTGATTTTATTTCTAGTGATAGACCTTCGTATGTGTCAGATCATCAAGGACTATTTGATATTTTTATAGACGTACAGAAAAGGTTACATTTAGCTTACATGCAGTCTAGTAATTCATATAATTTAAGGAGACGTAACATTTCTTTCGAAGTAGGTGACAAAGTCTGGAGGTCAAATAAAGTTCTTTCGAAAGCAAGTGATAAATTTACATCTAAGCTAGCGCCAAAATATGTTTTGAGTATTGTTAGAAAGAAGGTTTCGAATTTAATTTATGAATTGATTAATGAAAATGGTTCAAGAGCAGGCAGATGGCATGTTAAGGACTTAAAACCTTATTCAGAGTTCAGTGGTGATATTGAGAAAGAGAACATTTCTGAACATTAATTAGTGTTGTTGATATATTTAATGGTTGATAGTAGGAATTATTTCTGTCTTATCTTTTAGTAAAGGATTTAAATATTGTATTGGAATACTGGTTGGTAGTCTAAAGAAAAAATTTTTTAGATGTTGGATGAGAAGTACAAAAGGAATTTTTGTAGTGCAGTAAGGTTGATATTAGACTGTGCTGATATTGTTAGTTGCAAGTTATTCATTTGAGTCAAGATAAAAAGTTGCATGTTTCCGTTTGTCAAATGATTCCATTTGTCGTATAATTCTCTAGTTCAAGGTTATAAGGGAATGTTTAGTTATACTTATGGCGATGAATTTTAATAAAGTTGTATATACTTGGTTATTATTTTCTTTTGGATTTATGATTAAAGTGTTTGATAATTATATTGGGAATCAAGTAGTTTGAGTCCATATTAGATATTGGTAGGAGGTCAATATTGTTAGTAACTATGATAGTTATGTTTAGTATGAATATTGTGTGAGCTGACAATGTTCTATGTTTAATATGAATATTGTGTGAGATAGCAATGTTCTATGTTTAATATGAATATTGTGTGAGATAGCAATGTTCCATGTTTAGTATGAATATTGTGTGAGATAGCAATGTTCTATGTTTAATATGAATATTGTGTGAAATAGCAATGTTCTATTTTGTTCATTCATGCGTGAGTAAGATTTGTGAGGAGTAAGACGTGGTAACGTTTTACTTGTCTCTTCAGGGATAGAGATGTTTCTACATTTTGGTTGCATATACATGCGGTAGATTGTTGAACGTTAGTGATTTCAAGACATGTTTGCCGTTTTGAAGTTATGTTTGTCGTGGATCTCAAAAGTAGTGAGAGTCCTTTTTTTCTTTTGTAAATATGTAAATTACTGATAATAAAGTAAAAATATGTTCGTCATGATAATTCGATATTTTTTAAAGAATCATAATACGGCAGTATTATATGTTCTGTTGCTTAAGTTTCGAGTATAAATGAGTGATATAATAACCCCGAATATGTATTAAACGATAATGATACCCTACCGATTAAGATTTCCCGAATTTGTCCCCTTGTGGCGTATAGTACGCGTAGTTACTCGTCACTCATTTTCAATTATGCAGTATCTTAAGTGATAAATTTTTGTTTTAGTTTGTAAAAATTAATAATAATAAGTTGTAAATATATAACAGTAAAATTAAAAAAAAAAAATTCTTCGCATTTATTCCAGAATTTTTTCTCTTAGAAAGAGGCAGTGTAGCAATTTTATTTTTCACCTAATATATAACCGTATAATTAATCTTTTTATTTAATAGTAAATAATATAATGCATTATAATGCTATACAATCCATTTAAATTAATATCATCTATTGTCCAATAAAGTACTAGTATCTAGTTCATATTATAAATTAAATTCTACGGTGACAATATAAAAGCTCTTGTTTGGTATCCTTCCTAAAGCCCCCTCTACTCAGGAACCGCAATGTAACGTTGTTACCGGGCAGCGACACGCTCGGCCCGTCACTTCTAACACAGCTGTGGGGAAAAGCAGATTGAAATTGTTCTTAGGAACGATGTTCTTGGATGACCTTTGTGTTGGAAGCATGTACGAAAAAAGTAGTACGTGTAGGCCATCTTCAAAAGTTATTTTAGATGGTCGATTTCTTGTTAAAACAACTCGTGGAGAACGAGATGGTGTTTTGTTAAAGGACCGTTAGGAACATGTAACTTTAAGGAATAATGTAAATTATAAATAATGCAACGTAACTTATAAATAAGCAATTTTTCTGAATGGTATTCAAGCGAAATTAATGAAAACTATTCTGTTCTTACATAACATGGAATCCCATGTGTAATTTATCCAAGTTAATTACAAACAACATTCGCTCTTTCTTGTGGTTTGAATTACTCCTGGAACATCTGTAAAGTGAAGCGTAGATAATGGAGGTCACGTGATGTATTTTTCAAAGTGCAGCACAACTATTTGTTTAAAATGGAAACAAGTATTTAGGTATTTTGGTGCAAATTGGAGTTCTGGTATGTACAAAAAATTATGCTCGTATGTTATTTGAACTATCTACGTAGTAACGAGATAAATTTTACTTTAACTGACTTGTGTTAACTTTGAACAGGTCAAGGACAGACCTCAATTATATTTTTCGATGTTATGCGATATGAATCTGTAATTCGCTCTTACTAAATTCTCTTATTAATTCAATGAAACATCAGAAGATGTCACTACTAATTAGATAAAGTGAATTCTTACAATTTTGAGCACTTAAAAAAATAAATTTCCATATTTGATATTTTATGAATATTTATCTGTAATTATCTACTGTAAAATTAAGGTAGATCTACCGTAATTAATTTTTGCTATAAATAAGCAATTTATGCTTTGTCAATTTGTTATATATGTACCGCATTAAATAGTAATTGGTACGGATCTTATCCAGTACCTTTGTAATTAATTCTTCATTATCCAAATTAACTTATAAAGAAAGAAATATTTTTGTGGAAAAGTACATTATTGAATACCAATTGAATAGATTCTTATTTTCGGACTAAAGACTATTTTTATTTAAGAGGAATGAAAGATGAGTCTGATTGTATTTAATTATTTTTGTGTTTGAATGCACAAACAGTGCTTTTCTTTGTTTAATCTGTTCACAGGTGCAGTGCAGGATTGCTAAGGTCAAGGTCGAGCCATAAGGTAAGAAACTTCAAAGATTATGTGGTCTTTGAAATTATATAGCGGTTATAGGAGAAAGGTTTCCGCATTAGCCTTGTACAAGGGACTTGTATCAGGTCTTCTCAGTATAAAAAAATACGGTGGCGCCTTATTTTTATTATTAGTGGTTGCAATTACACCCCGACCCACAGCTCATTCTCTACCCAGAGCATATAGTTCGACTAGCCGCTTTGCCTTTGAGATTTCCTCAACTTAGAGCCACCTTCCATCTTAATTTGCCGTGGGCTCCTTTCCTAATTATCGGAATTTCTCGTTAAACTAAATCAGAATAAATAAAGGAAACAAATAGCGCCCAGCGTGTAGGCTTCGATTGCTGTACCAATTGTATAAGCACATAAAGTATAGGCTTCGATTGACTTTGGTTGTTTACACTTGCTGGTTTGTAATTCATTTACCCTCAGATTAATTTAGTCTATTGATGTTGTTGTTTAATTGAGTTTAATTTGTAATTAGTTAGTTAGTCTATTCCATGATGGCTGAGACGTATCAAGTAGTTTATTTGCATAAAGATAAGTTGGATTATGAATTGAAAATTCGTGAAGTGTCAGCAGCAGACCGATGCAGGATAAGAAGAAAATGTTAGGCCGATTATTAGCCAAAGAAACAACATTGCCTGATTTTATTTGTCAATTAGCTCTAACGGAAATTGATAGTATGTCAACATTAATAAACTTGTGTAAGAAATTAGAAGAAGCTTTCTTATATGGTAAAATTGTTTGATAGGAATATTATTGTTCTTTTAGTCGCAGCTTGTAGTATTTCAGTGAATAATAATTCACAGTGTAGTTGATAATAGTGATTTGTATTTAGGTTTTTCTTCCATTTGTATTAGCTACAATAGTTGTTTGATAAATTTTTTTATAGTAGAGATGATAGATGTTTATAATTTGGTACACTGGTTTTTACTGTCGGTAAACCGTTTCAAGATTGCTCTTGTGCATAGGCACGTTTTGTTTTGATATAATTTATTTTGATAGCAATTTTTGATTTATTTATATCCGCATTGCAACGCAGTATGTTAATTGGTTGTAAGTCTAAGTGAAACTTGTCGTCGTGGTTGGTCGGATTAGCAGTATGTCAGTCTAGACGAGACTTAGGAAAAGTCGGTCGCTCAGCATTACATTAGTCTAAACGAGACTCGAGGTAAGTTGTCACTCTAGCAATTTTGGCATCACTATTTTTGAGATTGGTGATGAGGTTATAATTTTTGTTTATAAGTCTAGGTGAGACTCACAGAGGAGTTTGTCACCCTAGCAAGTTTATGCGTTGTGAAGTACTTTTGTCTATCTTGACAGTTTGATTATGAGTAGTGTAAGAGTGTACTAGAACATTGATTTATTGTTATCCTAGATGGAAGGTTGAGAGTAATCTAAATTATAAATTTATTATGTTTAAAATTGTCATTGTCTGCGAATTTAAAGAGAAGGTGTTCTTAAAGTTTGAAGTTCATTGGTTTAATGTTTGAAATCATGTTGATAATTTAGTTGAGATCAAGTTAGATAATGTGGATCCTTGGTATGTGTCTCTTCGAGAGAAAATTTTAGCTTTACCTGATGATTACCCACAATGGAAGGTAGAAGATAATTATGTATTTAAATTTCTTTCATCAAATTTACCACTCTCGTCGAATGTAAGGGAATGGAAATATTTAGTCCCTAGATCACAGAAGGAAGAGGTTATTCGGATAAATCATGACCCTTCAGTGGCCGGTCATTTTGGTTTTTTTAAAACATTGGCACGCATACAAGAGAATTTTTATTGGCCAAAAATGAGTATTGATGTGTTGAAATTTTGTAAAAATTGTTTAACGTGTGGTGCACAGAAGGCATCGAATAGAGGACCCCTTGGTTTAATGGGAAAGGAAAAAGAAGTGAAGTTCCCCTTTCAGATTATTGCTATAGATCTCATAGGCCCATTTCCACGATCCAAGGTTGGACACAAATGGTTATTAGTTATTGGTGATTGGTTCTCGAAATTTACGTTGATGTTTCCGTTACGCAGTGCAAAAGCGCATTTAATAGAACGTGTGTTAGAGGAAAAAGTTTTTCTAGTTTATGGTGTTCCAAATTTATTATTTGTGATAATGGCTCACAATTTAGTGGTAGAACTTTCAAAGCAGTATGTAAAAAATATGACGTTCAAAAAATTTGGTTTAATGCAGTTTACTCTCCCCAATGTAATTTTGTAGAGAGGATAAATAGAACAGTCGGAACAGCTATACGTTCGTATATTAAAGAACATGATACTTGGGACATAGAGTTACCCCAAATTCAGTATGCGATTAATTCTGCAAAACATCATGCCACTGGTTATTCGCCAAATTTCTTAGTTTTGGTAGACATGTTCCTGTGTCTGGAAGATTTTATGGTCTTGATGTGGAACCCTCAGTTGATATAGATTTTATTTCTAGTGATAGACCTTCGTATGTGTCAGATCATCAAGGACTATTTGATATTTTTATAGACGTACAGAAAAGGTTACATTTAGCTTACATGCAGTCTAGTAATTCATATAATTTAAGGAGACGTAACATATCTTTCGAAGTAGGTGACAAAGTCTGGAGGTCAAATAAAGTTCTTTCGAAAGCAAGTGATAAATTTACAGCTAAGCTAGCGCCAAAATATGTTTTGAGTATTGTTAGAAAGAAGGTTTCGAATTTAATTTATGAATTGATTAATGAAAATGGTTCAAGGGCAGGCAGATGGCATGTTAAGGACTTAAAACCTTATTCAGAGTTCAGTGGTAATATTGAGAAAGAGAACATTTCTGAACATTAATTAGTGTTGTTGATATATTTAATGGTTGATAGTAGGAATTATTTCTGTCTTATCTTTTAGTAAAGGATTTAAATATTGTATTGGAATACTGGTTGGTAGTCTAAAGAAAAAATTTTTTAGTAGTTGGATGAGAAGTACAAAAGGAATTTTTGTAGTGCAGTAAGGTTGATATTAGACTGTGCTGATATTGTTAGTTGCAAGTTATTCATTTGAGTCAAGATAAAAGTTGCATGTTTCCGTTTGTCAAATGATTCCATTTGTCGTATAATTCTCTAGTTCAAGGTTATAAGGAATGTTTAGTTATACTTATGGCGATGAATTTTAATAAAGTTGTATATACTTGGTTATTATTTTCTTTTGGATTTATGATTAAAGTGTTTGATAATTATATTGGGAATCAAGTAGTTTGAGTCCATATTAGATATTGGTAGGAGGTCAATATTGTTAGTAACTATGATAGTTATGTTTAGTATGAATATTGTGTGAGCTGACAATGTTCTATGTTTAATATGAATATTGTGTGAGATAGCAATGTTCTATGTTTAATATGAATATTGTGAGATAGCAATGTTCCATGTTTAGTATGAATATTGTGTGAGATAGCAATGTTCTATGTTTAATATGAATATTGTGTGAAATAGCAATGTTCTATTTTGTTCATTCATGCGTGAGTAAGATTTGTGAGGAGTAAGACGTGGTAACGTTTTACTTGTCTCTTCAGGGATAGAGATGTTTCTACATTTTGGTTGCATATACATGCGGTAGATTGTTGAACGTTAATGATTTCAAGACATGTTTGCCGTTTTGAAGTTATGTTTGTCGTGGATCTCAAAAGTAGTGAGAGTCCTTTTTTTCTTTTGTAAATATGTAAATTACTGATAATAAAGTAAAAATATGTTCGTCATGATAATTCGATATTTTTTAAAGAATCATAATACGGCAGTATTATATGTTCTGTTGCTTAAGTTTCGAGTATAAATGAGTGATATAATAACCCCGAATATGTATTAAACGATAATGATACCCTACCGATTAAGATTTCCCGAATTTGTCCCCTTGTGGCGTATAGTACGCGTAGTTACTCGTCACTCATTTTCAATTATGCAGTATCTTAAGTGATAAATTTTTGTTTTAGTTTGTAAAAATTAATAATAATAAGTTGTAAATATATAACAGTAAAATTAAAAAAAAAAAAATTCTTCGCATTTATTTCAGAATTTTTTCTCTTAGAAAGAGGCAGTGTAGCAATTTTATTTTTCACCTAATATATAACCGTATAATTAATCTTTTTATTTAATAGTAAATAATATAATGCATTATAATGCTATACAATCCATTTAAATTAATATCATCTATTGTCCAATAAAGTACTAGTATCTAGTTCATATTATAAATTAAATTCTACGGTGACAATATAAAAGCTCTTGTTTGGTATCCTTCCTAAAGCCCCCTCTACTCAGGAACCGCAATGTAACGTTGTTACCGGGCAGCGACACGCTCGGCCCGTCACTTCTAACACAGCTGTGGGGAAAAGCAGATTGAAATTGTTCTTAGGAACGATGTTCTTGGATGACCTTTTGTGTTGGAAGCATGTACGAAAAAAGTAGTACGTGTAGGCCATCTTCAAAAGTTATTTTAGATGGTCGATTTCTTGTTAAAACAACTCGTGGAGAACGAGATGGTGTTTTGTTAAAGGACCGTTAGGAACATGTAACTTTAAGGAATAATGTAAATTATAAATAATGCAACGTAACTTATAAATAAGCAATTTTTCTGAATGGTATTCAAGCGAAATTAATGAAAACTATTCTGTTCTTACATAACATGGAATCCCATGTGTAATTTATCCAAGTTAATTACAAACAACATTCGCTCTTTCTTGTGGTTTGAATTACTCCTGGAACATCTGTAAAGTGAAGCGTAGATAATGGAGGTCACGTGATGTATTTTTCAGAGTGCAGCACAACTATTTGTTTAAAATGGAAACAAGTATTTAGGTATTTTGGTGCAAATTGGAGTTCTGGTATGTACAAATATTATGCCCGTATGTTATTTTAACTATCTACGTAGTAACGAGATAAATTTTACTTTAACTGACTTGTGTTAACTTTGAACAGGTCAAGGACAGACCTCAATTATATTTTTCGATGTTATGCGATATGAATCTGTAATTCGCTCTTACTAAATTCTCTTATTAATTCAATGAAACATCAGAAGATGTCACTACTAATTAGATAAAGTGAATTCTTACAATTTTGAGCACTTAAAAATAAATTTCATATTTGATATTTTATGAATATTTATCTGTAATTATCTACTGTAAAATTAAGGTAGATCTACCGTAATTAATTTTTGCTATAAATAAGCAATTTATGCTTTGTCAATTTGTTATATATGTACCGCATTAAATAGTAATTGGTACGGATCTTATCCAGTACCTTTGTAATTAATTCTTCATTATCCAAATTAACTTATAAAGAAAGAAATATTTTTTTTGTGGAAAAGTACATTATTGAATACCAATTGAATAGATTCTTATTTTCGGACTAAAGACTATTTTTATTTAAGAGGAATGAAAGATGAGTCTGATTGTATTTAATTATTTTTGTGTTTGAATGCACAAACGGTGCTTTTCTTTGTTTAATCTGTTCACAGGTGCAGTGCAGGATTGCTAAGGTCAAGGTCGAGCCATAAGGTAAGAAACTTCAAAGATTAGGTGGTCTTTGAAATTATATAGCGGTTATAGGAGAAAGGTTTCCGCATTAGCCTTGTACAAGGGACTTGTATCAGGTCTTCTCAGTATAAAAAAATACGGTGGCGACTTATTTTTATTATTAGTGGTTGCAATTACACCCCGACCCACAGCTCATTCTCTACCCAGAGCATATAGTTCGACTAGCCGCTTTGCCTTTGAGATTTCCTCAACTTAGAGCCACCTTCCATCTTAATTTGCCGTGGGCTCCTTTCCTAATTATCGGAATTTCTCGTTAAACTAAATCAGAATAAATAAAGGAAACATACTTAAAAACAATTTGGTATAACTCAGGAGAACCATGGGCCTATATTTAAGAGTTAAAAAAAAAAGAAAAACTTACCGATGCACCCAAGATATCCACTTCTTGTTAAAACACACGTGCATCGCTCTTGAAGTAATAAGATGAGCAATCCAGAAAATATATAAAAGCACGAACTGCAGAATCAAAAATGAACTCGTTTTATAGCGAGAATTAAAATTTAATCCCGGCGTTATCAAACACACAGGTAATAATAGAAACTCTGAACAGACTTTTTTCAGAGGAGCATGGGCCATTATTTCAACGAGTCTTTAGGTTTGAGTATTACAAGAAGTAATTACACTCTATAGTAATATGTATCACACCAACTGATACCTAAAACAGAGTACCGACTATTTAGATTATAGAAGAACTTTTCATTTCGCAATAACTAGATCTACATGAAATTATAGTAAAGCGTACTTATTGTAAGAATATCTAATATACAGAGTGGTGTTTGAGTATTGGAAGCAGAATCTATGGAAATGAGTAACGAACTAATAGGCGCAATGTTTATTACACCGTCGGAAAGTGGACGTAACAAAGAAGTGACAGAAACATTACCATGGATAAGTATTTTACTACTTTGCCTCTTTCTAAACACTTATTGTCATGGAAATTAATTATTGTTAGTACTGTGAGAAAAAATAGGCCTTACCTTCAAAAACAAATGGCTGCGCATAAATTTATAGAAGAATATTCTACTCTCTTTAGTTTTCACGAATATATTGTGCTTTACTTGTGCTTGTCATAGAAAAACAAAGCTGTAGTTTTATTATCGACAGTGCACTTTAATTCTGCTGTAAATGATGATGAAAAGAAAAAGCCTCGCATGATCACTTATAATAAATACAAAAGTGGCATAAATACAATGGATCAAACACAGGCGCAATGAGATGGCCTCTTGCTGTTTTTCAATACCTTAGAGATAGATGCTTTTGCGTCATTATTAATTTATTATAAGAACAACAAAATGGTTCAAAAGAAAACTGATTAATCACATACTTCCTTGCGTCAACTGGGTGAGGAACTGGCAAAACTTGTATTGAAGATCAGGTCTGAATGGTTAAATAATGCGCAACCACAATACAAAAATTGCAATTAAGAGCGTGAGCACCATTAGTTGTTTATAATAGTCATTCAGTTTAAGTACAATTTTTTTTCATCATTTGATTTTCCGTCTAGGATGCGTACCTCGATTTATTTCTATTCTGAGCTACCCTATATATTTCCCTGAAATTCCTACAACCTATATCTTTGACTATCCGTGTGCAATAGTCGAACCTAGGTCTACATCTACCTCCCTTTTTCCTATCACTGCTTTTAATATATTCCGCACTATTCCCTCATGCCTTAGTATGTAGCCTATCACCCTAACCCTCCTATTTTTTACTGCTTTCCACATATTTGTTTCTTCACTTACCATTTCTAGAACCTTTTTGTTCTTATCTTTGTCTGTCCATGATATCTTCATCGTACGTCTGTAGCACCACATTTCAAACGCATTTATCTTTAGGAATCTTTGCAAGACATCTGTATGTATGAGATATCAGGTAGGAGTATGGTAGAAACGCGGCTAAGATTTTAATCCAGCAAACTGCCAAAATTTCAAATATCTCTGACATTTTACATTATAATCCACGCTGAATAAACAGCATTAAGACGTATAAACTGGTTAATAATTAACCCTCAATTTAAATATAAAGTGATAAGCAAAATATTTGTAATAATATTAATTTAGAGATGTTCTTTACAACACCTGAAAGAACTGATATAGCTCGTAACATGCAAGGTAGCTGCTTGTATTAAATTTGACAAAGCTGCGACAAATAATTCAAATTCACTTCAGAGAAACTGCTTTATTCGCAACAACTGTGATCGTTCATGGAAATTGTGCTGTCAGGAAAATCACATTTACTCCTACAGGGAATTGATTTGAAGTTGCTAGTGTTTATTTAGGGCGTGTGGTGTGTAATGATAACTTAAAAGTTATAATGCAGAATCCTTTGTGAGCGACTTCAAGCAGAATTGATAACTTTCTGAACAGTTATATCGGACCACTTGCGGTTGATAGAAAACTGTAGGTTTAGTGCTAAACGGAATACCTACTATATAAGCGCATCATATAATACCTAGGATATGATATAGGATGCAGCGAAAGGTGTGATTGGATAAAATACTCTATGGTTGTAAATTTGAAGAGCAAATAAGAACAAAATACTGAACAAATTTGCCAATACCGGTTTTGTAAACTCAACCGGAAGTTATGTAAAGCTGCATCAGTCTGAAAAATCATTGAGAAGCGTGCATTTGTTATTTATTGCTTCATAGTCTTAACCGCAAGATTGATTGGACGTAACTTACTACTATTTCCTATTGTAAGCAAACGCTCTCGGTGCTCGGTAGACCACTTTTAACTGCATATTTATTAGTCTGGTGTATTTAGTGGACTTTGTGTTCCAATACAAATCCTACCTTTCGCTCAGTTTTGAATCGTTGTCTTAACTATTGATTTAGAGCTCAAAACATAATATCTCATACACTAAGCTCACTATAAGTTATATAACATGAAGGGCTCTAATACCTAATTGGATTTGTTTAGTATGATCTCTTGAAAAACACAACCCCCCCGTATTTCTTACTAAAAATATGCAGACTCAAAGAAAGTCAGGATATTTATTTACAGTTTAATAAACCTAAATTACCAAATAACCCATTTTATTATAGAGAGCATGATATAATTATAATAAGTTAGTAAAGTTAACGTTTGACACGTGTACTACCTCGTGTTAAAACACCGGAGCCTACCGTTACTTCTAACAAAGGCATTGTCTTCTTCTCGCAAAAATAAGCTTGTAAATCTTTGGGTTCAGATATGTTCACCGATCTCCTCCGAAGTAAGGTGGGTAAATGGATATCCCGGTGCCTTACATGGTTTTATTTTCCTGAAACACAAAGCCCTAAAGTTACCAACTTCGTCTATTTAACTGATCGTAAGTGTATGTCAAGGCATCACCAAAACATAGCACCATACTTAGCGGGACATTTTGGAGAAGAGATAAGACATTATGTGATGATTCAAAATATTGTAAATAGGGAGATCTTCCTGAAATATCTACAACGTTGTGATGAGTTAGGACAGAGTCGTGTGGTGGAAGGTAGGATGATACAAAGACAGCGAGAAAACATAGTTAGAATGCAAAGAAGCACAGAAAATAATAGATCGAATAACAGGGGAAATTATAGGGGAAATTTTTATAGAAATAATTACAATAACTTCAACGATAATAATTTTAGAAGGAACTGGAACACAAAAGATGCGCCAAGAAGAGAAACGGAGCAAACGAACCACGACAGGAACATAAATCAGTGTACGCTTCAAGCACGACATCGAGAACAATCAGCACGACCAATAAGAACAAACCTTACCTATGCAGAAGTTATGAGTCAGGCAAGACCATCTACATCGAATCAGGAGTTTTGAATAAGGATAAACCAAGTAAGCCGTTAAGAATTAATGGATATGAACACCAGCGCGAATATATAAAATGTGAAATGGAAAAGGATTTGAATAAAAGCTTATTACCGATAATTAAATTTCGCCGATCTCCTCCGAAGTATGGTGGGTCGATGGATATCCCGGTGCCTTACATGGTTTTATTTCCCTGAAACACAAAGCCCTAAGTGGACCAACTTCGTCTATTTAACTGATCTAAGTGTATGTCAAGGCATCACCAAAACATGGCACCATCCTGACTACCAACACATATATCTTCATTGGGTACAAATTCTGTAGAATCAGAGGAACTGTATCCCGATGTTTCAATTGCAACCGCTTTGAACATTCTGCCAAATCTTGCCGCTCACCTTCAGCATGTGCCCGCTGCGCCGGTTCCATCTCACAGAGGAATGCACAAAACCCACGTCCACAGCCCTTGTCTGTGCAAACTGCTTCAGCATAAACCGTCTCCATGACCATCCCGTCACCAGTCCTGAATGCCTAGTCTATAAACAATCCCTGCACAAAACTAAATTACGCACCGACTATGGACAACATACAATACACACAAAGACACACACGAGCACGGCCCTGAACCCACTCCAAACAGAACTCAATCCAGATCAAACTCAAACACTCCGGATCCGCCACCTTAGAACTTTCTCACATCCTACAACCTCATAGCATCCACATAGCCCTGATTTAGGAATCACATTTAATCAATAACAAAAATTCGAATTATCAACTCACACACGCGCATACCTATATTCCAGCCCTACAGACCTTAAATATTCCTCCGTGTTCATCTGAAAAGCTTCTTGGGCAAGAACCACTATGGAGGTAACGACGAACTTAAAGAGGCTAATGGTTAAACGACTTGGCAGCAACTGAGTATGAGGAAGTCATAGCAAAATTGGTGAAACGATACAAGTGTTTAAATTTTAACGGCGGGAATTTAGAAAAATAGTTAAAGCATCAGGTATGCTGTTTGATTGGCTATAATAAAAATAATTTCAAAATACAACCAGACGTTCTCTAGTTTCCGAATGAACCTCGCGTGTGTGTGTCTATATATTGCACCCTACCCTTTTTCCAGGTGTTTTAAAAAGGATAGGCGCACGACAGAGCATAAAAAAAATTACACTCTGGCACAGCTAGCATCGACCGTTGAGGTTGCAGAGGCTGCAAGAGACCTAAAATCTCGAAGGGGAGAAAATTTGTGAATTAATAACTGTAAATTAAACAACTGTGAGAAACTATGAAAAGTTATATAGTGTGTTTATTAAATTTTATAGAAAATAAATTTTTGAACAAAACATAAATATTCTATGAAGTCATATAAAATGAAAGGATAAGTAAAGATTATGATACATGTTTCTTTTTTTTTTTGCAACTAGTCAATGTAGGTACATAAGTCTAAGAGAGTTTTTAAAATATGTGAATGTAGCATATAAAAAGTCAATAAAATATTTAACGTGAACTAAACGTTCAAAAATACAAAGAAAAGTATCTTGTGCTTTTAAATGCGTAACGAAATTAATAAATGTACTTTACTACCATAAGTTTCATGAAACGTGTGGCTTACATTTGGACAGTATGCGTCCAGTAAGACTATGTATAAAAAGAATTACTATTTGTGAACACCAGATAAATTATCTGTAAGATTTATATGTTTTACAAGTGTAACATAAAGAGAAAATTTAATATTGTATAAATCAGTTCATTAAATTTTGAGTAGATAAATAGTATTTTAGTTTGTCATACCTGACATGTGCATTGAATAACATATTTTTTTGTTACCCTGATATTCTTGAACGGAACATCTGTAGAAATCCAAATCACATGTGTAGAAACTGCAGGAGTCCCAGGTAACATCAAAATTAAACAAATGATGAGGTAGAATTCGCTAGCATACAAACAAGTTGAAAAACATTATTCTGTGTTAACTTCATAGATCCATATCAAACCAAAATTTAAGAGAGTAATTAAAAAACTAAAATGTATGTTGCGGTAGCTTAATTTAAATGTACAACGCCATCGTCATCTCATGGTCAAACGACAGCAAAACACATTTGCTTCTTTACGGAGCGTAAGGTGCAAATATAGGAAAACTGAGGGTAGAGAACGACCCTAAAATACAATATGTGAATTAGTTAACACGCAAAAAAAGTCAAAAGGAAATTAAAATTCATCTGTTAATTTCTTACCATCGGAAAAGCAATCCGGTGGGATTCGCAGCCCATGAAGGAAGGAAACGCTAGACAAGATAGCTGTAATATTATTTAAATGATTACACATCTTTTATTTAACAAAATAATACATACTTGATACGACCTCATGGTCAATTTTATCACCTTGAACTCAAAAGCGACCTGTTGTGCACAAGTCAAGACAAGAAAATGAAACTTTGTCAGAACGTTTTGACAGGCAAACAATCTGTCTCAAATATCAGAGCGGGGTATTTAGGATTGTAAGGAAAGAAAACTATAGAGCTCTTCTGCAAAGTAAGTGTGAAATTAAATACCAAGAATACTGGATTGTAGGCAACTTTACAAACAAGTATGAATATTAGAAAAACAAACACGGTACTTTATAAAGTACTATAACCTTCTTATATTCTGAGATTATAATAAATCTATTAAAGTAAAAGTGTATATTAAGGTTCAATGGACTTTTAAAGTAAAATCTGAGGTTTAAAGGAGAGATAAATCAAGCTGAAACGTGGCGTTTACCATAGGTAAAATGACATGTTTCACTGCCCTGAACAAAAGAAAAAAAATATATGAAGATATATTTTTTTATAAAATCCAAAATTGGATTGAAGTGAAAGACTTATTAAAAGAAAATAAAAAATTGTTTGAAAAAAAATTTGAGAAAAGAAAAAAAAGTTTGAGAAAAAAATTGTTTAAGAAAAAAATGTTTGAGAAAAAAAATTGTTTAAAAAAATTGTTTGAGTGGTGGGATATCTAACGCGTATCACACGTCCCAAAGGGAAACAAAATTGGTAAAGTCAATAATCCGTGAAGTCAAAATCAGTAAGGACTAAACCACTCGACACGGGTAAAAAGATTAGAAATAAAACAAAAAATTGTAGAAAAATGGCAATGGGGGTTATAGAGGGTATAACTGTTGTACACCAGTTATGTATGTAAGTGTGGGGGCTAGATATGATATGTCATCAAAAAATATTACATCAAACACGTGTAATGTTACAAGAAAAAAAATTTTTAGTTAAGAAAGATTATGTTTGGTATTATTTAAGTTAAGGTAGGTATATTTAGAAAATTTATTAAGTTTATATCAGTGCCTGTATATGGCTTTAAATCTTTTATGTGCCAGTTATTTGTCTTTGACCCATCTGGGTTAGTAAGATTATAAATTAAATTAGATAGTTTTTATTAACTGTACATAAAATATATTTGGGTGCAAGTTTTGCAGTAAAACATCAGCGGCACTAGACAATACTTTGTTTGTTCTCCAAACTGTATCACCTACATTGAAAGTAAATGGTCTACGTCGTAAATTGTAACGACTAGACATTTTTTTATAGGCAAGATGTAATCTATTTTTTACATCTTTGAAGAGATTAAAAAGACCTTGTTGGTCGGTAGAATATGCGGTCCTATCTTCAGGCATTATATCTACGTCATCAGAGGGTTTATAAGACGAACTATAAAATTTTCCTGAAATAGGTACATGTCTACCAAAATTAAAAATTTGGCGAAAAACCCGTCACCTCATGTTTTGCTGAATTTATAGCGTACTGAATTTTGCTATATTTTCATCCCACATGTTGTGTGTTTCGACATATGATCTAATCGCCGTACCTACAGTTTTATTTATTCGTTCTACAAAATTACATTGTGGGGAATATACTGCAGTGTACCATATTTTTCAACATTATAATTAGCAATTAAATTTTTAAAAATGTTTCCAGATAGTTGTGATCCATTATCACATATTACAAATTTAGGTACCCGTAGGTTAGAAATACTTTATTTTCGATATGTTTTTCGATATTTGGTGCTGTAGCACTATGTAAAGGAAATAATAAAGTGAATTTAGAAAACCAGTCTCCTACAACAAGTAACCACTTGTGTCCTTGTTTTGACCTAGGAAGGGGTCCTATGAGGTCTAAAGCAATTGTGTGAAACGGAAATGTAACATCTTTTCTTTACCTGCTAAACCTAATGGTTTCATATTTGATGCTTTTGTGCTCCACATATTAGACAATTTTACAATACTTTATGACGTCATATTTCATTTTAGGCCAGTAGTAATTTTCTTGAAGTCTAGCTAATGTTTTATAAAATCCAAAATGTCCAGCAGTAGGTGGATCATGACAAGTAGAAATTACTTCATTTCTTTGTTTAATAGGTACTAGGATTTTCCAATTATTTATATTCGTAGTTAACGGTAAATTTGAAGGTAGGAATTTGTATAAAAACCGTTTTCTATTTTCCATTGCGGATAGGTATCTGGAGAATTTATAATTTTATTTTTTAAAGATACATAGTAATCATCTATGTTAGCTAAATCTATTTCTAAGGTATTTAAATTTACAGTGTTATCTTGTGTTGATCGACTAAGGGAATCAGGTATTACATGTAGCTTGCCTTTACGGTGAATTAAATCGAAGGTATGTTGTCTTAAACGGGTGGCCCATCTTGCCAGTTTCCCAGAAGGATTTTGGATATTATTGAGCCATAACAGACTGTGATGATCTGTTATGACTGTAAATTTTGTTCCTTCTATCCACGGACGGAATCTTTCTATAGAAAAATAACTGAGAGACATTCGCGTTCTGTAACGGAGTAATTGCGTTCAGAACGTGTAAGTGATCTGCTTACGTAAGAGATAATGTGATCTTCACCATTTAGATTTTGTAATAGAACTCCTCCTAAACCAGTATTTGATGCATCAGCTTCTATCGTGAATGGTTGATTGAAATCAGGTTGAGATAAGATAGGCTCAGATACTAAGATTTGTTTTATTTTTAGAAAAGCTGACTCAGCCTCGGAATTCCAAACTATTGGTTGTTTTTCTTTTCCTTTTAACAGATCATTAATAGGAGACATAAGGGTAGAAAAGATTTTATAAACCTTCTATACCAGCTAACCATGCCAACAAAACGTTTAATTTGTGTGGTTGTTTTAGGTCTTGGATAGTTAGTCATTGCTGAAATTTTTCTGGATCTGTTCTAATAGAATTTGAACCAACAATGTATCCTAGGAATTTTAATTTTTTTTAAAACTCACATTTTTGAGATTTATAGTTAAATTTGCATCTTTTAAACGGTCACGAACTGTTTCTAGTAACTTGATGTGTTCAGAAAATGTTGAAGATATAACTATAATATCGTCGAGGTAACAGAAAATATGGGGTTCCAACTCCGGTCCAAAAATAGTATCAACGAGACGTTGTTGTGTTTGTGCAGAGTTTCTTAAACCGAAGGAACTGTAACGAACCTAAATTGGCCTCTGGAGATTACACTAAAGGCTGTTTTGTCCTTAGACTCTGTAGTTAAAGGTAGCTGCCAAAAGCTATGTCTTAGATCAAGACTAGAAATGTATGTAGCACCTCTTAGCAAATTCAAAATTCGGTCTACATTAGGCATGGGGTAGCTATCGTGGGTAGTTATTTCATTTAGAGCTCTTCCATCAAAACAAACTCTATAGTCACCAGAAGATTTTTAACTAGTAAGATAGGAGAACACCAAGGTGAGGTACATTTTCAATTACACCCAGCTCTAACATTTCATCTAATTTTTCATTCATTATTTTTGACATATATGGAGACATTGGGTATGGACGTTTTCTGATAGGTTTGTGGTCACCAGTGTCAATATTCATATAAATTTTATCAGTGCGACCTATATTTGTATCAGTGCTTGCAATTAAATTGAAGGAATCTATTATTTGTTTTGCTTTAGGTAATTGTGTAGGAAGTAAATCGTCTAACGTGCAAAGTTTATGTTTATCCAAATTTTTAAAGGAACTTTTCCACAGGTATAGGTATATTTGTAGATGTGTGAACATCCCAGGAATTATTTTAAAATTGATAGATAGTTCAAACTTTTTCGCAAAATCTGAACCAAAAATAAATGAGTGAGGTAGTGCAGGAACGACTAAACAAGTAATGAAACAACATGTGTCACCTATAGAAATAGGCAAGTCTAAAGTACCAGAAATATTTTGTGGAGTGCCATCTGCAGTTAGTAATTTATGTGTAGTTAAAGGAAATATATTTAGATTTAAGGTTTTTATTATAGGTATGCCTAGAGATCCTATAACAGAAATGTTACTTCCCGAATCGAAAAGTGCAGTTATATAAATGTCTAATAATTTTACTTTAAGATATGGTCTAGTATCTAAATGTTTTGTAATTAAATTATAAGTTTCTATTGAATGTGTTTTTGATTTATAGAAGTTTCTAACAGTAGTCAACCATTTTGACCAGTTATCATTGTTTTGAGAAATTTTATGTAAGTTAAGGTAATTTTTCTTAGACAAACTTGTTAAGTTATAATTTTTGTTTTATAACAATGATTTATTTTGAGGGTAAGGTAGGTTTTGTATAAGGTAAAGTAGGATTTGTACTAGGTAGAGTAGTCATTTGTTTTTAGAAAAATAGTGGTAGAGACAATTTTATTTGGTTTAAGATAATTTTGGGTAGCCATAGATATCTCAGTACAGGGTTGGCCATATGTCCTGTACTTTTTATTCGTTTTTGAGCAAACGGGACATGTGGATATTTTACATTAGGAATGCCACATCTGTAGCAGAAAATTTTTTTTAATATTACAATTAGGATATGTGTGATCTGATTTTAAACAGTTCCAACATTTACTTGTGGTATATCTATAGGTATTTGAGAAATAACGTGTATTTTGAGTTGAAGGAAAAGTAGGTAAATTTGTATTTATATTTTTATTTATTGTGGTATGTGGTTGTGTTTGAATTTTTGGAATCGTATTATATTGTATGGCATTTAATTGAGACGAAGCATTTTGTATTTTAGGTTTATTGTTGTATGTCCAAGTTTTCGGTTTACTTTCTTGAAATTTTTGTGTATAAAAATTTTGTGGAAAAGAATTTTTGTTTTGTAGTGAAACAGAGGTAGTTGGTTTAAATGAGTTATTATTAGATATAAGTTGATTTTTTATACGAAAAGATTCTTCTAATCTTTTTGTAGCTGTAACGAGATCTGAGATAGTATTAATTGTAGGTAGAATTATAGAAAGTGGTGTAATAAAATCAGGTAATAGATTTTGTGAAATAATTTGTATTCTTGTTGATTCTAAAGGTAATTTTGAAATCTGCGGAATAAATTCTGCATTTTCATTATATAGATAGTCACTGCTTCATTCGTCTTTTGTTTTCTAAGTCTTATTTCGTCCCATAAAATAGTTTCTATGTTAGGAGGTAGAAAATCTTGTTTTAAACGAGTTATTAAGGAGTTCCAATCTGTTACAGAGTGTTTTATTTCCTATACCAAACAATTGCATCTCCGTCAAACAATTCCATCGCAGACGAAAACAGATCTTGTAGTGAAACATTTCTGGTTTCAGCTAATTCAGATACTCTTTCTAAAAATTCAAAGACTGTGTCTGGTTTACCATTAAACTTTATTGACCAAGAAGAAATTGGAGTAGGATTAGATATATAAGTTACTGTTGGTGGATGAACATTTATTGTGGGGGTAGTATTTGTTAAAGGTACATTAATTTTACCGGTAGTAATTTCATATTTGTCTATTTTTTCATGAAGTTCTGCATCTAACAAAAGTGCAGTTGAATAACTTTCATTTTAAAAGTTGTTACAATTTCATTATCATTATCAGGAATAGTTAATCGGTTTATTCTGCCACATACATGCGCCAGTCGAGACATAATTCTTTTATAAAGTGAATCTTTAACATCACCATCAAATTCTTCTATTAAATTCGTAATTGAATTTATAGTATTAGTTATTTGCTCACTATCTTGTTCGAAAGTTATAGTATATTGAGATAGTTCTTTATGTGGTGGTGGTTTATTTAATTCAATTCTTAATTGACGAGCCAAAAGTTTTCTTTTATCCTCCATAGTTCTCTTTTTTGAACTAATGGACCTTATGTAAAGTTCATACTCAAGCTCCTCTATTAGTAAATAACCTGCTTTTAAGTATGCTTCCATTTTAGTTTTTTATATTTTACAAAAGAATATTTATTTATATTTCAAGGTAAAAATAGGTATAAAAATAAATGTTGGCTTCACGTGACAGTGTATGCAGGAAAAAAAACGAGATACGTTGAGCGATACGTGCAACCATGCACGAGAAAAAAAAGAAAGATACGTTGGATGTCACGTGTAAACGTACGCAAGAGAAAAAAAATGAGACAGGTTTGGCGTCACGTGGAAGCGTGGACATGTGCTGTATAAAATATTAAAGAAACAAAACGCGTTGTATAGAAAATTTAAAGAAAAATATCGTCGGGTTGTGTTATGTCAAAAATTTAAAAAAATTTATATTGGGCGCAACGTGTATGCGTGTGCCTGATATAGAGAAAAATATTAGAAATTTGGGTGCCACGTATAGACGTGGGTGAGAGAAAAAAAAATTAAACCTGTTGGGCGTCGCGTGTAAACGTAGCCAGGTATAGAAAAAAATTTCGTGTGTCAGATATAGAAGAAAAAATAGGAGGTTTGGCGTCACATGGAAACGTGCGCGGGAGAAAAAATGGAGAGAGAAAAAAAAAATATTTAGGTAGTTGGACGCTACGTGTAAACGTGCGCGAGAGAAAGAAAGAAGATAGGTTGGGCGCCACGTGCACCCTACCCTTTTTCCAGGTGTTTTAAAAAGGATAGGCGCACGACAGAGCATAAAAAAAATTACACTCTGGCACAGCTAGCATCGACCGTTGAGGTTGCAGAGGCTGCAAGAGACCTAAAATCTCGAAGGGGAGAAAATTTGTGAATTAATAACTGTAAATTAAACAACTGTGAGAAACTATGAAAAGTTATATAGTGTGTTTATTAAATTTTATAGAAAATAAATTTTTGAACAAAACATAAATATTCTATGAAGTCAGATAAAATGAAAGGATCAGTAAAGATTATGATACATGTTTCTTTTTTTTTTTTTACTAGTCAAAGTAGGTACATAAGTCTAAGAGAGTTTTTTTAAATATGTGAATGTAACATATAAAAAGTCAATAAAATATTTAACGTGAACTAAACGTTCAAAAATACAAAGAAAAGTATCTTGTGCTTTTAAATGCGTAACGAAATTAATAAATGTACTTTACTACCATAAGTTTCATGAAACGTGTGGCTTACATTTGGACAGTATGCGTCCAGTAAGACTATGTATAAAAAGAATTACTATTTGTGAACACCAGATAAATTATCTGTAAGATTTATATGTTTTACAAGTGTAACATAAAGAGAAAATTTAATATTGTATAAATCAGTTCATTAAATTTTGAGTAGATAAATAGTATTTTAGTTTGTCATACCTGACATGTGCATTGAATAACATAATTTTTTGTTACCCTGATATTCTTGAACGGAACATCTGTAGAAATCCAAATCACATGTGTAGAAACTGCAGGAGTCCCAGGTAACATCAAAATTAAACAAATGATGAGGTAGAATTCGCTAGCATACAAACAAGTTGAAAAACATTATTCTGTGTTAACTTCATAGATCCATATCAAACCAAAATTTAAGAGAGTAATTAATAAAACTAAAATGTATGTTGCGGTAGCTTAATTTAAATGTACAACGCCATCGTCATCTCATGGTCAAACGACAGCAAAACACATTTGCTTCTTTACGGAGCGTAAGGTGCAAATATAGGAAAACTGAGGGTAGAGAACGACCCTAAAATACAATATGTGAATTAGTTAACACGCAAAAAAAGTCAAAAGGAAATTAAAATACATCTGTTAATTTCTTACCATCGGAAAAGCAATCCGGTGGGATTCGCAGCCCATGAAGGGAAGGAAACGCTAGACAAGATAGCTGTAATATTATTTAAATGATTACACATCTTTTATTTAACAAAATAATACATACTTGATACGACCTCATGGTCAATTTTTATCACCTTGAACTCAAAAGCGACCTGTTGTGCACAAGTCAAGACAAGAAAATGAAACTTTTGTCAGAACGTTTTGACAGGCAAACAATCTGTCTCAAATATCAGAGCGGGGTATTTAGGATTGTAAGGAAAGAAAACTATAGAGCTCTTCTGCAAAGTAAGTGTGAAATTAAATACCAAGAATACTGGATTGTAGGCAACTTTACAAACAAGTATGAATATTAGAAAAACAAACACGGTACTTTATAAAGTACTATAACCTTCTTATATTCTGAGATTATAATAAATCTATTAAAGTAAAAGTGTATATTAAGGTTCAATGGACTTTTTAAAGTAAAATCTGAGGTTTAAAGGGAGAGATAAATCAAGCTGAAACGTGGCGTTTACCATAGGTAAAATGACATGTTTCAATATATATATATATATATATATATATATATATATATATATATATTGCTGTGATAATGGGTTATTTAAGCGTGTATTGTATAGCAAAGGTCGAGTTGTAACCATAAATTGCGACAGGAAGCAGAAAACTGCATTTATTTAGTAGAAAATTTAATAATTCTTATATTATGTAAATAGTAAGCATTTAACGCCCTGTATATAGAGCATTAGTAATTTTAAGCAACGCAAATAAACACATCTTACAACAAGAAGACGCATATTTAGCATAGAAATAGGTAATTTATACATTAGGTAAATAACAAGTATTTAACACTCAGTATAAAGAGCTTTATTAATTTTAAGTAATGCAAGTGAAAATATCTTTCAATAACAGCACGCGTATTTAGAGGACACGCATGAAAAGGGTTCTAATTAGTTATAATATAATACGGAGATAAGAGATAAAACTTAACAAAGCATTGTGTAAGTGCATCATTACTGAATTTATTCATTTTATATAAACTTGTGTAACAAAGTCAACAACAAACTTTGCATACGTTGAAAGTACGTAATATAATAAAGGGATCTGAACGTTCGAGGTTTCTTTGGTAAAAAGAGTAATCTTTGGTGACTTTAGATTGATTGCAAAGCATATAAATTTTAGGATAAATAAGACTTGTGATTTTGATTGATTGAAGGGTGTATTTTAATAATTTTCAAAACTAGTAAATAATATTTTTTTCGTTATATGGAATTGACTTCATTTTATAATTCAAACAAAGATGTAATCATAAAGAGGTGGAGAAAAAGAAAAATTGATCATCTTAACGTTGTGCACTCTGTGTAAAATAATAAAAGCTAGCCGTGGCATAATAATAAAATTAGTGAGATTTAAATTTGATTAGGAAAACACAGAAAAGTGGAGTTAAGAAGAAAACGTCCATTGACTCCGAGTACGGCGTTATGATATCAATTTTTATTGGACGGCCCAACGTTGGGGCTCGATTGTTCCTGAAAATACATAGCAATACACACACACACACACACACACACACACACACACACACACTATTAGCTAGTTGCACCGAACAGGTACTAATGCCGTAATTCCTAATTTTATAATAATTGTTTCACAAAAGAAGTTTGTCAATCAAACGACAATTGTGTTATTTTAAACGTTCTCCTACCCAAATACATTTACGAAACGAACGCTACTATACTATACTAAGTGGGGCCGTATTAGCGTACATAATTTGCGCTATATAGCACATCCAACCCGTTAAAATACTACAGTTTAAAATGAATGCTACTTAATTGTTTTTTAACCTAAGTTATTTATAAAAGTTTGCAACGCATTTATCTTAAATCAGTCTAAACAAAATACTTACGGGTTTTTTGTAGCATCATGTATTTCCTATGATTTAGTCCAATTAAAAAGTAAACATCTAATATCAAGTCTACTGGAAGTTTACTCTAGGGTTTCAATAAAGGAGCCGGGTTTTAACAATAGCATTGATGAAACGATAAAATTGATTCTCACTATTGTCAAAAGCAGAAAAAGTAGTATTTTCAACGCACTTAATATATCGGAACAAAGAACAAAACTACACTCCTCATCTGTTTATATCAACTCGTTGCTATACCCATAACATCTGAGCGTCTGTTATCTCGACTTCGATAATACATAAGGCACAAAATTTATACGAGCGGCCAGCCAAGAACGATGCAATTTATAATCAATTACAAGCGGTTTATAATTTTCAATTTATCTATCTTTAAATTACTACACACGAGTTAATAAATATAAACTATAGAACTAGTAATTGCAGAAATGTACTTACGAATTGAGTATAAAAGCGTAAAATGTTAAAACTATAAAAATGCCCGTTACACATACTCTGAGGATAAGTAAGTCCTCCAAGTTATAACCATTGCAGTGATTATCAACATCAATACTTGTTTGACCGACTCTAAATGATTTTACCATCCATTTATGTATTTAAAGATAAATTTCCCGATTTCATGTTTCAATAACTATAAAATTGACACCTGTATATAGATTTAGGAACACATCAGTTTGTTTCGGCGTACCTTCCGCCACTTTCAACTGATTATTTTTGTAATCATCACTTGCACATGCATTTTTAAACTTAATTAAAATTCCATGTGTGTGGAATGTGTGTATGTATGTACGAAAAGTGTTTCGAGAGAGTGTGTTGGACCACATTAGTAGCCTCTTACGACAGGTAGGCCATGCCGTGGGGCTATTCTTATCCGGACCCGGGAATAAGAGTGAATCGAAAAGAAAAACAGACGAAACAAGCAAATTATTTAGAAGGGCGTACAAAATCCGAATATCAAATATTAAAGAAGGCATAGTCAGCATATGAATTTGAGAAGAAAGAACTAGGAACGAGATTTACGACGTTTGCGTTGCCAGAAGGAAAACGAAGCGAGTTCGGGGATATAAGGATTGCTGGAATGGCATTTTTAAAATCTTTAGTGTGCCAGATGCTATTGGCACCAGTAGGATTGGTAAGTTCATGGGTCTCAGGGAAACAGCTGTAATGATAGGTAAATGACTAAAGAATTTAGGAGGAGGTTTAGTACTAAAATGACGAAGCGTTAGACAGACCGAAATTACGGCGACAAAAGGAGTCACTTAATTCAAAAGAAACAGGACGACGACGAAGGTTATCGGTGTTACCTGAATCAGCAGAAAATTTCTTTAGGATATGGGAACGGATAGTTTTGAAATGTTTGGGATCACGGGAAGGATGTTCTGGATCAGGAATATACATGTCGTTTACTTCGAACAGTTATCCGACATAATCACCGAAGAGAATGTATTCTCAATCCTACAAGTCAAAGAAAGGAGTAGAGTCAGTGATTTCGAGTGTGGACGATCGAATAGCGCAAGGTTAACATCCCATTGACGTTGGTTGTCACTAATATAGGGGGCAAGCTTGCTCTTGAGGGAGCAATTAACAGCATCGGCAAGATTGTCTTGAGGATGGTAATGGGCGGTGTAAAGGATTTTGGAATGATAAATGGCACACAAAAGGTGAAATCACGGGTACGGAATTGTTCACCGTTATCAACGATAAGGTATTGCGGGACACCAAGAAGTAGAAAGACTTGCTCCTCAAGAATTTTTGAAACGTAAATTGCAGTGGCACTGCGCATGGGAAAGAAAAGAGGAAATTTAGTAGTAATCAGCCACTACGAAGATATAGAGCTGCCCTCGGGTGGAACAAGAAAAAGACATTACGATATCACAGGATATGACTTGCCAAGAATAGGATGGTTTGGCCCTAGGAGCCAATAGACCAGGAGGGGTTCAACTGTGTAAGCAGCATAAACAGCAATAGGTTTGGAGGAGAGGAAAAGAAGTTTTGATTACTCCACAATGACCGGAAGTAGAAAGATCGTTTTGGAAAGATAACAGATGTTTACGCTGCTTGCCAGGTACGCCGATTGTCCAAACGTGTGAGAATCGGCAGCGATAAAAGTTTGGTGAATAACCGATCACGTGAGCTAGTAGTGATTTTTGCAATCACAGCGAATTTAAAAGCGAAATCCAGTTCTATGCATGAGTGTTTGTCCTGACATTGGGTAATATAACTTTTAATGCGGAATTTGTTTTATTCTAGTCTCAAACATTCCTACTCTAACTCCTGCAGAGAATTAACATTAGGCAATTGCGTGAGGTAGAAGGCGGATAAATTTCTAGAAACAAAATGCAGGTTTACATGTTCAGGTATACTATCGTGACGCCGAAACATGGTCGTCATGCAAAGTAAGTACTCGATAATACCCTCAGAAGGATCTTGTTTTTGTTTTAAAATATCGTTAAATAACCGGCGTTTATAATCCAGGGGCAGAAAATGTTGTACAGGTAAGCTGGACAACGACTTTCAATCACAAAATCTCTGACGATTACTACGATAACACAACAACGATTTATACTCACATAAATTCACCGCTGTTTCAAATAACTGAAACTTTGATACCTGCCGAGCTCTTCGAAGTTCTTCGAATCGCTCTTGAAAATGATGCGCCGTGATCATTTTCGGATCGCCAGAAAATTGTATGCTACATTTTGACATTGATTGGCCATAATTGGTGGTAGGAAGGAAAGTAAGGATTGACTTAGGTTCAACGACGTTCCGTGCGGAGCCACAGGAAACTAATACCTTTAAACGCCAATGAAGACTTGTCACTACCAAATTCAGCAAGCGATTGTTGCAACTTTTGGATAGAAGTGGCAACTACTGCATGTTTGAAAGCGAAATCAGATTTGACGGAAATAGAAGGGACTCCTTTATTGCAATCCAAGCGATAAGCACTCTGCACGGGCCTTCGTAGTTTGTCCACATTTGCCTCAGAATCAAAGCCGCTAGATTCTAATTCGGACTGGGGCTCTGTTTTCGCAACCAGTTCACGTGAATGTGCTAATGTGTCATCGTGAAAAAGAATAACTAGAAAATGAAAGGAAAAAGTAAGCAAATGCCAACCACAAACCAACAAGAAATCAGATCAACAAACAAAAAAAATTACGGTGAACCACAGAACAAATTAGGGGTTGCCCCGCAAGAAATGGTAAAAGAATTAAATTCGAAGAAGTACTAGGAATGACAGATGGAAGATGGGAGGTGGAGGAAGATTTTGGCGCCAGAGTTTTTTACTTTCCCCACTGAGAAACTACAATTTTCAACAAAAACTCAAGTCTTATAATTTGGGATGTAACGAAAAAGTGCTTGAACCAGATTAAACGAATAATAAAACGGGTGTAACTACCGACAATGCAAGGACGAATGGGCGAGTATGACAAAAAATTGCGGCCACGTTGGATATGCCAAAATATGTTGCAGTATACCGGACGGACAAGGAAGACAGCAATGAGAGCGATGTAATGAGTTAGCACCGATTACCACAGCAAAGAAAATGGAACCGAAAAATATCGTTCTGTCTGAAAAACGTAGAGTGGGAGTAGAGATCCTTGAAAAGGAAAAGTTAAAAACCACAGATCGATACGCCCTGGAGGATTATAAATACAGGTTAAAGTTTGGCATATTCTTCATCCTCAAATATTCACGGTAACGCTCAATCTTTTAATTGTAGTATTTTGTGGTTGATATAGTCTTCAATGCAGTCCTCCAATAACAAGGGCAGAGTTTTAACACTAGAATTGATGAAAGGACAAAATTGACTAACAATACTCTGAAAATAGGTAAGTTATAACCACTTCTGTAGTTATTAACATCAATGATTGTTTGACCGATTCTAACTGATTTTAATATCTACCCACGTATTTTGATATAAACCTCCCGATTTTCGGCTACAATAACTATAGAACTGGCACCTGTATATAGATTTATGAGCACATTAGTTCCTATCGGCGTACCTTCCGTCAGTTTCAACAGATCATCGTTGTAATTGTCACTGGTACATGCACTTCTAGACTTAATTAAAATCTCGAAGCACCTGTAGTCAAGTTATCGTTAATGAGACATCCCAAAATATAGGCTTCTTCTACGCTTTGTCTTAAGTATAATTATTTCTTGAATAATTTTGTAACTCGACAACTTCTTCGTATATCATTAATTTTAATTATTTACGTAATTACACATGTATTGTACATTTTAAATTACATCAAAGGTAGAATTGCATTCCATGCCAGGAACTGTTTTTAAAACTCAACACTGACTAATTCCAGGAATTTTGATTTCACTCACTTCATTTCGGACAGCTCTTATTCGTCAAGTTTTAGTGTAAGATAAGAACCAGCGTATAAATAGGTGGACTTGTATGGAAAAGAAATAGGAATATAGATGACCGAACTCATGGATTTAAAGAAGGACGCGTAAATCTGGTTGCCTATCTACGCGTGTTAAAATTATAGCAAACGTAAATTTAATGATTGGGACTGATTGATTTTTAGACTAAATTAACGAGGCAGGAAATTCTCCAATACAAAAACTTTACAATTGTTTGCTGTTTATCAAAATCGTTAATTTATAAGTTTTCTTACCTAATTTGTAAACTTGTAGCATTGAAATTTTGTAAATTACAAAGCAGATCTGCATACACGGAAATTCGCGGGCACGCACACACTCACACACGCACGATTTCGTGCAAGCATCCACATATAAACATACACAAACGCGCACACGCGCGCAAACACACACACACACCTCCTCTTCACGTCTGCACGTACGCACATACGCTAGCACGCCGCACGCACTGGCATTCCAGGTATATCTAATCCTATACATAACATCTAGTTTCATTATGAGCACCACATTATTCAGGTATTCTCATTTTATCAAAGTATTAAAACCCCCAAAGTGGCACATATTCCATACCAATAGAAATCGTGGAGTACATAACAAAAGAGTTTATTCATCAAGCGCTCGGTTAAATGCAAAATGTTTTCAATTGCAATACGTAAATTCCATCCCTTTAGTTTATAATCGCTTCAAGTGTTTCTTTTTGTAAATAACAAATTCGTTTCGATAGCGCTCATATCGTCAAAATGTTGGATTACTCAATATAATAACAATTAACTACGTAAATATCTACTTGTAGCGCTATATGCAAATAAATAGCCAAATAAATTGCGTCTTTTTTAGCATTTTTCCGAATTTATAAAATAGAGTTTTTGTCATTCATTATAATGTGACTTTGCTATGGCCTATAATTACAGTTATATATATATATATATATATATATATATATATCAACTTACCTTGTGTAAAAAACTACTTATAATATTTATGTTTATATATATATATATATATATATATATATATATATATATTGTAACGGGCATTTTTGTAAGTTTAACATTTTACGCTATACTCAATTCGTAAGTACATTTCTGCAATTGCTGTTCCTGTGTTTTTGTGTTTATTGGCTCGTTGGCAAGTGCGTCGTATTATAATGAGGGGATCGCTGTTTGTATCAAGTAAATACTTGAGAATAATTCAGAATTGTATGCAAGGTAACTCATGTTTATTAATTAAAGATAGATAAATTGAAGATTGATTCTCATTAATAAATAAAGTCCAAGGAATGAATGATAAACCGCTTGTAATTGATTATAAATTACATCGTTCTTGGCTGACCGCTCGTATAAATTTTGTGCCTTACGAATCATCGAAGTCGAGATAAAAGACGCTCAGATGTTATGGGTATAGCAACGAGTTGAATAAACAGATTAGAGTCGAGTTTATATGAAAACAGATGGGCAGTCGAGTTCGTTCTTTGTTCCGATATCTTAAGTACGTTAAAATACTGCTCTTCTTTTCTGCTTTTAAATAGTGAGAATTAATGCGGAATTAATTTTCGTATTGTTCCTGAACAAGTGCGGCACGATTTTAATTGTTTTTCTTGTGAAGTAAAAGTTGTATATTAACTGTATAAAATTCGACGCACGTGTGTTTTAAGGTCATTGACGGACGGTTTTATTGCTTGCGCGTGCCTACTAGTTGTTTTTAGTAGTTTTTTTTGTGAAGTAAAAGTTGGATATTAACTGCATAAAACTCGAGGCGCGTGTGTTTTAAGGTCATAGACGGACGGTTTTATTGCTTGCGCGTGCCTACTGGTTGTTTTTAGTTGTTTTTCTTGTGAGACAAATGCTTTAAGGAACATTTTGACGGACTTACTTGAGTGATACGCGTACTTTACTAATTTGTGTTTTTTGTTGATTTGTCTTTTTATATTTGAACTGTGTGTGCGATCTAGTCTAGTGTCCCTTTGCTTTATCAGATTAGTGCATACTTTGGATTATTTAAATACAGTGGATACTGTAGTTTCTTCAATTCTCTAACACCAAACAATCTAAAATTTATCATTGCTTGCGCAAATTTCGTTAGTTAAAAGCATTAGATTTTCTTTGTTACCATATGTAGCGAATGGAACACCTCGCGTTACTGTTAGTTTAATGCATTACATCGTGCTTTGAAAGCGTGATTCTAAATTTTTATTACCAGTTTTTTTTTCGATTTGTGTTACAAAATATTTCTAAATTATTGTCTCAGAAAATAGAATTAACAAGAAATTTATCAATGCTACATAGTTCCTTCAGCATGAGAATGTCTGCTGCTAACACCAGTGAGTAGTGATTAGTGTAGAGTGTAAGAAATTCCATCAACACCTCACAGTCAAGGGTAAAGTGCTTCGTTAGTGCAGGACATCGTGAATCCCACACTTCCATTGCAAGAAAGCGTTACTGCAGGACTTTTGTAAGTTAAACTATTTTCTACTCGTTATTACTTTAAATATCTACCCGTTGCTTTACTATATCTTTGTCGTTCTGATACCTTTTACAAAAGATTTGCATGATATTTTAAAACATAAAAAAAAGAAAGAAAGAAAGAAAGATTAATACTACTGAATTACTCATACCGATGGTGTCTTATCTATTTACCTTTTGTTAACATTTTATCTGATTTATGTTTAATTGGTGTGTGAGGAAACGTTTCTGCTACTCCCCAATATTACCTCACTTTGTACTAAACATTTTTCTGTATTGCTTTTACTGTTGTTATATTATATAGTTTATCTAAACAGTTTCTTTTATTTACATGCTACAAAGTACTGAATAACTTAGATGTTTCATTGCTGCTATGCTTATTTTCTTTATTTCAGGTTTGCTATTCTAACTTTTCTTTATTGCAGATATTGTTACTAATTCCTTACAGCCCCGTACGTTATATGTTGGTCTGCTTTCTACGACCCCCCCTACTCTCCGATTAAGCCCGGTCACTTTCTTGTTATCTTTATGTTGCGCACGGCTACGTAGCATAACTTTGACGCCCGAACAGGGACTGCCAAGAATTACGTAACGTAACATTTTTGGCGCCCAACGTGGCTGCCACGAACAAAAAAAAACGTAACAATATATATATATATATATATATATATATATATATAACAAGTTTATTGCAGTCCGAAATAAGAAATTGTGTAGAACAATATATAAAATAAGTGCGTTCTGTAACAATCTTTAGGATGTCGCTCTCAATTGATCCAACATTTTTATCCGACATTTTGCTCATTACTTCACCGACGCCTTTCAGTTCTAGGAAACATTTACATCGGTTCGTCTAATGGCTTGGCTTTTTTGACTCTCCCTCTCCCCCCCGCTGCTTACTACAAACGTTACTTTCCTTTTCCCTTTATATCAGTCATTTGTTCTACAGGCCTCTGCTTAATGCTCCCGCTGGAGCCGAAAAATTCGCCGAATACTTTTTGGGGGACTTCTCGACGTTACACGGGATTTCTTTGCGCTCGGAGAGAAATCTATACGGTTGAAAGGAATACTCTACGTTTGGGGGGGAACCCTAGGTTAGAAGGGGAATTCGCTAGGTTTGGGGCATTTGCTAGGTTTTGGGGGAAATCGCTAGGTTTGGGGATAACTCTCTAGGTTTAGGAAAAAATTTTTAGGTTTGGGGCGAATTCTCTAGGTTTTGGGGGCAATCTCCAGGTTTGGGGCGAATTCTCTAGATTTGGAGGGGATTCTGTAGATTTGGAGGGAATTCCCTAAAGTTGAAGTGAATTCTCTAGGTTTGAAGGGAATTCTCTAGGTTAGAAGGGAATTCTCTAGGTTTGAAGGGAATTCTCTAGGTTTGAAGGGAATTCTCTAGGTTTCGAGGAAATTCTCTAGGTTTGGAGGGAATTCTCTAGGTTTGGAGGGAATTCTCAGGGTTTGGGGGTAATTTGCTGTTTGGAGGGAATTCGCTTGGTTTGATGGGAATTCTCTAGGTTTTGAGGGAACTCTCTGGGTTTGGAGGAGATTCTCTAGGTTTGGCGGGAAGTCTCTGGATTTGGGGGGGAAACCCTAGGTTTGGGAGGAAAACCCTAGGTTTGGAGGGAATGCTCTAGATTTTTGGAGAGAACTCTACGTTTTTGGGGAAAACTCTAGATTTTAAGGGAAAACTCTAGGTTTTTGGGGAAAACTCTTGGTTTTTACAAAATCACACTGGGTTTTTGGAAAAACTTAGGTTTCAAAATGCAATCTGGGTTTTTAAAAAAAGGTCTAGGTTTTTAAAGGGAAATCTTTGTTTTAAAAAACCAAGTTTTAAAGAAAAACCGGATTCTTCATGAAAGCCTAGGTTTTTAAAGAAGAGACCGCTTTTTTAAGGAAAACTCTATGGTTTCAAAGAAGAATTGTAGGTTTTCAAAAAAAACCAAGCTTTTAAAGAAAAGCCTGGTTTTTTAAAGAAAAGCCTGGGTTTTTAAAGAAAAGTCTGGGTTTTTAACGAAAAACCTGGGTTTTTAACGAAAAGCCTGGGTTTTTAAAGAAAAGCCTGGGTTTTTAAAGAAAAGCCTGGGCTTTGAAAGAAAAGCCTGGGTTTTAAAAAAAAGGCCTGGGTTTTTAAAGAAAAGCCTGGGTTTTTTGAAGAAAAGCTTGGGTTTTTAAAGAAAAGCCTGGGTTTTTTGAAGAAAAGCTTGGGTTTTTAAAGAAAAGCCTGAATTTTTAAAGAAAAGCCTGGGTTTTTAAACAAAAATTCTTGGTTTTTAAAGAAAATTCTTGGTTTTTAAAGAAAATTCTTAATTTTTAAAGAAAATTCTAGGTTTTTAAAGAAAATTGTAGGTTTTTAAAGAAAAGCCTAGATATTTGAAGAAGATTCTAGGTGTTTAAGAAAACCTAGGCTTCTAAAGAAAAATTCTGTTTTTTAAGAAAAAAAAATTTTTTTAAAGAGAATTCTAGGGTTTTAAAAACCTAGGTTTTGGAAGAAAAATTCAAAGTTTTTAAAGAAAATTCTAAGTTTTTAAAGAAAATCTAAGTTTTTAAAGAAAATCTAGGTTTTTGAAGGAAAATCTAGGTTTTTAAAGAAAAGTCTAGGTTTTTAAAGAATATTTTAGGGTTTTAAAAAAACCTAGGTTTTGAAAGAAAAATTTTAAATAAAATTCTAGGTTTTTAAAGGAAAATTCTAGGTTTTTAAAGAAAAATTCTATGTTTTTAAAGAAAATTCTAGGGTTTTAAAGAAAAAAAAAATATATATATATATAGAGCGAAGTGATCTTAATCCGATCGGCTCCTCAAAGTGATTTCGACAAAGACTACTACAGCGGAGTGGTCTTAATCCGATCGACTCTCCGCAGTGATTTTTACAAGGTCACTTAGGCGAAGCGGACTTGATCCGATCGACTCTCCGAAGTGATTTGGACAAGATTACTTTCTAATTCTGTCGGCAATGACCCCAACAACATAATTGACATCAATTCGTTTGGTATTTTTATCCCAGCTTCTTGGAGTTATTCTGCTTTGTTGGAGAAATTCATTATATATTGCGTCATTGTGACATTTGATTTATTTTCCATCTTTAGCAGTTGCTTGTATAAAGCCGTTTTTCTCACCGGTCCACGTGATTCAAAAACTGTTTTGAGTCCATCCCACGCTTCTTT
Source organism: Platerodrilus igneus (assembly GCA_036346225.1). Classification (NCBI taxonomy): domain Eukaryota; kingdom Metazoa; phylum Arthropoda; class Insecta; order Coleoptera; family Lycidae; genus Platerodrilus; species Platerodrilus igneus. Next base: position 1,355,802 of record JARFIW010000149.1, on the reverse strand, counting down.
CGAAGATGCTGCTTTCTTTACGTAATTTGCTTGACCCTGTAAAATAGCAAGATTTATCAACGCCAAAGCTTTATAATCCCATTTAGCCATTCCACCAAATTTTCGGCTGGCCGTGGTTTTGATTCATCTACATATTGCCAGAAATCGTTAAGCACAAGTACACTTTTCATTTGAACTTACCAGAATTCATAATTATCTTCGGTTAATCTCTAAATATTTGAGAAACCAGCACCGGTAGCCATTTTGCAATGTTATGTACTTAATTATGATATCGATAATAAAAGTCTTTCAGACTGGACACAAAACCTGTCAGGAAAGTGATGATAGCTGATTCTGGATTTAGTTTTAACCAAGTTTTAACTTTTTATTCAAAACCACATAAAACTTTTTATTAGACAGATATTTATACAACGCATGTCAATCCCTAAACAACCAACATACACACATCGATCTATATTTCTAACAGCAAAGTGCGTAATGACAACAGCGCAAGTGTAGCATTTCTTTTCTCGTAAATATTACACGTACATAGTTTTGAATATATTCGGCTACAAAGATTACTGTCTGTGACTTCACTAAACTGATGCATGATATGGATTGGGGACCAAATTCATAAACATTGTTTGAGACGCTATCCTACCTCAAGAAAGTGCATCCTCAGCTTTTCCTAGTTTAAGGTAAGTGCGCACTTGAAACGAATATTTTTTATACAGTGAAACAAATTTTTTATATATATAGCTGGCCTCACGCATGGGCGTCAATGAAACGTATTTATTGTTCCAAAATCTTCCGACACAACTAGGGTCTATTCCTGGGTACAGCAATGAGAAGTGGGGAGTCGAATTTTGTTTGCAGATCAAACTTAAGCTAAATCAAATAGGCGCCACCAAGTCCTGATGTAATCACGATATTTGCATAGCATAGTTCTAAGGGCGGACGTGGAGACCTAAAGAAAAAAAATCGCCTTCGCTGACAAAAGCCTGTCTTAATAAAATAAGACGCAGCTCCTGTAAGAAATTGTGATAGTTAAATAAATAAAAAGTGGGACACCATTTGTGTCCTGCAAAAATACATAAGGAAATAAAAGTATTTCCAATATAACATTGGCATCAATTTATTACTCAGAAGGGTTTTAGCTTTATGTAATAAGATTTGATCACACTTGATCAAAATAAAAAACCTTTAATCTTGAACCAATTGTTTACTAAAAGATCTCTTTTAAAATAATATAACTTGTAACAAAAAATTTAATCTTTAACTGCATCAATCTTAAAATTTTAACTTTCATGTTTGTCTTTATTATTCTCAATCAAACACTTTACTTTAAAACATGAACTTGTTGTACAAATAGGGTTCTGACCTGGGCAGATCTTTTCAGGTAGATAACAAATTAATAGCTCCTAACAATATTAGCATTTGAGCTTTCAAAATTATGTATACTAATTTTAATGTAGATAAAGCTGATCACAAAAATATACATGTTTACATATATTGTACTAAAGCTGTTCAAAGCATTTGCTTTTAAAATAACATCTGTCAGCTATACAAAGTGGAAAATATGACGTCAGTAACACCTGTTGACATTACTGACGATTCATATGGAACAAAGGATGTTGTTTTTAGAACGTTAAATCAATGAACTTTCGTTATACTACTGGTAAATCCAGCTCAACAATTAGTTGAAACTTTTTCAGTGTATATGTATTACGCATCAAAGCAAGTTAACGTGTTCCAAATTTTGAAACACATAAAAAGAACTTATAGCTATCTACGAACCAAAACTGCAATTGTCGCATTGTGACAAAGGAAGACGGGATCACCATTCTTCAAGCAACGATAACAGCGTTTGCAATTTGAAATCAATTCATCCAAACCAACTTCTATAATTCCTGCGTTCCACGTGTCGAATCATATCCTGTCGCCTTACATTCAGCAGCAATCGTACTCTCAAAGTTGAATTACGTCACCTTCTAAAGGTAGCATCTTACATGTGTTTTACTGTGTCCTTGTGTGTCTTTAAAAGTTGCATCCTACTTGTCGCGCTAAATAAATTATCTCAAATTATACAAGTTCGCAAAATATATACATTACCGACCGTTATTCGAAAATATCCTAACTATTTGAAATGAATTCGCAGATTGCCGGCCTCCAACCAAGGCAACATGTTGATATCTCTATCACTTGTGGCCGACTATCTTATAACCAGCTCGGGCGGTCGCGCCGTCAGGAGGGGGACAATCAAACAGAGATGTGCTTGTAAATAGCTGTATACGACACAGATATCTGAATATAACTAGATTATTAAAGGACGATGCAGGCTTAGCGTATTACTTTTGGAGTTGAATGCAAATTATTATTGTTATTAATAAAATTGTTACATTATTCTTGACATTATATGCAAAGAATTATTATTATTAATAAAATTATTACACTATTCTTGAAATTATATGCAAAGAATTATTATCGAAAATAAAATTGTTACACATTCATGCTTTTATTTGGCATTCAGAAACAATTCTAACTTGAGGCATGGATATACAGAGGTTCCACGAACATTATTTACAAAGAGGATTTTTTTATTAATGTTTTGTCTAAAATAAGAGGAATCTTCCATAAATATTTACATTATTACATCGCATTTCCTAAATCCGACTCATCTCCTCTGTTGTAGTGCAATTGAAACACTGAAATATGAAATATAAGCAATTTGCCAATGTGTAGTTAGTTTAGACAGTAAGTGTGGTAATTGTGTATCAATTGTATCAATTGTTAGAAGTAGACGTACGTTGCCTTCAATTTGGTAGCAGAAAAAAACGGTCAATGTAATGAACATGTCTATTGTAACCATAAACCCCGCATTCAGATGTAAAATACCGGGTATAAAACATGCACAAATGTCACCCCAGTAGTCTTCTACTGAAGCGACGATTTCGGTCCTTAGGGCGGACTCCGTCGATGCTTCCTGCTGCTTTGTGTTGCTTGGTGGTGCTGCTCGATGGTCAATACGATATAAGGATGGCTAGGAAAGGGGAACCACTAGAACGATAGTGTTGAAGCACTCCCAGTCGGCACTCAACAGTGGTCAATAAGCAAGTCTGGAATTTTGCTACTTTATTTCTCACGTAAATGTCTACCCCCTCCAGCAGAAATTAAAGCACCCTGGCGGTGGTGGTAACAAGGGCGTTCTACTAGTGATAATTATCATATTAGCATAATTTACTACCACAAAGGTAAGCAATAACCTCAATATCCATATGAACCACAACATTATGTGGTTGTCGGTACATTAGTTAAATCTTATTTTCGTTTATTTTTAGATTCTCTACACATCCCTGTAACTGACCTCTAACACAGCGGCCCTCTAGCAAACTTAAATCAAATTGATTACTTACCTAAATATATTATTGCATTATTTAGTAATTAATTTTATTTTAGATAAAACAACTGCAATTGCAACACCTGCTAGGTTGTCCAAAGGAAAAGAAGCAACTCTATTACATCTTGGGTCACTGCAATTAAACTTCAGTTGTAGATTCGATTACAGCGCAACGAGATACTTGCGAAACAGGAAACAGAACTGCTCAATTTGAGGGTAAAAGAATTTGAACAAAAACTAGAAAAACAGAAAAGAGAATTCCTGTTTAACAACGAAAGAAAGCGTTTAATGTTGAAGTAAGAAACTCTTAAAGTTCACCTTAGAAAGCAACTTCCAACATTAAAAGAAAAGAAAATTAATAGAACTTAATACTTTGTATATAATGCTCAGGCAATAATTTTGTTATTTTATTAATGGCTTAGAATATTATTGTAATTTAATTTTTATATACAGAATTAAACACTTAAATTACAATAAATATTTTTATATACAGAAAAACATTAACAACTAGCTTTCAAAATATCTTGCAATAAAGGCAGTCTTTATTATATTAACCCACAGAATATGAGCCACAGGGGGTACCTGCACAATTCTTTCACCAAACTGGGGACCCAGAATAAATTATTTTTTAACCATCACAGCAATTTTATGTAACAGTGCAGAAGCAGCTATTGTATGAAAAGTGGTTTGTAAGCTATAATTGATACTTTTATTTAAACAAAGAGATCGTAGTTTCCACTGTCCAAATGCTCTCTCAATAACATTGCAAATTCTCTTCTTATCAGTGCTTGTGTATAGAATGTGTATTGAAGTGAAAAGAAATCACAAGGTGGATATGCACTATCGCCTAAGAACAACCCTGGAATTTGACGCTGTCCAAGGCGTAGTTTCAAAGGACTGTTGTTAAATATTCTGCTATCACATACAGAGCCCGGTCATCTAATAAGAATGTCATAAAATTCTCCGTGAGGTCCTGCCACTACTTAAATATTTAGCAACTGTAACAGGTAAAATAAGCCTTAAACGAATTTTATTTTGAATTGTCCTGAAGGGACGGAGATCCTGCAACCATATAAGGGTGCGATCGCTAAGTGCACTGATGCGGGAGTGGGTTCCTATGGATAAATGAGAAAAGCAGATAAAGAAAGAAATACAAATACAAAATAATAGATAACAAGATTTAAATATAAATTTTACCTTACATTAACACTTGCCCTAAAAGGTCTTCCTATCTCAAAATCAGGGAGCGCTAAACATGATGCTATATTTATATGGAAGACTGTTATTCCGCAGAAAACTCCTTTATTTTGGCGTCATAAAGTTAGTCATAAATAAAGAAATTATTTCTAAATAAAACGATCTTTCCAAAGATTATGCTTGAGGTAGCTGAATACATTTTAAAAATTAATAGCTTTACCGATTTCCTAAATCAATTGAAACAAAAATCAATTTAACCTCTATTAACAAAAAGTGTATAATTTCAGTCCACATACAAATATACTTTCCTAAAAACAAATTGCTTACCTTGAGATATGGCCAGGTGTAGCTAAAATAAATCCTTAAACAACTCAAATCTAAACCATCAACAAAAATATTTGCCACTCCAAATTGTTCCTGTTTTCCTATTAAGACACCAATAAATCCCAAATTATTTGCAGCAGTCTTCGCATCTTACATATTAAATTTTCAATGTATTTTTGCAATCTGGGTTTTTAAAAAAAGGTCTAGGTTTTTAAAGGGAAATCTTTGTTTTAAAAAACCAAGTTTTAAAGAAAAACCGGATTCTTCATGAAAGCCTAGGTTTTTAAAGAAGAGACCGCTTTTTTAAGGAAAACTCTATGGTTTCAAAGAAGAATTGTAGGTTTTCAAAAAAAACCAAGCTTTTAAAGAAAAGCCTGGGTTTTTTAAGAAAAGCCTGGTTTTTTAAAGAAAAGCCTGGGTTTTTAAAGAAAAGTCTGGGTTTTTAACGAAAAACCTGGGTTTTTAACGAAAAGCCTGGGTTTTTAAAGAAAAGCCTGGGTTTTTAAAGAAAAGCCTGGGCTTTGAAAGAAAAGCCTGGGTTTTTAAAAAAAGGCCTGGGTTTTTAAAGAAAAGCCTGGGTTTTTTGAAGAAAAGCTTGGGTTTTTAAAGAAAAGCCTGGGTTTTTAAAGAAAAGCCTGGGTTTTTAAAGAAAAGCCTGAATTTTTAAAGAAAAGCCTGGGTTTTTAAAAAAAGGCCTGGGTTTTTAAAGAAAAGCCTGGGTTTTTTGAAGAAAAGCTTGGGTTTTTAAAGAAAAGCCTGGGTTTTTAAAGAAAAGCCTGGGTTTTTAAAGAAAAGCCTGAATTTTTAAAGAAAAGCCTGGGTTTTTAAACAAAAATTCTTGGTTTTTAAAGAAAATTCTTTGTTTTTAAAGAAAATTCTTAATTTTTAAAGAAAATTCTAGGTTTTTAAAGAAAATTGTAGGTTTTTAAAGAAAAGCCTAGATATTTGAAGAAGATTCTAGGTGTTTAAGAAAACCTAGGCTTCTAAAGGAAAATTCTGTTTTTTAAGAAAAAAAAATTTTTTTAAAGAGAATTCTAGGGTTTTAAAAACCTAGGTTTTGGAAGAAAAATTCAAAGTTTTTAAAGAAAATTCTAAGTTTTTAAAGAAAATCTAAGTTTTTAAAGAAAATCTAGGTTTTTGAAGGAAAATCTAGGTTTTTAAAGAAAAGTCTAGGTTTTTAAAGAATATTTTAGGGTTTTAAAAACCTAGGTTTTGAAAGAAAAATTTTAAATAAAATTCTAGGTTTTTAAAGGAAAATTCTAGGTTTTTAAAGAAAAATTCTATGTTTTTAAAGAAAATTCTAGGGTATTAAAGAAGAAAAAAAAATATATATATATATATAGAGCGAAGTGATCTTAATCCGATCGGCTCCTCAAAGTGATTTCGACAAAGACTACTACAGCGGAGTGGTCTTAATCCGATCGACTCTCCGCAGTGATTTTTACAAGGTCACTTAGGCGAAGCGGACTTGATCCGATCGACTCTCCGAAGTGATTTGGACAAGATTACTATAGGGCGAAGTGGTCTTGATCCGATCGACTTTCCGAAGTGATTTCGGCAAGATCACAAGGGCGAAGTAGTCTTAATCCGATCGACTCACCGAAGTGTTTTGACAAGATCACTAGGACGAAATGACCATCATCCGATCGACTCACCGAAGTGATTTCGACAACGTCTACTAGGGCGACGTGGTCTTGATCCGATCGACTCTCCGAGGTGATATCGACAAGGTCACTAGGGCGACGTGGTCTTGAACCGATCGCCTCTCCAAAGTGACTTCGAGTAGGTAACTGGGGCGAAGTGGTCTTTATCCAATCTACTCTCCGAGATGATTTTGACAAGATCACTAGAGCGAAATGGTCTTAATCCGCGCAAAGAAGGCGGAGCGCAAAGAGGGCGGAGCGCAAAGAGGGCGGAGAACAAATAGGGTGGGACGCAAAGAGGGCGGCGCGCAAAGAGGGCGGAGCGCAAAGAGGTGGCGCGCAAAGTGGGCGGCGCGCAAAGAGGACGGCGCGCAAAGAGGACGGCGCGCAAAGAGGACGGCGCGCAAAGAGGTCGGCGCGCAAGGAGGCCGGCTCGCAAGGAGGCCGGCGCGCAAAGAGGTCGGCACGCAAAGAGGGCGGCGCGCAAAGAGGGCGGCGCGCAAAGAGGGCGGCGCGCAAAGAGGGCTGGGCCCTAGGAGGACGGGGCGTAGAAAGGGCGGGGCGTAAAGAAGGCGAGGCGTAAAGAGGGCGGGACGTAAAGAGAGTGGGGCGCCAATAGGGCGAGGCGCAAAGAAGGTGGTGCGCAAAGAAGGCGGTGCGCAAAGAAGGCGGTGCGCAAAGAGGGCGGGGTGCTCAAAGTAGTCCCGTAGGGACTACAAACCGCTTCTAGTAGGATACTATATAAACTATGTATTTTGTCTTTCCCGGACGAAAGTTGCACAACGTAGAGTTATAATGAAAAACGGATAACGGCCCTAACAGAACACTTAGCTGAGCGTCAGTACTACAAATGTCGAGTTGCACGGATAAATTGACAAAGTTCAACAAAGGGTTGAAAGGTTATTAAGAAAAGTGTGTTCAAAGGAAAATAAATAAATAAACATGTGTAAATAAAATTAACCATTATTTTTTTAATGACGATTTCCTTAAGAAATAAATGAATCCTGGTTAAAGAAATATTGATAAAAGGTTCTAGACAATAAGAAACCTTCGAGATACGAGCAGCCAATCGAGAGATTAAACTCCACTGGAGCGTGAGACCGTCGTTGGTCGACAAACAAGAATAAGGAAAGCGCCACCGCATCTAGCTAAAAAAAATGAGCGACATAAGAAAATATCCTAAAAAAAGACGCGGAAACCCCCAGGACGAAAAAAAGCCAACGAGATATCAACATACAAAGCTAATTTATCGTATCATAATTACTTTGAACAAACGGAAACTCTCGCTGAACAGCCTGAAGGTACTGCACCTGAAAATATAAATTCACAAAATAACACCGTATAAGTTGGGAACACTCTTTGTGCTTCAGCATAAAGGTGTAACGTCATCACAGAGAATCGAGTCCTGATTATGACCACCATAAGCAACTTTTTAATAATTCTTAAATTGGATGCTTTACTATTAAAATAAAGATTCTCTATTTCTCGCAAGATTTCAAAATTAAGTTATTTAAACTTGACTGGAAACTAGCTATTTAACTGCAAAATATTGAAGTGCTAAGGATGAAATATAAGCAACTTTTCTCTGCTTTAACTAACATTTCAGTTCAGTGTCTCTAAAATTGCATTTTATTTAAAACATTTAATAATTGCTATTTATGCACAATACTAGTGCATTCACTAAATTTTCTTAAGAAATGAAATAACCTCTAAAAGAACCACATTTTATAGATCAACGCTATGCTTACAGTTCAGTTTAATTTAGTATAAGCATTAAATTTTATCAGAAAATACATTTTTAATTTTTAGAGCAAGGGCAAAAACTAAACTAAATATAATTTGTTTTCGCTTTAATAATACCGCAAAAACTCATCAATGCTGTAACAAACATCAGGTAATGTATTTTTAATACAGAACTTATTTTGAAACAAATGCAGAATATAATTTGACTCTTGAACTTTGAAAATTTAGAACCAAAAGTATTTATCAAATGCGTCTTTACAGAAAACCGAAATTATTGAATCTAGAGCAAGAATTTCTTAAACATAGATACAAACATCAAATTTAACCTACTTATCGCACAAGCAGTATACAAAATAAATTATGGTAATTTGATACACATAATAAACAATTTCGTTAACCAAACGACACAGACCATAACAATCAAAAAGTTACAATTCTACAAACTCGCCGCCATTTAAAGAAGGAATCGTTCTACAATAAAAAATTTCATCTCGGAAATGTTGTTAACTCTACACACCTGCCAACTCCAACAGATTAAAGTATGACGAATATAATTAATGATCCAGAAAGTTATCTTGCACCAGCTAACATAAAACCAGACAATAAATCAGGGGTAACTTAAATTGGGCGATTTCGTGTGTAGTTGGTATGCGTGTGACTAATACGCCCAAGGTCCCGGGTTCGAATTCCGAAACGGTCCTCTTGAAAAATGTTAGGCGAGCATTTTTCACAAAAATTTGCCCTCGTTCGGATGAGACGTAAAATGGAGGTCCCGTGTGTGAGTGTTGTCACGCACGTTAAAGATCCCTGCCTTGCTTGAAACAGCAAGGGTTCGGCAAAATTCAAAATTGTTCAGGTAAAAAAAACTCGCGTCCTGGCCAATGTAGTACCTTTGGGTAGAACATTGAAAAATCACATGTAAGGTAACTTAAATTGCTTGAAAAATGTTAGGCGAGCATTTCTTACAAATATACGCCCTCGTTCGGATGAGAGGTCAAATGGAGGTCCTATGTGTGAGTGTTGTCACGCACGTTAAAGATCCCTACCTTGTTTGGAACAGCAAGGACTCGGCAAAATAAAAAATTTTTAGGTAAAAAAACTCGCCTCCTGCCAATGTAGTACCTTCGGGTGAAGCATTGGAAAATCACATGTAAGGTAACTTAAATTGAAACCATTGCTTGCTCGTTTATAATTTAAACAATTAGTACATGTAAACAGCTATCACGTTCAACTAGCTATTCATTCAAAAAACGGTAAAACTAATTCTACGATCAGGTCCACTAGACTGTTTTTTTTTAAAATGAATTTGCTAATCGTCTTGACCAGGAATGAAGCCTTGCTTCTTTCATGGTTTAGAAAATACCGACAGTTCAACCCTACTTTCACGTTCCTTCTTATTTCTGATTTTTGTGCTTATACTCTTACCCGACTACACGATGAAGACTTGCCGAGGGACCCTCGAGGGTAAATTCGAACATGTTAATCTCAACATAGGTAACTCTGTTACCTACATACAGGTTCACATTCGAAATTTTACGTATGAAAACCTACAGGCTACAAACGAATAGCGATAATTTCAAATATCAAAGCGTTTAAACAAAACGAGCTATTAAATATAATTCACTGGTTATTTATTCAATTTAGTATTACGAAAAAATTTTTAAGAGATTAATATTGAATAAATTAATGTCAATAATTACTGCAGCAATAAAATATGTTACAGCCTAACTTATAACCGTCAAATTGCACTTTAAAATGAAATTAAACCCTTTAAATATTACAATAAACCTTTAAAGTATGACATCTTAACTTCGACACACTGTACATTTATTTATACGTTTGATTGCTTTAGTTTGTTTTAAGAATAACTATAGTTGCATAGTTTCAAACTTGTATTTTAAGTATGTTACTAATTTTTCTAGCACCTATTTTAGGATCAGAATTGTCACTCTCTCGCTAAATAGCGAGAATCTGATAATGAGTGATAAGTTAATTATGCAGGAACTCTGCGGTCACAAGCAATGTAGTGTTATAAAGAGCTTTGAAACGCAGTGGTCACCGCCAAAGATCAAAGCTCTGCTGCTTTGAACCTTATTTAAGGGATTTTACTTAAAAGGGGATTTTATTTTGTTTTATTAAAGCGCTTCTAAAAATGGAATATCTTTTTGCACCAGGTGTACATATTTTTGCGATTTCTTGGTTGATTGGTATCAAACAAATTAATCTTTTATTTAGTTTTAGAAACGGTTTATTAAAATTATGTTTATTGTCATATTACTTGTTAAGCACAGCAGCTTTAGGCTTGTGATTCAGAACCTTTGATTTTATGCTGATTTCGAAACTGTCTAAACCTAGTTGGTAATTTAATCTAAGCTACAATTATTTTACTAACTTTTGCACAAGCAATTGTAAATCGTGAAATTTGTGCAAATTGTGCGTTTGTATGTGATAATTACTGATAGAATTTAAGTTTCTATATGAAAAGATAAAATCGCATTAAAATTGGGAACAAATTTAAAAAATTAGCTTTAACTACTATTATTGAATAATGCGCTCATATCTAATTATCACTGTTTGTTTGTTATGTTGATTTCCTTACTCATAAATTTTACTGCATCTATTTATTTAAATATCCCTTCAATCCTATTCAGATTATTTTCAACGTACAATAGGGCTAGCAGTTCCTATTGTTATACATTTCAGTTCTACTTATTTAAATATAATGGCTAGCTACACTTCCAATGTTTTAAAGTTTGTAATAACTCAGTTAGGCAACCAACTTTGCTAGTCCTCTACTTAAGAGTCCGCAATAATTGTATTATACTTTGTAGTTCTTTGATATTTAAGAATTTTCTTAATTTTGCTTTTTAAATAAAATTCGAAATCACTTGTTGGATCTTTGTCACCATACCTCAAGTGTTGGTTTGCGTGGGATTTTCTTGTAATAAATAATATAAACCCAACCGGGTAGTTACAAAACTTTATGATGAAAACTTGCTTTCATTTTATGAGACTACCCATTGACAAGCAAAGATATAAATAAACCTTTTTTCGTAGATTTCTACATAGCAACATCTGTAAAATTATTCTTCGCAGTGTATAATGCCCTATAATTATAAACTTTTTCATTACTTACATTTTCTAAGCTTTTATCAGTTTTATACAATTGCTTTCAAATAACAAAGCGATCTCTTATTACATTATGTAACTGCTCTGGATTTGCAATATTATTGTGAAAGTCTGGAAAATAAATAAATCATGAATTAAGAATTACGCTACCATGTAATTATAAAAGTACGAATATACTTTATAACAGCGTTTTCAATATCAACGCGCAAAAGGTTTCAAGCTGTTTGCATTGCTTTGGCGCTGCACGACTTGCTCCAATTTGGCTTGTTCAAAATATCTTGTAACTTATAAAATATATTTTCTCGATCTAATGATTAACCTCTTCAAAATTGAAATTTGAGTTCTAAACACAAAAACAAATTAGGAGTGTTATTATATAAAATGTTTAAAATTCAAATACGTCTGATGTTTTCTCAGTTAAGTCACATAATCTGTTAATTTTTTACTAATTCCAGTTTGTATGGAAATATCTTATTGAAACAGTAAACATTTCTGTCTTTATAATTTAAGACGTCTAGGAAAAAGACAAAGAAGAGCACTCTTTCCAATTCTTTTTCAATTATTTCAATAGACCAAAGTACAAAAGCCTTATTTATAATTGCTTCACACGAAAAGTTTCCATCAAAAACTTTTTAAATTAGTTTTGAAGTGCACTCTATAAAATTAAAACATTGATTGTATGGTATAATTCATGAAAAGTCTATAATCTATCAGGCTTTGCAGCTTCTGCACTCTTACACTCTATTTTACGAAATAGTGCAGTGTCGTAATATAGATCAGCAGCTGTTATGTTGCCATCATTGCATATAAATGCGTTTTTTACAGTTCAAATCGCAAATGACTGCCTACAGATGCATAATGAAATAGAATTTAGCAAATGTTAGGAGAGTGATGGTAGCAGATTCTGGATTTAGTATTAGTTAAGTTTTATCTCTTTATTCAAAACAACATAAAACTTTTTATTGGGCAAATATTTATACAGCGCATGTTAATCCCTAAGCAACCAACATACACACACATCGATCTTCAATTGTAACACTCCTCCTATCGATCTGTGCCATAAAAATATATATCATGTACAAATACCTAGGTTTACCATTTCAACACAATTTTGTGTTTACATTTATTTAATGATTTTGTAAATATATCCGCCGGCACGAGGTCGGTTTACATATAACTAATCACAATATCTTTCTTGTCCACAAGTTCACGAGTAAAGTGAAAGCTGATGGTCTGTGTTTACTACGCTTATGGAACACTGAATATTTGTATAATTCAATGGCATATTGATTATCACAAAACACACTTACTGGAGGTTTTACGCACTTTTCAAAATCCATATGTGTCAATAGTCGTTTGACATAAATAATTTCACGTGACACTTTCGCCTTCATAGTCGATAAAGCTATGGGCGATTGTTCCTTAGATTTCCAACTAAGTGGCCCTGTTGACAATATCAAGGCATTACCGGTACATGATTTTCTATCGTCAATGTCTCCAGCCGTCTGAATCAGTATAAACTCTGAGACGTTTATTACCCTTCGTGTTCGTAGCCATAGCTAGATGTAGCCTTTAAGTAGCGTAACATACGCTTCACAAGAGTCCAATGTAGGTCTTCTGGATCAGCACAAAAACGACTTAATGTACTCGCAGCAAAAGCTATATCAGAGCGAGTTGCATTTGCAAGATAAATCAATCCTCGCACTAATTCACGATTAGGAGTAGCTTCCATTTTTTGTTTTTCATCTTCTGTTTTTGGACACACGTGCTTCGTTATCTTACAATTAGACTCGATTGGGATTGCAGCAGTCTTCGCATCTTACATATTAAATTTTCAATGTATTTCCTCTGCGCAAGATGAATCTATCCGGTCACTCTTTTGCACGATCCGCACCAATTCCTAGAATGTTGCTTATTTCACCAAGATCTACCATTTAAAAAATTGCTTTAAATTGTCCTATAATTAAGTTCGTCCTTTCAATATTTTTCGCAGCTAATATCAGGTCGTCTACGTAGAATATTACTATAACTCTATTGCCATGCTCGTCAAATACATAAGCACAAGGATCCGCGGGGGTACGTTTATCGCTATTGCTTGTAATGAAACTATCCATTCTCGGCCTGATTGTTTTAATCCATACAACGGCTTCAAAAGTTTGCACAACTTACTCTCACATACTTGGGCAATTAACATTACTGCTTGTTCCATGTACACTTCATCATGCGGGTGACTTGTACATATGCCGAAACAACGTCCATTTGATGTACGTGCGCATTTCTTCTGTCACAGATGCTTCGAGCAACGTGCGGATAGTTTCATATCCTGCTATGGGTGCAAAAACTTCTTCACAATCCACACCATACTGTTATGTATGTCTCTGAACAACGAGTCTTGGCTTATATTTTTCGATTCCACCTGCCTGGTTTAGTTTTATTTCAAACACCCACCTGTCTGTTAACACTTATTTGTGGGTCTTGATACGAAAGTCCAAGTGCATTTTCCAAAAGGGTATCGTGTTCAATTTTCATGGTGGTTAGTCATGCTTCTTTGTCCTCTCGTTGCAGCATTTCCGAAACTGACTCAAGATCGTTGTCCTCGACATACTTTGAATTATATACTTTTTGCGGTCTGCCGGGTTTATGCGATCTAATAATTCTTGAGCGACCTGGTCCTTGCCGCTGGTTTTTTGGTCTATGTTTACTTCGGGCAATGAGTCAGCCTCAGAGGAAACTTTTTCATCCTCGCACACGTTATTTGGTTGTTCTGCAGGTGCGTTAATTACAGCCTGGTCAAATACGGCGTTAATGTCTTTTTCTACGGTACTCATCCAATTTTCCTTTGTCTGTGGCTCGATGCTTTCCATAATTATTAGGTCACGCGCTTTAACTACAGTCTTTGTTCCAGGTTTCCATAATCTATAAGCTTTCGATTTTTTTGCGTAACCAAGCAACAGGTAATCCTCACCTTTGGCTGGAATTTTCTACGCCTTTGGCCTTTGTTTAGTACAATTTTTTACTACCAATAATTCTTAAGAATCCGACAGAAGGTTGTCGTCCTGATCTCTGGAGTAACTCCATCTAGACATTTTGTAGCACAGTTATTCCGCAAGCATGCGGCTGTATTTACCATTTCGCCCCATAACGAGGGTAGAAAACTAGCTTAAAGCATCATGCACCTTGCAATTTCCACCAAGATTTGGTTTGCCCGGTCGGCGACGCCGTTTTGTTCGTGTGTATTCCACGCTTAGTTGATGTATCATACCTTCCTTTTCAACAAATTTTCTGTGAAGGCTCGTGGTAGGTATGCTTTTGCGTTATCACTTCGAAGCTTCTTTAGATGCTTACCAGTTTGTTTCTCCGCGCGATTATTGTAATTTTTAAACGCTTGAGTAACATCAGACTTATTTTGAAGCATAACCACTTCCGTATACCGCAAATCATCATCAATAAATGTATTTTGCGCCCCTTAATGATTCAATTTGAATTGGACCGCAAACATCCGAGTGCATCAACCCTAAAATTTTCTTTTTACGGGTGGTCGACTGTTTAAACGGCTGTACAATAATTTTGCATTTCGCACACACAGTTTATAAACTAGCAGCTGGTTTGCTTTCGTAGAAAGATTAAGGTCGTGTACCATACCTTACATGTGATTTTCCAATGCTCCACCCGAAGGTACTATCTTGGCCAGGAAGCGAGTTTCTTTTTACCTGGAAAATTTGAAATTTTGCCGAACCCTTGCTGTTCCAAGCAAGGTAGGGATCTATAACGTGCGTGACAACACTCACACGCGGGACCTCATTTTACCTCTCATCCGAACGGTGGTGTATTTTTGTGAAAAATGCTTGCCTAACATTCTTCAAGCGGACCGTGTTGGGATTCGAATCCGGGTCCTTGGGCTTAGTAGTCACACACAACCAACTACGCCACGGAGCCACCTTCGTGTACCATACCATCGATCTTGAGTCTTTTCAGATCATTAATATTCAAATGCCCATATCTTTGATGCCATCGCTGCAAATTATCATTGTAATTATGGGTACCGACGAATGCAGCTTGCTGATTTTGAACGACATACAATTTATCGCATTTCATGGCCGTTAAGACCAACAAACCATTAGCGCTATTAATGGTTGCTCTGCCTTTGGTAAAGATCACTGAATAACCATTGAGAGTAACACTTGATACAGATATAAGATTATTTCGCAAATTTGGTATATGGAGTGCATTCTTTAACGTCACTAGTCCCACGGGAATGGCATTGCCATTTGCCTTGCTAAATCATATGTCACCAGTCCCAATTTATTCCACAAAATGATCAGCTGCAGTATACATTTTTAACTGTTCGGAACTGTCAAACTTTGTAAATGCACTTCCTGCCATTGCACATGTGCCTATATGCACCGCTATCACATACCAAATTTTTGAGTTTGTACTAATTTTTGTATTACACGCGATCGCAGTCATAACATCGTTTGCGTTACTACCTTCATTCCTATTGTGTTTCCATTTGCAGTCATTACTTTTGCGCCCACATTTCTTACAACGAAAACGCTTTTTCTTTAAATCTAGTCTATGATTATTTTTGTAAACGTGAGATGTATTTGGTGCTTCAGGGCGCCCTTTGGTAAACTTAGCACTATTATTAATATCATTGATTCTGTCATCCTTATCGCCTTGCCGCGCTTCTTCTTCAATCAATTTGACCTTTGATTTCTAGTTTCGGTATTCCATCGGGAGTTTCAATGGCAATGCTGAAACTTTCTAATTCTGTCGGCAATGACCCCAACAACATAATTGACATCAATTCGTTTGGTATTTTTATCCCAGCTTCTTGGAGTTATTCTGCTTTGTTGGAGAAATTCATTATATATTGCGTCATGGTGACATTTGATTTATTTTCCATCTTTAGCAGTTGCTTGTATAAAGCCGTTTTTCTCACCGGTCCACGTGATTCAAAAACTGTTTTGAGTCCATCCCACGCTTCTTTCGAAGATGCTGCTTTCTTTACGTAATTTGCTTGACCCTGTAAAATAGCAAGATTTATCAACGCCAAAGCTTTATAATCCCATTTAGCCATTCCACCAAATTTTCGGCTGGCCGTGGTTTTGTTTCATCTACATATTGCCAGAAATCGTTAAGCACAAGTACACTTTTCATTTGAACTTACCAGAATTCATAATTATCTTCGGTTAATCTCTAAATATTTGAGAAACCAGCACCGGTAGCCATTTTGCAATGTTATGTACTTAATTATGATATCGATAATAAAAGTCTTTCAGACTGGACACAAAACCTGTCAGGAAAGTGATGATAGCTGATTCTGGATTTAGTTTTAACCAAGTTTTAACTTTTTATTCAAAACCACATAAAACTTTTTATTAGACAGATATTTATACAACGCATGTCAATCCCTAAACAACCAACATACACACATCGATCTATATTTCTAACAGCAAAGTGCGTAATGACAACAGCGCAAGTGTAGCATTTCTTTTCTCGTAAATATTACACGTACATAGTTTTGAATATATTCGGCTACAAAGATTACTGTCTGTGACTTCACTAAACTGATGCATGATATGGATTGGGGACCAAATTCATAAACATTGTTTGAGACGCTATCCTACCTCAAGAAAGTGCATCCTCAGCTTTTCCTAGTTTAAGGTAAGTGCGCACTTGAAACGAATATTTTTTATACAGTGAAACAAATTTTTTATATATATAGCTGGCCTCACGCATGGGCGTCAATGAAACGTATTTATTGTTCCAAAAATCTTCCGACACAACTAGGGGTCTATTCCTGGGTACAGCAATGAGAAGTGGGGGGGGGGAGTCGAATTTTGTTTGCAGATCAAACTTAAGCTAAATCAAATAGGCGCCACCAAGTCCTGATGTAATCACGATATTTGCATAGCATAGTTCTAAGGGCGGACGTGGAGACCTAAAGAAAAAAAATCGCCTTCGCTGACAAAAGCCTGTCTTAATAAAATAAGACGCAGCTCCTGTAAGAAATTGTGATAGTTAAATAAATAAAAAAGTGGGACACCATTTGTGTCCTGCAAAAATACATAAGGAAATAAAAGTATTTCCAATATAACATTGGCATCAATTTATTACTCAGAAGGGTTTTAGCTTTATGTAATAAGATTTGATCACACTTGATCAAAATAAAAAAACCTTTAATCTTGAACCAATTGTTTACTAAAAGATCTCTTTTAAAATAATATAACTTGTAACAAAAAATTTAATCTTTAACTGCATCAATCTTAAAATTTTAACTTTCATGTTTGTCTTTATTATTCTCAATCAAACACTTTACTTTAA
This sequence comes from Platerodrilus igneus, assembly GCA_036346225.1. Classification (NCBI taxonomy): domain Eukaryota; kingdom Metazoa; phylum Arthropoda; class Insecta; order Coleoptera; family Lycidae; genus Platerodrilus; species Platerodrilus igneus. The sequence continues at coordinate 1,338,063 of JARFIW010000149.1, read as the reverse complement.
AACATGAACTTGTTGTACAAATAGGGTTCTGACCTGGGCAGATCTTTTCAGGTAGATAACAAATTAATAGCTCCTAACAATATTAGCATTTGAGCTTTCAAAATTATGTATACTAATTTTAATGTAGATAAAGCTGATCACAAAAATATACATGTTTACATATATTGTACTAAAGCTGTTCAAAGCATTTGCTTTTAAAATAACATCTGTCAGCTATACAAAGTGGAAAATATGACGTCAGTAACACCTGTTGACATTACTGACGATTCATATGGAACAAAGGATGTTGTTTTTAGAACGTTAAATCAATGAACTTTCGTTATACTACTGGTAAATCCAGCTCAACAATTAGTTGAAACTTTTTCAGTGTATATGTATTACGCATCAAAGCAAGTTAACGTGTTCCAAATTTTGAAACACATAAAAGAACTTATAGCTATCTACGAACCAAAACTGCAATTGTCGCATTGTGACAAAGGAAGACGGATCACCATTCTTCAAGCCAACGATAACAGCGTTTGCAATTTGAAATCAATTCATCCAAACCAACTTCTATAATTCCTGCGTTCCACGTGTCGAATCATATCCTGTCGCCTTACATTCAGCAGCAATCGTACTCTCAAAGTTGAATTACGTCACCTTCTAAAGGTAGCATCTTACATGTGTTTTACTGTGTCCTTGTGTGTCTTTAAAAGTTGCATCCTACTTGTCGCGCTAAATAAATTATCTCAAATTATACAAGTTCGCAAAATATATACATTACAAACCGTTATTCGAAAACATCCTAACTATTTGAAATGAATTCGCAGATTGCCGGCCTCCAACCAAGGCAACATGTTGATATCTCTATCACTTGTGGCCGACTATCTTATAACCAGCTCGGGCGGTCGCGCCGTCAGGAGGGGGACAATCAAACAGAGATGTGCTTGTAAATAGCTGTATACGACACAGATATCTGAATATAACTAGATTATTAAAGGACGATGCAGGCTTAGCGTATTACTTTTGGAGTTGAATGCAAATTATTATTGTTATTAATAAAATTGTTACATTATTCTTGACATTATATGCAAAGAATTATTATTATTAATAAAATTATTACACTATTCTTGAAATTATATGCAAAGAATTATTATCGAAAATAAAATTGTTACACATTCATGCTTTTATTTGGCATTCAGAAACAATTCCTAACTTGAGGCATGGATATACAGAGGTTCCACGAACATTATTTACAAAGAGGATTTTTTTATTAATGTTTTGTCTAAAATAAGAGGAATCTTCCATAAATATTTACATTATTACATCGCATTTCCTAAATCCGACTCATCTCCTCTGTTGTAGTGCAATTGAAACACTGAAATATGAAATATAAGCAATTTGCCAATGTGTAGTTAGTTTAGACAGTAAGTGTGGTAATTGTGTATCAATTGTATCAATTGTTAGAAGTAGACGTACGTTGCCTTCAATTTGGTAGCAGAAAAAACGGTCAATGTAATGAACATGTCTATTGTAACCATAAACCCCGCATTCAGATGTAAAATACCGGGTATAAAACATGCACAAATGTCACCCCAGTAGTCTTCTACTGAAGCGACGATTTCGGTCCTCAGGGCGGACTCCGTCGATGCTTCCTGCTGCTTTGTGTTGCTTGGTGGTGCTGCTCGATGGTCAATACGATATAAGGATGGCTAGGAAAGGGGAACCACTAGAACGATAGTGTTGAAGCACTCCCAGTCGACACTCAACAGTGGTCAATAAGCAAGTCTGGAATTTTGCTACTTTATTTCTCACGTAAATGTCTACCCCCTCCAGCAGAAATTAAAGCACCCTGGCGGTGGTGGTAACAAGGGCGTTCTACTAGTGATAATTATCATATTAGCATAATTTACTACCACAAAGGTAAGCAATAACCTCAATATCCATATGAACCACAACATTATGTGGTTTTCACCAGCATTGACGTTACGTTATTTATCTGCTAAGAATTTCCTCAAGCAGGGTTCTAAAAAAGTCCCTAAACCTAAATTAATACCCTAGTTGTTGTAGCTTTACAAAACAAAATGTAACACTATTAAACTCTAAAACACAATACATATTGTTTTAAATAGTAAAAAGTAAACTGAACTATAACAAACTGCAAAACCAAACTGACAATACACAGAAATACTCGCTAACTGTATTTTTTTTTAAATATACAAAGTGAATAAGTTTTTTCCACATTGCTTCTTATAAAGTTCTTTTGTCAACATAATAACTTGTCAATTAAAGCATAATTCAAGAAGTATATTTTATAGGCCTTTTCGTCTCTCCTTCCACGTAAAAATTTTTACTTATTCAACAGCACCGTCGTTTTCTTGGACTACATTTCTTTCAGAATTTTCTTTGATGTACTCCCTGAAGCTCTTTTTCCTGTATTTTTGAAAAAATGTTTGCTTTCTCATGGTATAGTTTCTAACATACATATGCGTTGTATAGGTCTTATCATTGTTTCAAATGCCGTCTTTATTCTGACCAATCTAATTGTGCCATCTTTTCCCACTATTAATTTTTGTATAAGAGTGAGCGGACACTCAAACTGTTTCCTATTACCACTTGCGATCATTACCACATCGCCAACTTTTAAGTTTATCTTTTATTTTGTGTCTCTTAAAATGTTGCAGCAACTGTTCTAGATACACATGTCGTAATTTCCACCTTAACGCTAAATTAACTCTCTGTCGATAGTAAACTGACCTTTGTATTGCTTGGGCATTTACAGTATTACAATTAGAAACACTGCTATTGTTGATTTCTTGTTAAAAAGAACCTGGTGTTATAGGTATCAAGTCATCATTATCTGATAGGTAAGTAAAAGGTCTTGAGTTTAGTATGACCTCACAATCACACAAAACAGTGTGTAGTTATTCATACGTCAGCGACGCTTGTCCCAAAATTTTTCTGAGTTGATACATTATTCCAATGAGTCTCTCCCACCATGCAAAAGAAACTGGGTTGAACTTCCAATCCGTATGCCAAGAAAAACATTTAGTCAAAACTTACTCGATACAGCTTTTCCAACGAATTCTCGTTACTTTTATAGTTATTTCCATTGTCACTAGAAATAAAATGTCCAAGAGCTCGCTTTAAAATCGCAACTAGTAGTCATTGATGTTACCAAATCTAAATATACAGTACGAAAAATGGCACATATGAAGAGACATATCCACACTTTGTACTCCTCACAAAAAACAACGGACTTTGTTATATCGAATCTGGTAATCTTGAAGATTGCAGCATTACGCACACTATCTTCGGAAAATAAATTCGGCATTGTTTCCAAGAGTTTTGACTGGTATTCGGATCATATTAGGCAACCCTTAAAACATTTCTAATCGATTTTCTTGCTTTCATAAACCAGTACTCTTGTAGTAAAGTGCTTAGAGCCATTTGACCTCCTGCATAACAATGTCTCCTATGCTTGTTGAAAATTATTTTTCTTACAACAGAACGATATTAGGTAATAGTATAGGACATATAAATTTAAGGTAACCGTTTTTCGCCGAAAGTCTGGTCATTGCTCGTAAAATTTCATCTACATCAGTGACAGGTCTCAAAGAGACTATAGACTTATCTTCCACACCTTGAAACGAGTCCTTTTGTATAAATTTTATTACACATTCAAGAGCATCTTACATTTCTTTGTACATCACTTCTCTTCGCCCTTTGCTATTATACCGATAATTTAAGTGAATCCTCGGATCCATCTTATCATATCACAGCTGGTTAAATTTCAAAAAATATCTATAATACAAATCATCTAATTGAGAAAGGTCCTGCTTAGTCCAGAACCTCAAAAACACTAAAGAAAAGTATTTTAGGGTCTGTATAAAGTTATACGAGAGAAATCAAAAAGTTTTTATTTTACTAAAAGTAATAATTATCTGTGGTATTCAAAATTACATCAAAATATAAAACAGTGTTATGTGGAGTGTGATTTTTCATGCGGTCCCTAGCAGGCTGGAAAAACAAAAGAATAGCACGTATTAAGTGTCAAATAATTAAAAACAAAATTCAGTAAAATTGAGTTCACAAGGAAAAATAGAATTAGTGTTACTTGTAGGTGAAAATTACAACACATACTAAGCAGCTGTGGGAAATGTAATTGCTAAACTTAAAATGACAGGGTCTGTTGATATTAAATTAAAAAAGAAAACATAAGCAAAGAGTAATAACGAGAAAATCAGTTAATAATTATGCAAGCTGTTGCAGAAGAACCAAAAACCTTGTTAAAACGGATTTCACAAATGTTACCAAATATTTTCGAATATTTTAAGATCTAACAAATTTCATCCGTACGAACAAAAATTTGTTTATAAACCCAGAGATCTGATATTCCCATTCAATTTTGTGCCTGGTTTCAAGGACTATCAGAAGACGATCCCTATTTTGCTAGAAAAATGTTTTTCACTGATGAGGCAGTGTTCACATTTAATGGAGTTGTGTATTCCCAAAACACTCGTTGGAGTTCTGAAAATCCTAACTTTGTGATTGAATGCCGTAATCAGTATTCATTTAAGACTAACGTGTGAGCTGGTATTTTTAATAATAGAATAATTTGACCTTATTTTTTCTACATAATCTCAATTCAGAGTCATTTACTAATTTCTGAATAAACAATCTTTTGATATTCTGCATCCATTTCCTTTACATATTCGATTCACTTTATGGTATCAACATGACGGGGCTCCATTGCATAGTTCCAGAATTATCAACCAATATCTTGACACATCATTTCAAGGACGCGGATTGGAATATATTCTGCAAATCTTTGGTCAGCCAGATCGCCCGATTTGACACCCCCTAGATTATTTCCTCTTGGGATATCTAAAAAAAAAGGGTGTACACTGAGAGGATCTTTTCAAAATATTGATCGCTTGGAAAGGATTATCACCTCGAAAATCCATGAAATTTCTGCTGCAATGATTCGAAACTCAGTGACGGATTTTGGAACGAGAACTGTTTTTTGTATGAAGAGAGATGGAGGACATGTGGAATTTTGATTTATTATTTTGAATAATTAATTACATAGAAGTTAGTTTTGTTATTATTTTGAATTAAAATTGATTATGTAATTAATTTTGCTATAATTTTGAATATCATAGATAATTTTTATTTTTAGTAATATATAACTTTATATAGGCCGAAAAAATTTTTATTTGGTGTTTTAGAAGTTTTGGACTAAGCAAAGTTTTTCACAAAACAAAATTTTGCTCCAATAATTAATAAAAAAATCCCATTTGTAAAAAACTTTCGTGGAATCGCTGTATAGTGGTATTAGGTTTAGAATTATTGAAAAAAGACTAGTTTTACCACCTGTTAATTAGTATTATAGTCTAACATATTTATTTGCGTTTGTGGTTTTAAAATTTTCTTTAATTGTTGACCTTTGGTATAGTTATTAAGTATTGTTTTATTATATTAAATTAGTAGATAATTTAAACATGAGCAGTACAATAATACGAAGTATATTGTAACGACGAAAAATTAGTTTTTAGAGAACTAGTAGGAAAATTTTAACACCAAATCTAGAATAAGAAAAGCGACTGTACATCTCTTGCAGAAGAATGGAAGGCAGGAATCAGGTAGATTGCAGATTGTAGCGAACTATTGAAGAGCTTCGGAAATGTTGGAAAAACATGAAAGGTCGTTGAAAGAAAGAGTTGTCAGAGCAAAAGCGGCACCGAATGTGTACAAGGGGTGAAAGCATAAGCCAGATGCGGCAGATACTTATTTTAGACAATGTTTTTGATTGCATTAATGTTGAGTTGAAAAACACAATCGACAGTGATAGTGTAATAGTGTTCCAACAAAGCTACGTTAATCAAACAGAGCACCCAATGTTGGTGGTTGACAATATTCCCACCATCAGTTACGCTGTGCCTTTGGCATGAATTATTTAGGCACTGATCAGTATTGTCGGTACATTAGTTAAATCTTATTTTCGTTTATTTTTAGATACTCTACACATCCCTGTAACTGACCTCTAACACAGCGGCCCTCTAGCAAACTTAAATCAAATTGATTACTTACCTAAATATATTATTGCATTATTTAGTAATTAATTTTATTTTAGATAAAACAACTGCAATTGCAACACCTGCTAGGTTGTCCAAAGGAAAAGAAGCAACTCTATTACATCTTGGGTCACTGCAATTAAACTTCAGTTGTAGATTCGATTACAGCGCAACGAGATACTTGCGAAACAGGAAACAGAACTGCTCAATTTGAGGGTAAAAGAATTTGAACAAAACTAGAAAAACAGAAAAGAGAATTCCTGTTTAACAACGAAAGAAAGCGTTTAATGTTGAAGTAAGAAACTCTTAAAGTTCACCTTAGAAAGCAACTTCCAACATTAAAAGAAAAGAAAATTAATAGAACTTAATACTTTGTATATAATGCTCAGGCAATAATTTTGTTATTTTATTAATGGCTTAGAATATTATTGTAATTTAATTTTATATACAGAATTAAACACTTAAATTACAATAAATATTTTTATATACAGAAAACATTAACAACTAGCTTTCAAAATATCTTGCAATAAAGGCAGTCTTTATTATATTAACCCACAGAATATGAGCCACAGGGGGTACCTGCACAATTCTTTCACCAAACTGGGGACCCAGAATAAATTATTTTTTAACCATCACAGCAATTTTATGTAACAGTGCAGAAGCAGCTATTGTATGAAAAGTGGTTTGTAAGCTATAATTGATACTTTTATTTAAACAAAGAGATCGTAGTTTCCACTGTCCAAATGCTCTCTCAATAACATTGCAAATTCTCTTCTTATCAGTGCTTGTGTATAGAATGTGTATTGAAGTGAAAAGAAATCACAAGGTGGATATGCACTATCGCCTAAGAACAACCCTGGAATTTGACGCTGTCCAAGGCGTAGTTTCAAAGGACTGTTGTTAAATATTCGGCTATCACATACAGAGCCCGGTCATCTAATAAGAATGTCATAAAATTCTCCGTGAGGTCCTGCCACTACTTAAATATTTAGCAACTGTAACAGGTAAAATAAGCCTTAAACGAATTTTATTTTGAATTGTCCTGAAGGGACGGAGATCCTGCAACCATATAAGGGTGCGATCGCTAAGTGCACTGATGCGGGAGTGGGTTCCTATGGATAAATGAGAAAAGCAGATAAAGAAAGAAATACAAATACAAAATAATAGATAACAAGATTTAAATATAAATTTTACCTTACATTAACACTTGCCCTAAAAGGTCTTCCTATCTCAAAATCAGGAAGCGCTAAACATGATGCTATATTTATATGGAAGACTGTTATTCCGCAGAAAACTCCTTTATTTTGGCGTCATAAAGTTAGTCATAAATAAAGAAATTATTTCTAAATAAAACGATCTTTCCAAAGATTATGCTTGAGGTAGCTGAATACATTTTAAAAATTAATAGCTTTACCGAATTCCTAAATCAATTGAAACAAAAATCAATTTAACCTCTATTAACAAAAAGTGTATAATTTCAGTCCACATACAAATATACTTTCCTAAAAACAAATTGCTTACCTTGAGATATGGCCAGGTGTAGCTAAAATAAATCCTTAAACAACTCAAATCTAAACCATCAACAAAAATATTTGCCACTCCAAATTGTTCCTGTTTTCCTATTAAGACACCAATAAATCCCAAATTATTTGCAATGTCGTTCATAAAAAAAAAACAGTTAAATACCAACTTTGTGCTATATCATTGATCTCTGCGCAATACTTAAGCTTTTATACTATTACTAATCTAAACTTCACTAATAAATCGTATTCCAAATCACTATTCACTTTTTTCAGTACTAATTCGTTCAATACAATAATTATTTTCACCTTTAAATTAACTTCTTATTACATAAATAACAGCCATTATGCGTTTTAGTTCATAAATACATAACTAAATTCTTAAACGTGCAAACTATCTACTCACTACGTATTTCATGGGTAACCAAGAACACTACATTGGCCAAGTTGCGAGTTCTTTTTAACAGGAAATTTTGAATTTTTCCAAACCCAAACTATTCCAGGCAAGTTATGGATCTTTAACGTTACGTGATAGCACTTACGCACCGGGCTTAATTTTACTTCTTATCCGAACGAGGGCATATTTTTATGAAAAATGCTACATTTCTCAAATCGACCGTTTCAGGATTTGATCCGGGACCTTGGACTTAATAGTTACACGCATACCAACTAAGTCATGGAGCCGCCAGAATCCAACAACACCAACGTTGCTTGCAATAATTTCTTCAAGACTCCAACACAGAAAGCTCCCTTGCACTAATCAAACCATAAAGTTCCAATTTAAAGGAGGGATAACTCACTCGGTTTCACTTATTTGTTTCAAAACTGTTACTACATTATATCAGCGCACGCGCGTTCCTCAAACTATTCTGTAACTTGCAGATGTATTTCACACTTTACATGTCGCTTGCGGAATGATTTCCCTTCGAGAACGAAATTAAATTTTTCTTGGAGCTTTTGTACTTCCAACTTCACTTTCTACTTGACATTATATCAAATCCTCATATAGAAAATTATTTCTATCAACACACAACCCTCACCACCACCTCCGCCACTGCCCCCACGCCATCATCATCATCACCACCACCACCACCCCAACACGCAGCGTTCTATTTACGGGTATCTCTATATTTTAATATTTTCAGGTAGCCGAGTGCTTTACAACTGACTTTATTTCTTCTTCCGTTGCGACCAACAAATATATTGTATTCCCATTGTAATTCTATTTTATTATGGTCAGCGTTCGGTTAATACAATGTATCGAGTTTTATTAATGCTTGCCACACAAGTTTTCACGCTTACAGTCTATTACAAAGTATTTATCTGTGGAAAATGTATACGCAAGTGCTTGTCACATTTTGATATCTGCTTTGTGGTTTTTAATGCCATCATTTTTTCATTATTACCGTACAATGTATTTAGGAGGATAAATTTGTACTTTACTATCTGAATTGTTTTTATAGCAACGAAATTGAAACACCCGGATTAATTAAGAACAATTATTTACGAAATCTTTTATATAAAGCGCATCCATACACGTTGTCTCTTCAAAATTAAATTTTATTTCCTTTACGTCTAATTTATTATTAGTATACTGCGACGCGTTACACGACTTCCAACTTTTACGGTTTATATACTTAAGCTATAGGTCCTCCCGGACCCTTTGTCTCTATATATGCGCCATCAATACAACCGACCACTCCGATAATCGCCTTATGGCATAAAATTGTTGTGTAACAGTTCTTAACACGTCTGCAGTTGTAAACTTTACATATCTGCCTAAATTTCCTGCCAAGATTTCAGAAATCTACTTGACTACTCATACACTTGTCTAGCATACAAAGCACTACATACCCGTTAAAATAATAATATATTTCATGCTGTGTAAGTTTCAGATTGACTTGCACACACTTGATAAATTCTAGTAACCCAATATCGTAATGCAAAGAGGTGGTGCTGATGATTTTTCAAGAAATACCAATGGTAATAATACATTGATTACTGTCTGTCTTGAAAACCGAAAACGTTGAATTGATTCCGTGTTACAGTATATTTCAAAAGCATTCTGCATATCCCGTATGTAGTATTTAGAATTTTACCGATAGCTACTTCAGTGCAAAAATTTTGTATAATTTGGTGTTATGACATTGCGTAGTTATTTTACACTACTTCCAATGAAATAATTAATTACAATTACCTTGGAATGGGCAAATATTTGTGTTTGTCATAAACATATTGAACAAATTCCCGAAAATCATTTTCCAATTTACAAAATATACTTTAGGCTAGTACTGAACTACACTTCATTTTATCCGAGTTTAGTCTCCATTTATTCGGGAGAGGTAGTTAGGTTACGTTTTTGAATACCAAAAGAGAGGTGAAGCAAAACTTAAGTGTAAAAGTGGCTTAAGTGTCGCCTAATAATTCGGCTCTATATCGTCGTATGTCGCGTGCCTTAGCTAAGTAGACAAAGACTCAGGCATGAGAGCAATGTTTTTAGGTTTTTGTGTTTCTTCGATAACAAATGCAGTTTGATATCATTTTTATGCCCATTCCTAAGCGAGGAACTGTCGTTTCACCTATTGGATCAGACAACTGACAATAAAACGACTTTTCGTAAAAATGGATTTCTTTTGAAATCCTCACTAAATTTTGTTACATTGCATTTTGTATTTGTAAATTTACCGTCTCCTTAGTTTAAAAACCATTTCAATTTTAACTTATTTACCTTAATCGCATCAAGGCAGCTCAGTTAGGCAACCAACGTTACTCGTCCTGTATTTAATTCAAAGTCCACCTGTTTACAATCCTTCTGGTTCCTTATATAGGCAGATGCTTTTGATAATTAGAAATTTTGTCATATTGCTAGTTTAATTGTAGTTAAGTAAAGCGGCTGTGTTATCGTTGAAAGATATAAATATTTTCATACTTATTTTTATTCTATATGAAATTTTCGTGTGATTTCTTCTACAGAAAACAATTTTATAAATACATTAGTTGAATGAGTTCACTATATGTCTAGCGCTAGCTCGTGTTGTTTCTTCTAGACTAAATAATATAAACCCAATTGGGCAATTACAAATCCTTATAATGAAAAACATGCTTTCTCTTTTACGTATCTGGTAGGTAATTAAAGGGCGATGTTCCTTTAACAAAAATTGTAGTGATTGTTTTACGCTATATTTCATCGGCTTTTTAAAGTTATTACAGCTTGGCCGTAGCACAGAGTTTACTTTGTTGTTACAGCATGTCTGGCTGCCGTTTTATATGCAGATCAAGTTAAGATAAAATGAATAAACATTGCAGTTATCCATACATTCCACAGCCTGTGTGAGGGAGTATTATATTATGATGACGGTATATAAATTGCCCGCGTTTTAGAAATGTTAAAAGGAATACCTTTGGTCTGCATCAATATAGTAAGTAATTAAATATTTAGTTATATATATATATATATATATATATATATTTTAAGTAGTTAATTACACAGGGTAAGTTGATAAATACTATCGTATTATAGTGAATAAGATGAAATAACAACTTAGGCTTTTATGCAAAGCCCAAATGATCATTTCAAATCGAGCTAGTAATTGAAAGATGGAAAATATAAGGTCTTGGACAGGACTCGAACCTGTATCCGTTTTCCCGGAACCATGCGTTTACCAATTACGCCACGGAGACCGATGACGACAATTGGGAAATTTACAAATCTAAATCGTGTACACGACGATACATCAACCTAACTTTCAATTACGTTCGGCATTTTTGTCAATCATATCTGACATTGTCAAGTTTTTGACTTATGTCAGTTATAGACAGGAAGCTACGTTCAAAATTATGGCTATAAGCCAAGTATTAAATATATAAATATTTTAGGTAGTTAATTACACAAAGTAAGTTGATAAATACTATCGTATTATAGTGAATAAGATGAAATAATAACTTAGACTTTTATGCAAAGCCCAAATGATCATTTCAAATCGAGCTAGAAATTAAAAAATGGAAAATATAAGGTCTTGGATAGGACTCGAACCTGTAACCTGGTTTTGCCCGAATCATGCGTTTACCAGTTACGCCACCGATGACGACAATTGGGAAATTTACAAATTTAAATCATGTACAACTTACCTTGTGTAATTAACTACCTAAAATATTTATATATTTAATATTTGGCTTATAGCCATAATTTTGAGCGTAGCTTCCTCTCTATAACTGACATAAGTCAAAAACTTGACAATGTCAGATATGATTGACAAAAATGCCAAACGTAGTTGAAAGTTAGGTTGATGTATCGTCGTGTACACAATTTAAATTTGTAAATTTTCCAATTGTCGTCATCGGTCTCGGTGGCGTATATGGTAAACGCAAAACCAGAATACAGGTTCGAGTCCTGTCCAAGACCTTATATTTTCCATCTTTCAATTACTAGCCGATTTGAAATGATCATTTGGGCTTTGCATAAAAGTCTAAGTTATTATTTCATCTTATTCACTGTAATACGATAGTATTTATCAACTTACCTTGTTTAATTAACTACCTAAAAAATTTATTTATTTAATACTTGGCTTATAGTCATAATTTTGAGCGTAACTTCCTGTCTATAACTGACTTAAGTCAAAAACTTGAAAATGTCAGATATGATTGACAAAAATGTCGAACGTAATTGAAATTTACGTTGATGTATCGTCGTGTACACGATTTAAATTTGTAAATTTCTCAATTGTCGTCATCGGTCTCGGTGGCGTAATTGGTAAACGCATGATTCCGGCAAAACCAGGATACAGGTTAGAGTCCTGTCCAAAACCTTATATTTGCCATTTTTCAATTACTAGCTCGATTTGAAATGATTATTTGGGCTTTGTCTAAGTTACTATTTCATCTTATTTACTATATATATATATATATATATATATATATATATTGTAGTGGATTTAAAGGGTTAAATTAGGGGATAAGCAAAGCAACTTCAAGCACCCTGTATAAAGAAAGGAACATAATATTTACGCACAAAATTTATTTCATTTATTTACTTTAAATTAACAAGGATTGATGTATTGTTATAATTAGAGATTAAAAAGTAATAAGTTCATAAAGAAAATCAGTTTTATAAGCCAATAGAAATCATTAATTAATTTAATTTATTTTAATTTAAAGGGTAATAACGTCAGAAAACGCATCAGAGCATGTAAAATCAATAATCCAAAGGCAAAAGCTTTCTTAACAAACAAACAGACGTCGGTTGTATAGAATACCGTGAAAGGAAGCTTCGAGAATTGTTATTTTAGACGATCATTAATTAGGCACACCTGCATGTTGGAAAGGTCATCTTCCGCTTATTTGTAAGCATAACAAGGCGAACTTTAAGGAAATATTGTTCGAACGTCGGTGGTTTCACATAAACGCTAACAAAAGTTTCTTAAAGAGCAAATGGGATGCACAATCAATAATATGCTACAGAATGAGAAGGGTACAAAAGCATTCGATTGAGTACGCACGGATTCGATCCACGTGGAGTCCATAAGACGCGGTCAGCAATATCGATTGTCTACAACGCAAGTAAAGATTAGAACGCGACATCAAATATGCATAAGACAGGAATAAAGATATTACAGGCGGAATTTTATGACGTCACAGATTGGTCGAAATAGATAGTTTTAGAACAGGCAAACACGCGACAGGTGAATGTGATAGTTTGTATGATATAGCGTGTTGACGAGGGAATATTTCTAGAAGTTTTAAGACGGTTATACAAAATTTGCGGAAATATTATTCTCAATTAGAATTTCAAGTAAAGTGTGGCCTGTTGTTTTTGTATAGGTACGGGAAGAAAATTAATAGGGCTTTTTTTAATTTTGCATTGCTTAACAACGTATAATAATCAAGTGACGAGTCTTGTGAGTATTAAAAATTTGTAAAATTCAGTAAGATAGTATTATATTATTTGGGGCCTTATAGTTAGAAACGCGAGTAGTGGCGAGTAATTTAAATTTAACTGAGGTCCACGAATACTTTAACAAGCTCGTAAATTAATAATGCAGTAGTAAACAAGTGTAATATAAATGGATTTGGATGTTGGAATTGATAGTGAATGGGTAGCACGAAGCTCAGCTTAGATTGTGTTTTCATCTATAAATAGCTGGTGGAGCAGCGCGCATAATCACGGAGCCGAGGGGTTCAGGAATACAAAGCATCTTCAACGGAGATGAAATTTTAAAGCTTCTCCAGGTAACGCATTTGAATTTGCTGTTTTTTGTAAACTGTTGAAATTATTTGTGATGTGGGAGTAAACTTTAATGGTTATTTTGGTAATTTAACGTATTGAAAGAGATACGTATAACTGATTATTATTATGGTATTTTGAATATAAAACAAAAGGTGTACGTAAAGCTTATTAAATTTCTCGATGAATTTAAATTTAATTGTAAAGAGTACATGGGTTTTTTTAGTTGGTAGTAATAGTATGCAAAGTGGAAAGCATACATTAATAAACTGGGTTATCTTGAGCTCACCATACTCCAGTGTGCAGTAATAAATAAAGATAAGGTATTATTTGGGGCCCATTTACTCCCGTTGCATTAAATGTGTTTGAAATTACAATTTTAAAAACAAGGAGTTTACAAAGATAGTATTTATTGAGGTGTCACTAGAGCACCGAACTGTACATAACTATGAATTATTATTTGTAAATAGCGGTAAATAAATATTGTATGATTGTTGTATTATTTTAGGATTTTATCGAATGGTTAAGAGAATGATAGTAAATTTAGGTATACGAGAAGAGGCACAGCTGAGCTAGCCAGGGAAGTTGCTTAGTAATTAGTTTGATGAAGCAGAATCCGGGTAAGCAAATTTTGTGATAGTTTTATATTTTTGACTCTGGCGAGGTCTGGAGCTAAGCTAAGTGCCACGGCAATTTATGACGCCCAATCATTGGGGCTCGAATGTTTTTTTTGTAAGTTCCACGGCAATTTATGACGGTCCAACGTTGGGGCTCAAATGTATTTTTAGTAAATTCCACGGAAATATATATATATATATATATATATATATATATATATATATATATATATATATGTTTATGCAGCTGTGTAAATATGATTAATTGTTTGCAGTACCAATACAGATTGGTATTAATTTTGGTGGTTAAATGCCACTTAGTGTTGTCTCCTAAATTAGAGGTAATATTTAAGTGGTGTATAATGGTGTAGTTCTTTTGTTTACAAAACAGCCTTTAATTTGATTGCTACTAGATATAGTTAATATTTAATTTTAGTACGTCAGAAGTTGAGGATATGGATGTTTGTCTTTAAACTAGTAATTTAATATTGTTTGCTACCTAAATTCCTAGAAATTGTTCATTAGAGTTGTGTTTAACGTGTGTTTTGTTTCTAATTATCTTTTCAGGTACAGATGTTCGAAGATGCAGGCGAATTGGGTTGTGTGTACAGTCGTTGCGTTCTTAAGCCCCCCTCTCCCCATCTCCGACTGTGTTTAGCGCGGCATTCGTATTCTTTACCTTTATATCCCGTCCTTTGTTACCTGGTAATTCGGGCGAATATTTCGTTACTGATTTCATTTTTTTCTTATTTAGCCTGCTCGTCTTTCGGGTAACAATTTATAAAACGCTTTCTCGATGGCATGATATATATTTAAAGGTTACAGAATTTAACACTACCATTGAATCGTCAACTGGAAAAAATAGAACGTTGACCAACTTTAACACACCACCTGATCAGCTAACCACAGTGAACGCTATAATTTCCATTCCCCTAAGCAATGAACTTTCAGTAGATACTTGACTCTAATCTCGATGTAAGTTTGCAAATTACGTTTGATAACTTTTAATACATTGATAACAATTTTTATCATTTCGGAACAACTTATATTCCAATATTTAAAGCTGGACACGATATTGGTTCGATATGCCGCCGAATCCGACTAGAAATGTTATTTTAAAGTGTCGGTGTCAGTTAAAGTGTCAAAATTGGTAACCGAAGATCAATATACTTAAGATAATTCACAGTTTATTGAGATTTAGAAAAGACTACGCATTTATGCCATTGTCAACGAGGTCAAGGGATAAACGGTGAGGTGAAAATAACTTTTCTTAGCATGACTACTTTCAAGACATTACAGTTATCTGAAGTACGCCCAAAGTAAAATCACGAATTGCAATACGAAAAGAATCCTTTAGGATTAGTAGTTCTCATGTTGGAAGTAAAATATGAAGACTCATTTTATAAAAAGTTCTAAGAGTTGAGTTTTGAGATAACGTCGAGGTAACGGCACGATCACAATTCTTATCCGCAAACTAATCAAATTCCTGTCGCTGCGTTAGAGCTTCGCAATCATATTACATTTTTATCTGCGTTGAGCGGACAGCATCAAGAAACGTGAGTTGAGATATAATTGACCCTCATTTTTGACAGAAAGCTTCGAGCCTGAGGGAGATTGTGTCGTTATTCATCTTGCGTTTTACATATTTACTTCATACATTTACCTCAGGCAAGTTCTGATAAGCAAAACTCAACGAAGTTTATTTGCGGTTTCTCTGTAACTACGCATAAAACTTGATTTTAAATTATAACAAGAATTGTGCATGCTCATGCAACATTTTCTAGATCTAGGATAAGCCTTTTAACGGTTAGGCTTAAGAAATTTATTTCAAGGTTGTTGACAAATATTTTACTGCTGAAAAATGTTCATAATTTTAGACAGAAAAATTAGAGTTTCTCAAATGTTTGTTTTTAGCAGTCGATGTTCGTGCATAATATATCATGAATAAAGTTGTTTGTCAGCAATTTGTCGAGAGAAAACAAACAATGATCGATTTTGCTGCTTTTGTACACCTCAGCTCTGCCTAGTCGTGTTACAGAATTTTACCACTTTGTTTGCATAAAGCTGTTAATTCCTTGAATGAACTCTACGTCGAAATGCATACAGAAAGTACCAGATTCTGCATCGCTAGTTACCAATGTATAGGTAAAGTTTGTACGTGTAATCAATAAAATAGTTTATATAGTTAATTGAGCTAAAAAATGTTTTAAAACTTCAACCGCACTCAGCTGAAGTAAAAGCTCATTCTGATCACATACATGAATAGTACAAAAGTCGCTAGAAAGGAGTAATAAAGATGCCATATAAAGACAATATAATGTATGCAGCTAAATTGTTTACAATTTAAGTGACCATGTTGATTTGTTTAAGACGATGATTCTCGATCTGCGGGGCGAGTTACGTATCCTCCAAATTGATATATATGTATATTTAAATGAAACTATTAAGTCTTAAGAAATAAATTGTTACATTGTATAATTGAACGACACGTTATACAAGGTTAATGGAAGTTCATTAATCAGACGTGAGAATGGAAGCAACTACTTTGTATTCCAGACGTAACATGATACTGCAGGTGCAGATCACAATAGACTATAAGAAACCAATTGTTAGAATTAAGATTATTAAAAAGTAATACATTGTATTGTATCAAGAAATAGCAGACATGATATCTACATTTCGCACAAGTGATGTAAGAGTAGGGATTACATAAATACCTTGAAGAGCCTATTATGGCCAGTCAGTTTCTAGCTTCACAACTTTAACATTGTTAGTTGTTCAAGCTACTCACCGTAATTTTAATTATTAATTACTAACATTTAACTTTGATTATTTTTTTAACTAAGACGTTAATGGATATAACGTACAATTTGTCAAACCATTGTATTTACTGTTTAAATAAATTTGATAGAAGTACTTTTGAAAGAAATCCTTTTTTATTTATTTATTTATTTATTTATTTATTTATTTATTTATTTAATTATTTATAGAAAAAAATACATCCGACAGACAAGCCAATTACAGGATGTATACCAAAAAAAAAAAAAAATAAGGTACATTTCATATGCAGCAACACAAATTATAATAAGTCCCTATATCTATAGCATACCAGCTTTTAATTGTGGCAAAGAGTCACAAAATAAATCAAAATTGTCCCGAATATCAAAATAATTTAGAACCATAACATTAACAGGAGAAAATTTCAATATATTTGTTCTAGGAGTTTTTACATAAAATAAAGACGCTAAGCGAGTTTTAACGTTGGGTGCATGAAAGTAAAGTTGACCTAATAAATTGGGACAGTTAATCAGATTATTAAGTAACTTATACAACATACTGACTGAGTAGAATTTTCTACGTGTACGTAGATCGTTTAATCCAAACCTATTTAAAAGAACATCCTGAGGAAGGCCACGCTGAGGATAAGTACCATCAGACTTAAACCACAGAAACTTAACGTATCGTCTCTGAATTTTCTCTAACACCCAACTGTGTACTTCATATCCTGGGCTCCAAACAACAGAGGCATATTCCATCTTACTGCGCACAAATGCATTATACAGGGCAGAGATAGTTATAGATTGAGAAAGATGATAACCATTTCTGACTACAAATCCCAAATTCTTGTACGCTTCTTTTTGAATGGTTGTAATGTGTTCAATAAAGGTAAGCTTTGAGTCAAATTTGACACCGAAGTCTTTTAAAACACTACACTTACTAATTGAAACATTCTCAATGATGTATGTGTAAGAAATAGGATTAATCTTACGTGTATAGCTAACGGTAAAGCACTTCGAGATATTTAAAGGTAGATTGTTGTTACTACACCAATAATACAAGCTAGCTAGATCATTTTGAAGTTTCCTGCAGTCATCTGTTGATAATATAGATGTAAACAATTTTAAATCATCAGCATAGAGAAGAGAACAACAAGACAAATGACGAACGATGTCATTAATGAAGATTATAAATAACAAAGGCCAAGAACAGAGCCTTGAGGTACACCGGATGAAGCTACAAAGTCAAACGACTGATGACCATGATATTCCACGCACAGCTTACGATTACTTAAGTATGATTCAAAAAATCTTAGGAAAGATAACGTGAGTCCAATTTTAGAAAGTTTAGTGATTAAAATTCCGTGATCAATTCTATCAAAGGCTTTTGAAAAGTCAGTATACAAAACATCAACTTGACCTCCATTATCAAGTTGTTCTGCAACATATTGAGTGAAGCAAACAAGGTTAGTAACTGTAGATCTACCTGGTACAAATCCATGCTGCTCAGGGCATATTAGAGACTTAACATGAGATGCAAGTATGTTATAAATAACAATTTCAAAGACTTTTCCAAAATTACACATAATTGTAATAGGCCTATAATTTTCAATTTGTAACTTTGAACCTTTCTTATAAACCGGGCAAATTTTAGAGACCCTCCAACATTGCGGAAATTGTTTCATTTTAAAAGCTAAATTAAAGAGTAAGGTAAGTGGTTTAACAAAAATCACTGCACAATCCTTTACTAAGAAGGCGGGTATATCATCCACTCCCTAGTGTCCTTAGGTTTTAGTTTCATTAGCGCCTTTAAAACATCAGCTTCATTAAGAAATGGAATTCCATAGCTAAGAACATTAGTGGTATCGTCCAGTGAATTAGATTCAAAGTATGTGGACTTGATATAAGAAGCATGAAAAAGCGAACCAAATGCATCAACTATGTGTTGCGGATTACTAAGAGATCTATTGCCATAGCTCATGGTATTAGTTATTCTGCTGGTTTTTTTTTTGAGCATTTATATAGCTCCAGAAGCGATTGGGGTTACCTGGTATGCTGCGTTCTATTTTTATTAAATAGTTTTGATAGCACACGGAAATGTCATGTTTAATTTTACTTCTCAAACAACTAAACTGATCATAAGCATTCCTGTCAAGAGTTCTTTTGTACAAACGTAAAAACGATTTTTAATTTTGATATTCGAGACAATTTGTCGATTAAACCAGGGTGGTAGGTTAGCATTACCACGGGAACCTAATTTTGGTACATATGCAGCAATCACCGAATCTAAGAGTAAATAGAACATATTACAAGCTTCATCAATATCACTAAATTCAGATAAACTATCCCAATTTATGTTGCAAAGATCACTGTACAATTGAACTAAATTTGCCTTCTTATAGTTATATACAAGTTTATGTAACACAGGAAAATGTTTTTGCCCTGAGACAGGGACAGCACTATGTCCAATGGTGGATGGTGACCATCTTCAGGAAGAAATGGGTCTAGCGACCGTGTGACAACAGTATCCAATTCACTGAGCACCAGGTCAAGCAGCCTACCGTTAGCATTGAGAATAGAATTAACTTGGTGTAGACCTAAATACGCACAAAAGTTGTCTAATGCAGTAATGTTGTAAGTACTCATTGATTTGTTTAAACGACTAGAGTAGAAAGTAGGTAAATTGAAATCACCTAATATTAATAATTTGTTTTCACAGTGAGTCCATTCAGAGTTATTAATAAAGCTATAGAATACATCGCGAGTTTCATAATTAGTAGCAGGAGGAAAATATACGACGAATATATATAAGTTACATGTTTGAATTAATAGTTTCAGACCTATTATGTCAACTGTAGGTATTAGAGAAGATAATTCAGATACCTCCAATTGCGTAACAATATAATCCTTTTAGTGCTAATAATACACCTCCTCCAGTTGCACGGTTAGTGAGCGCAAGCTTACGGTCGGAGCGAAACACCACCCAGTTTTCATGAAACATTTCAGCATCGTAAACAGATGAATTCAACCAGGTTTCAGAGAGTACTAAGACATCATAGTCAGCTTCAATCGAAAAATTAAAAAGTGCTTGAAGCTTAGTATTTAAACCTCTAACGTTCTGATAAAGCACTCTAAACGATTTGTTTGGATCATAAGGATTACTTATTAATTGCTACTTACCCAACATAGAATTTCTGTGATGGGTAACCTTTTTTTGATAAACAGTGCAGTTGGTATGATCCCACGCACAGTGATCAGTATTTGCAATTCTAGCGTTAACACAGTTAATGCAACGTGTTTTTAAAAAGAAGTTCCAAGAGGCCCAAAACCTATTTGGCGCAACAGAAAAAATATGACAAAAATGTGATAAGAATGAAACAAAAATCACAAACAATAAAGTTTTTTATTGTATAAGCTAAAATACAAATTTAAATCAAAAACATCAAGTATACCTATTACAAAACACAACGTCACGCTAGCAGGCAGTTACTAAACATAGCCTAATACAAACTATAATAAAAGAAATAAAAATTAAAATGAAACTAAATATGACGATTAATCAAAATAGTAGCACGCTAAAGACGGTTTCGTATATGATGCCGTTTCGTAAGATGGTAAAATGTTATAAATGGACACCGTCGGACCCTTTTCTATACTAAACAGCACCTTTAATGCAACCATAGAAAAGGACGGTTTCGGTAATACATTACTTTATAAGATCATATGTCAAGGTAGTTAAGCGATTCTCCATGCTTACAAATAAAACTTTGATATTTCTCTTCACCGTTGCAAGTTTTAAAAATTTATCTACGTTGTTAAACATTTCTCTGTTGCTACACTTTAAGTGTGCATTCCACAGTTTTAATTTCCTTTAAAAAAAAGGTCCGACTGTCTTTTGTGTTCAAGACGTGCATTTGTGCATTAAAATTGAAGATACAAAATATTTAAATGTCACAAATATGTCACCTAAGTAGCTCGATTTCATCTTGAAACTACTTCGACATCAGATAATTTTCCTCTTTCACAAATGTTGTAATTACTTCTCTTAATTTGTAAACCCCTTTTGAACAGAAGTTTTAAAATACTAGAACGTATAGAATGGCTTGCGTGCTTCAGGCAGCATAAGAGCCGAGCTACAAGTTTGACGCCATTAATAGGGGTCTCTTGTGAGAAATCAGACTAAGACAGATTGGCAGAGACCATAAGGGTTGGTATAGCATTTTAAGACACGCTACTGCGATGTTAAAGGCAAGCGACTCTGTAGTGTAGTATATAGTACTATGGCCAAAGTTGCGGGTTTGAATCCCGACACGGTCCGCTTGAAAAATATTAGACGAGCATTTTTCACAAAAATTCGCCCTCGTTCGAATGAGAGGTAAAATGGGGGTCCCGTATGTGAGTTTCATCACGCGCGATAAAGATCCCTACCTTGCTTGAAACAACAAGGGTTAGGCAAAATTCAAAATTTCCAGATAAAAAAACCTCGATTCCTGATCAATGTAGTACCTTCGGATGGAGCATTGGAACATCAAATGTAGCGATGTGGAAGGCAACGCGAAACAGCCACATTACCTCCCACGCACACAGGGTACTGAAATAGTTTTAAATGGTAATGGCATTCTCTGGAGTCAAAGATTCTGCAGCTGAAATAATTTGCCATTCAGATCTCCAGAAAGGACTACTTTCGAGGATATAATCGGCAAGTTAAATAAAAAGAAAAAAAGCGGGACGGCTATCTTGCGTGTCAAGGCATGGCATGTTAGAAGCATGAAGCAAGTATGTAAAGTAGAGATTTTAAAAAGTGAAAAGGATAGGTTAGCATTAGCCATAGGATTAGCGATGTTCAGTGGCCATGCAACAAAGACTTTAGGGTAGTTCATACAGAATCGGAGGAAGAAAATTCGGGTGTGGTGATAGTTATGTAAAGAAAGATAGGACATTGTATAACAAACTAAAACGAAAGAGTAACCCATGGTTAGATTATAATCTAATAAATATGGTAATAACACAAGTTTACATGCCCACCCCTAGCTTCAGTAAAGAGATACAAGCGATTTACAAGCATATCGAAAACACACTAAGATTCGTAAAAAGGCACGAAAATAATATTGCGGGAGATTTTAATGCAGTAGTAGTTGAGGGTAGGGAAGGAATGGTAGTAGGTTTATTTAGTTCAGGCACGAGAAACAACAGGAGAACTAAGCTGGTAGAACTTTGCGACAAAAAACAATTTAACCATTATAAATATGTTATTTCAACATCATGCTATAGGAGACGATACACGTCAAAGATGCAAGGAGACAGAGAGATCTCAAATAGAGTACAGTCTTTGTTAGACAACGGTTTAGGAATTAAGTAAAAGACTGTAGAAGCAACACAACATAGTAATAATGAAAGCCGCGTTCAAATTAGACCAGACGAAGTAGCGAACGGAGATACAGAGCCATAAAGTGGGAAATTATTCGCAAATACAAAAAAATTAGTGATCAATTGATTGAGGAAACTTGCAAACATGTACAAACTAATATGGAATTAGAAAAGCATTCAAACTAATTAAAGTGAATTTTAGGAATATAAAACTGTATAGCAAAGATATAAAGGGCGGAGGAAACATCATTATGGAAAATGTAGAGAAAATGGATAGCTGGCAAAAATATATAGGAATTTGTATGCATGACAGGAAGAAACACTAGAATAGAAGACAGGCGTTGAAAAGAAAGATTTGCCATACCTCATACTTAGAGATGAGTTTCAATTAGCATTAAAAAGCCCTAAAAATAATAAGACACCAGGTACAGATAAAGTGCAAATAGTAACTGTAAATGCTCTGTACAATCATTAACAGAATGTCTCTTCCTACTTGTCAACTATATATAAGAGATAGGCAAGATACGTAAAACGTAACCCTATAGCAACTATGCCAAAAAAGATAGTGTGAATAGATGTGAAAATTTTCAAACAATAAGCTTACCACATGCGATGAGAATATTAGCTAGAATTGTACAAAGACGGACAAAAAACGGGTTGCAGAAATACTAAAAAAAGACCAACTTACGTTTATGCAAAATCGGTGAACATGGGCGACCGTTTCAGCTTTAAGGGCGACAATGGAGAGAACAACATAAAAGGAAGAAAGCGTGTATATAGGATTTGAAGATCTTAAAAAGCAAAACGTAAAAAAATGTTCGAAATACTCAAAAATTATAGGGGTAGAAGGATAGTATGTAGCTCATGCAAAGAGTGAACGGCAGATAACTTGTATATCGAAGAGACTAGTGTAGAAAAGCATTTAGGCATTTGGAATTATTATGGAGGGACAAGAGAGTAATGTCTTTTAAGTCATAACCTGATAAAAACTGAAAAACACAAAATTGAAAAGTATAACGATTTGGCTAGAAATTAAACGTATTTGGCATTTACAATCAGTAAAAACAATACCCTTAGTGATATCAACTAATGGAATCTTCACCAAAAATATAAAGGAAAACCTAAAAATACTTGGATTATCTGAAAAGTTATATTGTATTTGTGGAAAAGCAGTGATATTACAAACAGGTCATTTAGTATGTATGTCCCTAGGTTAATAAGCGCATCTGAAATGAAAAGTCATTAATTAGTTACCAAAATTATGTAAATTATTATGTTTACGTAGTTGTGAGAGAAATTAAGAATAATAATAATAAAAATAATAAAAATAACGAAAATCATAAAAATAATAAAAATACTAAAAAGATAATAAAGATAATAAAAATAATAAAAATAATAAAAATAATAGAAGTAATATAAATAATAAAATAATAAAAATAATAGAAGCAATAAAAATATTAAAAAATAAGAAAAATAAGAAAAATAATAAAAAAATAATAAAAATAATAAATGTAATAAAAATAATAAAAATAATAAATGTAATAAAAATAATAAAAATAATAAAAATAATAAATATAATAAAAATTGTAAAAATAATAAAAATAATAAAAATAATAAAAATAATAAAAATAATAAAAATAATAAAAATAAAAAAAATAATATAAATAATATAAATAATAAAAATAATAAAAATAAAAGAATAATCAAAATAATAGAAATAATAAAGAAAAACTTTTGAAAAGACTGATATACAAAACTACGTTACAATGACCAATTACCTTGAAAGACTTTACTGGTTGTCATAATTAAGAGACGTCATAGCGGCTTGTCGCAGCGATCTTTTTCGATATTTTTTTACTCGAAAGACAGTGGTTCCGAATAGTTGTCCTTTGTTTTTAATTTCCTAAATCTCGTCACATTATATTTCTCCTTTCTTTACAATACCTTAAAAACATTCATTAAATTTTGTCATATTAGAGACATTTTTAAAATAAACTGCTTCTGCCAAATACGACTGATATCACTGTGGCGCCTGGATATCGTTTCTCAAATTTATCTATTTTTATGGAGTACATAAATAAGTTCAAATAAAATTTAATCTAAATTTAACTTCTATTAAGATTACATAATTGTAATATGAAATACAGATATATTTTCCTTAAAAACATCCTAATTTCCGAACATCAAACTTACCAAGTAGTATTAAAAAAATCGAAAAGATAAATATTAAATCCATCAATAATACCACCACGGTATTATTCCAGTTTCCAATACTGATGTACACGACATTTTAAATCCCATTTCGGAAAATACTCCTAATAACAATACATAAAAATCGTTTATTATTCCATTGCCCTTAAAAATGCTAAAGTTTCATTCTTTAATTAAAACTAAATCCAACTAATAGACCTTACCTTTAAGATCAATACGCACACATTTCTTAATATTTTAAAATTTGCAATTTTCTTTTCCCGATAATTTCATATATTAATTTAGACAAAACTAGTATATAGTTCAACAAAATATTACTTTCACGTTCTGTTAATTTCCTACTAAATAAATACCAGCTTACATTATAAATCCACATGGAGATAAACAAAAAGCTCAACTTTACTCTGGTTTAGTTTCTTGTTCATTAAATTCAATTACGTCCAGAGACACCGGTTTTCACTATTTTCCTTCTAACAACAGCTCCCTTAATACAAAACAAAATCCCAAATATTTCTGGGGCAAATTTTGAAGTTTGTTACCCCTTTGCCTGGTTGCTACGATGTTAAATCTACGTGTATTTAAAAAATAACTCGCATGCCGCGTGTTTTCCCCTGCGGTGAAATCTATATTCACATCTTGCTGTGCACCTAACCTTAGCAAAAATTCCAAGATTCCAATATAGTAACCCCCAACTACATGCTTTTTAGACGACATTTCGACCTTTCTGAATAACTTTCTAATCTTCTTGTGCTATGTATCAATTGCCCATTCTACCAATTTCGTTCTTACAATATAACATTATTTTATTTATTCCAGTATAAAAACTTATTGTCTTGTTAATTACGTAAAGGTTGCGTACTTGTATTGTTCTTGAACGTCTAGCTATGTCTTAGGTATGGTGTTGCATTTTAGCGATCTCTGTGTTTTTTACACATTAATTTACTTTCTCAATGCATACTCTGCAGTTTTGTTTATTATATGACACCCTGAATTTTGTTTTAATCTTAATTTTTAGGCGCACATATTAGTATTCTTGTACTTCGTATTTATTAATGAATAAAACAGTGTATGTTTTATGCAACTTTTTGTCTTATTTACTTTATTGTCGCGACGCTTCTGTTACTTAATGCGTTATCTTGGTACTGTACTGTGTCCTACTTTATTTTAAGAAATTGTATTTTATTACTTTTGGTTATATTAACTGCCATAATTAAAATTTTGTATTCTAAAGACAAAGGTATTAAAATATTATGCTTAATTAACGTTCAATGTTAGCTAAATCTCAATATGCAGGGTGCATCTACCTTTATTCTGTCCATTCAAAATTTAATTTTTTTATACTTTGTGTATATTTAAAGTAACGCGAACGTGTTACTAGATTCAACCCAAACAATTACTGATGTGTAAACAGGCAGATTCGTCTGATGGATTGTGGGTTTGGACCACTCTATCAGCATTTACTTTTAATACCACCCTTTATAAATAAGACATATTAACTAACTCGTGTTGAAGGGAACTACCAAAGTAAAAATGCTTATAAAACGAAAATTCCTTTTAGTGCCATCTATGAATTTTTGGATGATACATATGGCCCCATTCCATATCTATAATATTGTAGTGGGCTACTACTACCGCGTTTCACTAATTTAAAACAAGTAGTAACAAAAGTCTTTATTACTCACTATTCACAAGTCTAATTAACATTTATAGATGTTTCCAGTCCAATTAACAATGAAGCACTATCACACTAATGAATTTACAAGCACTAATATCTTCTTAATCTAAATTCTTAACCATAGATCTATTAACAACACTAAACACCACTATTATTTATTTATTACACTTTTGTCTATTTATGTATTCTACAAGCTGCATATACATCAGCCATGTTCACATAATATAACATTTATGTTTACTCTTGGACTTCCAAAAGCTCAACTATTTAACTTTACACGATATAATTTATATTCGACATTCTTATATACACTAAGACTCTCTACTTCATCATCATCGGTCTTATTTATACCCTGAATTAAAAGGATGATTCATTCTCCAGTAATTGCTAGAAAAATGTCGGTTCCTGTTCCAGTGCTTACGGCGCTTTTGTGTTTGACGGGTTGCCTAATAGTAGCTCGCAACAATATTTGTGCATAGTATTAGTCTAGTTTGTTTTATTAATTAACCATGCTGTTATACCGATTCCAAATATCTACCTTTGCTAAAAAACAACTATGTAACTGTTTAATTATTTTAAATGCTTTCGAAATATTTAAACATCACCAAACTACTATATAACTACTAACTGGCATTCTGTGGTAAAAGCTATTTTAAAGAGCTTCATCGACTTGTCCCCTTGCTTTAAAGGGGGTAAGGTATTCAGTAATAAGAATGACATTTACCTCAATCTGCTTTTCGCTTCACTTACTGCAGCAATAGTATAATTAGCATAAAAGTTTTGGATTTCAATAATATTTTTTTGAAATAGTAGAACCAATCTCAAAGAAGTAAAATAGATATCAAAAATATTATATTATTAGAATAATTGAAAAACTATAGCACAAAGTGCCCTACAACATGTTGAATATCTCATGAATAAATCTACTTGTTCACATTGTATTTCTGTATAAGATACATTTCCAACTTGACGGTTATGTTGAATGCAATATAGTTTTGCCATATTTAAAATCTCTCATGAACACTTTTCCCGTAAAAAGCTAAATTTCAATCCAACTAACTTTCATTAACTCCTTTCTCCACAATCCTAAATGCAAACACGTCGCAAGGTAAGCCAATTATTTAGTCAATACCAAACAAGCATTTCAGAGCATTGCTGGGAGTGTTTATTACCAAATAGCCTACGCACAGCAATTGGAACTTTAATATGTAGTTGGCAATGCTTATTTGAGAGATAAAAGAGCAAATGTTACATGGGGTTAGGTGTTATCAAGTGCTGTGTGCCATCCAATTTGCCAAGCTGTAGCGATTTTAAAGTGGAAATTATACCGGAGTGATTTATGTGGCTGCGGTTGTGGTTCTCGCATCAAATGCAGACATTAGTAGAATCACAAGTGAAGCTGACAATGAGGACGAATATGAGACCAAGATAAGCGGGTTATAAGGCCAAACGCTAGCGTCAAACGCAGATAATAACAAAATGGGTGATAGATGGTCCGATCGTATCTTCAACTCCAACGCTTACGAGAAAGAGACGGAAGGACAAGAATTAATGATAAAAGAATTGCAGTGGTTGTCCATATCCAGAAGTTCAGATATCGCTCCTGAAATGTGCTATCTACTGCTTTCTTCCGCATCGCGTCAAAGAATAAAAACGTATTTCCTCGTGTCATGGGAGCTTGGAACAATAACCGATTCTGAGCTTGATGGATCTCGTATTTTATACCGCTGCAAATGCTTTTACGCATCGCTTGTTTCGCTTCTCATTTTCCTCTTCCCATATAGTCCTCACTAGTGAAAATATAACACCTACAATTTTTTATCAAGCTGCTATAAAATCTTGTTTCTTTGTTATTCATAAGAAGTATGTATATTCAAGCAAATGTTAAATCTGTGCTCACTCTGAATTTGCTTTATAAATAAGAGCGATAAATCAGCGCACCATTTTATACGTTAAGCTCTAGAATGGTGTAAAATTCAATACCTCAAGCTTGCATTCTTGATAAAGACCGATCTTACTTACTTAATAGACAACTGCAGGCGCCCCAATTCGCGGTTGTTGATTCTGGAGTTATTTATTTGTAGAGATCTCTGCCGTGAAAATTTCTCTTTAGCAAACCAATTCTAGAGGAAGATAAAAATAATTGAAAACTTTTACATTCGCAATTTTGGAAACACTGCGTCTTGAAAATTTTTCTTAGGAGTGTATTCGGAGCAAATTTTAACAATCAGTTCAATGCAACATGCTAAATTATTATACAATTCTGCAATTGAAAATTTATTTCAAAAATACCATACTTCGAACTATTTTTGTGTCTAATCCAGTAGATAAACAAATACAAATATTAGATCATTTCAAAATGTCACTACACTACTTTTCATATTTAAAATATTTATATTGCAACAGCCAAGAAATATATGGAATATTGTGAAAAGGACACTTAGTGGATTTTTACTAAAGCAACCTTATATCTGTCTAGTGATAGCAAAGGGTTGACAGATATCGCAATACTGTAAGGTTCTTCTGGAAAGATTTAATCCGTTCTTCACATATAACACCTTTTCTTGAACTTTACGTGAGTTTTCTAACAAGCTTTGTGGAAACTCTGCTTCAAGTTTTTCTAAACCGCCAAAGAATTTAGTTTTCAGCTTTTCCGTGGTTTTTATAGTTTCTTGTATAAACTCTCTCTTCAATGTCTGTAATTTTCCATAAATTTTTATTCAACCGCTTTTGTACTTTGGTCTAACTGCTTCGTAAGGTTTCCTATAGATTGGGGGCGGTCTGTTTCAGTTTTTCTACGAGGTTTACGGCGTTTCGTTCTTATTTCTTCGAATTTTCTTGTAATTTTTGTATAAAGTTTCTGTAACTCTGCCACCCAGATCCGTTAATCTAAAATGGCAACTTTCAATAACCCTTTACGACACAAAAATAAATTCTAATGAATATCTAACCTTAAACATAACTGAAATCAAATCTAGAATCCTAAATTCCCTCATCCACTCCTAACAAGTAACACTGGTTTTCATCCTCTCTTCAAATATGTGACATGTTCTCTGACCGTTGTAGCATCCTACCACATATGCTATTTTCCATCAGCGCTGCGATCCAATTTCTTACCGGACACGGCAAATTACGTAACAACCTACCTCGATTCAATCTACTCCCTTTTCTATTATGTCTCTGCTTCGACCAATTACATCTTGAAACCCCAGCCCATTATACACACTCATGTCCTCTAAATACGCATCTACAGGTAAATCTCAAAAATGCAATTCACCTGAACTTCTATTCCCCACACTCCAGTATAAATTTTATAGTTCCACCATCCTCTAGAACTAAACCAATTCGTTAACAAAATTCTACTCACCAAACCACCACTTCCTTAAACATGCGGTACCGACCCACATATACATTCTTTTACACTACCTACCACTCCGACGTGACCAAAGGCAATATCTAACAACGCGGATCAAGACGACAAAAGCTGGGACTTATAAACTCCGCCTTAAGAGCATATTTATTTATCATTTTTATCATTTATTATATATTCTTGTATTCTAAAGATATTTTTTATTTATTTAAAATGTAGAACTAGGAAGGACATAAGGCCCAGAAATAGCCAACAATAAAAAAACATGAATTTAATTGCATTTAATTACTTTCTTCTAATTTCGCTGCGGTCTGGTTCAGTATTCCTGCCAGGGACTAGGCAGTGGGATAAGAACAGATTGGGGGTTAGGCAAGGTAAGGAATAGTAGATTGAGGGAGTATGTTGAAGGGAGATGCCTATAATGTGTGTAGTATGGAAGGTGTGTTTTAACAGTAACTTAGGTGTAGTAAGGGCTAAACTTCGGAGAAAAGAATGTCCGCTGAAGGTTTACTGAGAAGCCTTGTTTGTTGGTATTGATGGATTTTTGAGAATTTAGGAGCTTCAGAAGGACACAAAAGCTTATATAAACACTACTGCGTTAGTATACAAGTCATGACAGTCTTCAAGTACAGTTTAAAATATAACCGACACCGGTAGTGTTGAGTTTCGACCAGTTGTCAGCAAAGGTGTTATAGAAAGTTTTAAAGAATGAAAATGAGTGGCAGACATACGTAAGTAAATACCGACTGCGTGATATTTAGTTGGGTACATAGTAGGCACTTTAAATGGAGTAGAGGACCATGGTAGAAGGATTTGATTGTTTACCTACCGTAAATGGGATCCGTAGCCGAATTAGAGGAATTTGGAAATCTCTAGTAATCGAGAGGACAGAGTAGAAGCTAGCAGTTACCGTTGGTGCAGTCCTGATTTGGAGACATCCTTGAAGGCGCAGCTAATGATAAAGGCAGCAGACGTCAATGATATGGGAGCAGATCCATGGGCAGTAGAAATCCAGGTAACGGATGTTCGTTAAAATTTGCTTATTGTGTTTAACTGGGGTACAATAACTTATATACTTTATGGGTATGTGCTGTGGAACTAAAAGTAAGCTAATCAAAAACAGTTAATGATTGAGCTTTTATGATATTATTTTCCATATTTTGCTTATGAGGGAATTTAGGTTATTAAAATGATTGTTGTACTATTTTATTATGTGCTAGGTAAAAGGGACTTTTGTAATTTGTTGTGCTGAAATTAGCACGAGTAATTAAAGGTTTTACTATGAGCTCGTATTAAGCCAGGGGTAACGTAAGGTTGGTGTTAAAGCCCTGTTACTTTTAATAAATATTTATCTGGGTAATATGTAATAAAATGTATTATTTAAAAAAAGGAAAACACGTAATATAATTAATCTGTGAACTAAATGCTGATGATAATTTTTGGTGTATAATTTTTCTTTGAATAAATCGAGGAGAGTTACCGTTGCAGCGTTTTTCTTTTGGTGGCGTAGTTATTTTTCAAACAAGAGCAGAGCAGCCATGGCAAACTACACTGTTGGAGTTTATTTCAAAGGTAATTTCAGAGCATTTATGGCACCCAAGTTTGTGGGGCGTTCTAAATATAATGTTCATCTCAGTAGCAAGTGGTTTGTAAACGAAGACTTCAGAGCATTTATGACGCCCAAAGGTGTGGGGTTCGAATTGGCATTTTGATCCAGAGTGTGCAGCATTTACAGCAACCAGCAGTAGAACTCGAGTTAATTAGAGTTTATTACACATGTGACTTCGCAGCATTTATGGCGTCCAAGTCGTGATGCCGTAGTAATAGCATTTAGGGTTTCTTTTGTTTAGGCAGTCTTTAACAGTCCCAGCAATATATATATATATATATATATATATATATATATATATTATTTTGGTATTTAAATACTTTTTATTTATTTGATAGTGTGAAAATTTTTACTTTATTTTACGTGCTTTAAGTACATTTGGTCGGTTTACAAAAAAAACTATATAAATGTGCCTCGACTATTGAAAATCTTTTTCTCTCAGGGTATCTACACCTACCTAACGTGGGTTCTGTGATAGGTAGATGGTCACGACACCGACCAAACAGCACTACCTTATTATTACTAATGTTAAATCTTTTTTACTCGTATATGCCAAATCAACAACAGATTCGCGTAGCCTTGTGCCAATTCAAATAAAACTACAGAATGACTTTGACGCTACGAAAAACACAGTACTCGCCAGATTTATTCTTAGTTGTAGGCCTTTCTGAACTCTGGCTTACGATCTCCGTAGCCGGCTGTGTCTTCACACTACGCTCCACTTTCACAAGGATGCTTGGCTGTATAAATACCAGGTTTTAAATGTAATTTTGCTATGTTACGCCCAAATCTGTAAATATTTAAATGAATTTAGAATTTGGAAAAATTTTACGTTCAACTTCCTCGCGCTAATTCTATTCTTATAATCTCGTCGTTCCGCTCCAACACTCCTTCCAATCCAACAATACACAATCCAATACCACTTCCAAACTACTTTTCCAAATCGTATGCCGCGTTTTCCAATTTTCCACTCAATGCCTGTCGATCACTTATAAAAACCACTCCTAATTAATCTTACTACGGTCTTATAAATCCACTTCAAATCCTATTCAACCTAATTCAAACCACTCTAAATACCAGCTCGTATCCTCTTTCAGTACCGCTCCAATATCTTATTTCCAAATATACGCCGCTAACTTTTCACTCTTCTTACTGTTTATATCTGTTCCCTTTGTATCTCTATACTCTTCATTAATTCAAATCAAATACTTGCGTCTCCATGGTGATTAACGTTCCTCAACTTCTTGGGAATAAAGTGAAACAAACAAATGAGCGATTTGGATTTTGGCTGTTGGCAGAAAATATGTGCAACAATAATCTGGTGACAGATATTGGTAATATTTGTTATGTCGAAGGCAAACAGATGCTGGCTGGTGGACTACACATACCAATTACAGAACCATTTTGTGACAATATAATGTTGGTTAAAATTTGAGACCTTTCTGACGCCGAGCAAACATCTGCAAACAAAAGATTGTTTATCCTAAAAAAAGAAATTTGTGGTGCATTTAACAGCTATCTACAAAGAAAGTTCGGCCGATTTGTTTCCGCTAGGCATGATGTTAAAGCTAAGCTTCCGTTTTCTCTGGAAAGCACTAACAAGATGGGCCAGGGAGTTAAAGAAATTATCGGAAAAAAGACCTTGAAAGCATTAATAAAAAATTCCAAAATCC
Source organism: Platerodrilus igneus (assembly GCA_036346225.1). Classification (NCBI taxonomy): domain Eukaryota; kingdom Metazoa; phylum Arthropoda; class Insecta; order Coleoptera; family Lycidae; genus Platerodrilus; species Platerodrilus igneus. The sequence goes on along the minus strand of JARFIW010000149.1, from coordinate 1,304,968 downwards.
TATGTGTTCCGTACAAACTGGAACTAGCAGATGTTAAGTTGGAAACTTTATTGGAGGAACCACCAGATATATTAGACGAACTCAAAAAAGATTATTACTATCTTTTTGACATGGATGTAACCCAAAATTTTGCTGGTATATTTAGCAAAATGGAAATGTGTAATTATTTAACTACAAACCATAACTTTTGCTATAAAGGCGAATACGAAGAAAAGTGCAATATTATAGTTGACAACGATAAAACTGTGGGAATTGATTGTTTAACATGACTAACAACCAATGCAAGAATTAAAATATACAACAAATTTGTGTGTCAGATAACAAGTCCCGGTGTTAATAAACAACTTGGCAATCATATACTAGATTTTTTACGTTGTCCAAATGTATGTTTAAGGGAAACATTTGCGTCTACTTTGGCCAAAGAACATGGTATTGCGCGATTGGAAGCGACAATATACAACTGTACAATTGGAAGCTATGTCAGTGCGGAACCAGTGTATAATCCCTTAAAACTGTTTAACCTTATTGGAAGATAGTAAGTTATACTTCCTAAAGGCGCCAATGTACTCGGTACCACTTGCCAAAATGTGGAGTAAGCTATCGGATAAGCTACAAAATAGTTGCTGTTTAGTGTATAATAACCTACTACACTACGTGTATTGGGGGAATGGCAATACAAAGAAATTGACTGGGCTTGCAAATTAAGTTGTCCGAAAAACCAGAGAAAAGGGAAAAATTGATAAAGTATGTGCTTTCAGCTTTTAGTTTTAACTATTTACCTGTAAATTATTTGGAGATTGTAGAGGAGGAAGATAGCCAAGTTAAAATAAAAATCTTAAACAAGTGCTACATTAAAGCAGGTAGTACATATTTTACACAATCTGCAACACCATATTCTACAATTCCAAAAAAAATAGTCATTTCGAAATTGGGGTTGATAAATACGTCTAACATTCGCCCAGAGGTTGTACGACAACGCGTAAATATTGGCAGTAAACTCTATCCGTTTACGCTAAAAGAAATTGCCCCATTATGCATACCATACGCTGTAAGTGGAAGAAAAAGACAACTGGAAATAGAGGAAATGGATGCAAAAAAGTGAAAGTTGGACTACATGGAAAACACTGCGACAATACGCGAACAATACAAAGATGTGTTAGACAAAGAACATTTTATTAGAGAAAATGAGGAAAAATTAAAAGATTATTTTATGTGCCGATGGACTGACTTAGATACATCTGGTTTCTACAAGTTGTATGCATTTGTGGTTAGTAAAAAAGGCTCTTTTAGTTATGTAGACGTCCTTGCGGAAAAGGATGGTACTAAATCCGTATATTTTTTAAAAGGTTATTCTAAAAAGGTATTTATCGAAATGGTAGATAACAAAGACGAACTAAGGAATGCGGGTTTCGTAACCTTGGCGTACACGACACGCAAAGGAGTTCCGCTAAACATTGTATATTTGCCTAGTAAAGAACCTTTCGGATCATTTAAAACCGGGGGCCCTACAACCTATAACGACCATATATTCCCAAAACTGTTGGATATGCAACTACGTAATAGTGAGTGAGAAAATAAGGATTTCCTCCAATACCGACAAGAAGAAGTCGATCAAGCTAACAAGATACGTATGCAGGATATAGTGGGAGAGCTGCGATTAAAAGATTGTTACAAGCTGCAAGAAGGAATGGATCTGGTTGTCGGTGGAATCAAATACTTTATATATAGAGGCAAACTTCGATACATTTTGCAAACCGAAAACCTAGACGGTCTCTATGTATCAAACTATTGGTTGGAAAAGGAGATAGAGGACTTGGGTGTCGATTTAAATTTTAAGCTGCGAATAAAATTAGATAAAATTAACACCGCTCCAAACAAACATAAAGAAAGGATGGTCTTTTGTGTATAACTTTTTATTAAAATTGAGTTTAATTGGCTCCATGCTTGGCATTACATTTTTTTAAATTTTGTTATGTATAATGTCAGAATAAAAATTTTGGAATAGTATTACATTGCTCTTTATTTATAAAAGGCTATGACATCACCACCAGCGATGTGTCTGGGCGTACACGAGAGAAGCGGAAGTTAATAGTCACCAAGCATCTAATTCTTTATTTGGTATGGAGTACTTGCCGGTGTATGTATCCGGAGTAAAAAACACAATTTGTACACGCAGCTTATTAATAAAATTAGTTTATCGAGGGAAGATGACAAGCGTAACGTTATTCCTAATAGTACTGCAATCTACGCATGGGGGGGCATAAAGATATAGGTCTAAGATAATTGTTTATAGTTGTATAAATTTTGTAAATCTATTGTATATATTAGTTTCCAAATTCCATAATTTTTAAGTTCCTCGCCCACCTTCCAAATCCTTCCTGCTTCTATCCTGGTTGACAAAGTATGCGTGTTATCTTCACGTGGTGCTCGCGGGACACAGCGGTTTTAGATTTCTCGGGAAATGGATGGTTAAAGCATATGTCTTGGGTAGCGAAAAAAGGGTTTTAAAGATGTAGTTAAATAAAGATGGGTAAAAATTAGAGGTTTGGGTCTTTAAAAGGTGTAACTTTGTATGGGGTGGTCCTATTTATAAGCAGATTTGGGCTCCCTAGAACAATCTAATATTAGTTGATACCAAACAAAATATATTTATCTTAAAAGAGTGACTACTCCGCGGATAATAAATACAATATGCCGTTTGTCAACAAAAAAGTTGTAGAAAAATTCAAAGACGAATTTAATGGGGATCTAGTATTAGAATTCGTTGGTAGTAGGGCTAAGTCCTACTGTATTGTAAGCGAGAAAGACACAATTAAAAAGATTAAAGAGGTCTCACAAAATGCAGTTGAGTAAAACCGAGGGTCTTACAACCTATAACGAGCATATATCCCCAAAAGGGGTGGGCATACAACTACGCAGCAGTGCGTGTGAGAATAATGATTCTCTCAAATAAGAAATTAAAGTTTCCATATACGTAGCACCAGTCATTGAGGAATGGTAGAAATGTTAAAGCTATAAAGGCGATTATTAATTGTGGTTTAGAAAAATAGTAGTTTTCTTAGACTAAATAAAATGGCTTAGACTGATTAATGTATATGGTTACATATTCTCGTACACATCCACAAACATCTGATTACGTCCACATACGGACATGGCAATGCTGGTAGTTTTTGTTTAACAAATAGTAGAAAACATACGTTAGGTGTTAGTGTGTGGAAGCCTATCGGATCGTTGTATTTAAAAAGAACGGTGTGGCAGAATGTATGGTGGTCCCTGTTAGAATAATCGAAAGTGGTTAATCGATCGTATTAGCTGTTTAAATATGCGAAAGTGTAAAAGCCTACATAAGCAAAATTTAATTATTAGACAAAAAAGTATAGAATGGTGCTTTGCAGCGGTCCTAACAGTAAAAAGGCGACTGACTTTTTCTAGCAACTACAAGAATAGCCGTAGCGCGGAGAAGGCGTATACATGTATTATACAGCGCACTGTTAGTTTACGGGTAGCTCGAACATGTAATTGATTACGAGTTATAGATTCCTCGAAGGTTTAAATATTCTGAGCTCATTGTCGTTTGAAAAATGTTTGGAAATTAACAGAACGGGAGCGGGTCCAAGTTTAAGTTAGGCGGATGATTGACCGTGTTTTTTCTACCTTTTACGAGGGAATCTTAAGTTGACAGACATCGAGCATCTAATTCTCTATTTGGGCAATATCGAGTACTTGCCGGTTCTAGAAATAATTACGTGCTACCGACCGCTATGCGGAAGATTTGGTCCTAGGAAATGAGTAACCTACGAAAGTACGGAATACTTGGTATTAGTGCTAATTGGTTTAGTGACCGCGTTTGTGCACTCTTCGAGTATCTTCGGCAATCTTTGATTGTTTCCAAAGAAAATATTGAAGCCTACCATTTCCGAAAATATGACGTAGAAGTTATTTAAACTTAAATTGCTTTATTAGTAAGTATTCTGTAGACAACAAGTTTGGTGTTCCCTTAGTAAAGGTTTAAAGTGTTTTATTAAGTTTTTGTTTATAGTAGCACTGCATCTTCCACCGCACGACTTGCAACCAATTTGTGTGCGTGTGCTACCACCCTTTTGGATTTTTAATATGCACGCGATGCGATTGCTGATCCGTATAACATGGAAGACGTTTCCGATGTTTAGACTGACTGCATTCGCAGCATGGACGATGCGAACCGGGTGCATGCATTGGTGCTAAATGTACTGGACGAGTAGTAAGGATTGGCAAAAGATGACGTCATTTAATTCTCCGCTGAATCCTCAACTTTGTTCGGCTGTTTTCAGAAACCTTCGGTTTGCATTTTATAGAGTACATAAATCAGGTACGCTAGAGTAAGTTTTTTAGTTATAAGTTAGTTCGCTTACAAGTTTAACCATAGTCCTATAGTGCGGATTTTATGTTGTACTAAAATGGTACCTGCAAACGCTCTTAAATGCAACTCTTGCGGTGCTTCCTATACCTGGAAAAATGCTCTCAAACGGCACCAGAACAAATGTTGTGGTGTAACATCGTCCAGGGTTAAGCTTATACATCCGTCTGCAACAAAGTACTTAAACTGTATGTCTTGCGGCATCGCTTTTACGAGAATGGACAGCTTACAGCGACACAAGAAAAAACAGCATGGTATGGCAAGCCGTAAACGCTTAGCTCCGTCAGCTGTTAAAGGGTCTAGTACGAAACGATCACGAATTATGTGTAAAGTATGCGATTTCAAAATGGAAAAGACTACCTATGCCGCACACTTGAGAAGCAACAGACATAAAAATGCCGCAGTTACCGCTACTGGCGAAGATGGCATAGAAATGGTTAGCACAGCGTTTAACAACCGTATGGCTAGCTATAGCATAAAGAATGCCAGTGTCGACGATGGAGTGTCCGAGTTTCTTTGGAAGCAGAAAGAGCGGTTTATTCGATTACTTAATGAAAAAAAGAATACAACATACAGCAATAAAAGTTAATTGCGAACTCTACGGCGTTTACACAAAAATGGGAGAAGAGACTACCGATGTAAAATCCTTTAACACAAAAAATATGGTTATAACATCTTCTAGTAATCTGGAAAATATGTACGAGGTCTTAAACGAAACCATGTAAACACCAACTCTATACCCAATTACTTAATAAAATTAGTTTGTCGGGCGAGGACGGCAAAAGGTACATCATTCCTAATAGTACAGCAGCCTACGCATGGGACATAAATATATAAGATAGTTGCTATATTTGTATATATTTTATTGTGTTTCCTTGTACAAACTATTAGGGTAGGTCAGTAAGCAGTATGAAATTGCTATTAATTGACTTGCATTTGCCGTACTTTCCTCATGTAATTAACGTATTTGTTTGGAGAAGATATACACTTTTAAAAAGAAATTATACACCACTTTCACATGTAATTCGGATTGCGTGCTTAATTTATTTGTGTTAATACTGTTACGTGTTTGGTTAAAAGATATGTCTTGGGTAGCGAAAAAAAGGGTTTTAAAGATGGAATTAAATAAAGATAGGTAAAAATTAGAGGTTTGGGAGCTTTAAAGTGTAACTTTGTTAGGGGTAGTCCTATTTTAAATCTGTTAGCAGATTCGAATTCTGCGTAAAATTCTAGACTAATTTGATGTGTCGCACGTATAAAAAAATTTATGCGGATGGTCAAAAATCGCTGCCGGTAAAAAATCTTAAAATGAGTGTAGCTCTCTGAGGGATGATACTATCTGAAAAATTCTTAGAGATTCGGGTAGCTGATAAAATTCTAATATTAATTGATGCCAAGCAAGACAAGTTTATCTCGAAAGATGCAATGGCTAGTCGAAGAAAACTATTTGGTTCAGAATGTTAGCGGTAAAAAAATCTTAAAATTGGGATGTAGCCTTAGGAAGTGATGCTATCTAAAAAATTCTTAGAAATTCGGGTAGCTGAAAAAAATCTAATATTAATTGATACCAAACAAGGTACATTTATCTCGAAGTTGAAAATGGTTAGTCGAAGAAAACTATTTGGTCCAGATGTGCGAGGAAATGTGGATGCTGGAGGAAATGTGGGTCCAAAAGCCCCAATTATGCACTACTTACATTTATCGATGATATTAATAAACGTTCGATCATTTTCTAATATGATCGCGTCGCACTTAAATCACTTTTACCCCAATTTATATGATTCTTTCATATAAAATTTTGATAATACAAGTTTCTCCAAAGGTTGATTCTAATAAATAGGTGCCAAAATGTTTCACACATAACCCTGGCCGTGTGTAGTGAACAATGGAACTCACACAGACGCACCCGCCTTTTAGATCAGCAAATTTACTTTATATGGAATATCATCGTACGACTTTGTATAAACCCTTGAATACTGAGTTTTCTCAAGTCATCCAATCATTCCTTTACGTATTGGCACTTTTACTCTAACTAATATATTTTAAATACTTCACCACTTGTAAAGTACGGCAAACACAAAAATTACGATTACGTGATCTGATCATCGGCTTTTGGCATATATACAACCTAAAACAACAAACTACTCCATATACTTTTTAGATATTACGTACACTTCAATATATATATATATATATATATATATATTACTCAAATTTAGATTAGGGTAGAAAATTAATTAACGACATCAAATAATTTTAATCACCCTGTATAAAGAAACAAATAGAAGGTTTTGTAGGTTTCACAGCAAAATATATATATATATATATATATATATATATATATATATATATATATATAGAAATTATTGACGTATTTATCAACTTACCTTGTGTAAAACTAATTATATATATATATATATATATATATATATATATATATATATATATATTGTAGTGTCAGTAGGATCTACAAGGGTTCTAAGGGTTGTTTTGTTGAAGGTGGTGTATGCCAAAGAAAGTAAGCCATATATCAGATCCCGTAATTTAAAGATTTGTTTGCCATACTTTACATACGTTAAAGTCTTTGAAATGTTAGTTAAAATGTAAGTGCCAAGACGTAAAACAATGACTTGATGACGTGATAAAACACACAGTATTCAAGGTTTTATACTGAGTTGTAGTTTAATAGGCCATTGAACGTACATTTGCCAACCGAAAACCGGATGCGTCTGTTCACTATCAACCACGCAGATCCAGTGTATATGTGTATCATTTCGGCATTTATTTTATTAGAATCAAACTTTGGACAAACATGTAACATCAAAATTATAAGTAATAGCAGTGTCAAATATGATTGAAGGGTTGTGCGATATTTAGGACCAATGATTGAACATTATGTATAAAATAGGAAAGTGCAAAAGACAAAGTTTCAGGTATTAGTGACACGAACTTGGTGATACGACGTTATTGGATGGTTTTTTATATACAATGTAATAAAGAGTAGGCAGATAAATATTGTAATTATCACCTAGGATAAGTAAACAAGGGAGTCGATTTCGAAATAATTTTGTAATAAGACGTGTTTTATAACTGCGCTAAATTGTTTTGAATATTTTTTGAAGATTAAATAAATGAGTTTGAATTGTACGAGTTTAATTTATAAAGGAAGAGTAAGGGCAACAGTGAATAAATAAGTAATAGCGACGAAGAGTAAACAAGTATAAAAGTGGAATTAGTGCGACAGCGAACGGGCGGAAAATAAGATTGAATTGGAACGAGATTGATATAGGCAGAAGGCATCGAATAGGAATTATAAGAGTGAAGAATATATTAGGATTGAATTGGATATGGTTTTATGTGTAGCGGGGCATTGAGTGGTAAATAGGAACAAGAATTGATTTGGAACAAGCGGATTAAAGAGAACAAGGATTGATTTGGAACGAGCGGATTAAAGGCGGAAGTATTGATTTAGAACGAGAGAAGCGAAATTAGAAGACAGCGTAAGAGTAACAAGTGGAAGCGTACGAGACAAAGAAGAAATAACACCGAAAGAATTAGCGCAGGGGAAGTAAATAAAAAGGGTATTCTAAATTCTAAATTCGGGTCATATTTATTTTAGATTTGGGAGCAGCAAAATTAAAGCAAAGATACCTGGAGGCTAGACGGCAGTTTTCAAAGTGATCGTGAAACCTTGTGAAGACGTATACGGCGAGTAGGAGTTTGAGCCAGCATTCATAGAGGCGTTAACGAAGTATAGAACAGGTGAGTACTGTGTGATATAACGTCAAAGTCAGAAATTTTGTGGTAGTAATTAATTTGGCACAAGGCTACGTGGATCATATAAAATTTGGCATATACAAATGTAAATTATAAAAAGGTACTAAAACAAAAGATAGTGCAGTTTGGTTGGGCATTGCACATCTACTTACCACTGAACCCACGGTAAGTAGGTGTATACCCTGGGAAGAAAGAGTTCATATAGCCGAGGCATATTTAAAACATTTTGATTTATTAACCAACCAAACGTTGCTAAAGTACGTGGTGTGAAATAGGTATTTGCACATTATATAAAAATCATTAAATTAATAAAAATATGGCGCGAAAAAGAGCGGGGTGGAGCATAAGAAGGTGGCAAACCCAACGTGGGGCTAGATAGATCGAAGGCTAGACAGAGGTAGTGGTAGATTAAGGGACACCGAGGTTAGGTGGGGCCCGTAGTTTATATAATTTTTCAGGAAAGAGGAGTTCAAAAAAAAGGAAGCAGAGATGACGGACGCGGACACGAAACGGATTACGAGATCAGGAAGGATATACGGAGTTGACGCGGAATTTATGACACGAGACGAGGAGATAGACGCAGGGGGAGATGTCCAGGAGACGGAGGTGAGGCAGGTAGATCCGGAGGTGATCAACATGGAAACGGACCAGGCGACGGTACAGGAGGTCAAGGTAGCTGAAACCGCCGGAAGCCAGGACATTATGCGATTCCTGATGAGTATGAAAGAAGAGTTTAAGACATCACACACGGAACTGAAAATGGATTTTAAGACCTCACAGACGGAACTAAAAACCGAATTAACTAACAAAATTACAGAATCACAGACGGAACTAAAAACTGAACTAACTAACAAAATTGCCGAGGTGCACACGGAATTAAAGACGTCAAATACGAATTTGAGAAATGAGTTTAGGACGGCGCACGCCGAACTGACTGCAAAATTAGACTACACCCAGGACTATTTACTCACGTCGATACAAAACGTAAAGGACGAACTAAAGACATAATTACAAGAAAAGGTAGACAGAGTTAACGACAAGATAGAAAACACACGGGTACAATTTCAGGGAGACTTGAACACAACAAGGACGGACCTACGAACAGAGATAAAGACACGCGTGGAGACAGTCGAGGAGACTTTGATCAGCGGATATACGTCGTTAAACACTGAAATACAGACATGTGACAAAAAGCACACGACAAATTACAGGAATTTGGGACAGTCTCTAGAAACGCTACAAAACGAAAATGTGAACGTTAGGACACAACTGGACGCAAAACTTGTAGACAACGCGGCGATATTGGAAAACAGGGTCGGCAGCGAAGTAAGACAAATACATGACAAGTTAGACGACCTAGAAAGGAGACGTGGAGGACTAGACTACGGACAGCATATAAAATTGAACCGAGACGCGCTACCAAAATTTGAAGGACGCAGGACGGAACAACCAATGGGATTTCTAGACAGACTGGACGAAATCGTGGAGACAGAGAATGAACGGACGAAATTACAGATAGTCGGGGCAACTTTGACGGGTAACTCGGAAAAATGGCACAACATTATACGGAGACAGTACGACACATACGCAGAATTTAGACGACTGTTCATCGAACAATTCTGGAGTAACACACACCAGACAAACATAAGGACAAATTTAATCACAGGACATTACAGTAAGACTAACGGATCACGCGAAGAATACGCGATCGACAAATACAACCAGGCACAACATCTGACACCGAAATTGGGCGAGGACGACATAGTGTTACTACTTGCGGGACACATGGAACCAGAAGTGACAAAGGTGGTTGTGGTACAGAACGTAAAGACCCTGCGAGAATTTTTAGGAGTGATGCGGAATTTCGACTTAGCGACGGCACTGGAGGCAAAAACGCGTGGAAATTACTGGGAGCAAAACCGGGGTTATAGGGACGAAAACCGACGACATGTATACCACGAACACAGACCTAGCTACCGACAGGACGTTTTCAACCACGGACAGCGAAATCATTGGGGACACGACGGGAACCGACGACAGTATTTCAATAGGGAACACCGGGTGAACGAATACCAAGGACAAAATAGGTACCAGCACGGCAACGACGAGGATGACGGCCGTACTACGGGAGGCGGAACGCGTAATGGATACAGCCGGACTGACAGGGACATAAACGTCCAACATATAACGACCAGCGCGGCGACAAAGGACACGGACAAGATCGAGGTGGTACAAGTACACGAGGCACCGACGATCCAAAAAAAAACGTCAATTTTTGGAAGACAGAACTGTTAGGGTTAAATATAGATTTATGTTATAGTTTAAGAGATTTGTTGTTGAATAATTATACCAGTAATAAAAAGAATTTGTTGTTTATTAATATTAGATTAAGAGATTGTTTATATGTTGCTTTAGTTGATAGTGGTTCACAGTTGTCGCTGGTAAATGAAAGTGTGGTGATAAAACATGCAGAATTTTTAAAAGGACGAATAGAAACAATTGATGGGGTTAATTTATGGTCGGCAATGAACAAGAAGCTAACGACGATTTATAGGGTAATCCGTGTACCGATATTTGTAGGGAATAAAAAGGCAGGAGATGCAGAGTTCTTGATAACAAAGGGGTTGCAGTTAGATTTTATATTAGGAATGGATTTTATAGAGGATTTTGGATTGAATATAGATGGAAATGATAGGTCGATTAGGATATTAGATAAAGATAGGTTATGGGTGGTGCCTACGGTTAGTTCGGAATATAGGAATGGAAATGATATAGATAAGTCAAGATTAGGAATGAATAGGGCAAGTAATTATAGACAGGTTGAAGTGAGATTATGTAATATGTTTGCGAGAATAATTGATGATGAACAGATAGGAAAAGTGAGTATTGATATTAAAGAAAAGCTGTGGGAATTTTTTAATAGATTTATAGGGTTGTTTAATGAAGAGCCGAGATTTGCGAAGCGATATACGCATAAGTTAGAGGTCACGGAAGACAGCGGATTTAATACCAAGGTGTATCCAATTCCGTTTGCAATTAGAAATAGGGTTAAAGCCGAGATTAGTAAAATGTTAAAAGAAGGAATCATTGAAGAAGAGGGTTTAGCAGGATGAGAGTTCATGCGACGGAAAGTTTGATTTTGTTTTATTTTATAGTGTAGGTTATTATATAGCGTAGTTAGACAGACGTGAGAGAAATGAAATTAGGGGTTGAATAATAATTAATATGTAGAAATGCGTGGGGTGGTTTTAAATAAAAACTTGAAATTATGCACACCAAGAAAAGAGTATAAAAACAGACGAAATTTCCACTTTTATTCAAAACCAGTGAGGCCAATGTAGTGTCAGTAGGATCTACAAAGGTTCTAAGGGTTGTTTTGTTGAAGGTAGTGTATGCCAAAGAAAGTAAGCCATATATCAGATCCCGTAATTTAAAGATTTGTTTGCCATACTTTACATACGTTAAAGTATTTGAAATGTTAGTTAAAATGCAAGTGCCAAGACGTAAAAACAATGACTTGATGACGTGATAAAACACACAGTATTCAAGGTTTTATACTGAGTTGTAGTTTAATAGGCCATTGAACGTACATTTGCCAACCGAAAACCGGATGCGTCTGTTCACTATCAACCACGCAGATCCAGTGTATATGTGTATCATTTCGGCATTTATTTTATTAGAATCAAACTTTGGACAAACATGTAACATCAAAATTATAAGTAATAGCAGTGTCAAATATGATTGAAGGGTTGTGCGATATTTAGGACCAATGATTGAACATTATGTATAAAATAGGAAAGTGCAAAAGACAAAGTTTCAGGTATTAGTGACACGAACTTGGTGATACGACGTTATTGGATGGTTTTTTATATACAATGTAATAAAGAGTAGGCAGATAAATATTGTAATTATCACCTAGGATAAGTAAACAAGGGAGTCGATTTCGAAATAATTTTGTAATAAGACGTGTTTTTTAACTGCGCTAAATTGTTTTGAATATTTTTTGAAGATTAAATAAATGAGTTTGAATTGTACGAGTTTAATTTATAAAGGAAGAGTAAGGGCAACAGTGAATAAATAAGTAATAGCGACGAAGAGTAAACAAGTATAAAAGTGGAACTAGTGCGACAGCGAACGGGCGGAAAATAAAATTGAATTGGAACGAGATTGATATAGGCAGAAGGCATCGAATAGGAATTATAAGAGTGAAGAATATATTAGGATTGAATTGGATATGGTTTTATGTGTAGCGAGGCATTGAGTGGTAAATAGGAACAAGGATTGATTTGGAACGAGCGGATTAAAGAGAACAAAGATTGATTTGGAACGAGCGGATTAAAGGCGGAAGTATTGATTTAGAACGAGAGAAGCGAAATTAGAAGACAGCGTAAGAGTAACAAGTGGAAGCGTACGAGACAAAGAAGAAATAACACCGGAAGAATTAGCGTAGGGGAAGTAAATAAAAAAGGGTATTCTAAATTCTAAATTCGGGTCATATTTATTTTAGATTTGGGAGCAGCAAAATTAAAGCAAAGATACCTGGAGGCTAGACGGCAGTTTTCAAAGTGATCGTGAAACCTTGTGAAGACGTATACGGCGAGTAGGAGTTTGAGCCAGCATTCATAGAGGCGTTAACGAAGTATAGAACAGGTGAGTACTGTGTGATATAACGTCAAAGTCAGAAATTTTGTGGTAGTAATTAATTTGGCACAAGGCTACGTGGTTCATATAAAATTTGGCATATACAAATGTAAATTATAAAAAGGTACTAAAACAAAAGATAGTGCAGTTTGGTTGGGCATTGCACATCTACTTACCACTGAACCCACGGTAAGTAGGTGGATACCCTGGGAAGAAAGAGTTCATATAGCCAAAGCATATTTAAAACATTTTGATTTATTAACCAACCAAACGTTGCTAAAGTACGTGGTGTGAAATAGGTATTTGCACATTATATAAAAATCATTAAATTAATAAAAATAAGGCGCGAAAAAGAGCGGGGTGGAACATAAGAAAATATATATATATATATATATATATATATATATATATATATATATATATATATAGTAAATAAGATGAAATAATAACTTAGACTTTTATTCAAATCGAGCTAGTAATTGAAGGATGGAAAATATAAGGTCTTGGACAGGACTTGAACCTGTATCTTGGTTTTGCCGGAACCATGCGTTTACCAATTACGCCACCGAGACCGATGACGACAATTGGAAAATTTACAAATTTAAATCGTGTACACGATAGTATTTATCAACTTACCTTGTGTAATTAACTACCTAAAATATTTATATATTGAATACTGGGCTTATAGCCATAATTTTGAGCGTCGCTTCCCGTCTATGACGACATAAGTCAAAAACTTAACAATGTCAGATATGATTGACAAAAATGCCAAACGTAATTGAAAGTTAGGTTGATGTTTCGTCTTGTACACGATTTAAATTTGTAAATTTCTCAATTATAGTCATCGGTCTCGGTGGCGTAATTGGTAAACGCATGGTTCCGGCAAAACCAAGATACAGGTTCAAGTCCTGTTGAAGACCTTATATTTTCCATCCTTCAATTACTAGCTTGATTTGAAATGATCATTTGGGCTTTGCATAAAAGTCTAAGTTATTATTTCATCTTATTCACTAAATACGATAGTATTTATCAACTTTCCTTGTGTAATTAACTAACTAAAATATTTATACTTATATATATATATATATATATATATATATATATATATATATAATATTTATTATATATATTACTCATATTTAGACCAGGGTAGAAAATTAAATAATCACATCAAATAATTTTAATCACCGTGTATAAGGAATTTTATTAAATAATACGCTTTATTAAAAACCCGTGGAGAATAAAAATTCATTCGTTTTATTAAAAATAAGAGATTAAAATTATTTACAAAACGCTTTATATAAAAATAAGCAGTTTTAAAATGCATCAAGCAAAGACACATATAGTAAAAGGCGGGATTTAAGCAACGTCACGAGGGTCACAATTGGTTGAAAATAGGATGCAAATATCAGAGGTAGAAACAACAATTTCTGTACAAAATTAATTAGTTTTTCTCGGACATGCTTGCGTGCCGTGTGTTGAAATTTCTGAGATTTAAATGGGACGAGTGAAAATTCGTAAAATCGATGCGCGAGCGACAGACTGGGAACATAGAATGAGGAATTCTTTAGAATTACCGTTTTGAGGACAAAAGCGACGTGCCGGCTTTTTGCTATATATACCGAGATGAATATAAACAAGCCCTCTTAGACTCTTAGACTTTTGACTATTCGATGCGTTAAAAGCTCTTACATCCGCGACTTGATTGAAGATGTTAAACAGTGCAGTTTTGTTTGATAAAATAATTTAAAATTTTGCTCGTATATTTTAGTGATTCAAAATAGTTGGTTATTTACGTGCTAACATGAATGTACTTCAGTGCACTTAGATACAAGGTAATAAAATTTAGTATCACTGTACCAATTAGCAAAATTTACAAAGACAAATGTATACACAAAAGTAGGCAGTTTTGGCGTATATTGGTGAAAGAAGTATGAAGTTATTTGCTATTTTTCGGGGGTGTTAATAATTAAATGGTTCAAATACGTGTCTGGATCCACGAAACAAGGGTCAGATATACATAGATGAGTTCCGGAAAAGCCCAGAAACAACTTTAAATAAATGGTGATGGAGAAAATTTTAAAAGCGTTGAGAATTAGAAGCCGTAAATATAATCCTGTTGGAATGGTGTGATTATCTAAAGGGACGATGTACTTTGAAGCTACCAGGACAGTAACCTTCAGGTAAATTATACTATTTTGTTTGACATTTTTGTGTGTGTTGAATAACTTTATAATTGATTTACTTTAAATGGACATTAGTGAAATTGTACTAACCATAAAATTTTAATTTTAAGATGAAATTTGCTTGTTGAAGTAGAAAGGGTATTTAGTTTTGATGTTCGGTAATATGATGAAAATATGGGTATGTCTTTGAGCTCAATTAGACGAACCTGGTTAATTAACGTAAAGGGGTGGTAGATGCTCCCTTTATACTCAGACTCCGGTCTGCTTATATTGTTATATTAATTAGTAGGCATCCAACAAGGACTTTAATTTTGGATGCACATTAAAATGATAATAAAATTAATCTTGAAATTCTTTTTAAAACTGAAACTTATGCTGAGTTTTAATTTTGAAATTTTAATGTATTCTGAATATTGATGTAAATAGAGTTAACGGTGATGTTTTTGGTAGGAATGTGTTGTTTTTTTTTTATGAATGAGGAGGTTTATAACATTAGGTGAGCAGCCGAGGCGAAAAGAGGATCACAGCCGTTTATGACGCCCAATCTGTGGGACTAGAATTTTTTTGTTGAAAGGACCCAGTTCCCGCATTCAAAGGAGTATATCGCAGCAAATTTTGGCGACCACAACGTGAGGGCTCAAGTTCCAAATAAAATTTTTGTGATTTTATTCCAGGAAACTGGCGATCTGAGAAAGAGAGTTTCTGTGTGTGTATAAATTTAAGAGTAGTTAGAGTGTGTGTGAGTGATTTGAACGTATGCAGAGAAAAGAGTGGTTAAGGAGTCAAGGAGTGGAAATTGGAAGTGACGATAGTGCATTGGGTGAGAAAATTCGAAAATGGAAGAAGCTGGAGGCAGTAGAGATCAGTCGAGGACGGAATCAGGGGATCAAGGAAACGAGATGATATTGAGAATGTTAGAGAGGATGAGTGAAGAATCGAATAAGAAATTTGACCAATTAAATCAGGAATTAGGGGATAAAATAGAAAAATCGACGAGAGAATTTACAGATTTTAAAGATAGTCTTACCGTGAAACTGGGGAAGTAGAAAATAAGGTTGATAAAATGAGCGTGATATTACAGGTATTCGACAGGAAATGGGAAATTTAAGGTCCGAAGTACGCATTTTTGTGAAGAAGAGATTAATATAAAATGACTGAAGTGACGGACTCATGTAGGGATCAGTTAGGCAGGGTAGAACGCGAAGTTAGTAGTATCAAATACAACATGTCAAATTTAACGGGGGATGGTCCCAGATTTTATACAGGTGGAGTATCATTGGACCAACACATGAAGTTTTATGGCGATAACAGGGTAAATCCACAAATTTTTATTAATAGCGTAAGAAATCTAGTGGGAAATTTATTTGACGAACAGACTAAACTAAATACGATAAAGGCTTTATTAAAGGACAATGCGGAGACATGGTACAATTTAGTAGGACAGGACATAGACACGTATCAGGACTTTGAAAACAAATTTTTACAACATTACTGGAGTGATCACAAACAGGATCAGATTAGGGACGACTTGATTACAGGAAAATTTAAGGGAGAGTTTGCAGGTTCTAGGAGCAATATGCCATCCGCAAATACAGTGTGGCCAAACAACTGAATCCACCATTGACGGACAGACAGATAATCAAGTACCTATCAAGACATTTTGAACTGGAAATTAGACAACACGTGGCCTTACAAAACATCACAGAACGGGAGACGTTTTTGGAATACTTACAGAGATATGACGATGTATGTGTTGGACGGACAAGAGAGATACGAGAACGAAACGTTAACACAGTTAGGTTTGACAACAGGACACCGAATTATCCGAGACGGCCTGACTACAACAGAAATTTTCGACCGAATTGGGAACGACGAGGACAGGAATACAGGAGCAATAGTGCGACTAGGGGACCGACGCCAAGACCTAGTTACACGCGACAGAACAGTTTACCGGAGGTAAACAGGACTGTGACCAGCACGCCGAATAGAGACAGGGACACGGATGTTAACACGAGGAGGACGTACGCACAGGTTGTAGAAGGACAACCAGGACCAAGCATGGAAAACAGGATGGGACAGGATTTTTAGAACGCGACAGACCACTAGATTTCTGTGTAAATGTATATGAACATCCACGTGAATTTTTCAAAATTGAGGAGGAAGCAAAGCCAGAAACTGTAGAAAATTATGTTTGCCAATTATTAATTTAGAAATTTTTGAAAATAATGTGAAGTATTACTTGATACAGGGGCAGAGGCGAGTTTAATATCGGAGGAATTCGTCAGCAAAATTAGGGATAAGGTTTGTGATAGAATTATGCCTATAAAACGTAGCCATTTAGTAGCTCCAAATAAAAAGAAGTTTGCTGTAGTAAATAGTGTTGTGGTGCTTAGGATAGATAGTAGGAGGTTTTAGCTGTGAACAGGAGTTTGTAATTGTACCTGGACTGAAGTTTCAGAGCATTTTAGGTGTTGACTGTATGATGAAGTTAGGGTTTTGATAGATATGGAAAGGAAGGTAATAAGGATTAAGGATAGGGTAGTGCCATGGAAGGGCAGTTATGAAGTCACAGAGGATGACACTGGGTTTAGTATTAATGTAGTAGAGGTAGAAGATGATGAAGGTAAACAGATCAACACGATAAGATGTCCAGAGGATAGGAAAGTAGAGGTTCAAGCTTTAATACAAAAACATGCAGAAGTAGTGGGGGTAGAAGCAGCATATCAGGAGCAGGTGAAGGCGAAATTAAGTAAAGATGGCAAGTTTGTTTTTAATAAAGTAGATTTAAGGAATTCATTCTGGCGGATTCCATTACACAAAAATTCTAGAAGGTACGTAGGGTTTTCCGTAGAGGGAAAATTTGATAATTTTAAAGTAGTATCGTTTGGTTTGTCTGCAGAAAGGGAAACAATAATAAATGAGAAACAGACAAGTGTAGGGCATGAAGAAGAAGCAATATGTAAGAGTCAGGATAATAGTGATGATAAGTTTATGGTATGTGAGATAACAGGAATGTTAAGTGTAGATATAGAAGTGGGAGAGATAGGGATGAAGAGTATTAGGATGGTAAGAAGAAAGACATGGAGGGTCAAGAAGAGAGTTAGATTTAAATAGGATAGGGATAGAATAGGTGTAGATAGAAGAGTAGAAGTAAGTGTTTATAGAAAATAAAGCTAGGTATGGGATAAATATGGGAGATAGTTAGAAATAGGTTTAGGAGGAGAATAAAGAGTAAATGTAGGAAGAAAATAAGATAGGTTAAGTATAGATATTTCATATAAGATTAGTGGAGAGTTAGGAATAGAGTAAGAGTAGGATAGGTATATAGGATTAGGTAGGGGGAAGTAAAGTATAGTGAAGATTAGTTAAAAGTTAAGAATAGGATAGGTATATAGGATGTATATAGGATTAGATGGATAAGTAGGATGAAGTTAGGGATAATTTCAGTTTATAAAATTAGGTGAGAGTTAGGAATAGGATAGGGATATAGGATAGGTGTAAATATTTTTTTTTCGATTGGAGACAAAGTAGGTAAGTTAGATAGATAAGGGTAGAGAGAGATAGACAATTTTTTTTTGTAATTTTTTTTGGCTAAATGCTTAATATTTGCATACAAATAAGTGGGATTATTTGTATTCAAATAGGGGGAAAATACTCATATTTAGACCAGGGTAGAAAATTAAATAATCACATCAAATAATTTTAATCACCGTGTATAAGGAATTTTATTAAATAATACGCTTTATTAAAAACCCGTGGAGAATAAAAATTCATTCGTTTTATTAAAATAAGAGATTAAAATTATTTACAAGACGCTTTATATAAAAATAAGCAGTTTTAAAATGCATCAAGCAAAGACACATATAGTAAAAGGCGGGATTTAAGCAACGTCACGAGGGTCACAATTGGTTGAAAATAGGATGCAAATATCAGAGGTAGAAACAACAATTTCTGTACAAAATTAATTAGTTTTTCTCGGACATGCTTGCGTGCCGTGTGTTGAAATTTCTGAGATTTAAATGGGACGAGTGAAAATTGTAAAATCGACGCGCGAGCGACAGACTGGGAACATAGAATGAGGAATTCTTTAGAATTACCCGTTTTGAGGACAAAAGCGACGTGCCGGCTTTTTGCTATATATACCGAGATGAATATAAACAAGCCCTCTTAGACTCTTAGACTTTTGACTATTCGATGCGTTAAAAGCTCTTACATCCGCGACTTGATTGAAGATGTTAAACAGTGCAGTTTTGTTTGATAAAATAATTTAAAATTTTGCTCGTATATTTTAGTGATTCAAAATAGTTGGTTATTTACGTGCTAACATGAATGTACTTCAGTGCACTTAGATACAAGGTAATAAAATTTAGTTTCACTGTACCAATTAGCAAAATTTACAACGACAAATGTATACACAAAAGTAGGCAGTTTTGGCGTATATTGGTGAAAGAAGTATGAAGTTATTTGCTATTTTCGGGGTGTTAATAATTAAATGGTTCAAATACGTGTCTGGATCCATGAAACAAGGGTCAGATATACATAGATGAGTTCCGGAAAAGCCCAGAAACAACTTTAAATAAATGGTGATGGAGAAAATTTTAAAAGCGTTGAGAATTAGAAGCCGTAAATATAATCCTGTTGGAATGGTGTGATTAACTAAAGGGACGATGTACTTTGAAGCTACGAGGACAGTAACCTTCAGGTAAATTATACTATTTTGTTTGACATTTTGTGTGTGTTGAATAACTTTATAATTGATTTACTTTAAAGGGACATTAGTGAAATTGTACTAACCATAAAATTTTAATTTTAAGATGAAATTTGCTTGTTGAAGTAGAAAGGGTATTTAGTTTTGATGTTCGGTAATATGATGAAAATATGGGTATGTCTTTGAGCTCAATTAGACGAACCTGGTTAATTAACGTAAAGGGGTGGTAGATGCTCCCTTTATACTCAGACTCCGGTCTGCTTATATTGTTATATTAATTAGTAGGCATCCAACAAGGACTTTAATTTTGGATGCACATTAAAATGATAATAAAATTAATCTTGAAATTCTTTTAAAACTGAAACTTATGCTGAGTTTTAATTTTGAAATTTTAATGTATTCTGAATATTGATGTAAATAGAGTTAACGGTGATGTTTTTGGTAGGAATGTGTTGTTTTTTTTTATGAATGAGGAGGTTTATAACATTAGGTGAGCAGCCGAGGCGAAAAGAGGATCACAGCCGTTTATGACGCCCAATCTGTGGGACTAGAATTTTTTTGTTGAAAGGACCCAGTTCCCGCATTCAAAGGAGTATATCACAGCAATATATATATATATATATATATATATATAATATAATATGTAATACAATATACTATATAATATCCTCCGTATCGGACAAAACACCAAGTTGTAGAGATTTATACAGGATGCCGATAAGAATTTCTTTTATAATTATTTCTTATTTCTACGAAAGGATACTCCAAGATCAACAGATTGGTTTACGAGATCATTTATAATAGATAAAAGCCATCTCCTTGTTTTCCAGTCCAGTCATTGCCTAGTAAGTGCAATTAAGTCGCACAAGGAAATCAGGTAAAATTTGCTTTAACAAAGTTTCTAACATAACAATATAACGTGGTAAGTTCGGTTATAAAGTTCTAAACTACTAACCCACGTAGAAAGATTAACACGTTTTATATAAACATTCTGCGGCAAACAGATATCTAACAGTTGTTACAGTCTGTTTCGATACCAGATTTCCGTATTCTTTTTGTTTTTATTTTCACACGTCGTTTGAACTTGAAACAGCCTTAAGAGTTCAAGAGAACTAGATTACAAGGCAAGTCAACTACTAAGCGATTAGCAATAATTAAAACATTTTCCAACTTGCAAACACACGTCATTAACAACTGACAGATAACTTAATGGGCTCAGTTTCCACCATTTGGGCATCTTAATAAAAATAATTAAACTACTTTAGACTATCATCCAACGCAGTGAACCAAACGTGAATCTGCAATTTGGGTACCAAGTCCAAATTCAACAGCACGGCATTGATGTTATTGGTATTTGCCATCCCTGATCTAAAATCTCAGCATCTTGGACGGCTAACAAAAGTTTATATTTTTGTACAATTAACAAGTAAGATTACCTCAAGTTTAATTAACGGCGTTCATTACTAAATTTACGTTAAGCATAAGAAATGAGAGCAAAACTCCATACAATTATTATTATTAGAATTACTCTTCCTACATTCTTTCCTAAACCAAATAATTCTCGCTTATACAGCTGGTGCGCAGGAAAACCTTTATTGGATTTATAACTTGCTGTGGCCTGACACTTAAATAAGATTTTTGCCAGGATACAGTAAAATCTGTTGAGAAATGCTAATTAAAACTGACAATCTGCTAAAATTTAGGTTACAGTGTTTCCATTCTCTTTATTTAGTTTTCTGTACAATCGTATATTTGAAAAATTGCGACAGTTAACACAAAATTTTCGTGTGGTTATTAAAAACTTTAAAATTTCATTCACAGTTTCAAGCAAAATTATATATATCACCTAACTGCTAGAAAAAGATTAAACAAACTGGATGTACAACTTTTAATTATATGTATAAGTATTAATAATTGAAAACTTTAGTAAATAATAGTTTCTAAAAGATTCTGCTCTTGGAAAGCTAATTTGTTAGTAACAAAAATCCCACATAATTACATTCTTTCTTCGCGCATAACTTATAATTAACCATAAAGCGAGGTCCAATTTTAGCAAGATAAGAAAAGGTAATCACAAATGCCATGCCACTATAGCAAAGCATCATAAACCGTATTAATTTAAAAATACCCCTGAACTCATTTATTCATCTTTAACGGTATAACTTTCCCTCAGAGGAATTAACTTCCATTTTTTATAAAGCAGGATTCTAGGAGTAGGAAGAATTTATGTAGTTTAACTATACATTATACCAATCTTTAAAAAAAGGAAACCATGAATATTACTAAGCACTTCGCTTGAAGGATAAAGGAATCAGCTGACTTTATTTTTTCTCATTTTCAAAATCGATTATTATACTCTTAACCAGTTATTTAGTTTTGGCGGTATGCATTGTATAATTTTCGCTAAACATATTATCCTCTGAAAAGCAATCCTATTTGGCGATTTTAATGACAAATAAATTTTAATTCTATTTTTGTTCAATTATTTGAGAAACATTTCTAGACACTACCAGAATCTTAAGTCCATACCATCTGCTGTCTGACACGCAAAAGACCAAAAGGGCAAGGGATGATAAGGACGATGTCTCAACTATCAACCGAGAGAATATTTCGGTCACTAATAAAGACCTCCCGGAGTACGTACTTAGGGATGCCAACAAGATTATCAGAAACATTAAACAAAGCATCTTGCAGCGCGTAGAGGATATCCCGTTGATAGCTACCACAGCATCCCAAGATTGTGAAACGTATAAAAATAGGCTACAACAAATGGAGAAAAACATGAAGAACACCGCTTTACAGCAGGCACCACCAGTCACACAACAACCACTCACGCCCGCACAACCAATTTACGTTTACGTCTGCGCTACTACAACGACTTCTCAACATGTCCCACCTACCAAACCGCCTGCAAAAATCATCACCCTGAACCCTACTTCCTCTGAAACACCTCCGTCTCAGCTACATAACATCATCAATCAAAATCTACGCCCATCCCTAACAGACCTATCCGCACGTAGTATCTGACCCTCTAGAACTGCAGTCATCATTAAAACCCATAAATCCTCTGACATCAACATCACCTCTCAATAGATGTTCCGTAAATGTCCCTAAACCTAGACAACCTCAGCTAATCATATTCGACATAAACCGAGGAATTCTCACTCTAGACTCTAGACAAAACTACCTTCAGCACCTCATCCCTGAAAATGAATTTAGAACCGAAATATCAGTAGCTACTCAACGACACAGACCTGATGCCAATGATAGCCCCGCATCCGAAGGATCTTGACTTCCAGATCACATGTTTATATTGGTTACAATTCTTGCCGCATTACAGACCTAGTGTAATACCACAATTGCTACAACTGCCTACGATTTGGACACTCTGCCAAAGTCTGCCGATCAACCACCACCTGCGGTCATTCTGCACAAGATCATACAATAAGATTGTGTCCTAACCAAAAGTCCTTACTGTCTACTTCTTCCAACTGTTAACGCCTTAACTGTCCTCACAACCACCTAGTCACCAACCCAGATTGCACAGTATATAACCAATCCTTATAAACTTTCAAACTACTTACCGATTATGGGAATTAACCCTAATACACAAAATATTTCCAGTGCCTAACCCAGTTTCCCACCCTTCACCTTTTTATATACGAGTTATCCAATTACACTTGCAGCACTTGAACTTCCCCATGTATTTTTTGAACATAACATCCCAAGCATTGGGTAAATAACAACATCCCTAATCTCCCCCCTCATATCAGATCCTTCATTCATCTCCGTCCATCAGATCTGAATCTTACAGCAGCAATCATAATAAATAACCCAGAAATAGAAACCTCCACTATCCTTTCCCATTTTACACCGCAAATCCCGACCGCTGAACTGCATTGAAAGGCAGGTACATTACACGTAATTTCGGCGTATTTTCAATACAAGAAAAACATACAGACATACTTACAAAAGCTTGACGACACATTACAAACATATGGTCGCACTTCAATGATTATCTGTGCTGACCCAAATGCTAGATCCACACTGTGGTACAACGACACCATTGACAGAAGGGCACCCTTCTAGAAGAATTTATCCAACAGCAAAACATAACCATTCTAAGTACCCCCTCCTCCACTCCATTAAACCACAGATCCAACATAGATATCACCTCAAGCGACCACAACCTCATAACCCTACAACCTTTAAAATCCTTTCGAATCTTCCGCCAAGACAAGTTTAAGAAACCTCATCCTATAACACAAATAAAGGATGGCCCGCAGTCCGTCATTTCATCCACGTCCTTTTTCAAAAGTGTTAAATAACTGGCACCTTTTCTGATATCTTCAAACATGCTATCATCTCCTTAATCCTGAAACCCACAAAACCCCCTAAAGATCCACGCTCCTACAGATCGATTACCCGTCTTTCAACCATCGCCAAACTCATTGAAAGACTAATTCCGCATAAACTTAATCCCACATCGAAAACAACTCCTTGATCTCAGCAACTCAACACGGTTTCCACCAAGGTCACAGCACCGAACAAACCATTCACTCTTTAATTTCTAAAAGCAGATCTTCTCAATTCATATACGCCCTAGCAATCTTTCTAGACTTTCGCTCTGTTTTTGATTACCTTTGGTGGCCCAACATCCTCAATCAATTTTTACACTGACCTTTCTCTCAAACATTTGTAACATTATCCTATTCTATCTATTCCCCCGCACAGCTACCCTACGAACCAACTCTATTCTTCTACCACTAGCCTTTCACAAGGCTGTCCAAAAATCCGTACTATCACCTACCTTATGGAACTTATCCATTTACCGTCTTTGTCTATGCAGATGACCTAACGTTCCTTATCCATGGCAATTTACGTCGTGAATGACAATCCACCGCCAAAGTCCTTATACAACACATCAAGTCTTGGTCAATCCTGAATATGCAAACTTCCTCTCCTACTGAATCCAAAATGTTATTCTTAATAGACTTGCTTGACCCCAGTGGCTTTCCTACAATCCATATTCTGGTAACACCTCATACTTTCTCTGAATCCGTTTTTTACATGGATATTTACCTAGAGACCCGTCTGAAAATGCGTATCCACCTTCTGAAAATTCAAACAAAAACAAACGAATCCTGTACAACATTCAACAATCCTTGCCAAAATCCATTCAATTAGTCCCATCCATAAGAAGGCTAACCATGAACCATATAATTATCCCCATCATCCGCTCCACTGCTGACTCTTGGAATCCTCATAGCTCCCCGCAGAATTTTAAACCCAATTGTACGACCCTAACTCTTATACCTTTCCCGTGCCTTACAAACCACTTCTAGCGCAGCTCTATACACCATCATAAACGTCCTCCTTTTAAAAATCCAATTATACAATGCCGTACTGAACAGCAAGCTAAAATTTTTCTGCGCAATCAAACTACACGATGAAACATTATCCCACGACACATACCATACAGTCTCTACCTCTGATATCAAGTCCAGTATTTACAACTCCCTACTACATTCCTGGCAAACTTTAATGTCCCTCACCGAAACCGGCAGATACACTTTTAAAATATTCCCCTCTATTTCTGACATCCCCACCAAACACCAGCAGACCAACAATCCAATTCCTAGTTAGTCATGACAAATTGCGATCCAAATTACATTTCCTCCATTTAACTCCGCTCCTGATCATTTATTCCTCCACTGCCCCGCCCTTACTCGCCTCCAAAATGAATTCAAAAAAACATCACAATTCGATCTACATTACCCGCTACCAGACATAAAATTCCTAGTCGCTTACTTTCCTCTACCACAGCAATTTTCTTCAAGAAATACTTAACACCAAACCTCTTATCCCTTCACCTTAACCACTAACCTGCGATAATGAATAAACTGTATTGGAAAACGGAGAATTCTAACGTCCTTGCGCTAGATCCACTTTCTGAAATTACACAAAAAGAAGATGAGCAAGTCTATTAAGAAGACCTTCAGACATTGAATAAAATTCTATTTTGTTATTTTTCATTCGTTTATCTTAGACTGTAAAGGCTAGGATAGGCCAATGGCCTGAGTATAGTCGAATATAAAATTTATACACACACACACACACTCACACATATACACGCACACACACAAACGCACACATGCATAAGCACACACACACACACAACACACACACACACACACACACACACACACACACACACACACACACACACACACACACACACACACACACACACACACACACACACATACCACACCAACTATGGATTAACCGCAATTTCGATGCAGGCAAACAAAGCTTTCAAACCCCGGAAATTATTATAAATTTCTTCAAAATCGTACAAACTCAACCTTTAAATATGAAAAAGACCCTATTTTACGCAAAAATTCAATGTAATTGACTGTAAATCTATGTTGAAGAATGACGTGCACT
Source organism: Platerodrilus igneus (assembly GCA_036346225.1). Taxonomy (NCBI): domain Eukaryota; kingdom Metazoa; phylum Arthropoda; class Insecta; order Coleoptera; family Lycidae; genus Platerodrilus; species Platerodrilus igneus. The sequence goes on along the minus strand of JARFIW010000149.1, from coordinate 1,278,810 downwards.
TCATTATGATCTGAGGATTGTACTAGTATTTCCCCACATTTGTACATAATGCAGATTACATTTACTAGTTTATACGCCGAATTCCAAAAGCAACATGGAAGGTAAAATTTAATGTGGGTGAACCAGAGACTATTAAGAATTCTTATTAGGGATAAAATCAAGTCTGTCTGGGGTTAATGGTTTTATAATAGTTGATCACGATCAAAACACGTCTTCTTTTTGTATTAAAATTTATAACGCACATTGTAAATAGCTGCATACTAAATTCTTAGTTTCCCGATGCTTGGAAGAAGGCTTACGTAGTGTAAATATCTAAACTTAAGCTACCAGAAACCTATAAAAATTTTCGTCCTGTTAGTATTCTGTAGGTTGTGTTGCGCGTCAGTTGGCTTCATCAAATTCTAATTTTATAATTATTCCTGGATGACGTTTTTGTATAATTAAGTTAAGGTATTTGTCCGTAACAATGCGATTCTGAGTTCCCCAATAGTGCTCGGAACGTTTAGAAATAGTTTTATTATTATATATTCCGTGAAAATGGAATGTTAGTAAGATATTTCCAACGTTCAAAATAAATAGAGGTCGTTGCTTCGATCAATCAAGATGCGTAACGGAGAAGGGTGATGGCTTTGAGAGGTAAAAAGGTCAGCCGCCATGATTCATTCTGAATGTAACCACCATATCTCGCACAACTTTGAAAAACGCCGTATAAATAGTGGTGGAGTTTAACCGTCCAATTTTTAAACTATTTTTTTTTAATTTTATATTCTCTTGTCCCTTTATGTTGTAAGTAAACAACGAACTCCGCCAAATAAATTTGCATGCAGCAAGGGATTTAGATCCTCGACCCTGACTGTGTAGATGAACATTGATAATTCTAACGTGGCAAATGCCGTATTACAAGAATTCATTAATTGACTTTACTTTAATTATTTAAAATGACAAAGGGTAAAAGCTTAGTTTCAACAATTTGCATAGTTAATTTGTAAAACAAAATAATATTGGTTGTAAATTTATGTAAAACCGATTACTCCCTGTGTACGGGCATGCGATACACTACTCTATTTTACCCGGCATTCTAAAACCGTCATTTTCAACAAATGGAGCCTAAAAATAATGCACTAATTATGTCTATAGTTATAATTCTCTTTATTTAAGGTTGCTTTTTTAACTTAAAAAATATAAAACACTAATTATTGTAGTACATTTGAATTAATAACATCGGCGGAGTTTCCACGCTAACTTTAAAGATGGCGAACGCCGTGATTATTTTAAATGAACAGCCATAGTGTATAATTTTCTACCTACCATATTTCAAAAATATCAGTCACTACTGTGATAAATCATTGATTGTTTTGTGTTGTTCATAGAAAGTTACCTAAGTTTTGGAAAAACGTTTTAACTTCATAGCAAAAAATAAATATCTACATCTGAAGTATATGTATTTCTTTTTACTTATACATTTTTGTGGCTGATTTCATCTCCATATTAAATTAACTAAAATGAATTGCATATATGTGTAAAATCAGATAAAATTATCTTTGAGATTTGAACATGAAACCAAATCATTCCTTATTTAAGACGACTAAAAATTTTTCTCTAAAACCAGCTTCTAAATATACCTTATATAAAGTATATCGTGCAGTTCCTGCATTCGTGGTAGTAAATTTCAAGAACCATGGCATATTAAGAATTTAAAATCTTTTTTTTATCCTTAACGATCGACATGAAACGATACCTTTGTTTACAACTTTATTTAATAATGTATTCTCTTCTCTACTGTTACTTGAATTGAATTCATATCTTTTCACTTTATCTTCTTCTGTATACATGTATTTTGCGTTTAAACCTTGAATTATTTCTAACTTATTCATTTCTCAGATGCCTCACTCATTTCATAATTTCATAGCTCACCTTACCATAGACCATAATGTGATTATTGAGTTTGGAGCTACAGCCCAACTAATTGCTAAAACTGAAAAAGAGAATATGAAATAAATTAATTTAAAAGGTCAAATCGAATTCAAACATCGAAAAGTTGGAGAATCGAAGAGATCTGATAAACGTGGTTGTATTAGTTACAGGTTTCTTGTGTGATAGCTACAAAATTGGGTTGTAAATAATTCCCTTCGGTCAAGTTATATATGATTTTGTTTGCTTTCACGAAAACCTATAAAAGGGCGAAGAATAAAATTGTCGTTATATTTAATTGACTTATATTAATGAAACCGGAAATTCGTTACTTTACTATTAAAATTGTTATTCTAGGCTAAACCGTCCATTCTTCAACATCCAATTGAATAGCAAAACTTTCTAAATTGAGTATATGGGAAGGTTAAGTTAGCCAGTAGTGATTAATTACGGGCCATTTTATGTTCTCAATAGTAGTTTTATTAACAGAATTGCTTCGTCATAAAGAGCAAAAAATGGTATACTCTTTAAAGCAAATCTAGTAATTTGTTAATTACGTTCAACTAGGTACTTTAATAAAAAATAATTTACTTTAACCGGTATAATTATTTTCCTTTTACAGCAAACATTTTAAAAAACTTTATATTAAATACATTTCTTGTTATTTCAAATATAGATTTAAACATGTTTGAATAATCTTACTTTTGTTATAACTATTGTTGCGAGCTACTATTAGGCAACCCGTCAAACACACAAGCGCCGTAGACTCTGCATATTCCCCAGGGTTCGAGAATTCTTCTAGCAATTACTGGAGGATGAATCATCCTTTTTAATTCAGAGTATATATAAGACCGCTAATGAATGCAAGAGTTAGTCTATACTAGAATGTCTAATATAAATTATATCGTGTAAAGTAAAAGTAGTTGAGCTTTTGGAAGGCCAAGAGTATACATAAATGTTATATGATGTGTCTAATGTACATGCAGCTTTAAATAGATAGAAGTGTAATAAATAATAGTTGTATTAGTGTTATTAATTGACCTACGGTTAAGAAGTTAGTATAAGAAGATATTAGTGCTTGTAAATTCATTAGTGTGATAGTGCTTCATTGTTAATTGGACTGAAAACATCTATAAATAAGGCATATACTGTTTAATTAGACTTGTGAACAGTGAGAAATAAAGACCCTTGTTATTACTCGTTTTAAATTAGAGAAATGCGGTAGTAGTAGCCCGCTTCACTATTAAAGTGCACGTAAGGTTATCTAGACAGAACAAAGGATAAACCAGAGATGGCAATTTGCCTCTAGAAGTAGCGTTAAAAATAACAGAACAAGTCACCACTCCTATTCGTTATTCAACTATAAAGAGGTAGCCACCAAACATTACCAAATCCTTGTTATTAGTACAAGTAACGTACGGGATAATGTTACACAAATCAAACGACTAAAAAAAGAGGTAAAGAAGGATGGTTGTCTGTTCACATTTTATCAGCTATTTTAAGTTGAAGAGATATTTGTACGATATTGTTTGTATTACGCAAGACAACAGCCAGATTTTATGATGGACTACTAGAACGATTAATAACCTCACCATCCTGAAAATCAAATCTAGAATTCAAACAATTTAAAAGAAAGGAAAGCCTAAGCCTACAAAACCACTAAATGAAAACTAGACACTTATCAAGTGCGTCATACTGCCATTCGAGGTAGATCTTCAAAGAAGCGGGTCTTGTTTGGCATTGAAACACGTACAAAACCACTAAATGGCCAAAACGAAAGGTTGCATTATAAGCTTACAACACTAATTATTAAGACCCGAGAATCTGCAGCAACATCAACATAACACCACGATAAGCAAAATAGCGCTAGTTTTAGCAGGCTCAAGTGCTTGTATTGCATGTTCCATAGACCAACGTGTGGAGGAACCCGAGTTTCACGATTCATGTAGCGCGGACAAGAACGATCTCAGAAGTTCAGCAAAACGTTTTTAAAAACCTTTCTTCCAATGTTGAATTAGTTTTAAGCTATCCAGATAACGTTCAATCCAATTGTATGACCAAACATTAAATAGTAAAACTGGACGACCCCGTTTTACGGGTTAAAGTGAGCGTTACGTTAATAAATGTTGATCTATCCTGAAGGGGGAGATCCCGTAACAATACAAAGGTACGTAAGTTAACTGTAGTGTTGCGGAAGTGGTTTCCTGTGGGAGAAATATTAGTACAAGAAAATAGAAAATTTTGAAATAAAAATAATACAGAAACGAAAACAATCATCATCATTTTGTTTTCGACCTTTTGGTTTGACGCAGTTCTAACTTTTTTCTATTCTGTGCTAATCTAAAAAGTTCTACATACCCTTCACAACCTAAATTTCTAATAATTTGACTAATATAGCTTGGTCTAGGTATTCCTATACTCTTCTATCCTTTTCTTATCTATTTGTCTCTACATAGATATTGCCTACCTCATGGTTGTTAAAGAACTCCAACATGTTTACATGATTCCCACTTATAAGGAAATGAAATATTACCTGGTTATCCCCTCCAAAAAAGAAAAAGTGTTAAATCATATGTTATGGTAAGGCTTAAGCATCGAATCGCTACTAACATGCCAGACCGCTAACTAATTGTCAGATATGTCAAGGTGACGTTTATTAAATTATATGTTATGTAAGGATTAAGTAACGAAACGCTACATACATGCCAGACCGCTGACTAATTGTGAGCTATGTCATGGAGACGTTTATTAAGTTATATGTTATAGTAAGGCTTAAGCAACAAATCACTACCAACATGCCAGACCGCTAACTAATTGTGAGTTATGTTACGGTGACATTTAGTTAACTAATTTTTATTTATTTATTTTTTTTGTTTTGTTTTCTAACTTACTTAAAGTCGGTTTGACGTAGCTCTAAATCCTTTTCTATTCTGAACTAGTCTAAAAAGGTCTACATACCCTTCACAACCTAAATCTCTTATAATTTGACTAATATAGCTTTGAAAAGAATAAAATAGCTGAAATATAAAAGTATCTACAGTAAGTGGTTTTGGCCGACTTTAACGCACCGCCACTAACTACCTAATATTTATGGCTTGAGAAAGTATGATCGCATTAGTTGTAGAATCAATCTCGCACATTGAATTACCTCTTCAGTGAATTCGACCATCGAAACTATTTTGTCAGCGAATTTTGTCCATATTTTACGGTAAACCAGTAGGATATCCGATGCCTCGAGTCCAATTATTCAATCCATCCTATATATAAATACCATTTAAATCACGCTACATTATCGCAGTTGTGCCACAATTGTAGTATTCGCTCATGTATACCCCATCTCAGGGAGAGGTAAGAATGGAGCTTCTGACGTACAATTACCTCGTCCCACCACTTTTTTCTCATAAGCTCCATGTAATTAGCTCTTGCCTTCCATCAAAAGTGCGCTGAAGAAACTTCTGATTACCCCCTCCCGCTACTTTATCAATAGAGCCCGCCCTAATAGATCATACAGCCAATCGGAATGCAGCAGTATTTTAGTGTATGCTGACCACGTTTTACGGAATCCAATTGGAATGCGGAAACGTCTCGACTCTAAGTATTCGACCCTTCTATAAATGTCATTTAAATTCGTCACGCAATTGCAGTAGATAAATAACTATTGTGGGATTTGAACTCAGAACCTGGAAAGTGGTAGTACCATAGTTTAACTTTACACTACTAAACGCACATAATAATATCATGTGTTTATTTGCTATTTAAAATAACCAATGGAATTGATCGAAGCCTATGGAATTGTATTTAAATTATTTAGGGCATAGGATGCTTTCTGATGGTTTAATAAAAACGATTTAATTTTTTCGTGTAATTACATATTGATCCTATACACGGTTTAATTTTATTGTGCTTTGGGGGGAAGTATCTATAAACCTTTTAGAGTTTATAAACTCTTTAGTTTCACATAACTCAACGAATGCATGGGCGATTCTTAACGTATCAATAACTTTATCTGTAATCAGTCAAGTTTACAATTTACCAGATAGTCAAGCTGTAAAAATTGCCCTCTTTTGTTAGAAACAATTCATAACGCTTTTTAAATAAAATTACACACCCACACACAGATCTTATGCAGGTGCTCTCTTAAAAATCTTTTATGTGATTTATACACTTTCAAGATGATCGCTGCAAAATTTACATGTTCCATGACTAATGTAAATTTACTCACGAATTTTGCATATAAATACACAAGCAAAAGAAAATATCGTCTTAGTCTGATACGGATCAAAGCCGAACGTCCGATATTGAAAGACACTCAAACCACAATGGGGACTAATATGAAAACACAATTTATTTTGAACAAAGAGTACAACTTTGTAAAATATTTGGATATAATAGAGGCTGCCTCATATCGGTCGACGGTGGTTGATATTGTAACAATTAAATATATATTGTTTACACAAGTCATTTTATAGCAAAATGTCACTTTAATATAAAATGTAGTAATATTGAATTACACCCCACGAGCCACGCCGTGGTGGACACAACAACTTACTCATGCCAGACTCTCACTTGCAACTACTAGACACAGACTCCAAAGAACGAAACGTACCAATGCAGACCCTATTGCTATTAATACATTATCTAACAAATATACCACTGACAGACGACAATACAAAATCCTCATTAACACCACGAGAAAACAGCACTACCTTGACATAATTCACGATCAACACACAAATCCCTGGAGTACGTACCGTAAACTAATCAAACCTCCTTCCACACACATCCTTTCAGCCATTTCAACTACAATCCTTTCCACATTTAAGCAAACAATGTTTACCCTCCTAGATACAGCAATACCTTCGGCTCCTCTTGACGTACCAACCCAACCGCAACAACGCATAATTGACAACACTCTAACCCAACCAGACACGGACCCAGACACAGACCTAGAACTCTCCCTCTTAGATTCCTTCGTTAGCAAGCTAAACCCTCATAAAACCCCCGGCCCAGACCTCATCACCAACCTGATCCTACAAAAATCCTGGTCCCTCATTAGAGAATCCACACACCTACTATTCCAAAAATGCCTCTCCTCTGGGATTTTTCGTGACCCATTTAAATATGCTTCCATCTCCCTTATACTCAAACCCAATAAACCTTCCAAAGACCCCAAATCCTACAGACCTATTGCACTCCTTCCAACACTTGGCAAACTGCTTGAACAGACCATCCTATACAAACTAAACTCACACATAGAACGTCATTCCTTACTCTCACCTAACCAACACGGCTTACGCTCTGGGCATAGCGCCGAACGTACAATCCGCTCCCTAATTCAAACGGTCCAAACATCCCCTTATACATACGTAGTCTCCTTATTCCTCGACTTCCACTCAGCCTTCGATCTACTTTGGTGGCTCAACCTTCTTAATCAACTTAAACAAGCCAATTTTTCTTGCAACCTTTACCTCTTAATAAAATCCTTCCTCACATCCCGAACAGCCATCCTAACCTCCAATTTCCACTTGGTTACTAAACCTCTCACCCAAGGATGTCCACAAGGTTCCCGTTTATCACCTACCTTATGGAACCTCGCAATCAATCCTCTCTTAGACCTCAATATCCCAAACACCTCCACCTTCGCTTACGCCGATGACGTAGCTTTCCTTATCCACGGCAATACTCGTGCCTCTATTGAATCCACCGCTGCCGTTCTAATTAATTCAATTGAATACTGGTCCTCTTTAAATACACAACCACTCTCCCCATCTAAAACAAAAATGCTCCTGCTCAAAGGCTACCTCAGCCCAAACCGAAATCCTAAGATTCACATCCTTAACACACCAATTCCTCTCTCAACAACAGCTCCCTACCTTGGACTCCACATTGACACACGCCTAAAAATGAACTCCCACACTTCGAACCAAAACACAAATCATACTCCATAAACTACTTCACGCACTCCCAAAGTCAGTCTACCTCACCAATCCAACACAAAGACTAATCATTAACCACATCATAATCCCGATCATCAGATACGCAGTAGATTCTTGGCTCCCGCTTACACCCCGCTCCTCCAGACGTGCGCTCAACACGATCATAAGACCTTTCCTACTCCACACCTCAAGAGCGTACAGAACCACCTCCACAGCGTGCTTGTATACCCTGCTTCAAATCCCTCCGATCGAAATCCAACTAAACTCCTCACTTCAAATCCGAAACCTCAAACATAACCTACCAATCTTCCTACACGACAGAACACTTCACTATGACGAATACCGCACTCTCCCTAAAACTGACATAAAATCCCGAATACATAACTCCCTACTCCATTCCTGGCAAGATCTTTGGTCCCGCTCCACCACCGGCAGATATACATTTGATATCTTCCCTGATATCACAAACATCCCTCCACATATTCCTTTCTCTAATCCCCCTACAATACAATTTCTGTCCGGCCATGGAAACTACATCAATTCCATTTAACTCCTTCTCCTCACTGTCCTTGCAACAATCAATCTCTAGAAACCCCACAACACCTGATATACTCCTGTCCCCTAACCTCTCTACTACAAATCAACCTCAAGCAATCTACAAACTTTGACCCGTTCTCCCCGCTTCCTAACATAAACTTCCTAGTCACTAACTACCCTCAAGAATTAAACCATTTCCTAAATGAAATTCTTTTAACCAAACAGACCACCCACAACCAGCAGCACTGACACACTTAATATACACTCTTGCAATTCACTACCACATCACACTTACACTCGCACTATGCACACAATCAGCCTCACTTTACGTACACAGTCGACGACAAAGGCAGGGGCACAAATCCCCTTCGCCGAATCTTCAAGAACCCCGGTTGTCAGGAATTATGGATTCTAAGGTCTTAAACACATGTAAATAGTATAATGTACGGCTAGTATGGGCTCTGGCCTAGGTATAGTCCGTTCATTTACATTTCCAATGCTCCACCCGAAGGTACTACATTGTCCAGGAGGCGAGTTTTTTGTTGCCTGGAAATTTAGAATTTTCCGAACCCTTGCCGTTCCAGGCAAGGTAGGGATCTTTAACGTGCGTGACAACACTCACACACGGGACCTCCATTTAACCTCTCATCCGAACGAGGGCGTAATATTTGTGAAAAATGCTCACCTGCCATTTTTCAAGCAGTCGGCCGTGTCGGGATTTGAACGCGGGACCTTGGGATCCGTAGTTTTACGCTTACTACATTGATCCACGGCGACGCCCCTAGGTATAGTCCACAATAAAGTAATTTATCTATCATCTATCAATATTGAATATTTAATTTTTCTATAATAAAGCTATATTCGTTAGGGAAGGAGTGCGTGTTGGTTTCCAATATTTTCAATTCTGCATCACCCGATACAACTTTTGCACGCGCCCTTTTTTTAACCGCGTCCATTAACCACGCTCCCTAGCGACATGTTTGTTGTTGTCATCGACGCCATTTTGAGCGCCATCTTTAGAGTAATTTTTTTTTACTTAGCTTGTTTATTTTCAATATTTTTAATATTGCAGCGCTTGGTACAACCTTTTGGTTTATAAAGATAAACTAGTCGTGTTTGGGCTTTTTCTAAATGATTTTTTACGTAGAGTTTTTACTGTTAGGTTTTACAACAAAATCGGTAAAAATGCATTTGTATGTCCTAGTTGTCGTTAATCGTAGACAGACCTAAGAACATTTAATTTAAAAAAAAAAATTCCACCTTTTAGATTTTCTAGCAAACAAAAAGAAATTCGCAGAAATACCAACCACAGATTGTAAATTAATACAACAGTTAAAACCACCTTTATTTAATTTCCTCTGGTTACTATATAGCGTTAAAAGGTTAGATGATTTTATGAAACACAACTGCATTTCATCTACTGATATGGCAAATAAATCCAGCGGGCCTCAGAAATTATTAGAAAAGAGCTAGTAGCCCGATATAAAAGAATTAAAACATTGCCATTATTTGTTGAGAAATCATGGCAATTATCAGAATTACAAGTACATACAAAGGTACTTGTACTTTTGATCATTGCCAAGATTTCTCAGCAAATAACAAAACAACCTTAAAGTTTCAAGATGGACATAGTATAGAAATCGCAAAGAATAACAGAATATGTTACAGAAATTGTTAGTGCTATATTCATATAAAGTCAAAAGTCCTTTAAAAGGCCATTCGTCAGACGATGACGTTGAGTGGACCACATTTTACAGAAATCCAATTTTAGGGAATGATAATATGATAACGTGGCGATTCGCAAAAAATCGCCTAGTTGACCCTATCTTACTACACAATGTAGGTTATACAGAATCAGCTTTACGTTTTTGGTGTAATAAAGGGTGTTTCAATAAGAGCGCAAGATTTGAATTGCGCGCCACGTTTGACAGTCATAATGTCACATGATTATGACGTGACAGATCGGAAGTTGACAGATGAGAGTTAGTAAACTTGAAGCATTACACCGTAGAACAACGCGTCCTGATTGTCAAAAATTATTATCAAAATGGTGAAAGTTTAATTGTCACTATTCGTAAAGTGCGACCAATATTCGGTCGAAATAATGAGCCTAATTCATCTACTGTGAAAAGAATAATCAAAAAATTCAAAAGTACTGGTTCGGTTAGTGATGTGAAACATACGATACGAGCTCGTAGAGGTCATGCAAAACAAAACATCACGTCAGTTCACGAGAGTGTGACAGAAAGGCCAGAAACGTCAATTCGTCATCGGGCCCAAGAATTGAACATTTTAACAGGCACTCTTTAGCGAATTCTGACGAAAGATTTACAGCTGCATGTCTACAAAATTCAAATAACTCAACACCTTCTGCCAAGAGACCATGTCCAGCGAAGAGAATTCACCAGTTGGATCCTTGAGCAACCTGCTGATTTTGCAAACAAAATCATTTTCAGTGATGAGGCCCATTTTCACCTCGAAGGCTTCGTTAATAGGCAAAACTGTCGCATATCAGGCTTAGAAAATCCACAAATGACTCATCGGAAAGCAATGCATCCACAACGGGTCACTGTATGGTGTGCATTATGGTCTGGAAGAAAAATTGGACCGTTTTTCTTCGAAAATGAAGAAGGAAATGCAGTAACGGTGAATGGCGAACGTTATCGTGCTATGACAACACAGTTTGTTGTGCCTCATTTGGAAGCTATTGATCTTGACGACATGTGGTTTCAGCAGGATGGTGCCACATGTCATACCGCCAGTGAAACATTGACGATCTTGCACGACTTTGCTCCTGGTTGTGTCATTTCCCGATTTGGTGACCAGAATTGGCCTCCACGCTCTTGCGATTTAACGCCTTTAGACTTCTGGCTGTGGGGTTATCTGAAGTCACAGGTTTATGCCAATAAGCCTGCAACCATCGAAGCATTGAAAGCCGAAATTAGACGCTGTATCAATGAAATACCACCACATGTACTTAATAAAGTTATTGAAAATATCGCAAAAGAGTACGCATATGTCAGCAAAGCCGTGACGGCCATTTACAAGATATTTTGTTTCATACATAATTCCCAAATGTATATTTTCTAAATCAATAAATATTTTAATACTTCGCTACAGAAAACCATGTTTTATTGAACACTGAAATCTTGCGCTCTTATTGAAACACCCTATACAATACGAAACGGATGGAACATCATAATTACTTGCCCAAAATAAAAAAAATTTGGAATGCAGTGAGTTCCCTGCTAAAGAAAATCATGCATCGCAAACACATATTTTTAAAGAAGTATACCCTGGATTTAAAGGCAAAACTGAGGAGTCAAATTTGGTAAATTATATGGTATACTTGGCAAAAAGCACAATTTATGGGTTAACGGTACAAAAATGTGAAAAAGACATACATAACACAACGTGCTGGCTGCATTATGTACAACGAGTAAAATCTCGAATTGTAAAAGAATTTATATATAATCTGAGTAAACAAACACTCAAAAATTTTGAAGTAATGTACTGTGTTAATGGTGCTATCTGCCGAACTGACAATGACTCTCTATGTTTCAATCAAACGTCGCAACAGATTTTTTTAACTGTAGTATACAAATCAGTATTAATATTTAATAATTTAATAATTTAATAATGTATAATTATCACATGTATAAAATTATTAATGTTATTTGTTTCCTGTTAATTTACATTTTTTTGTAATTAACACCTAAAGATTTATTAAATAATAATGATGATAATAATAATAATAATGATAATAATAACAATAATAATTTTATACAAAAGACAAATTGGAAAGATCTAAAAGAGACAATTTAGAAGAAGGCACAAGTGCACAAAATTGTAATAATGTTTTAAAAAAGGTAATTTTACACCATGAAGTTTCTATCTTCTCGCATAGGATATACAACCAGTTGCAGCTAATAGAACAACACGTGCACAATTTACACATAGTACGCAACAATTTAAAATTCAAGATCAAACTTCTAGAGAATCAATAAACTCGCCAACAACAAAACTAAATGACTCTCTGTCTTTTACTAGAAAAAATAGCTGCTGTTAAAGTTAAGCAAAAACGTATCAGATGGTCAAAAGAATTAAACAGTGATATAATTAGAACTTTCTATTACGTTAATAAATGCGAGGATATTCCGCTACCAGGTTGGAGAAAAAATATTCATACGGAATTTTGTCGATTCATCCAGAATTAAACCTAAGTGAACAGAACGTTGTAAATAGAAAGAATATTATCCTAAAGAAAGGCTATTTAACACCAACAGAAATCTCGCATATACGGCAAGAAGTTGGAAATATTCTTTCTTTCAATCAAATTTATAAAGAAGTCGAAATTGTTCCACCAAGTTTAGAGCATACTCAACACAAACAAAATGACACAATTTTAATAACCAACCTTCGAGAAAAATTTAATCAAGATCTAGAAGTATACGAAAACATCAATTTATTTAAAAGACCATGTATCTCACAATTAATTTGCAAATATCTAACTCCAAAAATTATTAGTGAGGTAAATTTACTAATACAGGAAAAATTAAAAGACGAAATTGATATGTTATTGATCTCTACAGTGATATATGCAGGTGCAATAACGGTCCTAGAAGTAAACGAAGAAAATTTACCAGAAAAAAGTAAAAATGTTGCTTACATAAAACCACCAAAACAAGATCCCGTTTGGAAGATACGAATTACATAAGAAATTGATAACATGCGAGGCAAAGTCGACCTAATAAATCAATATTTGCAAGGAATTGATACAGTTAAAGTAAGAAATAAAATTAAAAAATTTTTGTCCATTATTAAGACACCATTTAATTCTCCAAACCTAACGCAGAAGCTACTAGAATATAAGGACGAGCTACGTCAAAAAACTAAAGTTAAAGAATACAGACTACGACGCTATAATCAAACCACGAAAAGAAAATTACAAAATTTCCAGTTTATAAATGATCAAAAGAAATTCTTTTGAACTCTATTTGATGAAAAAGTTGAACCACATATAAACATCTATAGAAAACAACTTATTCGGCACTGTAGAGTGAACTGGAGTGCATCTTCATCAACCGACCTGAATTTACTATGGATAAGAGATTAAAAAAAAGATAGAAATTTCAAAGAAATGAAAATGGCAAAATTTACAGAAGTTTATGTAGAAAATTCTTTGAGAAAAACAAAAAATTGAAAACACCCGGACCAGGTCGAATTCAAAATTTTTGGTTAAAATATTTTAAATCGACCCACAAAATTCTAGCAGAATCATTTAACAAAGTAATCGAAAATCCTCAAAATATGTCACAACCGTTAGTTACAGGACACACTTACTTTATTTTTAAAAAAGGTGATCTCACAGACACAATTAATTACAGACCTATCACATGCCTGTCAACTATTTACAAGTTATTTATATCACTTCTATCAAAAACTATTTGTGAATCCAATAATATAATTGCAGAAGAGCAAAAAGTCTGTACTAAACAATCACTGGGATGCAAACAACAACTGATTGTAGACAGTATAATTATTGAAACAAGCAGAAGTTAAAAACAGAACTATTTGTGGTTGTTTCATAGATTATTATAAAGCATTTGAGACGGTTCCGCATAATTGGTTAATCCATGTCTTAAAACTATATAAAGTAAACCAGTCAATAATTAACGTACTCCAAAATGTTATGACAAAATGGAACGTAAACTAAAAGTAAAAGGGGCATACACAAATACAATTAATATAAAAAAAGGAATTTTTCAAGGTGATTCTCTAAGCCCACTCTGGTTCTGCCTAGCACTAAATCCACTCTCGACCTTACTTAAACAGACAAAACTTGGTTATAAAATAGACACGAATCGCAAAACTATAATAAATCATCTTCTTTTTATGGATGATCTAAAACTATACGCATCTAATAAAAACAACTGGTATTATTAATAGAAACAACCAAAATTTGGTCTTGATAAATGTGTTACATTACAACTTTGTATAGACAAAATTACATACACTGGAGAAGAAATAATAAATATCAAACAAATAACACCAGATGAACATTACACCTATTTGGTCTTTAAACAACATAGAGGCATCGATCATAAAATAATTAAGCAAGAATTGAAATTAAAATACAAAGAACACATAAACAAATTACTTAAAACAAAACTAAATTCAAAAAATTTAATTACTGTTATTAATACCTATGCAATATCGTCAATTACACACTCATTCGGTATAATCAAATGGAGTGTAACGGAGTTAGAAGAGTTAGACCGATTGACCCGAACAACACTTACAAAATTTCGTTTACTACATCCTAATTCCTCCACCAAACATCTATATTTGCCTCGCAAGCAAGGAGGAAGAGGACTTTTAAGCATTAAATACATATGCAGTAAACAAATCCAACATATGCGCGAACATTTTCTACAGACAGATATAACATTTTTAAAAAATCTTATTAACTTAAGACAGTGGATATACACCATTAAATTTAAATAATCAAAATTATAGTATCCCTCTTTCAACAAACGAAGAAAACATTAATGAATGAAAACATAAATCGCTACACGGTAGATATGAAAATCTACTTTTCACTGAAAATATAAATAAAAATTTAGCAGTCAATTTCTTAACAAAGGGTTATTTTTATACTATTTTCTTTTTTACAGCCATACAGGACAAAGTTATAAAAACAAATAATTATGATCACTATATCTTAGGAAATAAAGATGTTATAGATAAATGTCGACTATGCCAATGTAATAGAGAAACAATCGAACATCTGACATCCGGGTGCAAAAAAATTATCTGATATTGCATATTTAGGAAGACATAACGTGTATGTAATATTATACATCAATTTTTGGCCATCAATTATAAATTAACAGTAAATCGAACACCATACCATAAATCCGTGCCGGACAAAATATTAGAAAACGCAAGCTTTATTTTATATAACTTGAACGATACAGAGTGTAAATATAATTCCAATAATCATATCAGTAGTTGGTTTAGTCAGTGTAAATTTTAATAAATATTTAGACCTTGCTTGAATACCTACAAAACTTGCACACTCAATGATGAAGACAGTGATACTCCATACCTGCAGGATTGTTCGTACAAACCTGGCTATAAGATAAATAGGATTGTTTCCTTATAGCTATAATTACCAATGTATTTTGTAGTGTTGTATTTTGTATTGAGTTTATAAATAAATAATAATAATCATAATAAAATAATAATAATAATTGTAACACACGCTAGCACGCATGCACGCGCACACACAAGCACGCACGCACACGCACACAAACACGCGCGCGCGCGCACACACACACACACAAACACACACACACACACCCACACACACACACACACACACACACACACAGGAACCCACGCTCGCTAACACTTATACAATGTATACACTGGTTTTGCACATACACGCTCCTACACATGGAAAATTGTCACCAGGCACGTCCGTCCATTAAACTCATAAAAGGATAATAAAGTTAAAGACAACTACGTCATTCAAATTCATACTCCTGTGCATGATGCATTATCATTATAACTAATTTTAGTTTAAAGCACCCGTATAGCTTTAAAAGCTTTTTAAAACCTGTAGACAAAAAGTAGTCTAATGCCATGTTGTTTTAGCTCATGTCCTAAACGTAATGTGGTTTAATTTAGTTGCCTCTGTAAAATTATTAAATGCCATGCGCTACAAATACGTGCTAAACGCTTGAAAGGTTTTTGAAAAAATTATTCAAACACATCTAGAAATTTATTTCAAGGCTCTTAATAACAAGATTGTGATATTCCAAGTGACTAATATTTACGTAAAAATTATCTTTATAAGAATGTGCCTATTTGACAAAAAAGTTGCTAGTTTCACTGAGACTGTACTTTATAATCAGAGGTAACTAACAACTATAAAACAAACAATTAAGTTATCCTTAATTAATTAGAAATATTAAATCTACAAAAGGTCTTTTAGTATTCAGATTTATACTTCTATAAGTTCTATAAAAAATATTAAATAAGTTTGTAATTGTGTGTCATTTAACAGTATAAATAAAGCTCTCCTGTAACTTTCTGCCTTCTTCGTTAACTTAATAAACTTATATCAACAGGAGTACAAACAAGGGTTCACCAGCGCGAAACCTCTCTTTGAACGTAACCTCGTTTACTAAAATATAAGTTGTGCTCATTCCTTGTTATTCTAAGAATGCCTACATCTTTGAAATGATTTCAGACAGTAATAGCCCCTTATTTTAACGAGATATCCACTTTTTGAACAAACATTCGTTTTCTTTGGTTGCTATTGGAACTTAAGCTGCAAGGTTTTGTTTCAGAATACTTGCGTGTATTTAATAATAGAAGCCTTCTCTGAAATTCTAACAGATAATTTTTATTAATGGAATTAAGGCATCACTCTAACGATCTTACTCTTTCAGTTTCAACATCTTCAACGTAAATAGATGCCAGTTTGTATGTACAATTTGACCACTAGCCATCATTAAAAATCTGCACAAAGTTTGTTGAAGGATTACTGTGTAGTGCTTTGCAATGCAGAAATCTGGAAGTATTCTCCCTAGTCGCCTAAGTATGATTTGGGGAAGGAGCACTCTGTGTGAATGCTTATGCGTGTGCATGAACATGCGTGTTCGCGTGCGTGCGTGCATGAATGCGTGCTTGCGTACTTGCGTGCGTGCGCGCACGTGTTTGCGTGCATGCTGTTAATTTCCATTTCGTACGTGTAATACTTACTGCTTCCTTGACTCAAAGACCATTTCAGTTTCTACTTATTTAAATATACGGGTTCGCTACACTTTCATTATTACAAGTGGACCAAATTGTTAATGTTGATCAAAAGTTTTAAAGTGATAGTGCGCGATGGATACAAGAAGATTAACAACAATTTGAACTCTTCGTTATCTAGTGTAACTAGCATATGCATGATTCTTTCTATACCATTCTTCAAGCCATTCCCGACAACTAAACGAATATACGTAAAGTTTGTGACTTGCTGTTACCGCATAATGAAACATTTACTGCTTGTGTGTAATTCGCGACCAGTGCGTGCCAAGATAATTTACAACATAATCTGGTGAGTTTTTTTTTACTGTTGACTTTTTATAAACTTAATTATTCATCGACTACCGCCTGATTATAATCACATATTTTTTCCTGAACAATTAATTTAAGTTCCCAATCTTTTTGTTAGCACTCTCTGTTTTCCTTTGTACCGCAGCGCTATCCATTGGAGCAATTAACTCCCTCCAACAAGTTAGGCAACCAAATTTGCTAGTCGTTGTATTTAATTTGAGTTCGCATTTGATATACTAGACTTTCTGATTCCTCATTTAAGCATGTGTTTGATAGTCAAAAATTTCCTGAATGTTGCTGTGTAAATAGAAGTTAAGATCGTTTTTGGGATCTTTTGTGACTATATTTTTATGTGTTGAATAGCGTGAGTTCTTTTGTGTTCAATAACATATACTCAATCGGGCAGTTATCAAATTCTCATAGGAAAAATTTATATTCTTTTACGCGATACTCTGCATTTTAACCAACATTCATAAATTTAGAACTTGTCTCGGTATTTTTAGAGGGTTGAATTGAAGATATCGGCGGTTGTAGGTTCTCTAAACCACTGCTTACCTACTTGGCATTGATACAAATATCTCGTGTTATTTACACCACATTCCGTTGCCTGCCGCACATGCGGTTAGATTATGGTGAGATAAATCCTTTGCAATTACCAAAAATCCTCAAAAGCCTTCGCGAAGGAAACCCCGCGAAAATCAACTTGTAACGATTGTGTTACGTGGTTTACTTATAATATGTAAATATTAAGAAACTAGTGTAATTAGAGTAAAGCTTAGTAGATAATATTCTATTTATATTCATATCAAGATTTTTTTTCTGTTTTCTATTGATATGTGCTTGATATCTGTTTTACTTCATTTTTCTTTTTGTTCTTTATATTTGTTGTATTTTTATTATATTGGGCAGACAAGTGTTCTATCCGCATATATATGTTGTATGTATATCTGTTAATTATTTATTCAGGACAAATTAGGTTGTGTGTTCTTTTGTTTTATTTTTTAGCCCCCTCTCGATCACCAACTGTGTTAGCGAGGTTTTCTTTTCTTTCTTTCTCTTCTCTGTGTTACTGTAATTCAGGCGAATTCATTCCTTGTTATTGATTTCTTACTGGGCCGCTGGTTTTACGGATAGCAAATCTGGCATACTTAACGTAAGGCCCTGATTTTCTCCAATAAAATTTGACGCCCTAGAGTCATACATGTTCTGATTTTTGTCAATTTCTTCCTTCTCCATTATTTTAAATTTTGCGTATCTGTCCCTAGTAGTACATTTAGTGACGAATCAGAACCACATTTCCTCCCAAATCCCACATTTTCTCCCAAATTTACATGTAAATCCCCATAAGGAGGAAATGTGGTAGAGGGGCTCCCGCCTTGTGGACCGCCTTGTGGAAATGAGGAGAATCCCTCATTTCCTCCCACATCTGGACCAAATAGTTTTCTTCGACTAACCATTTTTCATCTTTCGAGATAAACCTATAAACCTATCTTGTTTGGTATCAATTAATATTAGCTTTTTCTCAGCTACCCGAATTTCTAAGAATTTTTTAGATAGCATCATCCCCAAGGGAGCTACCCCAATTTTAAGATTTTTTACCGCTAACATTCTGAACCGAATAGTTTTCTTCGTCTAACCAATGAATCTTTTGAGATATACCTATCTTGTTTGGTATCAATTAATATTAGAATTTTCTCAGCTACCCGAATTTCTAGGAATTTTTTACATTGCACCATCCCTAAGGGAGCTACCCCAATTTTAAGATTTTTACCTGTAGCGACTTTTGAGCGTTCTTATAAATTTTTGAGTCATGTGATACATCTTGTTAGTCTAGCATTTTACGCAGAATTCGAATCTGTAAACAGATTTAATATCCGACCACGCCCTGTAAAGTTATACCCCTTTAAAGTCCGGAGCCTCTAAATTTTTTCGCTCATCTATATATTTAACTCGATTTTTAAAACCTTTTTCGCTAACCAAGGTATATGCTTTGGCCAATACAAAGAAATAAGCACGCAAAATTTTAATAATTTATTTTATCCAATTTACAGTTTAATAAACTTATAGAATGCAATTTTACAAAGTATAATATTATTTCCTGTGTGTAGTCGAATCCAAGTAGTTTAACCTGTAACAAAAAAAGATTAATGTGCTGTTTAAAAAGGAGGAGACGTGTTTTCAATCAATAAGACATATTGTTGTTAATCTAACAATATGAGAATAATGTAAAATATTCCAATGTAATGTGTTTTAAATATATAAATGGGAAGGTCGACTTTTGGCGTAATCATCGCGTGGTTAATAATTAAGAAAGCTGTATATAATTTCTTTTTAAACGTGTATATCTTCTCCAAACAAATGCGGTTATTACAATAGGAAAGTACGCTATATGCAAGTCAATTAACAGCAATTAAATATTGCTTACTGACCTACATTAATTAGGTTACTGTGCTATTAGGAATGATGTACTTTTTGTTGTCCTCGCCCGCCAAACTGATTTTAATAATTGGGTATAAAGTTGGTGTTTACATGGTTTCGTTTAAGACCTCGTACATATTTTCCGGATTACTAGAAGACGTTATAACCATACTTTTTTTGTTAAAGGATTTCACATCGGTAGTCTCTTCCCCCATTTTGGTGTAAACGCCGTAGAGTTCGCAATCGACTTTTATTGCTGTATGTTGTATTCTTTTTTTATTAAGTAATCGAATAAATCGTTCCTTCTGCTTCCAAAGAAACTCGGACACTCTATCGCCGACAATGTAATTCTTTATGCATAGCTAACCATACGGATGTTAAACGCTGTGCTAACCATTTCTACACCATCGTCGTTAGTAGCGGTAACTGATGCATTTTTATGTTTGTTGCTCCGTAGATGACTGGGGTATGCAGACTTTAACACCTCCATGTCGCACACTTTACACATAATTCGTGGTTGTTTCGTACAAGACCCTTTAACAGCTGGCGGAGCTGAACGTTTACTGCTTAATGACATACCGTGCTGTTTTTCCTTGTCTCGCTGTAAGCTATTCTTGTAAAAGCGATACTGCAAGACCCACAGTTTAAGTACTTTGCTGCCAACGGATGTATAAGCTTAACCGGGGACGATGTTACACCACGACATTTGTTCTGGTGCCGTTTGAGAGCATCCCTCCTGGTAAAGTAGACGTGACAGGGCTCGCATTTAAAAACGTTTAGTACAAAACAAAATCCGCACTATAAGACTTTGGTTAAACTTGTAATCGAACTAACTTATAACTAAAAAGCTTACTCTAGCGTACCTGATTTATGTTCCTTATAGAATGCATACCGAAGGTTTCCGAAGACGGCCGAACGATGTTGAGGATTCGGCGGGGAACTAAATGACGTCATAATCCTTGCTGCTCATCCAATACATTTAGCGTCAATGCATGCACCTGGTTCGCATCGTCGATGGTGCGAATGCCGTTAGTAGAAACATAGGAAACGTCTTCCATGTTATACGGATTGCGTGCATATTAAAAATCCAAAGGGTGATAGCACACGCACACAAATTGTGTGCAAGTCGTGCTGTAGAAGATGCAGTGCTACTATAACCATAAACTTAATAAAAACACTTTAAACCATTACTAAGGAAATACCAACTTGCTGTCTACAGGATACTTACTAATAAAGCAAGTTAGTTTTAAATAACTTGTACGTCATACTTTAGGAAATGGTAGGCTTGAATATTTTCCAAATGAAGCACCAAGCGAAAGTATATGCTTAGCGGTATTAAAATTATCCATTAATTTCCCATTTTTACGACTGTGGTTAATTATAGATTAAAATTTAATTTGCTCACGTTCGAGCTTCTCGTAAACTAACATATTTTATAGCAACAATGCGCTGTATAATACATGCATACCCCCTTCGCCGCGCTACTGCTATTTTTGTAATTGCTAGAAAAAGTCACTCTCTTTTTTACTGTTAGGACCAATGCAAAGCACCATTTTTTTATACTTTTTATAGCACATCGCGCACTTTTTCGTCTGATAATTAAATTTTGCTTCTGTAGGCTTTTACACTTTCGCATAGCGGTCAGCCGCACGTAATGATTTCTAGAACCGGTAAGTACAAGATATCGCCCAAATAGAGAATTAGATGCTCGATGTCTGTCAACTTCCGATTCCCTCGTAAAAGGTAGAAAAAAACTCGATCAATCATCCATTATACTTCGGCCCGCTCCTGTTCTGATAATTTACAAACATTTTTCAAACGACAATGGGCTCAGAATTTTTAAACCTCCGAGGGATCTTTAAGTCGTGACCAATTACACATCCGAGCTACGCGTAAACTAACATATTTTGTAGCAACTATGCACTGTATAATACATGCATACCCCTTCTCTGCGCTACTGCTATTCTTGTAGTTGCTTGAAAAAGTCAGTCGCCCTTTTTACTGCTAGGGTCGCTAAAAAGCACCATTCCATACTTTCTTTATAAGTGTAGCACATCGCGCATTTTTTTGTCGGATAATTAAATTTTTGTTTATGTAGACCTTTACACTTTCGTTTATTTAAACATCTAATACGATTGATCAACCACTTTCGATTATTCTAACGGGGAGCCACCATACATCCCGCCGCACCGTTCTTTTTGAATCCAACGATCCCATAGGCTTCCGCACACTAACACCTGACGTATCTTTCCTACTATTTGTTAAACAAAAACTACCGGTATCGCCATTGTGGACGTAAACAGATGTTTGTGGATGTGTACGAGAGTATGTAACCATATACATTAACCAGTCTAAGCTATTTTATTTAGACCACGAAAACTATTATTTTTCTAAACCATAATTAATAATCGCCTTTATAGGTTCCACATTTCGACCATTTCCCAATGACTGGTGCTACGTACATGGAAACTTTAATTTCTTATTAGAGAGAATTCTTATTCTCGCACGCACTGCTGCGTAGTTGCATGTCCATTCCTTTTGGAGGTATATGCTCGTTATAGGTTATAAGACCCTCGGTTTTACTTAACTACAATTCGTGAGACCCTTTTAATCTTTTTAATCGTATCTTTCTCACCTACAATACAGTAGGACTTAACATTACTACCAACAAATTCTAATACTGGACCCCCATTAAATACGTCTTTAATTTTCCCTACAACTTTTTTTTGCTGACAAGTGTTATATTGTATTTATTATACGCGGGGTAGTCACTCTTTTAAGATAATATATTTTGCTAGATATCAACTAATATTAAATTTTTCTAGGGACCCCAAATCTGTAAATAGATTTTAAATAGGACCACCCCATACAAAGTTATGCGTTTTAAAGACCCAAATCACTAATTTTTGCTCATCTTTATTTAACACCATCTTTAGAACCTTTTTTTGCTACGCAAGACATATGCCTTAGCCAACCATCTCCCGAGAAAACTAAAACCGCCGTGTCCCGCAAATACCACGTGGAGATAACACGTATACTCTGTCAACCAGGATAGAAGCCGGAAGGATTTGGAAGATGGGAGAAGAACTTAAAAATTATGGAATCTTAAAACTAACATATACAATAGATTTACAAAATCCATGCGTAGATTGTTGTACTATTAGGAATGATGTACCTTTTGTCATCTTCCCTTGATAAACTAATTTTATTAATAAGCTGCGTATGCAAATCGTATTCTTTTACTCCGGATACATACGCAGACAAGTACTCGATACCATCCAAATAAAGAATTGGATGCTTGGTGACTGTTAACATCCGCTTCCCTCGTGTACGCCCAGACACATTCCAGCCCATGAGCACCCCTGCGCATGCACACCCCTGCCCATGCGCACCCCTGCGCGTACGCACCCCTGCCCATGCTCGCTGTCCATGCGCACCCCTCTCTGTGCGACTGCTATTTCGGGGTAACGTCACAACCTTTTATAAATAAAGAACAATGTTATATACTATTATAAAATGTTTATTCTGACATTATACATAACAAATTTAAAAATATTTAATGCCAAGCATGGAGTCATTTAAACTTAATTTTAATACAAAGTTATACACAGAAGACAGTCCTTTCTTTATGTTTGTTTGCAGTGGTTTTAATTGTATCTAATTTTATTCGCAGCTTAAAATTTAAATCGACACCCAAGTCTTCTATCTCCTTTTCTAACCAATAGTTTGATACATAAAACCGTCTAGGTTTTCGAATTGTAAAATGTACCGAAGTCTGCCTCTATATTTAAAGTCTTTGATTCCACCGACAACCAGATCCATTCCTTCGTGTAATTCTTGCAGCTTGTGACAATCTTTTAATCGCAGCTTTCCCACTATATCCTGCATACGTATCTTGTTAGCTTGATCGATTTCTTCTTGTCGGTATTGGAGGAAATCCTTTTTCTCGCACACACGGTTGCGTAGTTGCATGTCCTCCACTTTTGGGAATATATGGTTGTTATAGGTTGTAAGACCCTCGGTTTTAAATAATCCGAAAGGTTCTTTACTAGGTAAATATACAATGTTTAGCGGAACCCCTTTGCGTGTGGTGTACGCCAAGGTTACGAAACCCGCATTCCTTAGTTCGTCTTTGTTATCTGCCATTTTGATAAATACGTTTTTAGAATAACCTTTTAAAAAGTATACGGATTTAGTACCATCATTTTCTGCAAGAACGCCTACATAACTAAAAGAGTCTTTCTTACTAACCGCAAATGCATACAGCTTGTACAACCCGGATGTATCTAAGTCAGTCCATCGGCACATAAAATAATCTTTTAATTCTTCCTCATTTTCTCTAATAAGATGTTCTTTGTCTAACACATCTTTGTATTGTTCGCGTATTGTCGCAGTGTTTTCCATGTAGTCCAATTTTCGCCTTTTTGCATCCATTTCCTCTAATTCCAGTTGTCTTTTCCTTCCACTTACAGCGTATGGTATACATAATGGGGCAATTTCCTTTAGCGTAAACAGATAGAGTTTACTACCAATATTTATCAATCCCAATTCCGAAATGACTATTTCTTTTGGAATTGTAGAATATGGTGTTGCAGATTGTGTAAAATATGTACTACCTGCTTTAATGTAGCACTTGTGTAAGATTTTTATTTTATCTTGGCTGTCTTCCTCGTCTACTATCTCCAAATAATTTACGGGTAAATAGTTAAAACTAAAAGCCGAAAGCACATACTTTATCAATGTATCCCTTTCTTTTGGTTTTTTGGACAACTTAATTTGCAAGCCCGTCAATTTCTTTGTATTGCCATTCCCCCAATACACGTACTGTAGTAGGTTATTATACACTAAACAGCAGCTATTTTATAGCTTGTCCGATATCTTACTCCATATTTTGGCAAGTGGTACCGAGTACATTGGCGCCTTTAGAAAGTATAACTTACTATCTTCCAATAACGTTAAACAGTCTTTTAAGGGATTATACACCCGTTCCGCACTGACATAGCTTCCAATTGCACAGTTGTATATTGTCGCTTCCAATCGCGTAATACCATGTTCTTTGACCAAAGTAGACGCAAATGTTTCCCTTAAACGTACATCTGAACAACGTAAAAATCTAGTATATGATTGCCAAGTTGTTTATTAACACCAGGACGTGTTATCTGACACACAAATTTGTTGTATATCTTAATTCTTGCATTGGTTGTTAGCCATGTTAAACAATCAATTCCCACAGTTTTATCGTTGTCAACTATAATATTACCATTTTCTTCGTATTCGCCCTTATAGCAAAAGTTATGGTTTGTAGTTAAATAATTACACATCTCCATCTTGCTAAATATACCCGCAAAATCTTGGGTTACATCCATGTCAAAAAGATAGAAATAATCTTTTTCGAGTTCGTCTAATATATCTGGTAGTTCCTCCAATAAAGTTTCCAACTTAACATCTGCTAGTTCCACTTTGTATGGAACACATATAGGTTTTTGGAATTTTTTATTAATGCATTCGAGGTCTTCTTTTCCGATAATTTCTTTTACTCTCGGCCCATCTTGTTAGTGCTTTCCAGAGAAAACGGAAGCTTAGCTTTAACACCATGCCTAGCGGAAACAAATCGGTCAAACTTTCTTCGCAGATAGCTGTTAAATGCACCACAAATTTCTTTTTTTAGGATAAACATCCTTTTGTTTGCAGATGTTTGTTCGGCGTCAGAAAAGTCGCAAATTTTAACCAACATTATATTGTCACAAAATGGTTCTGTAATTGGTGTGTGTAGTCCACCAGTCAGCATCTGGTCGCCTTCGACATAACAAATATTACCAATATCTGTTACCAGATTATTGTTGCACATATTTTCTATCAACAGCCATAATCCAAATCGCTCATTTGTCGGTTTCACTTTATTCCCAAGAAGTTGAGAAACGTTAATCACCTTGGAGACACTCATGTTTACCGTTCTAGCTACTATCGAATACTAAATTGAATACGAAAAATTGTTCTCTTATGCATTCTACAGAGTGGAGACGTATATTGCCGAAGATAGTCGAATATGTTGTTATCCGACCTAAGCCGACAGGGATGTGCATCGACATATATCCGGATATATGTAGGATGTTAAGTTAGGGTGAAATTACCCCATAGGGTGAAATTGCCCCATAGGGTGAAATTACCCCATAGGGTGAAATTTCCTCCGATCTAGGTTGGATGTGGACTTGTCAGGAGTTAGGTTAGCTGGTGTTGTCCGGTGTTAGGTTAGGTTAGTTGGACTTGTGTGGACTTAGGTTAGATAAAAGGAAAAATTGATAGGTTAGGTCAGCGTCGCGACGCAGACCTAACCTATCAATTTTTCCTTTTATCTAACCTAAGTCCACACGTTTCCGATGTTTCTACTAACGGCATTCGCACCATCCACGATGCGAACCAGGTGCATGCATTGGCGCTAAATGTATTGGACGAGCAGCAAGGATTATGACGTCATTTAGTCCCGCGCTGAATCCTCAACATCGTTCGGTCGTCTTCGGAAACCTTCGGTATGCATTCTATAAGGAACAAATCAGGCATGCTAGAGTAAGCTTTTTAGTTATAAGTTAGTTCGATTACAAGTTTAACCAAAGTCTTATAGTGCGGATTTTGTTTTGTACTAAACGTTTTTAAATGCGAGCCCTGTCACGTCTACTTTACCAGGAGGGATGCTCTCAAACGGCACCAGAACAAATGTCGTGGTGTAACATCGTCCCCGGTTAAGCTTATACATCCGTTGGTAGCAAAGTACTTAAACTGTGGGTCTTGCAGTATCGCTTTTATATAATAGCTTACAGCGACACAAGGAAAAACAGCACGGCCAGCTGTTAAAGCTGTTAAAGGGTCTTGTACGAAACAACCACGAATTATGTGTAAAGTGTGCGACATGGAGGTGTTAAAGTCTGCATACCCCAGTCATCTACGGAGCAACAAACATAAAAATGCATCAGTTACCGCTACTAACGACGATGGTGTAGAAATGGTTAGCACAGCGTTTAACATCCGTATGGTTAGCTATCGCATAAAGAATGTCAATGTGGGCGATGGAGTGTCCGAGTTTCTTTGGAAGCAGAAGGAACGATTTATTCGATTACTTAATAAAAAAAGAATACAACATACAGCAATAAAAGTCGATTGCAAACTCTACGGCGTTTACACCAAAATGGGGGAAGAGACTACCGATGTGAAATCCTTTAACACACAAAAATATGGTTATAACGTCTTCTAGTAATCCGGAAAATATGTACGAGGTCTTAAACAAAACCATGTAAACACCAACTTTATACCCAATTAATAAAATCAGTTTGTCGGGCGAGGACAACAAAAAGTACATCATTCCTAATAGCACAGCAACCTAATTAAGGTAGGTCAGTAAGCAATATCTAATTGCTGTTAATTGACCTGCATTTAGCGTACTTTCCTATTGTAAAAACCGCATTTGTTTGGAGAAGATATACACGTTTAAAAAGAAATTATATACAGCTTTCTTATTAACCACGCGATGATTACGTAAAAGTCGACCTTCCCATTTACATATTTAAAAACACATTACATTGGAATGATTAGTTTATTAAACTGTAAATTGGATAAAATAAATTATTAAAATTTTGTGTGCTTATTTCTTTGTATTGGTTAAAGGACTGTAGATATTAAAAAGGAGAGGTGATTAGGAATTGATCTTGGTACAAAATCTTAAAATTGGGGTAGCTCCCTTAGGAATGGTGCAATCTAAAAAATTCCTAGAAATTCGGGTAGCTGAGAAAATTTTAATATTAATTGATACCAAACAAGATAGGTTTATCGCGAAAGATGCATTGGTTAGACAAAGAAAACTATTTGTTAGTTTTGCTTATAAAGCAAAGAGCAAAATTTAGAGGTTCCGGACTTTAAAGAGGTATAACTTTACAGGGCGTGGTCGGATATTAAATCTGTTTACAGATTCGAATTCTGCGTAAAATTCTAGACTAACAAGATGTATCGCATGACTAAAAAAATGTTTAAGGACGGTCGGAAATCGCAACAGGTAAGAAATCTTAAAATCAGGGTGGCTCCCTGGGGGTGATGCTATCTGAAAAATTCCTAGAAATTCGGGTAGCTGAAAAAATTCTAATATTAATTGATACCAAACAAGATAGGTTTATAGGTTTATCTCGAAAGATGAAAAATGGTTAGTCGAAGAAAACTATTTGGTCCAGATGTTGGAGGAAATGAGGGATTCTCCTCATTTCCACAAGGCGGTCCACAAGGCGGGAGTCCCTCCACCACATTTCCTCCTTATGGGGATTTACATGTAAATTTGGGAGGAAGTGTGGTTCTGATTCGTCACTAAATGTACTACTGTCCCTTATCTGTTGTTTAAAAATTCCCCAAGTTTTAGTTTCACCTCAAGTTATAAGACTTGTGTTTCCTTTGGTAATTTTACTTTTCCCACTAGAGAAAATTGAAAACAGTGGCACCCTATTTTTCATTCTATCCCTACTCCTTACTTCTGGACTACTTCCTGACCGAGTAAAATCGTCTTGTTTTAGTATACTTCACATATACTGTAGTTTATTTTGTTGTTTCCTATGGGTATAATATTTGATTTGTTTTTGGTATTTTAGTTACGAGTGAGTCCTGTTGTTTTGTTGTTTACGTTGGTTACATGGAGGAGGTGTAAATAGATTCCTAAAACACAAACTCCAATATGAATTATCTTTTCAAGAGTTTGATGCCGACATTAGTGTAGAAGGCTTGCGTAAAATACCCTCAAATTGTTCGAGTAGAAGCAAATTAATCCTTATGCCAGAGTGTTTATGTTATTGCTTTGGAAGACGATTATCGTGTTATTAAATACGCGCATGTTGAACTTAGACGGTCATCTGACGAATTTCTAGTAGTTATCACAGATAAAAAGTTTGCTCGGTTTCGATTCTTATGGGTACATACTCAGCGACGTTTACATCCGATGAGGAAGCCTTCAAGAAAAATAAATTATTGTTTGCCTTACTAACCGTTCGTTCTGATGTTGAGACTAAGATTAAAAAATTAAATTGTGTCACCCTTTCTGATTTTACTCAACAACCTTAGTTCAGCCCACAAATTTTTAATGCATCATCCACCGTTGCTGAGGTAATCTCTATCTTCCAATTTCCAACCAGAGAAGGATAATTCCGCTACTACTCATACTATGACTTCTACTAAATGGTACCCTGTGACTAAATTAAACATCTTTTTCTCCTGTTAAAGTTCCCTACCTGACTTTCTGATTGGTGTAAATGAACTCAATATCTCGCGTAATATTTCCAATCAACAACTTTTTGTTTTTACTTATAAATTACTTATAGAGAAGGCCCTACTGCTTTTTCGTGCACACCAGCATTTTTTCAATGTTACATAGACGTAGTCGATTTATCCGAATTTTTACCTATCGATTACATCAAGTGGCTACTAGAAGAAATAAATTCCACAATTATGAGTCTTACTAAAACCATTGGTCTATACAGCGATGCAAAGTATACTCTTACGATTATCTACACCTTTATGGGAAATATAGCAATTAGAGTTGAAACGGCGCAATCTATCCCGTACTGTCAGTCTGCTATAGCACTTCTATTTCACAAATACTATCTTTAGGGAAAGATTATAATTTAGTAAACATTCCATAGACACTTTCCGACTTTCGCCTTCTAACACTACTTCTCATTTGTTGAAACGTTTTCTAGCTTACGTTGACCCTAAAGTTACTAGGAACTTTAAAATCATTCCTTACATGCCATCATTTACAACCACTACCGGTTCAGGAACTACTTGTTCTAGGCGCACTTCGATCAAACGCACTTTTGCTACCTCTACTCCGGCAGTTGCTTCTGCTAGGCAATTAACATATTGTAATTTTGATCATAAGGGGCATATCCCTGCACATTGTACCCACCCACAAGTACTACACTTTTAGGGTTGCGATCGACAAGGAGTTGTTCGACAAAACTGTTTCAACTGTAGAAATTCATTAAACCGACGGTAGAGTTTTCGTCGGGTTGGTATCCCGACACGGACCGCTTGAAAAATGTTAGCAAAGATTTTTCACAAAAATACACCCTTCATTCGGATGAGAGGTAAAATGGAGGTCCCGTGTGTGAGTGTTGTCACGCACCTTGCTTGGAACAGCAAGGGTTCGGCAAAATTCCAAATTTTCCGGGTAAAAAAAAACTTGCTTCCTGGCCAATGTAGTGCCTTCGGGTGGAGCATTAGAAAATCACATGTAAGGTAGAGTTTTCGTACTGAGACGCAGACGGTATCTGTCGTTGGTCTCGGATTCTCCTTTTTCAGATCGTTATGATCGTTCTCAATTCCTGTTAGAGTTTGTATGTGCTAGTGTTCGTGATAACGAACGTCCTTATCTGAATGTTCGAATTTTAGGTATTTTGTTTACTGTCTTTCTCGCCTACGGAACCACGCGTACTATTTTCGGTGGTCTCGATTGGCATCGTTTGCGTGCTCTTAACTTAGCTCCTCATACATGTTCTCCGTTTTTCTTTAGTTTGGCGGATAACTCTAAATACGCCGTCCTAGATTCCGTTTCCTTCCTATAACCCTCCAGAATTCGGTCACTATTCTGGATGTCCTCGTTATTCTTGAAGTATCCCACCAGCTAATCCTTGATATTGATTTTTGGAAGTCTTGTAACGGTAAAATGTGTCAAGTTTAGTAACGTACGGGTCAGACAGAAACAGAAAGGACCCCGCACAAATTATGATTACGTATAAAAAAGTAAAGGGAATTTAGAAAGAATAGGCTTACCACAAACGCAGAGAGTGGGGGGATTTACATAAACAACAAAAGTACACTGCCATCGATTTTTTACTTATAATAAAAATAAAAGGTCCTATTTTGAACAAAAAAAATAAATAAATGGTTTATTGTACGGACAATTTTACTAACGGAAATACAAAAGTAAGCATTTCGTATGTTAACATGTAAGCAAACTATTCAGTAGTAAAAAAAGAATAATGCTTAGGTTTTCTTATATGCAAGCGTGTTACGTTAAAAGTATTACATTCAAAACCATTTCTATTAAGCAATTTATAGTAGCACGTAACACCAGTGAAGCTAGTTTTGTAAACGGGACAGGTTTGTAAACTTATTCCTCAAAGACCCAGGAACGTGAATGGAGTTTATCCGTGTTTCAATAGTTACTTAACCAACTGGAAAAGTAGATAGAAAGATGCTCTCGTTATGTATAAAAAATATCGCTACATACCTCCATGTGCTGTGATTCTTATCTTGCAGCTAAGCCATTGAAAATGAATCAGCAACACGTCGCCATGGTAGTCAGTATCATCCACACGGCTACCATAACTGCAATAGCGGTCTACAGACAAAGGCAGTTGGTCTAAGCCGAAGAACGATTAGGCCTACATAAGAAAACAATTTCGTCTAACGTAGAAGAACCATTGGGCTTACGTCTAAGAGCTAAAAAGGGAATCTTACCAGTATTGATAAGGGCAAAAGAACTTACCAATGCAAGGATATTCACTTCTCCTGGAAAAAAAACGTACATCGCTCTTGAAGTAATAATATTAATTACGCAGAGAGCACGTGCTGTAACGGCGAAAGGCAGGATCAAAGTAAAAGTGAAATTAAGAAACGAGATGATATGTGATTCAAATACTTGAGTAACACATGTCAATAGAATACTTCCAAAGGCGTCGTAATATATAAATTGAAGAAAATTGCTGCATTTATCCAACAACAGAGATAAATTGAGGTATTTTGATTTAAACTAAATGCGCTAATAACATTCTACAAAGTGTTAGAAAAGTACTTGTTTTAGTGGTATTAGGATGAGGGCGGCCCCGTGGCGTAGTTGATATGCGTGTGACTACCACGCCCAAGGTCCCGGGTTCGAATCCCGACACGGTCCGTTTGAAAAATGTTAGGCAAGCATTTTTCACAAAAATACGCCCTTATTTGTATAAGAGGTAAAATGGAGGTCCCGTGTGTGTGTGTGTTGTCACGCACGTTAAAGATCCCTACCTTGCTTGGAACAGCAGGAATTCGGCAAAATTCAAAAACTTTTAGGTAAAAAAAACTCGCTTCCTGGCCAATGTAGTACCTTCGGGTGGAGCGTTGCAAAATCACATGTAAGGTATTAGAATGAGGCGTCTCCGTGGATCACTGTAGTAAGCGTAAGACTACGGATCCCAAGGTCCTGGGTTCAAATTCCGACACGGCCGACTGCTTGAAAAATGGTAGGTGAGCATTTTTGACAAAAATTACGCCTTCGTTCGGATGATAGGTTAAATGGAGGTCCAGTGTGTGAGTGTTGTCACGCAAGTTAAAAATCCCTACCTTGCCTGGAACGGCAAGGGTTCGGTAAAATTCTAAATTTCCAGGCAACAAAAAACTCGCTTCCTGGCCAATGTAGCACCTTCGGGTGGAACATTGGAAATGTAAATGCACGGTATTAGGATGAGCATGACAGGAACAAATCGATTTATTTAATTATAAAGCGTAGTCCGGGGCGTCTCCTTTAACCGGTAGTTACACAAAATATCAAAGCGGAAGCATGGGAATATTTAAAAAGAATCCCAAAACGAACAAAACATTCGGCAGGGAACAATTGAACGTAAAACCCCACTAAAATTAAAAGGTTGATGTAGAAAACAGAAGCCCCGGATCAAACAACATACCAACAGAACAAATCACAAAGAAACTTCTTTCAGAGAACCAAATAAAAAGAAATCATGTCGGGATCAAAGAGCCACTATATACTAATAGGATGAATGGAGGAAAAAAATTTCTTCAGAAAACTCAAGTAAAAACAAAAATGTTTATCCGTTTCGAAGGACCACTATATACCAATAGGACGAACCAAAAGAAAATTCGCATCAAAAAAATCACAAAACAAAAAAGAATTTTTATCCGGCTCGAAGAACTAGATATCGAACCGAGTCAGGAAATGTCAAGGGATATAGGAATGTCTTGACACTGCAAAAGTTGTCGCAGGACGGATATCTTTAGGAAGGAAATAGAAAAGTTTCAACCTCAAGAAAAGAAATTGGTTTCTCGCGAAAAACCAACAAGTAAGAAAAGCAATGAGGAGGAAAACCAACAGTTCAAGTCAAAACGAGACAATAACTGTTAAGCCTAAAAGTAAGCAGGAGAACAACAAGAATGCTGAATATAGAAATTGACGTACTTTAAGCTGTGGTAACAAAGAATCGTTTAAAATGAACAATCGAAGGAAAGAATCGCTAACTAGCCAAAAAGTCGACATACTCATGATTTCCGAAGAAAAGGAGAAAGGTCTAGAAGCATATACCACAGGAAGCGGTTCGAAAAATTTAATCAAGTTAGTATGAGTACGAAAACCAGCCAAAGGAAAGGGAAACTAAAGAGGACCCAAAGGAACGTAAAGTCAAATCAAATTAACAAAAACTCTAAGAAACAGCCCAAAAAGAAAACAAAACCGAAACCGATGTAGTTATGTATGAATAAGTGCGTGTGTGGGTATATGTGCGGGTGTATGTGTTGTGTGGGGTGTACGTGTGTGCGTGTATGTATGTGTATGTATGAGCGTGTTGTGTGTGTGTGTTAAACCTCATTAGCGCTTCTTACGATAGGCAGGTCGTACCGTGGGACTATTCTAATTTGGACCCACGCGAGGTTGGGTGAAAGAAAAGAAAGAGAACCCAGCAAAACAGAAAAGTAGATATGGAAATCGTAAAATCTAAAAGTCAAATCTTAAGGAAAGCACAATTGTCATAAGAATCTGAGGGTGCGAGGACTAGGAATGGAACTTAAGACGTTTGCGCAGTCAGCAGGAAAACGAAGCAAAATTGGAGCCCTTAGGATTGTCAGGATAGGCAGGTTTGATGTCTTTGACGTACCAGATACTTTTGGCACCGGAAGGATCGATGAGTTCGTAGGTCTAAGGAGAAACAACTTTACTGATAGAGAAAGGACCAATGAATTTGGGAGTGAGTTTAGCATTGAAATTACTTGAAGCGTCGGACAAAGTGAAATTAAGGCGCTTTGCCCACTTGGTAAATCCTGTTCGTAACGGGTAGTAAAATGGAATCTGAAATTTAGTGGAGATCCTAACGTTCTTACTGCTCATGAATTTCAAGACAGGATTGCATAGTTTAGATCAGCTTGTAACGTGTCTGAACCCCAATTATTTGAATAGGCAGTCAACCTCTTTGAGTCGAAAGCCTTACTATGATACCGGAGTAACCGTAATCAGTTTTCTAATTGGCGGATTTTAGCTTATCTACCGGTACGTCATTTTGAACAACCTGATATGAACGAAGACTATTTGATGATATCTTACGTAGGACGCAAAATCTGTCGGAAGGTTTTGTTGACTATTTAACATGTATGACTTCCCTGTTTCTTCGATTCACTGCTATGCCCAAGGATGTTCAACTGGATAGTGTGTCCGTAACCTTGCACCATTTTATACAATTCAATTGCTTACCGCTAGTTCCTTGAAAAAATTAGAAGATGAATGTTTGAGGTTAGAGCTGAATAATTATAGGGCCGATAGTTACGTGCCACCTATAAGAAGAAGTGAAGTGTGGAACTTTAGCTCACTTTTAGTCCGACTCCGCCTCTTAAAAATATTTCTCATTCCCACGGCCATCCCACCACTACTCGCCGAATGTCCACCGCTAGGAACAACAATGCTTTTGTCACTAGTTCTACATCCGCCTCGGTACCTTCTCTCGGTCGCTCTACTACTGCCATATCATACTTTTCTTCGGTAAATAGGTCTTCAAGTAAAACGCCGAATTCTGCTCTTAGATGTTGGAATTGCGATCAAACGATGCATACTTCTCATAATTGTTCTCGTCCCTAAGCCTTGTAGTGTTACGGGTGTGGTCGCAAGGGAGGGACCCGGCGCGACTGCTCATAGCACTGTGGGATTCCATCAAACCGTCGGTAGGGTTTTTGGACTGAGACGAAACCCCTACGTTGCCCTTAGTCTCGGATTCTTCCTTTCAGGATCTAAACGCTCAATCCCGTTCTGTCTCAGAGTTCTTGTGTACCAATGGTCTGCTCGACTCCGGAGTCATGCGTACCATTTTTGGTGGTCCCCGTTGGAACAGTTTACGTTCTCTACGCCATAGTATGTTCCTATATTCCGCGACGGTTTATGGACTTTTGGTTTCCATCCTCTCGCTTCCGTATATTTCCACTATCTTAGGCCCTTTCCGTGATGCGAGGTTCTGTTTGTTCTTGTAATTTCGCTCTGTTCGACGCTTCATTTTAATGCCAAACTCACTCCTAAATTCCTTGGTCCCTTCTCTATCCGTAAAATTGCTTCTCCCTAGACTTATGAATACTCTTATCCTTTCGGAACATTCTTATGTATTTGGCACGTCAAATAGTGTAAACTCTCCCATCCTAACAATCCTCATGTCCCTGATTTAACTTCGTTTACTTTCTAACGACGAAAACTTGTAAACCACTCTTTTAATCCTCACGTATCAAATTTATATGTCGATTTCGCTTTACCTTAATATTTTCTTCTCGGATTTTATGATCGTTTCTAAATTTTTTTTCTCTTCCTTCTTTCTTATCACTCCACATCACATTCCATTTTCTTTGACTGATTGTAATTGACATCGGTCCCTGTTATTTACCTACTTCTTTCTTGATTCTCTTCCTGCGGTATGTGCTTTCTAGGCGTCGGCGTGGATCAATGTAGTAAGCGTAAGACTACGGATCCTAAGGTCCTGGGTTCAAATTCCGACACGGCCGACTGCTTGAAAAATGACAGGTGAGCATTTTTCACAAAAATTACGCCCTTGTTCGGATGAGAGGTTAAATGGGGGTCCCGTGTGTGAGTGTTGTCACGCACGTTAAAGATCCCTACCTTGCCTGGAACGGCAAGGGTTCGGCAAAATTCTAAATTTCCAGGCAACAAAAAACTCGCCTCCTGGCCAATGTAGTACCTTCTGGTGGAGCATTGGAAATATAAATGCACGGTATGTGCTTTCTAGACCTTCCTCTTTTTTCCGGAAACTACGTCTCAGTCGACTTTTCGGTATATTTAGCTATCCTTTTCTTCTATTATCCATTTGCGACGATTCCTTGATACCACAGTTTGAAGTACAAACTTTTTCCAGCTTTCTTGTCGACTACCTAGCGTACTTGAGGTTTGTCCGTTATGTGTTTTTTAGGCTACTACTGTCGATTTTTATTCCCGGTTCGTTTTTTGGTTTTGTTTTTCTGCAGGGAAGTATTTCTATTCTTGAGGTTGAGACTCTAATGTTTCTTTCTGAGATACAGCCGCCCTTCTGGAGTTTTCCAGTGTTGATGCCATTCCACTCTTGCCCTTCTTGACTATTACCCTATACCTTTCTTCTTCCTATAGTTTTCTACATTCCTGGTTGTTTCCGGTGCTTTGGAACTTCAAACCGGATAGCTCTTTTTATCTTTTTTTTCTTTTTGGTTCTCGTTTGTTGGCTAATAGGAATTTCCTGTTTGTGGCTACCGTTTTTGTATTGCTTAATCGTTGTCTTGCTTCCTATCTCGACCTTTTAATTTTGTTGGTGGAGGGAGAAATTGTTACATTCCATTTCGTACTTGTAAGTTTTACTGCCTCCTTGATTTAAAGACCATTTTAGTTTTTACTTATTTAAATATACGGGATAGATGCACTTCGATCATTACAAGTATGTAGTAGCTCAGTTAGGCAACTAACTTTGCTAGCCATTCTATTTAATTTACGAGTCCGTATTTGATATATTATACTTTGTGGTTCCTTATCAAACCATGTGTTTGATAGTCAAGAATTTCCTGAATGCTGCTGTTAAAATAAAATTGAAAGCCGCTTTTTGGATCGTTAGTGACTGTATGTTCTAGAAGTGGTTGGCATAAGTCTTGTTTGTGTTAAATCATATAAACCCAATCGGGCAGTTATCAAATTTCGATGGACAAAATTTACTTTCCTTTAGATGACTTTCCGGAATTTTAATCCACATTTTTAGGTTTAGGACTTCCGTCCGCATTCTTAAAGAGTCGAATTGTAAACTCCGGCGGTTGTAGTTTTTTGAACCATCATTTACTTGGCCCTGATACAGAAATCTCCCATTATTTATACTATATTTCCTTGCCTGGTGTCAGGAGTATGTTAGATTATGATAAAATTAATCCATTTCAATTACTAAAAACTTTTCCACGATAATCAACGGGTAAAGACTGTGCCCTATACTCGGATGTAAATCATCCCAGTATAGGGGGTGCATGAGTTACATTTTGTACATATTAATATACCATGATTTGTGTATAGTTTCAAGAACTTTGTTGGTTGTTTTGCAGAGGAAAATGGTTCAATCTGACGAGCTGCAATAACTGTAAAACCGGTTTTTGGAATTTTCTCGTTTCAAAATAATCAACAATTTATATTAATTTTCGTCCACTATGCTCGAACTGTTTTCCTAATGCTAGACAAAAATATTCATTATCAAATAGGCTTCTATTTATATTCATACCTAAATTAATTTTTTCCTGTTTTCTATTGTATGTGTATAAATATTTTATCCTCCATTTTAATTTGGTTTTTAATTGTTATATTAAACAGACTAGTGTTCTGTCCACACGTATATGTTGCATGCGCATTTATTAGTCTTTTTTTCAGGACAAATTGGGTTGTGTGTTGCTTTGTTTTGTCCTTCAGATCCCCCCCTCTCACGCTCTTCACCGACTGTGTTAGGGAAGCATTCGCTTTCTTGCTTTCCTTTCTCAGTGTGTTCCCGTAGTTCGGGAGAGTTCATTTCTTCTTTTTGTTTTCTAACCGGCCCGCTTGTTTTACCGGTAACAGTGCGTGCGCGCTTCCGTGCGTAGGTTCGTTTGTGCGTGCGAGTGTGCGTTTGTGTGGGGTGTTTACATGCGTGCGTGCGCAGAGCGTGTTTGCGTGCATGCGTACGTGCTTTGGGTGCGTGAGTTGGTGCGTGCGTGTGTGCACATTTGCGTGTGCTTCTTTGTGTGTATTTGTATGTGTATGTGTGTGTGCATATGTGTGTGCGTGTGAGGTGGGTGTGTGTCTGTGTATGTGTGAGTGGGGGGATACATACACACATTCATACAAACCATACTTGTAAGATAAGTGTGAAAGTTTAGTTTCAAGTAACTGTAGAAAAATAAGCTAGTTGGTTTGGCGCAAAAATAAGTCCTTCACATCATTAATACTTTGAAATTTTATTTTCGCTTAACCTGCTTATTAAACAATTTTCTTATTTATAAGATTATATCTATCTTTTTTTGGGAAATAAAAAAACTTTATTTAGCGGTACAATAAAGAATAACAATTATATAAAATGTTATCTGATTTTAGTAGCTGGATTTCTAGGTCAATGTTGTACGTAACATTCATTGCAGAAGCTTTTAAATTTTATTTCATTTCGTGCCGTTCCCTGTACATAATTCAATTTCTAGCTAAATTGATGTTCCTTTGTTGTACCATTATAAATCAATTTATCTCATTATCAAAGTCAGTGCTGTAATAAAGCTTTTTAGAGGATCTAATGCACGCTCGCTTTCTATAAGTCTATATAGGAATTATTTCTCGAATAAACTTTAGTAGATATAAAGGAACATTGTCATTGATTTTCCATTTATTTATACAAGTTTATATTCACCATTGGACGTGTCTTACATGCTGAATTAACGTTATCTTAATTATTTTTACTCTAAAAAGGCCGGAGTAAGGTGACAGTTGATTGGTGTACCGCATAACCTTCAGTAGTACGGTGAGGGTTATATGAAAGTAAATATAATACTCTTAGGGGTGTACATGTTTTGACACTACTACTAAATTCTTTGGAAGGTCTTTAAAATCCATTGTCTGTTTTGTCTTTGAGCGCAAACCAACCTGCGAAAAAAACTATTAAAACCTACTCGTAAGGTGGAAGTTCTAAGTAACTGTTTGATTGTTCTGGCTGCTGCTGGAAATCGATGGAACCTTGCTTACACATTTTTTACCTTCTACTAGTTTAAAATAAACACAAAAAAGAACTCGACATCGTGCATACCTATCCTATATAGTAAAACTTGATTATAACAGTATATAACAGTAGAAAAACTATGATCTACCTCTAATTGGTCAAAATATCTGTTTCGCTAAAAGAAAAGTACTTATTCTAGAAGATAACGGTATCAAATATATATATATATATATATATATATATATATATATATATATTACAGTAGTTTTAAATTAAATCAAAAATATAATATAAACGAAGCAATTTCAAAACACCCTGTATAAAGGAACAACCAGAATTTACGGGCGAAACTTATTCCAGTTAGTTCATTTTTAAGTATCAGGTATTAACGAAATTTTACAAATAATGAATGAAATTTAGGTAGGTTTGCAAAGAAATAAATGCCATTAATTTATTAATTTAATTGAATTTAATTGAACTATTATTGACCTATAATATGCATAAAAGCCTGTAAAAACCCAATAATACCAAGGTGAAAAGTGTTGCTAACAAACAAATATATCGGTGGAGTAGAAATACACCGAACTCCAACTCGTGGAAGTGTTGTGGTAAAACGGTAAAACGTCAGTTAATTAAACACCTGCGTATTTTCTAAATGTCAAGTTCTACTTAATTTTTAAAGATAGCAAACGGTTACAGAGAATATTGGGTAAACCGTCGCATGTGTTCGAAGTAAATACTAATGAGCGGTTATTTAAAGCACGTAAGAAGTCTACGTGGGTTTAAACAGCAGAGGGTCCGGAATATCGATTTTCTACCACTCAAACCAGGTTAGAAAGAGAAGTAGAAAGCGCATAAGCAAGAGACAACGATAGTATAGGAGGGACTTGTAGGACGTCAGTAAATATACGATTGGTCGATATAGTTAGTTGAACGCGAGACGAATACAAGCATAGTGTATATTAATTTTCAGAAAATAGCATAACGACGCGCTGAAATTTGCAGACTTAAAAATCGGTTGAGCAAAATTTTAAGAAGGTGTTGTTGTAGATGGGGATTTTGGATGAAAAGGCGGCCAG
Organism: Platerodrilus igneus; assembly: GCA_036346225.1. NCBI lineage: Eukaryota > Metazoa > Arthropoda > Insecta > Coleoptera > Lycidae > Platerodrilus > Platerodrilus igneus. Next base: position 1,238,862 of record JARFIW010000149.1, on the reverse strand, counting down.
GAAGTGGCAGCCTAAGTGTATAAATGTTTTTGGAAAACGTGTGAAGGCCCTTAATATTTCGATCGCTTCAAACGACGTATGACAGTATCACGAGTTGTAAATATTATAAAATCATTTAAATTATATTGCATGGTGGTAGCCTCTTAATTAGTACGCGGTTAGTGTGCCGAGATTACATTTTTTTAGTTGAGATATCACCTATAATTTTAACAAACTCGTGTCGGGACATTAAGTAACGTGGTTTGAAGTAACTAATTGTGAAAGACGTATGTTTAAATGGAATTTGAAATTTGGTTACACCGTGAAGGCAGCGTTAGCAGTTCAACTTAGATGGAATTCGTCTAGTAATAGCGAGAAACGGCCTGCAGACCAGATAGAAGAAATACATACCATCATCTACAGAGCGGAGATGTTCTAGAAATTCCAGGTAACGATTTGAGATTGTGTTGTTATAAACTATGAAACTATGTATATTGGGTGATGTGTGAGAGTGATTTTGAAGGTGTCGTGGATTATTTGCGTATTGAACATAATACGTGTAAATAACTTTATTATGGTATTTAACTAGAAATTTGAAGGTGTCTAGAAAGGTCTTTACCGTTCCATCAGAACGTGAAATTTTTGTGAAGAGTACATGGCTTTGTTTTTTTAATTTGTTGTAAGAGTATGCAAAGTAGAAGGGCATACATTATGCATAATTAACTGGGTTATCATGAGCTCACCATACTCCAGAGTTTACTTAGATTTAAAATAAATTATATAAGAGAAATGGAAAATAAAATATTATTCAGGGCCCATTTATTGATTTGAACCTGCGACCATTGATTTGCCGGATCAACGCTCTACCAACTGAGCTATGCAGCTGATTGGCTAGAGTGTGTTAATTTATACTACTGAAGCTTGTTCTCTTTTCGATTTTCAATTACGTCTTGCATTTAAGGAAATTGAATCTAGTTATATACATAATTCATGTAGTATAAATTAACACACTCTAGCCAATCAGCTGCATAGCTCAGTTGGTAGAGCGTTGATCCGGCAAATCAATGGTCGCAGGTTCAAATCCTGCTGTGGCTGTTCTTTTAGCGGTTTTCAATTACCAGTTCGATTTGAAATGGTAATTCAACTTTAAATACAAAGTTGGGTTTTCATTTCATCTTAATAACTACTATATATATATATATATATATATATATATATATATTATTATATATATTATATATATATTGCTGTAATTATAGGGTTAATTTAGGGGTAGGTTAAGTCATTGGGATCGTAGAATAAGCAAGGGAAACTTCCAAGCAACAGAAGCACGAAATTATAGATTTTAGGAGAGTAAATAGGTTATTATAAAAATTATTAGTTGTGAACACACTGTATATAGCAGTACAAACAATTAAAACACATATCCAAGTGTAGCTGCTAACAGCGATTAGAATTTAAAAAAGTAGCGAAGCGCATTAAAATTAAATCAGTGAAAAACCTGCATGAAGTGGCTAGATGAACATTTATAAAGTGTGTAAAGATATTATCGTAAACGCACGCAGAAATTATGCTTTATTTAAAAGCGTACGTGATCTAAGAGAATCGCAGTTGTTCGAAAGTCCAATTTATTTGGAAATAAACAAATACCAAATTTATTCAATTTAGATTAGAATAAAGCTAACAAACAAGACTACGTGCTCGATATGTACGAAGTTCCTGGGATTCCTGAAGTAAATATAAGATAGGACAATTGAATTACGTAACTTCAAGCACCGAGTCTCACAATTAAAACACATACAATTGGTAAATTTTCCCAAACATAACAGGTGTTAATATACTTGGCCTAGCACGTGAAGCCAGCGAATCACAAACAAGAGTGGGACGATCTTATAAATATCTGGAGAATTGAATATTAAGTTAGTATACTTTGAAACTGGGCAGTGACTATAATTAAAAGTGCCAAAGACTTACGTAAATAATAAATATTTGTTAACAATGAAATTATAAAGTGTTGAATTGTGAAAATTATGCCGTATTTCTGAGACGTAAGTAAATAAGATTTAGGAAATTATAACATTTCTAATAATAAATAAAACAGGGCTCTGGATGTCGATCTAAATTCCTCTCTAAATGTCGATCTGAATGTCGATCTGAATGTCGATCTGAATGTTGATCTAAATTACTCTCGGAATGTCAATCTGAATTTACCATCTCAATTACGATAAAAAATACAATCGTAAACTACAAGTAAAATAATGTTACGATTCCTGTAGAACTTCAAATTACGAGACGCTACGATCAAAATACAATTTTGGAGAATGTTGCCTGGTCAAGCAAATTGATGATAAATAAACGCATCAATAACAATTTGGATATCGACTTCAATTCTTGGGAGCACATATGAAAATTATTCAGGTTAGAGATTTTGATATGATTTATTTTTGAAACTGTTTTATCTCAAATATTTTTGATATGATTTATTTTATACTGTTTTACCTCAATTATAATTTAAAGTGTAAAATCCGACAAATTGGGGGTTTCTTGCAAAAGTTTTATGAAAAGTTACAGACAGCTTGAAACGTTTCAATAAGTCTTTAAAGGTAGTATAAATCTCGTTTTGCTGGCTTGATTTTGTAATAATTTGACAGATGTATATGATACAAAAAGGGAGACAATAGTTAAAGGAGTTGTAAATATTCAATCATTATACCATGTATCATAGAAGTGCTTTATTTAATTGAATCAGATAGTCAAGGCAAAAGATAATTATAAATTTACATTTTCACAAGTGTTTGAGTGGTATAAGGGGCTGTGAGAGAATAACAGGGGTTAACACAGCATTATTATGGTGACCCAAAGTTAGGGGCAAGAACACCACTAAAAATAAATTAAAAATTGAAAAGGAAAATTAATATTTTAAAAATTTGTAGAAACGAGAAATTTAAAACTTTAATTTTGTAAAAATACGAGTAAAAATTAATCAAAAAACGTAACACAACGTTAGTAGTCCTCCCTAATAAAAAGTTCCACACATCATTATTACGATCAATCACAGTTATCAAAATAATACAAAAACAGTTTGAGGTTTACAAGCTGTAGAACAAAATTTTAAACGACTTACGTTTTTGGTCCTCTCCAGAACTTCACCGACACAAGGTAGGAATCGCTGCAAATAAAAAAATCCAACTTGTTGAAAAAAGCTCCCTAACATTAACAACTTTCACGAGACTAGTATATCACATCCACATTTTTTCTTCCGCGACCGAAACGCAGTTGTTTTCACTAACAGTTCCGAGTATGAATACCGTCACGTTAAATATCGTACCTGTTTTCAACGTCCTATTATTGCATGTCGATCAAATTTGCAAGTCTCTTTCGGATGCCTGGTATTTAATAATCTAATGTGAAGTTATATCTTCTTTTACTATCCGTGGTTTTTTATATGTTTTACGTTTCAAAGCTTATTACTTGCTATTTCGTTCTCAAGAATTGGGCGTCTAAACTGTTTTATTGTCGAAGTCATAGCCAGCCTTTCCGTGTGAACCCTCATTCTTTTCCACGACTACACATTGTAGCATTAATGGCAACATTATTCTTTTCGTTCTCAAACCATTTTTATTGCTATTTTTATGGTTAAAGTTTTTTGAATCCGTGTGAATTTGTACAAATAACTTTATTATGGACGAAAATACTAATTATATCTAGTAAGTAACAAATTCAAGGGCGTTTTAGAAACAAAAAAACTGAGCAAGTATGCACCCCCGTAAATATTGCCGTATAATTTAAAACAACAAACTAAAAAAGTTTATACACCGTAATTAAAAATAATCTATATTGACTCAGCAAGCAGTTAATGCTAAACAATTTTACACAGAGGCAGAAACCTACATAATCTAAATACTTACTTACTATATTGATGCAGACTAAGTTTGTTCTGACTATATACTAAAACATTCAAATACACAAAAAAAGAAACCAGCTATTTAGAATAGTACATTTAAAAACAGAACAATAAATAATTAGATAAAATCTTAGTCTCAAGTATTGCTCCTAATATTATTAAAAGTTTGTTTACCTGCAGGCCACTCAAGAGTAAATAAACACTTGTATGTCATTATCATCTAATATTTCTTACCTAAGGCTGTGAAGGGTATTACATCCAGACAAAATATGCTGTACCGATTACATAAATTCCTGTGGTACAATGAAGCAAACCTGTTTTAAGAAGCGATATATATTTAGTACAAATTCAGACAGTAACGTAAAAAGAGAAAGCATATATTTCATGATAAGAATTTGCAACAGCCTGATTTAGCAGGTGAACCACAGCGACCAAGCACTAAATATCTAGTGAACTCATTTAACCAATGTCGTTATAAAGCAATTTTTCGACGAAATAATTCCTTTCCGCTACCTAATATTTTCTTAGGTAACGTGCCAACGTTACACTTAAAAACCGGAATTTGCAGAGGAATCTTTAAAACTTACCTGTTAGTATTTGAAACATTATGATAAAGACAGAATTTGTATAATTTAGTTTCACGCAAATGATTCCGTTTCTATACATTATAATTTGAATTAGGGCCGCTATACTTGCGGCCACGTCCCCAATGCTCCACCCGGAGGTACTACATTGGGTTTAAACGCGAAAAATAGTCGTGCTCCTAATTTATTCTTACTTCATAGTTGATTCACCCTAAATAAAAACTAAATAAAAATCTAACAAACCTAAAAATCTAACAAACCTAACAAACTCTAACAATCTAATAAACCTAAAAATCTGACAAAACTGGAACAAAAACAAAACAAAAACTAAAAACAGGGTTGTAAATAATGGTATCCCTAGCGCTGACTTTCGAGTGTACCCGATCAACAAGCAAAAATGAGAGGGGGAGGGATCCGTAATACCGGATAGCAGACGCCGGTTCTGCTTACCAGTGCGACCTGAAGGGTCGTCTTAAAACTATCCAAATCTAGCTAACCAATTTAAATCCATCCCTAGCTTTCCCTATCGTTCCCTAACTGATTTACATTATGATTACAATCTTCGCAATTCTGCTCGTCCTTCCCAAATATATACTGCAACCAAAATGGCGACAGAACGTCAAACAAAACAAATAAGCCACATAATACATGCTATATATAAATAAATATAAAGTGTAAATATAAAATATAAATAAATATAATTATGTAAATATATAAATAAATGTTTAATAAGCGTTAAGCATATAGCAGTGCACAAAATAGCGAAAGCATCACCCTATTTATCAGGTGCACTCGCACAAGCATTATGTCGGCTAGCGCCTTTACACATCAAACGTGCTTCTTAAATTATTTCAAAACTACTAATTAATGTAAATCAATGCTTGTGCGAGTACAGCCGCCACATTTTAAGTCTTACCTCGATAATAAAATTCTCCAGCATCCGAAGATCTGGTCGTCTGTAACTTACTTCTAAAGGTGGGACGGGGTGCACTGCTAAAGTCCTGGTAGGTATGCACTAAATGTTTTTGGGGGGATCACAATCACTATCACTATCACTTCACTTTCAAGTCCTGGGGGGATGCGCGGTTGCACTCTGTTTTATTATCCTTGTTTACTTTATTGATTTAATTTAATGAGGGTTTATGATTTATTTGTTATTGTTTATTTGGTATTATTTATTCCCGATTTTCCGCACATAATTATGAAGATAGGCAGTGATTGTATTAGGGGTTTCTCGTGCATATTGGACATTTTGGTATAATTATGTTTTTTTTTTTTTTTTTTAATATCAGGTTTTGGTTATGCTCGTATCCTTACTCACGCCAAGTCAATCTAAAAATTTTCAATCCTCCCACCAACCCCACCGAATTTTTACACGCGGTCGTCATTGATTGTCTAATCTCGCGACCCTTCCCGCGAATTCTTTTAAGGCTGTCCAGAACGCCTTCTGGTTAACCACTTCCCCGACTTCCTCTAGGCTCTTTGGCCATGCCAGACCTAGGATAGCTAGTTTGCTATCAGCCAACCCTCGATTTCCCGCCTCAAGCGGGCAGTCGAAGAGCACGTGCTCTGCGCTTTCCGCGCCCTCACCGCATTCGCAGCGGTCGCTATTGGTTAGACCGAACCTTTGTAAATACGCCTTCAGGGCGCCGTGCCCTGTTATCAACTGCACCATTTTGTGATCGAGCTTAACCTCGATCTTACCTCTGGCTTCTATGCTCGGTATGAATTTGTGGGTCAACCTGCTCGTGGCAGCGTTGTTCCACCTCTCTTCCCATTGTCGAATTGATTTTTCGCGCAGCTTTCTTTTGATTAAAGACCTCGGTATCGACGAATGTGATATTCGAAAGTCGCCCGTCGCGGCCTCTTTAGCTAATTCGTCAGCCCTATCGTTTCCTACGTTACCATTGTGCGACCTGACCCAACAGAACTTTAAACGTCGAAACTCTAGCGCCGTACGCGCTATCCTCCAGACGTCCGCTTGGAGATCTGTCGAGGTGTTCATGTTTGTTAAAGCCGTTAGCGCCAATTTACTATCACTGATTATATAATACTCGTCTCTGCCCGTATGGTTTATTACGTAATCGATAGCCTCTCGTATGGCTACCAATTCGCACTGGAAGATAGTGCACCAGTTCGCGAGTTTGGTTTGAAACCGAAACACCTCCCTTTCCTGCTTATACACGACAAACGCCGCGCCTGCTTGCCCATCGTCCATACGTGAACCGTCCGTATAAATTCTGATACCCATCGCGTCTTCATCACCTTCGACAAACTCGATCCTCTAATATCAGCCGGGTGCCCTAACTCAGATACAACAATCTTTCTTGCAATTTCCTATTACCAAGATTAAGATCTTCGATAATTTCGCGCCCTTTTCCTATATTTATTAATCGTCTATCTCTAATCTCCTAACGACATATTCGATAGGGAGACCTACTGATCACCAGGACAGCCTCCGTGGAGGTGGTCCTGTACGCCCTCGCCGCTTTTACCGCGGTTATGCGTTGTACGCTCGTCAATTGACGCATCTCCCGGACTTTACAACCTTCTGCCCATACAGAAGCTGCGTACAGTATTGCCGGCTCAATTGCTCCGGCATAAACCGTCCTCAGCGATTCGCCCTGAAACCCCACTTTATTTTAGCCGCCGCCATCATTTTATTTGATATTTCGCCGCCCTTACTTTTTACGTATTGTACGTGCGCTTTCCAATTTAATTTATTGTCGATCTTGACGCCGAGGTAGGTAATACAATCTTTAAACGGATTTTCTCCTCCTAGCTCTAACCTAGGAGGTCTCTGTCCTGGTTTCGTGCCGAAATAAAGCGCCTCTGACTTCGCCGTGTTAAATTTTAATTTTACCGCCTGCGACCATTCGTGTAATTTATTAAGCGCCTCGTTCGGTTTTGTGCGCATATCCATTAACAATCTCGATCTTACAATTAAAAGTGTGTCATCTGCAAACCCGACGATTGAGCATCCTGCGGGCAACTTGACCCTAAAGATGCTCTCATACAACAACTTCCAAAATGTGGGACCAGAACATGACCCTTGCGGGCATCCCTTTCCACCTCACGCGACAGAACTTCACCCGGAATTTCAACCTGTGCTAATCGCCCCGAGAAATAGCTCTTGACCAAAGACATCAAGTTTCGCGGACAACCCCTACGATCTAACTCGCAAACGATTAATGGCCACCAGGCAGCATCAAATGCTCCTGAAATGTCCAAAGCAACAACGACACAGTACTCTTTGGCATCTCTTGCCTGCTTAATTTCCCCGACAACGAACTCTAACGCGTCGATAGTCGACTTGCCCTCCACGAAACCAAACTGTCGGTTATTAAAACCGCCGCTGTCTCGCACTAGGTGTTCAACACGCGTAGTCATAACGCGATCTAAAACTTTCCCCAGCACCGGTAGCAAGCTAATTGGACGATAGCTGCCCGGATCTGACGCATCCGCCTTTTTAGGTTTGGGTATAAATTTCACATTCTGGATTTTCCAGCAACGCGGAAAACGCCCTTTCTAAACAAAGATTAAACAACCCAACAAAGACACACGGGGCTAACAGGCACGCCTGCAGAGCTGCGTCTGAAGTGATTCCATCATGCCCCGGTGCCTTCTTAGGGTTCATCCTCCTAAGAGCCCTGACGACCTCGTGAACTAGGATTGCCTTATCGGCACCTGTTCCTTGCGCCTTTGCAGCTTCCCGACGTATTAAATCGTGCGACCCTTCATCCCCTCGGGATTATCCGATGGGAAAAATTTCTCTAGTAAATATTCCGCTGTGGTTTTAAAACCTTCCGTGTATTCGCCATTTGTTTTCTTTATATTACTGAGCGCGATTTTTGTTGTTTTCCTCTAATTACGCGGTATGCGGTTCCCCAGGGTTCTTTCTCTGAGTTTTGCGTGCAGAATTCTTTAAATTTATTCGTTCGCGTTTCTTCTATTAATATTTTATATTCGCGGTAACTTTGATTATATTCTATTCTCCGTTGTTCTCTTATATCTCCCGAGGCGCGTTGATAGCGGCGCCTTAGGTTACGCGTTTCTGCCCGCTTGGTGGTTAGTTCCCGGGTCCACCAGGGTACGCTGTCTTTAAATGTTTTCTTTTCGGCATGGAATACGACGACGCGTCTACCACCGCGTCGTTTAATTTTTCGCGAGTGTTTCTACTTCGTCTGCCTCTCGGCAGTTAAATAGCTCATTTTCGAGCACAGGATACTTTCGCCAAATTTTTGTTTAAATCGCTCCCAATTTGCTTTTTATTACAGAACCGCGGAAATACAGTTAGCTGCTCGTTTGCACTTGTTTTGGTTTCAACGTCCCATGTTATTAATTTATGATCAGAGAGCGTTTCCTCGTCCGACCTTAATTTCCAATTACAAATCGTTTCTAACATTTCGTGCGAGACTGCAGTAATATCTATAAAACTGCTGCCTCTATGCGTCTCAAACGTAGGTAAATCATTAGTGTTTATCACACTAAGATCCCATTCCGTAAAAGATCAGCAACCTGCGAGCCTCTATCGTCTTCGATAGGGCTGCCCCATAGTGGCGACTTGGCATTAAAATCTCCCCAATGACTAGATTTTTATTTCTGCCGATTTTACGAATAATATTATCTACTTCATTTATCAAGTCTTCGGTTTGGGATTTTCCGCCGGGAATCGACCGGCGGGAGGTACACGCTTATTACATAGAACGCATTTTCCCTGATTTGATTTCGGCCGTCGTTACAAACTCGTTCGATAAATTATTTAATATAATTCCGGCGCACGTTCCATTATTTATTATTATCCGCTACGCGGTCGTTCACTATTCGCGTTTAAGACGGTAACCCCTCCCAAAACCTGTTATTTTGTGGCCATACAGGTGCGGTTCCTGTATAAACCCGATGTCGATATTATTTTCGATGAATAACTTTACGAAGTTATTTGTTGCCCTCTACCTTTCCCGAGATTTAGTTGCGCGAATTTAATCTTCTTGCTTCTTATGGACTTTGTTTTATCTTCACAGTCCATAATCGATGTTTCGTGTGATTGCGTGCTTCAGACGTTGCATCGTGGGGCATCTACTCGACTTGGCGTCGTGGCGCGTATCGACCTTCGCGCCACCGCCAGTTCTGTCGTTTGCCCTAGCGCAAACCACACAGCAGGGGACTGCCTTCCGGCAATTCTTGAATTCATGCCCGACCTCGGCACAGTTACCGCACCACTGTACCTTCTCCCTGCACTCCATCGATCGATGGCCGTACTCGTAGCACCGGTAACACTGGGTCATCGAGAAGTGGTCCCGGCCCATACTCTTCGCCACCTGAGGTTAATAGCATCAGCTAATATACGTCTTCGAAGTGTGGGGTCACTTCGAAGACTACGTTGGCGAAGGGATCTCTAGGGCCCTTTCCGCCAAACCTGAACTTCTCTCTCAGGTGGTCTTCTAGCTTCAAATCGCCGAAACGGGGATTCTGGCTCGCAATCAACCGCACGAGCTCTTCAGCCTTCATCCCCGCTTCGACCCCGGAAGAACGACCCGTGGACGTTTCTTCTCGATGGTCTTCGCCACGAGTTCTTGCAGTTCCGCCGACCTTCAACTGCAGTTTCTTGGCGTCGTCGCGACCTGCGCACTCCACAACGACACCGCCCCGGCGCGTCCTACGAGCTCCGACAACAACAAACCCATCTCGAGCGGGATCGACCTTCTGCTTCAGGGTCGTCATCACGTCGTCCTTCTGGCCTGGCCTGGCGTCGACCCTTACAGCAAACGTAGGGGCAGATCCTGAAGCTGCAGCGGCGTAGGAGACCTTGCGCTGCACCGACGCACCCTGACTCTGGCCTCCTGAAACGACAGAATTCACCGCCGGACTTCCCCAACAACACTTGCTCTCCTGAACCATCTAAACAAAGACGCAGCGCCCTAACCATACCTATCAGTTGGTTCGTCACGTCACGGATATCATCCACGGCGTGCCGAACCATCTTCCTATCCTCCACGACGATAGTGGCGGAGGTCGTCGGTACCTTCCCATAGACGGCAGCGTGCGCCTTCCTCACCCTAAACTTTAAGAGTTCCAGCTCATCGAGGTCGCTAGCATTAACGCTACCGTTGCTGCTAGTCGACATCGTGCGCTGGGCTCTCGAAGTAGAGGGCAATTCTGGCGCCGCGACCACCACGGGAGGCCCCTGACCTCAGACACGACCGCCGCAGACGCAGGCTCCTTCCCTACCTCCTGTACCTCCTCCTGAGTTTCTAACAAGAAGTCCTTTAGCACTACCTTAGCTGTTTCCCCAACAGCGCCCTCCGCTGCCGACCTAGAAGACTCCGACCGATCGCCCCTCTTCCTCCTGGGCAGCGGCTCTTCATCGCGGTGGACCACCATGCTGACAAAACTAGCAATAAAAATGACACCTAAAACGCCGCTCAAAAAACGTCCTAACCGTTACGACGCTAAAAAAACGACGCTAAAAGAACGCAAAACGTTGGTCCAATAAAAATGTTTTGTTTAAAGGTGAACCGTAAACAACCTTGTATTTATTAAAACTTCAACCGCCCAATTAAATATCAAATTTTAACAAAAATACAACAAGCACTAAGCGTCAAAATAACAACTAGAATCAAATAAATTTCCTAACGCAATAAAAATATCTCGATTTAAAATGTACCGTAAAGAACGCTATTTATTTATTTTAAATTTTTAAACCGCCAAATCAAATTTAAATAAACTAATTACTTCAAAATATTAAAATATATAATTTATAAATAAGAACACTTTATTTTTAAATGTGTAATTAGCAAAATAAGGTCGACCGCAATCGGAATGTGGTAACCGGAAATGACCTTTCACTTTATCGCTTGGTAACTAGCACAACCCGTAACTGATACACCGCTTAATTACACCAAAATCGATTTTAAAGGAACTTTTAAATACGCGTGAACTTAAATTACGGAAAATTTATATTAAAATTGTTTTAAAATTTACAGTTTTGAGTTATTTATTTGATTTAAAAGGGCTTAGATTTTTGTTTTTGGTTATTATTTTATTATACGCGCACTATAAAAATTCACACACTTTTTAGTTGTTTTACCCGGTTTTTACTTGATTTAGGCGGATTTTATTTTAAATTTATTATTAAAATGCCTTTTAAGTTATTTCGAAATTGTTTTTGAGTATTAGTTGAGTAGACCTTTGTTTTATTAACCCGAAATTTATTTAGATTATTTTAAAACGCGGATTTGGTTTAAATTACAAAGAAGACGCGATTTATTTAGTTTTTATTTAGTTTAAATTCTGTTTTAAAATTTTTATTTTACTGCCCTGTATTTAAAATTTGATGGCACACAATTATAAAAATAAAACACAATAAAAAGCAAAGCTTCAAATAAAATAATACAACAATAAATAATATAAACCCTAGATAAAAACTTACTGTTATTGCTGAAGCGGGAGCTCGGCAAAAACACGTCCGCTCGCTTCAAGCGGCAACTAGAAAGTTCCGTTTCTATACATCTTAATAAAACAGGACCCGAACTATTAATGCAGCTTTTAAGCGCTTTTAAGAACGATTTTAATAGCACTAAGAGAAAGGTAGCAGGGGTCCTTTCGTTTATTAACAATGAAGGAAAGTTTATTACGATCACGATAACTTTACACAGATATCTCATTAAAACGCGAAATCTGCGTAATTATTACAACATCCGTGACTAATTTTCGAAACAGGAAGTAGAAAGATTGAGAAAATGACGAATTTAGTTTGTTTTATTATACATACACGGAAAAGATTTAATGAGAAGGTGGTCATTCATTTTACGACACCAAACATATAAGTTTAGAGTAATTTATCATTCATTTTACGGCATGCAATATGTAACATAGATCTTTAAATAATTATGAAGCATAATTATTTTTAAGAACTACGGAAATTGAACGATTTTCGATATAAACACTCTTGATACAAGATAAACTGCTAATTTTAATCGATTAAAAATAAATGCATTTTTTAAATTGATAAATTTCAACGTCAAGATTAGTTATAAATGGCGATTTGAAGTGGCACCGGGAAGTATTTAATGCCGTTATTTACAATGGAATGAGATTTTTATAAGCGCTACTTGACAATACCAACTATTAGTATAATTTTGTTTTTGTTTTGTAATCTAATAAAATAACAGTAAATTAAGCTAGAATAAGATTTTAATTTTATCAAAATTATTTGTCAGGGGGATAATTTCCAGAAATTTTGAGGTCAAAGTTCGAATCACTTTAACCTTTACTAAATTATCCATCCAGCATCGTTGGACAACTACACTGACGACCGAGTTAATAAAAGGATAGGTATATTATAATATAAATAATATATAATATAAATATAAATATAATAAATATAAAATCGACAACATATTTTCCTGTGAACTAGCAAGACAAGGAAAGGGACGCGGTAATATAGTAATTTCATATTTTCTATTGCATCCTGGTTAATACAATTTGGCTTCCAACATAAGGTGGTGGTCACTGCAGCTACACTGCGACTACTTATAACGTCTGTTAGCAGAGCAATTACATTTAGTTTGTTTTCTGTAAATAATATCGCTTGCTGGTAGAAAATTTGGAAAAAAAATAAAGATTGACACCGCTACCGACACAAAAATGTTCACTGCTTTTATGGAAACTGATCGCGACATTGCCATACTGAAATCAAAATACTAAATGGAACTCATTTTGTACGAGCGTGTTGGATAATTGAGTTAGTTGACCGAAATAGCCAGAGAAGAACAACTATAGTCTTTGCAATTTCTAAATGGACCTGCGTCATTACCATTTGTGACGTCAAATTATAGCGACGTTGCCACTACCAAAACCCTATTGTCACATGACGATAATAGCGTCATCGGTAGAATAATAGATTGAAAATATTTAACAGCAGATAACGAATGTGATTTATTACTTTTCCAAAAAGTATTTTTTTGGATAAATTTCTATCGATAATATTGCAGATTAACGTCATTAATTATCAATATACTTTATTTACTTCTATATTTTTAGCATTGAGCATATTTTAAAAATAGTTGCGTATTTCTAATGCTCCTAATTTTATGGCCATTAGTATATTATACCAGACACGAAATAATAACCACAGTTATTCAAGAGGTTATGTTATTGGAATTACAATTTAAACGTTTTGATTACACAAATCGAAAAATAAAATGAACAAAATTACGATTCCATTTGTAAGTAAAATTCTCATTAACTTTGAATAATTATGATATATCACTTTAAAATAATCTTTTAGATTTGTCTGAAACCATCTACAAAGACCAAAGGTATGTTATGTACAATGCCAACGAAGGATTTAACACTTTCAAATCACCCTAAAATTTGTGGTGATCATTTTACTTCTGATTATTAGTATGCAACTGGATTGAATATGTCATGTTTTCAAAGCATTTCCAACAACTAAAACAATGTATAAGGATAAAGGCTTTAAAAGAACCAACTTTGAATTCTGTTGTTGAAGTATGCCATTATTCAAGAAAAGAATAACTGTTAGAGGATTGTTGATGTTCCCAGCAAAAATCCAAAATTGTAAGTTATCTCCTCAGTCAGTGTCGTAAGCTAAAAATGAAAACCTTATAGCCAAAAGATTCAACGACTAATCATTTCGATGCAATTCTTAAAGATATAAACAGAAGTTTGTTAAATATACAAAAGCATGAAGGGACAAAAATCTTCAAAAAATAGGCATTTGCTTTATTACTCTTTGAGACTATATAATTGTTGCAGGTAACAGAGTAGTTTGAAACAAATTTACAATATACAATATACAATATATATATATATATATATATATATATATATACAATATACAATATACAATTTACCATTTTTTGTAGATTGGTGTAATATAAAGACTTTGACCGTACCTGTATTTAGCACCTCCAAAGTTTAAGCTAGTGTAGTATTGACCAGTTCGTCGCCAGTGTGTTTATTACTTCCATTGAAATTGAAAGCTGTTAGGATACCTAAAATCCAATATCCTAAAGATGAATTTGCAGACCATGTTTTAAAGACGAGTCACTTAAGAATTTAACAAGTATTAAAAGCTTGTAATTTAACAATAAAATATATATGGTTGTACTTGTTTATTATACATAAAGTTTAAGATAGTTATAATTAAATTAGAAGTACATTGTATAAAAAGTTTTTTTAATTCTAAGTAACCATGCGTTTGGTTGAAATAGTTCAATTTGATTGAAAATCTGAATCACTGTCATCACCATCGCCAATGTTAATAATTAGAGGTCCATAATCTTCTTGATCAAATTTGATCTCATGTTCCTACCAATCTTTGATAATTTTTTCTGCATGTTCTATCGAATATGCCCAAATTTCTGGTGTTATTTTTTTTAATGCTTCTTTCCACTGTAAACAGTAAACTGTAAACAGTTTTCAACAAACCTCCCATCTCTTCCAGTGTGTCGGTTGTAGTAGCTCTTACTAACACCCCATACATTTTCAATTGCATTGAATATGCAGTGATACGGAGGCAATCTTAACACCTTATGTCCATATTGTTCGGCCACCAAATCCGCTTTAAAAATCTTTGGCGGTTTATGCCTAAAATTTTTAATAAATACTGATGTGTTATAAAGCACATAATTTTGACTTACATCGTGACAAGTTACATAAGCTTTGCTTAAAATCATTAATTCCATAAGAAATTGCTTATTTAGTAAGTCGCTCTACAATGTTACTTTTTTTTCTAGAAACTGTTAGATGTTTTATTAACAAGTATCATAATACGACATGTTGTCTAAAATTATTGCAAATGATTTTTCCAAATTCTTTAATAATTAATTTTCAAATTTTGTTCATTCACTTCTCTGCAGTAATTTAGGTTTTTTGTGGAAGAAGAGAAAAATCTATTTCAGCCCCATTTAGTAATTCATTAACATTTCGGGCATGTAATATTATGTTCCTTTGCTAGGTACGGCTTACGGCACCATTCTGAAAAAGCCATGTTTCGTCTAAAAACACAAAAATGCTACAGATTCTCTGCTTTTATTTTCGATTCTGGATAATATATCCAGAATCAAATTCCATTTATTCATAATATTTAGCAGTTCCATTAAACCTCTTCTTGGATTATCTTTCAGCCATTTAAATACAAGACTGTATACAGGGATCGTTCACTATACCATTAAAAAACTCGTCATGTTTTAAGTTCAACCATCAAGTATTAACAGAAACGTGATAAATCTAAAATAATTACATGTTCACTATAAATTTAACTGGAAAACGAATACTAACGATTTTCACACAGCCTATAAAGGTGATCAAACTAGCAACAAGTAGCATAGTTCTGGGTCTAAATGAATCTCGTTCATCGTCTTTGGTTATTAGAGTTCAATTTAATACTAATATGAGTTCTGAATAGCACTGTTTGAAGCAAAAACTAACCAAATATCATTATATAAAAACGGAAAATTTCATGAGGTCGTTGACACCAACTAAACAAGGAATGGTATATAACCTAAAATTTAAACGTCAATATTTAATATTTGGCTTTAAAATTATTGGCAACGTCGTAAATTGCTATTATTCAAACCAAAACTATAACATAAATATTGTACGGGATTAAATTGACAAACATCTACATAAATAGTTAGTACTTGGGTGACGTCGCGGATGACGAGGTCTATTTAGAAATTGCGAGCACTATACATGCATAACACGCCATTTCCTAGAGGGAGTAAGCAGATCTTGAAATCATTCCTGTTTTTAATTTATTATGCAGAACCTTCAGTTAATAAACTCCTTCCGTATCTTCCTATCCTGTGACACTTCTCTTGTTCCGTTAACGTCTATGTATCGCTTTATACGGGCCTTTTCATTCTTGAAGCTTTTGAATATCCTTCCCTTCACACTTGCATCCCCACATCCGGCTATGTCTTTCGTGACCTACCATTCCTTCTCGACCTACTTATACATTTATAATGTATAAGTAGGTCGAGAAGGAATGGTAGGCCACGAAAGACATGGCCGGACGTGGAGATGCAAGTGTGAAAGGAAGGATAGATAGTCAAAGGTTTTCAGAATGAAAGGGCCCGTATAAAGCAATACATAGACGTTTACGAAATAAGAGAATTGTAGCAGGATAGGAAGATCCGGAAGGAGATTATTAACAAAACCTGAAGGTTCTGCATAATAAATTAAAAACAGGAATGGTTTCAAGGTCTGCTTATTCTTTCTAGGGAATGGCGTGTTATGCATGTATTTATTTTCGTCTGGCTATTTCGGTCAACTAAATCAATTATCCAACACGCTCGTACAAAAGGAGTTCCATTTAGTATTTCGATTTCAGTATGGTAATGCCGCGATCTGTTTCCATAAATGCAATGAACATTTTTGTATCGCTGGCGGTGTCAATCTTTATTCCTTTTTCCAAATTTTCTACCAGCAAGCGATATTATTTACAGAGAACAGACTAAATGTAATTGCATTCTACTAACAGACGTCCTAAGTAGTCGCTCAACTCAGTTCTCTTTGCTGTCTTGCCTTTTAGACGCCTGTACAGCTTTAAACCATTAGAAACGCTTGAATAATTTTCAATTATCGCGTTTTCTTGTCAGAGTGTAATACGTTCCTTAATTGAGTATTACAGCTCTTTATAATTGATGGTAGTTTATACAACTTAAACTTCTAATGGCGTTTTTAAGTTTCGATATCTCATTGTTGTATCTACATTTACACCCAATCAACTAATATAGCTCAAGAGTTTATTCTTCGATGTATGTTTAGTTTAAATGAATTACTTCTACCTTATTACAGCCATAAATTGGTTGATCTTTGTCAGACATTGTACTATAAACCAGCAGTCAGGATAATGTATTCAAAATATGGCATTTCAAAACTTTAGTAAATCGAACGACATGAATTTATTATAGTATAAGCTGTAGCAGATATCACGCCATTTAATGAGATTTTAACCCCACAGCATTTAATGAAATCGATAACTTGTTTCAGTTTATATGAAGTTCCATTACACAAATTAGCGAGTTCTATCACCGGTTTTTAATTTATATCCATAACGTCGATTACTCCGAAATAGCTATTAAAATAATTATTTGTGTTGTAGCTCTCCTCCAAACTTAACGGAATATATGAAAACAAAACACAATGTTTAAAATTTCTAGCGGTTGCTATTAATAAGGCGGCTACGTGGTGTAATTGGTATGCGTGTGACTGCTATGCCCAAGTTCCCGGGTTCAAATCCTGACACGGTACGCTTGAAAAATGTTTGGCGAACATTTTTCTTAAAAATAGGCTCTCGTTTGGATGAGAGGTAAAATGGAGCTCCCGTGTGTGAGTGTTGTCATGCACGTTAAAGATACCTACCTTACTTGCAACAGCAAGGGTTCGGCAAAATTCAAAATTTCTAGGTAAAAAACTCGCTTCCTGGCCAATGTAGTACCTTCTGGTGGAGCATTGGAAGAAAATCAAATATAGGGTTGCTATTAATAAGGAAGCTCCGTGACTTAGTGGATTCGCGTGTAACTACTAAGCCCAAGGTCTCGGGTTTGATTTCCCACGCGGACTTCTTGAATAATGTTAGGCGAACATTTTTCACAAAAATATGTACTCGTTCGAATGAGAGGTAAAATTTAGGTCCCGTGTGTTAGTGTTGTCACACTCTTTAAAAATCCCTAGCTTACCTTCCTGGTCAAAGCAGTACCTTTGGATGGAGCATTGGAAAATTAACTGTAGGGTTTGCTATCAATAGCAAACTATCATTCTATGAAAATACTATTCATATTTCTAATTATATAAGAGTAAATATAATTTAAGTGCAAAACATGTACCGCGCTAATTTTGTAACTACGTATTTCAGAATTTCTTTAAATTTAAGTTTTTTATTAAACATGTTCTCTATTTTATTAGACTTTCTAGTTATTTAAATGTTAGTATCTGTAATGCGGAAATTTGCGTACCCTCCCTTTTTATAGGTATTTATTCGAAAACTTCTAATGCCGTGTAAACCTTTACTTTGTTTTGTACTTTGTGTGGTTCAGACTTTTACCCTAAATTTGTCTTTCCTTGCTGTGGGGTTTTGCACTACACTCCGGTTTTAATTTCTAAAATTATAATTACTGTATCTCAAGCAGTTTACATACGCTTCATTAATTTGACGTCTTATCTACGTAAATTTCGTTTGTACGCATTGTATATATTTTCTAGGGACTCATTATCAATAGGTCTTTAGTCCTATAACTGGTTGGACGCGAACCTCCATTATTTTCTATTCTGAGCTAACCTACACATTTCTCTGAAATTACCAAAGCCTAGATCTTTCACTATCTGTGTGAAATAGTCTAACCTTGGTCTACTTCTTACCTCTTTCTTACCCTTCTCTGCTTCTAATTGTTAAGTTTATTTTTGACGATAGATTCAAATACGTCCTTTTTGTGGTAATTTGTTTTTTATTCACTAGCTTCTGTTTCTATTAAAACCTCATCCTGTATTTTTCCCCGTTACAATAGTACGCACAATCATAACATTTCCTTCAAATCTATTCATTCAAACAAAAATTTATTTGATAAATTAAATAGTCAATACCTTGTCTTAGGTATCCATTAATTTGTTAAACATTCCGATAACGTATAATTGCTTTCTCTTGTGTTTCCCACCTAAAGACTAGCCAAAATAATGGATTGTACTATTAGTTGATAACCTGTTTTCCAGTTTGCTGATCGCGCTTTGATAACGCGAGGATTGCAGTTCGAACTCGTGTTATTTGTCCGAAATTTTTAATTTGATTCTTCAGCTTGTGCGTTGAAATATTTTCTACAGCGATGCACGTTTTTTTGTTCGACAAGTGGGAGGTATCTTGCATGTATCGCTCTTAGCTAGAGGCAAAATTGGTTTTTTCTTTATGTAGGCTCAACTGTTCGTTGACGTAGACCAACTGCTTTTGTCTGTAGACCGTTGCTGCAGTTACGATGGCTGAACGAATGGATCCTGACTACCGTGGTGTTGCTGTATTGACTCACCACCGACGTCTTGCAAGATAAGCATCCCGACGCATAGAGGTATGTGACTCATTTTCTTTTATGCACAATTGGGATTATTATTTATGAGCGATTGATGTTGTGACACGAGTTCACCATGCATGTTTAAAAGCTAGTTACGCTAGTGCTTTTGGTTATATTTCTTTAATTCTTACTACAACTTGGTCTACATTTAATACTTTTTTTTAACACACTTGCTATGGAGAAAACCTACATTTAATACTTTAATTTAACACACGTGCTACTGAGGAAATCTACATTTAATACTTTAATTTAACACACTTACTATTGAGAAAATCTAAGCATTACTTTTTTCCAATAAGTTTTATTACATATTAGCTACGAAATGCGCACTTCGTAGATCCATTTTAAAATTTGTCCTTTACAGTATAACTTAAATTTAATACTTTTCTTTGTCCATGTGAATCAAGAAATTTTAATTTATTTTTATTGTCAATAGATAATCGTGGGCGACGTGCTTTTTTTGATTTTTTTTGTATGTAAGAAATCCCCCCATCTCCGCGTTTGGTAGTTAGCCTGGTATTTACGTTTCTTCCGGCTACGTCTAGGTACGTAAAATAATATATTACGCATTATTTCCTCATGCCTTACTATGTGTCCTTGCATCCTATCTCTTCTATTTTTTGTTGTTTTCCAAACTTTTTTTTCCTCCACCAGTACGAGAACCTCTTTGTTCTTAACTCTGTCTGTCCATAATATCTTCATCACACGTCTGTAGCCCCACAGATCAAAGGCTTCTACTTTTTTCCTGTCCGATTCTTTCGCTGTCCACGTTTCACAGTCGTTCAGTACTGCGCACCACACATACGTTTTCAGCAATATTTTTCTTGTATATGTTTGTTGTCTTTGAACATAGAAGTTGTTTTTTCTTGTTAAGTACAGCGCGGCCTTGTGCTAATCGTTTATATCTTTTGAACCCTTCCCGTCCTGTGTTATTTAGCTTCCGAGATAGCAGAAATCTTTAACCTATTGTAGGTTGTCATTTCCTATTTGTATTCTGGTTTTAGACATATTTATCCATCCTTTACACGCTAATACTTTAGTTTTATATTTGAAAGTTTTATATCGTATTTCTCTGTTAGTACTGTTCACATTTCATTAAGAGCTGTTTCTAACTCTTTCTTGCTAGATGCTGATACCGCTATATCATCTACAAAACTAAGCATATCAATCTTTGTTCCCTGCATAGTAATTCCAAATGTCTTCCTGCATTTGACAGTATTCATTGCCTTTTCAATAGGTTAAAGGTTAAAAATTAATGAAGATAGTGTACATCTCTGTCTCACCCCTTTCCTAAAATTTACTTCCCTACATTCTTGCTCCAACTCTATTACCACTGTTTCCTTTTTATATAAGCTATGTATTATTTGTCTATACCCACAACTCGTTCCAATTTTTTTGAGTATTTCAAACATGTTCTCCCATTTTACATTATCGAATGCTTTCTCCAGATCTACAAACCCTATACACACGCTTTCTCATTTTTATATTATTTTTCCTCCAGTAACACCCTCAAAGCTAAAATGGCCTCCGGTGTTCCCTGTTTCGCTTAAACCAAAGCCAAAAAGTGTCTTGTGACGAAGTAACTGGTGAAAGTAGCGAAAATGGTAGTTTATATAGGGCGAGAACTTGATGCGTGAGTGCTCATGAATACAGAAAAGTGTCGTAGCGGATCAGTGAACGTCACGGTTCCGCTGTTGTGAACATATGCTTGTTTCTTAGATGGGGGAAAGGTATTAGCCATAGTCTTTGTTTAGATTATTAGAATTTTTATTGATTTCTATGGATTCTCTAATTTTTCTATTGTAGAAAAATGAAATTCTGGCAATTAGTCTCGTCTTGTCAAAGTTAATGGTATGGCCTATTTCGTGTTGGTGTTCGGACGCCGCTGAGCGATTGTACTGGCTTGTTCTTAAGCATCATTTATGCTCGTTAGGCCTAGTCTGTACTGACCGTCCTGTTTCTCCTATATGTACTAAACCGCAAGTGCAAGGTATACTATATGCGCCTGGGGCTTTTAGACTATTTTCGAAATCTTTTGGGGTTGGTAATATTTGTGAAATTTTATTAGTGGGTTTATAGATTGTTTTGATGTTGCGTTTACGTAGAATTTTCCCAATTTGGTCTGTTACTCTGTGTATATACGGAAGAATTGCTAAAGATCGTGTATCGGGATTACTGAGAGGTTTAGGGGTTCGTGTAGGGTGCAAATGCCAGTTTATTACTCTGCCGATATCTGAGTTGCGATAGACGTTGTTTATAAGACTAGTTTTAAGAGGGGCCAGTTTATTAGATAAGTGTTCTGGTTGTAAAATCTTAATTGCACGGTGGACTTGAGAATTGATTACCGATGATTTTTGTGAGGGGTGATGATGTGACGACGCATGTAGGTATCTGTCTGTGTGTGTGGGTTTTCGATATACGGAATGACTATTCGTCCGTTAGGTTGGCGCTCCATCAGAACGTCAAGGAATGGCAGAGTTCCGTTCTTTTCAATTTCTATAGTGAACTTAATATCTTTATATTGGTTGTTTATGTGATCTTGAAAATTATTAAGCGTATGATGTCCATCAGGCCAGATTACAAAAGTGTCATCTACATAACGGAGCCAAGTTTTTAGTTTAAGGTCTGTGGATTCTAGAGCTATGGATTCCAAAGACTGCATGAATTTATTGGTCACAATAGAGAATAGAGGTGAGCCCATTGGTGTGTCCGAAGTTTGCTAGTAAAATTGTCCATCGAAGACAAAATAGGTAGAAGTTAAGCATTTTTTAATGAGCGTGGTCAGGTACTCAAATTCGTTTTCTTGAGGTAGGAGTCGTTTAATAATGGAGACAGTATCTATGACAGGTACGTTTGTAAATAGGGATGTTACGTCAAAACTGACTATTATATCACTAAAGCCTAGCTCAATATTTGCAATTAGTTCTGTGAAATCAGTGGAGTTAAAACATTAGTAGAGGTGTTACCGGAATAAGGTTTTAAGAAATTTGCTAGGTATTTTGCCAGATGGTAGGTTGGCGAGTCAATTGCGCTAACTATCGGACGGAGAGATACATCAGGTTTGCGGACTTTAGGAAGGCCGTACAAGCGAGGTGGTTTAGATTCGCGAAGTATTATGCGTGTTTGGATAGAGTTGGAAATATTAGAGGATTTGATAAGTGCTGAAATTTCTCGTTCAAGCTTTGAAGTGGGGTCTTTTGTTATAGGAGTGGACATTACTTCACGAATGAAATAATGTCCAACTTCCATAGTTGTATGTTTTTATAAACTCATAAACATTCCTGAAGAAGAAAATAAATTTATCGAATGCTCGAATGCTTAAAAGATTGTTTACTTAATTAAAAAGTTTAACTGCTTCCCCGAAATCTATACTAAAATTATATATATATATATATATATATATATATATATATATTGTATTGATTTATTATTTATATTTATTTAAATACTTTATATACAAATTTTGACTCTATGTTTTGTGCTTTAATTGTGTCTGGTCGGTTTACAAAAACAAAAACTTATATAAGTGTGCCTCGACTATTCAGAACCTCTCTTTCTCAGGGAATCTACACCTACCTACCGTGGGTTCGGTGATAGGTAGATGGTCACGACACCGACCAAACAGCACTACCTTATTTTTATTATAGTTAACCTTTTTTTATGCGTATATGCCAAATATAACAAACAGATCCGCGTAGCCTTGTGCCAATTCAAATACACTTACCAAATGACTTTGACGCTCCGAAAAACACAGTACTCACCCGATTTATCCTCAGTTGTAGGCCTTTTCCTTTACTCTGGCTAACGATCTCGGTCACCGGCTGTGTCTTCACGCTACGCTCCACTATCACAACTTGGCTTTCCAGACACCAGGTTTTTGATAGATTTGCTTTTATTTTACACCCAAATCTATAAATAATTACTGAATTTAGAATTTAGAATACCTTTAATTTTAACTTCCCGCGCTAATTTTCTTCTACTTATACCGTCGTTCTGTTTAACCACTCCTTCTAATCCAACAATATACGATCCAATACCAATCCTTAACCTGCTCTTTCCAATTCTGTGCTGCTTCATACTTTCCACCCAATACGTTTCAATCGCAATGTAATACCCAAATCACTTCCAATTCGTCTTCCTTCGGCCTACTAAATCCACTCCAAATCTTGTTTACCTCAATCCAAATCACTCTAAGTACCAACTCTTATTTACACCTGTCTCGGTGCCGCTCCAATATCTAATCTTCTAACTTTCCACTCTTCTTAACTCGTACTGTTCCCTCTGACTCTCTATACTCTTCTCTAATTTAATCAAAAGCTTTAACTTCCAAAAGATTTTATTTCAACTTTAAAATATCCAACTTAGTATATTTTCTACCAAAACACGTCTTTTTACCAAAATTATTCAAATCGTCCTTGTTTATTATTTTACCTAGGTGATACCGCCACCTTCAAAATTATTATGCCTACTCTTTATACATTTCTAAAACCCAACACCCAATTAAATCGTCACAACTAGTGTTGTGTCACTAATACCTATCAGTTATCTTTTTACACTTTACGATTAAATAAATAACTGTTCGATCATTTGTACTTATGATCGCGTCGCACTTAAATCACTTTTGATATAATATTTTCACATATAATTTTGATAATACAAGTTTGTCCAAAGGTTGATTCTATTAAATACGTGCCGAAATGTTTCACATATAATCCTGGCCCTGTGTTGTGAACAGTGGAACTTACACAGACACAACCGGCTTTTAGACTAGCAAATTTACACTATATGGATTATCAACGTACAACTTAGTATAAATCCTGGAATACTAAGTTTTCTCACGTCATCAAGTTATTCTTTCACGTATTGGCACTTTTACTCTGACCAATCTACTTCAAATACTTTACCATTTGTAAAGTACGGCAAACACAAAATTTACAATTACGTGATCTGGTCATTGGCTTTTTTTGGCATATACACAACCTTAAAACAACAAAGTACTCTTTATACCCTTTTAGCTCTTACGTACACTTCAATATATATATATATATATATATATATATATATATATATATATATATTTATCTGTGACATTATAAAGTAAATTTCTCAAAACAACAGGCGCGGAAACTCAAATCTATATAAATGCAGTCAGTACGAAATTTTGGAAAATGTATGTATAAACCACGAGAGATTTATTTAGCAACGATTGGATAATAAACGTTTGTAGATTAGAAACCAAGTAAACATATCAATATGAAAAAAGTTGTTGCGGTGGTTTGGTCGAGTAAAAAAATGGACCACTAACGTTTACTGAAGAACATATACACAGGATGTATAAATGGTTCGATAAAAAATTGTGGGCCTCGAAAACGTGTTCGTATATGAAGGTATAAGTGTAAAAATAAAGAAAATTAAAAGTTTCAAGAATGAAAGGGCCGGTAGGAAGCAAGGCATAAATGTTAACGAGACAAGAAAAGTGTGACATGATAAGAAGGTACGTAAGGAAAATATTAACAAACTTTGAAGGTTCTACAAGATAAATTAAAAATTAATATTTAAAAAAAGTGTTTGCAAGACATCTATTCCATCTAGGGTCTTTGGCTATTTCGGTCAATTGAATCAACACGCTCGTGCAAAGGTTCCATTTTGCTTTTTTCTCAGTATGACAATACCGTAATTACTTTTCACAAAAGCAGCGCAAATCTTTGTGTCGCTAGCGGGGGTCAATCTTTATTCTGCTTTCCAACTTTTTTGCCAGTAAGCGATATTATTTAAAGAGAACAGACTGAAAATTTTATAGCATCTTGCTAAGAGACGTTAACTCAGTTTCCTTGGCTAGCTTGCCATGTAGAAGCTTGTACAGCTTTAAACCATAGAACGCTTGAAGAATTTTCAATTATCGCGTTTCTTCTCAGAGTGTTCCTTAATTGAATATTACAGCTCGTTATAATTGATGACAGTTTAAACAACTTAAGCTTCTAATCGCGTTTTCCGTTTTGATATCTTATTGTTGTATCCACATTTCACTCAATCAAATAACATAGTTTAAGAGCTTATTCTTCAACGTACGTTTTTGTAGCTATAAATTTGTTGTACTTTCTCAGATCTTGTTCTATAAACCAGCAGGTAGGAAAATGTATTAAAAATATGGCATTTCAATATTTATAATAAATCGAACAACATGAATTTATTATAGTATAAGCTACAGCGGATATCACACCATTTAATGAGATTTTAACCCTACAGCATTTAATGAAATCGATAGTTCGTTTCAGGTTACATGTATGTGGTCCTATTACACAAATTAGTAAGTTGCATCATCGGTTTTAAATTTATATCCGTAACGTCGATTACGCTGTATTAGCTATTAAAATAATTATTTGTGTGGTAGCTCTCCTGCAGGCTTAACGAAATATGTATATGAAAATAATACAATGTCTAAAATTTCTACTACGCCTGTAATGTTTTCATCATTCTAGCGGTTGCTATTGATAAGTAGCTCCGTGGCTTAGTCGGTTCCTATGTGACTACCAAGCCCAAAGTCTTGAGTTCGGTTCCCGACTCGGATGGCTTGAAAAATGTTAAGCGAGCATTTTCCTCAGAAGTACGCCCTTGTTCGGATGAGAAGTAAAAGTAAGTCCCGTGTGAGGGTATTATAAAGCACGTTAAAAAACCCTATCTTACTTGGAACAGCAAGGGTTCGTCAAAATTCAAAATCTCCAATCTCCTGTGGCCAATGTAGTGTATTCGGGTGTAGCACAGGAAAATAAAATGTAGGGTTGCTATCGATAATAAACTATTATTCAATCAAGATACTTTGTCTAGTTATTCAAATTAACTCGCATTTTTAGTTATATAAAGGCAAACATAATTTTAGTGCAGAACGTGAGTTATGTATCCCCCAATTGATATATGTATAAAGAAATAGAATAATTAGGAAATTATTAGAAAGTGTTAAGAATACGCCAAGTGAAGTGCAACATTGTAACACAAGGACAATTTGTAAAGTTTATTGACAGTTTGTGAGAACGGATGCGCTACTTTGTATCGCAGACGATAGTAACACTGCAGATGTCAGGTCACAGACGGTCAGGTACCATGATTACTTAGAAATTAAGATTACAACATTGTAATTATGAATAGTATTAAGAATAAGCAGACATGAGATCTGCAAGTTCCCACAACCATGTGAGGGGGTAGGAACATTATAAAAAGCCCAGGAGCTCAAGAACCCGGTAGTCAGTCAAAGTATTCAGCTTTAACATTGCAGTTGCTTAGGCTACCCACAATAGTACATTTAGTAATTATTTTCGAAATTAGAGTAATTTAAATCAAGTTTTGTAAAATTCCATAATTAATGTCTGTTTTATAAATAAAATTGTTATGAAACTTTGGAACTGGTTTTTAAAAAGGCAGCTCCCAAGGCCCGAACCTTAACTCGTGTACCGTGCTATTTGGGTAACTGTGCGTATTATTTGGTATTTCTCTATTTTAGGTTTATTATTAAACACATGTTCTATTTTATTAAATTTTCTAACCATTTAAATATTAACATCTGCTTGTTTGCAAAATTGCGTACTTTCCCGTTTTATATGTATTTCTTCGGATAATTTTAATTTCGTGTTAAACTTCACTTTGTTTTTATACTTTTTGTGGTTTAGCCTTTTACCCTAAATTTGTCTTCCTCTATTTTGTGGTTTTGCGCTACACGAGTTACATATCCCCCATATTAAAAATACATATAAGAATAAATATAATTATTGTCTTTGCAATAGCATGTTACATTGTATTAAATGAAGGTTATAATTAAAAGTTAATCAGAGTTCATGTCAGAAATTAGAAAAGAAAAACTAGTTTGTATTCCAGACGCAACCTGATACTGCAGGTGCAGAAACAATGAACTGCAATAAAGCAGTTTTAATTAAAATTACTTAGAATAAGACATTGTACGAGTGTCAATAAACTGCAGACAGCAAGATCTGCACTTTTCCACAAGATAAAGTGAAACCAGAGGCTTCATAAATATTGTAAGGAGCCCCTGATCGTCAGTCAGTCCTCGAACTTCATAACTCTAACATTGCTGGTAGTTCAAGCTACTCATTTGTAATTATTGATTGTTAAAATATTAACTTTGATTTTTTTTTGTCAACTAAATTAAGTCACGTTAATGAATATAACGTACAAGTTGTTACATAAGAAATAAACTATTTTTGTAATTCCTGTATTAAAATTAATTTGATAGAAGTGTTTTTGGAAATAAAATGTTTTTAAAAGGAAGCTCCCAAGGGCCCAAAATCTATCTGATGACGGTACTTAATTTCTATTAGTAAATTATCATTACTGTTTCTCATGCAGTTTACATGCGCTTTATTAATTTGGTGCCTTATCTACGTGTTTTGTTGATACAGATTCTATAAATTCTCTAAGGACTAGTTATGTTTATTTTCTGAGTCGTATTCGTATAGTAATTCATAATTACTACGTTTTACCGTTTAACTGACTTTCATTCCTGGAGCTTACTTGTCCCTGTGACTTTGTATTACTGATCGATTACTACTAGTTTTATTACTCAATTTCACTGTGGTTTCACTACACTTCACATTTTATACTTTTCTGTAGTCCCTACGAAAGGTAGATGAATTTTATGCCTGTGGTAAATCCTATCTGCAGTTTTGTTCTGCCAGTGTTTCATGCAAATTTTATAGCTACTTCAGTGGTTTTCGAAAGTTTTAGATCTGTCATTTGTAATATTTCTACTAACAATCACTTGTACTAGTTTTAATTACTTGTACTGGTATCTTGAAAAATTTGTAGTATTGTTTTGACGACACAACTGGCTTACATTTTTGCCCTGCACTGCGACGTATCTCACACATTTACCGTATAGTTTTAACATATAGTTTTCTCGCGCTAAATACTTGTCAAAAATTTGTGTTGTTCTATTTTTTGTTACACTTTAAATTATGTTTATGTAAGCAGTACTACAAAAACGTTTTCAGAAATTTCTCATGCTATTTAAGTGGTTTATTTTTCGCGTAACGTTTAACGCTAGCGCGTTAATTAAGAAAACTTTCGTAAACAGAACAGTATTTATAAATTTTAGCTAGTTCATGAGCCTTAGTTAGGAATAACCCGCAAAATTTTATAGAAGTTGTGTGTGGTTCACAATTTAGTGAATGGCAATTTCTTCATAATAGCGTAGCAAATTAGAAAAATATCAACCTATTATTCTATAACTAATACTCCTACCGACGTGTATTTCGAAAACATTCTCACGCAATGAAAAGACCCGAAATCATTGTAAATTACTCAACCCGACAACATCTCATAAAGTAATATAAAATTTAAAACATATCAGGCCCACCTAATGACGCAGAGGTTAATATTAAACAGCAACTGCGAAAGCACGTAATGTTCCCATGCACCGAAAAATCCTTGACATCAACCGCAAATTCAGTTCAAATCGAACAAACCGTGAGAATATTGGAAACTGAAATATCTCAAAGCAATTTAACTTATAAATACTGCTACAGTATTCATTCGTAGTCATTCACATTTTTGAACAGGAGCTTTTAGCTTCAGTCGTGTGAAAAGCACGATTGTTTGGCGAATAAACTGGTTTACAGTAATTTGAATAATAGTAAATTAAAATCAGGGTTATAGAAACAAGCTGTAAGCGCAAAAGTACTCACAAATTCAAATGGCATTATATTGTGAAAGTGTTTGTAGTGAGTACTTTTCGACAACAAAGGTTGGATATATGGAATACTAACTTTTAAATTTTTTCTGCAGGGAAAGAATTTTTTGAACCTTGTACTCAAACTAAAAGCCGTATATTATAGACTCTTAGTTTTTACTTGTTTTATATTCTATTGACGAATATTCTAGTGTATACATACAATTTATTAGAAATAGTCCTTTACTTTGGTGTACGCTTAGTAAGAGCGTAATATAATAGAAATAAGCACATTAATTGTATTCGTATAAATTTACATATACAAATCAAAGCTGTTGGATAATTATACTTGAATCAAATTAAGACATTCCTTTTCCTTTATATACACACAGAGTTTAGTTTATTTGTGTTATTGTGAGGTATTTACGTTTTAATATGTGTTAAGTAAACAGCGTGGAGTTTTATTATTATTGGTGCTTAGTTTAAATCAGTAGTTAAAACAAAGTGTATATAAGGTCCCGTCAACATGCGCAGCAGAAATAACCATTTAGTCATTTCGTATATCACCCAGCGTCTATTAAGATTGGAAAATTTTAGATGGGTTGGCGCCCGATATTGTTGTTGTACAGAAAGTTCAGAAACCTTTCCAGGCAGGTAAATGTATACAAATATGTATATCACTAAAAGGTTGGCAATGGTTTTCAAAGAATTCAACCTTTTCCACTGTTATCTAGCTGATACATTATTACTGTTACGTTTCCGTAGTAAAGAAAATTTCAGAGACCAGTAGCATCAATTTCATACGTAAAAAGCGTTCTATATATCTGTTCCTATACTAAGTCATCTTCGTTTAATTTTATTTAACGTATGAATTATACAAACTTTTATTTTCTCTCACTTCTAATATACATAACTGTCTATAATTTTCTTTCAGCTGTTGTCGGGTAAATTAATTCAGCTACTATTGGTTTCTAGCGTCCTTTTTACTTCATGTTGTCTTTTTGTTTTGGCACTACCGCTGTGCATGTACAAACGTAACGCTGGTTCTTATTTTTTGTTGCTATTCCTGGTACCACGTCTCTGTTTTTTTCCTTGCGGATTTATAGTCTCGAGTGACATACAACGTCCTCCACTCTTCACAAACAACTAAGCTGCAATCTGAACAATTTTCTCTTTTCATCTCCCGTTGTGCCACTTAGTCCTGTAACATCTATTTTCCTTTTAAGCATGTCGATACAATACTTTTGAGACTGATGTTCCAATAGTATACGAACAATAGGGCATTTTGTGTAACAGAAATGCCAAACACATTCTTGATGCTCGCGTCACTAACTAGCCTTCTTACTACTGGCAATAATTACCACCTGTAAAATTGAAGTAGGGACTGCGGTCAGAAACATGAAATCCCGACACGGCCGACTGCTTGAAAAATGACAGGTGAGCATTTTTCACAAAAATTACGTCCTCGTTCGGATGAGAGATTAAATGGAGGTCCTGTGTGTGAGTGTTGTCACGCACGTTAAAGATCCCTACCTTGCCTGGAACGGCAAGGGTTCGGCAAAATTCTAAATTTCCAGGCAACAAAAAACTCGCCTCCTGGCCAATGTAGTACCTTCTGGTGGAGCATTGGAAATATAAATAAACGGTCAGAAACATGAAAAGGTGCTAGCACTTGCCCGAACTGACGGGATAATTGTCACTCTAAGTAAAGATGTATACAATTAGCACGGCTAAGAGATAAATTCCATGAAAATGACGTCAGAATCAAACCAAGTTGTTTCATAGGCGCAAACAGATCTACGAAAATTTTGCTCAGCTCTAGATCACTAAATCTGAAATAACAAATACAAACTAACTTCAGAACAAAAATCATCTAGCGACCATAAACTTTGATCTAGAAAAATGTATAATGCCACTTGAAGATATGAAACTTTTTTATACATTTTTAGGAATAAGATTTATGAAAAACCTTAACCTAATTTAGGATGTTTTCATTCAAACCGACACCAGAGCATTCGTATGGCTAACCAAACTATCGAAACCTATCCACTAGCAAATTAAATTCTAAAGGTTCCAATTTAAGTGTGTATATGTTCACAACCCCATCATTCGCATAATTTCTTCTATACCTAACAAGATCCATAGATCTATATACGTTGATGATTCACTTATACACTTTTTTTGACAAATTTATGGATAGCAACTCAATTTTCACAACACGATGACTGTTAGGAAGTTAGTCGCAACAAGTGGCTTTAGGTTATTAAAAGAAAAACTGGGATAATTCATTTCTGCGGACTACAAAGCTTGAAATTTGAGCATATATATAATTAATAGCAAATAATTTAATTAGTAAGCAATTTTTGAAGGTCCTTACATGTAATTTTTTTTCAATGCTCCACCAGAGGGTACTACTACTACTACTACTGAAAAATTCTGAATTTTGCCGAACCCTTGCTGTTCCAAGCAAGGTAGGGATCTTTAACGTGCGTGACAACACACACACGGGACCTCCATTTTACCTCTCATCCAAACGGGGGCGTATTTGTGTGAAAAATACTCGCCTAACATTTTTCAAGCGGACCGTGTCGGAATTCGAACCCGGGACTTTGGGCGTAGTAATTACACGCATACCAACTACGCCACGGGGCCGCCTAATTTTAGAAGGTCACGTGTTGAATACGTTACTACAAGCTGCAAGCACAAGCTAAGTATTAATAAAAAGCTAGTAACACATATCATGAGATGCGGATAGGAGTGCGTTTGTTAAGATTTATATATAGCCACTTTTACCCATTTTTACGGAAGTGTAGTTAATGTTCAGCTTCTTTGTTCCTCAAAACTTTTAATTCTATACATACTCGACGGCTCAATATAACGTAAACTTAGTAGGCGGTTAAAATTTCATTTAACACGTTATATAATTCAACATTTAGAATTGCATAATCGATATCTTCCTGCAGTCCCGTACAACAATGACAAGGTCAAAAGAAACAAGTTTAGCGCATTATCCTGTTTATCACTATTTACGATTGGTGCTAACCTTCCATAGTTAAACTTACGAAAATCTCGGGTTTGACAATGGGTACATCGGCCCTGGCCGAACTAACCAACAATACAAATACGTCAAATATTGATTAATAGTTTTGTGCATAAATAGTCCATCTAAAGAAATAAATACTATTGGTTTGTAATTGTACCAGTTAATCACGCAATGAGCTCTCCTATATGCTGCAATTAAGTACAATCACAAAGTTTCAAAATAATACAGTATAATTTCAATTTACTTACAATAATAGAATTGCAAAAACACAAACACAATTAATACTCATCTCTGGAGTGAAGTTTCATCATTAAATCACATTTTCTCTTAATATAGTTATGATTTAGTACCATAAATTCCTCTTGCTGAAGGAATGCAGAATATTTGGTAAAAAATCTTTGGTTTGTTGCAAGATAAACGTTACTACAAATCTAGCGATACGTTGATTAACACCAGAATCAATTCATAAATATAGGTATTCTTATGATTTCCTCTGACTAATTCCGACTACACGGCTGAAAGAATATTCGTAATCAGAATAATTCAGTTATGTCATTGAAGCTAGTAATAAATTTTTCTCTCAGAGGATTGCGATTAAAAGAGCCGCTGCTTCTATACTCTTGAAAAACTGTAATTTAAAGAGAGAAAACAATTTTAGTGATTTTATATACATCGACGGAAAACCATTGATAAGAAAACATAGATAACAGAGGATATCCTAAATTTAATAGAAGACGAAAATACAAAAACAGACCAGACGAAGCAGAAAAACAAAAATACACAGTCATAGAATGGAAAATTATTCGTAAATGCATGAAAGTTAAGGAACAATGGACTAATAAAAAGTGCAAAGAGGTACAAATTAAGATGGAAATAAAAAAGACAGACAAAGCATATAAACTAATTAGTATGAGTTTTAGGTATATAAAACCGTATAGCAAAAATATAAGGGGTGCTGAAGGAAACACCATTATAGAAAATTTAGAGAAAGTGGTTAGATGGCAAGAATATAAACGAAATTTATATGCGGGCGAGGAACTAACAGCATTAGAACAGAAATCGGACATTAAAAACGATGACTTGGAATATTCTATACTTAGAGATGAGATTGAATTAGCATTAAAGGGTCTGAAAAATGGTACCGGGTATAGATAACGTGCAAGCAGAAACTATAAAAGCTCCTAGACAAGCATGAACAGAACGTCTCGTCCAACTTGTAAGCTATATGTATGAGACGGGCGAGATACCCAAAGATTTCAAACGTAACAGCATAGTCACTATGCCAAAAAAGAAAGACACGGATAGATATGAAAATTTTCGAACAATAAGTTTGACAGTACACGTGTCAAAAATATTAACTAAAATTGTATAAAGACGATGGAAAAACGGACTCACGAAATACTAGGTAAAGGTCAATTTGCATTTAGGCGAAACAGGGGAATACGGAAGACTATTTTGTAGGGTTGTAGATCTGGAAAAAGCATTCAACAATAGAAAAATGGATAAAATGTTCGGAATACTCAAAAAGATTGGAATGCGTTTTAGGCATAGAGGGATAGTACATAGCTTAGACAAACAGCAAACAGCGGTAATGGAATAAGAGCAGAAACCTAGATAAGTAAATATTAGGCAAGGGGTAGGACAGGGATGTGCCCTATCCCCGTTAATTTTTAACTTGTACATCAAAGATGCAATGCAGGAAGGCATTTGGAATTTGTATGCAGCAACAAGAAATCAATATGCTTGGGTTTGCAGATGATATACCAGTATTGGCATATACCAAGGAAAAGTTAGAAGCAGCTCTTAATAAAATGGAAACAGCTCCATCAAAGAGATACGGTATGAAAATTAACAAAAACACTAGAGGGATACTATGTATAGGAGAGGAGAATAAGTCAAAATCCAGAATACAGATAGGAAACGAGAACTTACAAGAGGTTGAGAATGTCTGCTACCTAGGAAACCAAATAACGCAAGATGGGAAAAGTGCAAAAGATATAGAACAAAAAATTACCACAAGGTCATGCTGCATTTAACAAAAAGAAAGCACTACTACTTTTATAGACAACAAACATGTACACAAGGAAAAAATAACTGAAAGCATATGTATGGAGCTCAAAACTGTACGACTGTGAAATTTAAACGGTATGAGAAACGGACAAGAAAAAGTCTTTGAAATGTGGTGCTATAGATGTATGATGAAGATATTAAGCACAGCCGTAGTTAAGAACAAAGAGGTTCTAGAAATGGTAGGGGAAGAAATAAATACGTGGAAAACAGTAAAAAAACAGGAGAGATGGGATGATACGCCACATACTAAGACATGAAGGAATAGTGCGGAATATATTAGAATCAGAGATAGAGAAAATGAGAGGCAGACGTAAACCTAGGTTAGACTATTGCACACAGATAGTCAAAGATGTAGACTGTGAGAATTTAAGGGAAATGCGTAGACTAGCTCAAATAGAAATCAATGGAAGTGCGTGTTCAAACAGCTTCAAGACGGCAAACCGAATGACGAAAAAAAATTGTACTTGAACCTGATAATTATTATAAGCAACGACAGGTGCTGGTTTAGCAATATTCACAACTAACGTTGATTGTGCGAAAGGATTCATTGGAAAACTATTAATTCCTCAAAGTGTTAGATGAAGGGAGATTTTGGTAACCGCAGATCGCTTAACTCCCTTCAGATACCACCGAATATCTGTGAAATAGGGTGTATATTTAAAAAACAATAGAAGGGGTACCGAGCTTTTTCTAACAAAAAAAAAGCAGCGATTATGTTCGAAAACAACAAACATTGCGACAAAAAAAAATTGTTGAAGGCATATGTGTGGAGTACAGTACTGTGTGACTATGAAATAGGATCGAACAGTAGGAGAAGCAGACAGGACTTCAAAGATTTGACATGCAAGAAATCAAGATACGTATTTTTTAATAAAAGTAATGGAACCTCCGGTTGCAAAAATTTCCAAAAAAATATGTAGAGAACCTGAAATTTGAATGGCTAACGATGTTTCTATGGCCAATCCTCCCAAAGTTACGCACCCCCAAATTTGACCTCTTTGATTTCCGCTTAGCACGGACCTCGTTCCTTGTTCTGCCTGACTTTTTTTAAATTCGCACCATTTAAATGTGGTTTCAGATTTCACAATAAAAAGCTATGTCTCGTAGTGGAGACTTTTTTACTTTTGATATTTTTAACTAAAGAAATAAAAAGTAATAACAGTAGTTATTCAAATTTTTAAATGATATGGCAGGCTCGTACTTTTTACATTTTTATAATATTAAATTACTTTTTCATAATAAAGAAAGCTGTTACTGAAAAAGTATTTGGCATTAGAAATTTCAGAACATAGATCTGGGTCGCTAGATACCATTACCGTTGTTGTAGATGAATATGTTGAACAGCAAACTGCACATATGCAATTTATAATGTTATTTCCCTGTTCCACTTTGACAATTTACACTCCGTATAATTTATAAAGGTCTTTGATAAGCTAACGTCTAGACCATAATTTTTATTTTTAGCTAAAACGCTTTTTAAAAGACAAACATCTAAAATTTGCGTTTGGACCCTTTTTATTTTAAGTACCTAAGAAATAAAAATTAATAATATAATGAATATGTTTCAATTAAATACATTATTTTTAGCGGAAACTAGTCAAGCCATAGCTTGGTCTAATCAAAAGTAGCCTAATGATTTGTACTGTATGTTCTGCAGTCGTTCATTTCATTTCTTATGATCTACAAGCGAAAGAGTTGTAGATTGACAAATGATTTAGAAATTGGAAACATTAAGCAGAAAGGTTAAGAAATCACTAGAAAAGTTCACTTCACGTCACCGCTACAAAAAATTTGAAAAATCGTGGCATAGTTGTCTAGTTGACATTGCTCAGCTTTTGCCAATTACATCACAAAAAATAATGTTGGAGTATCGCACAGTTTTGGAAAAGATTTTTAGTACTTTAAGAATGTTAGGAAAACTAGGAATAGTGATACTCAGCTCGGATGACAAAAACTTAAATTTTCTGACAATTTTAATAGCGCGCACAGATAATGTTCAAGAGATGGAATCCTGACTCAAACGAAATGGCCATAAATGGTAACACCACCATACACACAACGAAATATTGTAGACAATGGCTACTAAAATCACACTAGAAAAGTAGATAAAAAGCGCTGAATATTTTTCTATACTTCTAATTCAAACATATTGTTGCGATCCACTATTAGGCAACCCGTCAAACATACAAACGCCCGGGGCACAGCGTATTCTTCAGGATTCCAGAATTCTTCTAGAAATTACTAGATAATGTGTCATGTCTTTAATTTAGGGTATATATAAGGCCGCTTATGAATGTAAGAGTTAGTCCACATAAGAATGTCGTATATAAATTATATCGTGTATAGTGAATGTAGTTGAGCTTTTTGGAAGCCTAAGCGTATATATACATAAATGTTATATGAGCTAAAACGTGTCTAATGTACATGCAGTTTGTAGTATACATAAATAGATAGAGCTTGGATTGAATAATTGTTGTGTTAGTGTTGTTAATGGACTTATGGTAAAGAAGTTAGTTTAAGAAGATATTAGTGCTTGTAAATTCATTAGTGTAATAGTGCTTCATTGTTAAGTGTCCTGAAAACATCTATAGATAAGGCATATACTGTTAATTAGACTTGAGAACAGTGAGTAATAAAGACTATTGTTATTACTTGTTTTTAAATTAAAGAAACGCGGTAGCAGTAGCCCGCTTCAATATTTATGAAATTTATTTAATACCATAATTATTATCGTATGTGTATAAATATGTCCCAACTATAATTGAGAAGTGACGCTAGTGAAACATCGTAGCGGGGGTAGGGGCTGGGAGAGTCGTTGTTTATTAGATAGTCAGCGGTACCGCTTACTGAACCTTTTTAGTGCTTAATCTTCCTGCACTGTTCATTTGCACAATACACTTGTACTCTTCGGGTCATATTGACCGGAGTTTTTAACAAAATATGATGAAGAATTACATAATGCTTATTGGATACAACAAAAAAAAGTAAATAATGGCAATAAAAATAATTAAAATTGTTGCTGTACAAAGAAAAATTTATTATAGAAAGTTACTTATGAGAGCAATTCTTACAAATAATAATAGAGTGTGTAGAGCAAATGTACTTTTTACATATATGACATATTGTTTTATATTTATTGTCACTTTTGATGCACTTCACACATCTGCCTCTTTTATTTGACGATGTAGTGGCAACACTTGTAGTGGTAATGTTGTCAACATTTCGAATATACCACAGCAGCTGAAATTTCCGTTCTAGGCATCGTGTTTCTTCTTCCGATTTCGGCATTGATAAGAAATTTTCCAAGTTCTTCAATATATAAACGTCGCTTGTATAATTTATTTTTATTCCATTCTGGACTGATGTTATGCCATAATACAAACGCATTGTACGCTGATATATCTGGCATATTGTAAAATAAGATCATTGGCCAACGTCAAGTCGTTCTTTTTACAGTGTATGTTCCTACTAATTTGTCTAATGTACTAGGGAAAGGTGAAAAGTTCTCGGCCTACAATGAAAGACTGCAATTTTCAGAAAAAAAAGATTTTATTTTTCGACATAATTCTCCTTAACTTTAACACACTTGGTCCATCGTTTCTCTAACATCAGTATTCCTTCCCGGAAGTGAGAGTCTGGAAGGCTGCGAAAATATTCGTCTACGGCCCTCTCAACTTCTTCATTGGACATGAAGCGCTTCCCAGAAACAAATTTCTTCAAGTTTGGGAACAGATAGAAGTCTGAGGGGCGCCAAATCATGGGAATAGGGGGGATGGTCGAGCAAGTCGTACTCCAAATCCGTCAATTTTCCCATCGCCAACGCACCCTTGTGTGCAGATGCGTTGTCTTGGTGAAAGATGATTTTTCTCTTCTTCAAGGCAATCTCTTCTCGCGAATTTTGGGCATCCAGCTGGTCAAGAAGAGTAGATTAACATTGAACTGTAATTGTTCTGCTTTTTTCAGGGTAATCTATTAACAGAATCGCTTTCGCATCCCAAAACACGCTGGCTATCACCTTTCCGGCAGATGCGATCGACTTCGCTTTCTTTGGCGCTGAACAATCGGCTTCCACCCACTGCTTCGACTGCTGTTTCGTTTCTGGCGTGTAATAGTGGACCCATGTCTCATCCATAGTGACAAATCGCCGCACAAAATCACTCGGATCCTTATTGAACCGGGCCAAACATTGCTGCAAAACTCGTTTTCGCATTTGCTTTTGATCGGCATTCAGCAAATGCGGCACCCATCTTGCGCAGAGCTTTCGCATCCTTAACTCTTTGAGTAATATGTTTTGCACACTTTCGTCCGATATCCCTACAGCCTCAGCTATCTCCTTCACTTTCACTTTCCTATTGTCCAACACGATATCATGTACTTTTTCGATCGTTTCCGGTGTGGTTGCGGTTTTTGGTGGTGCTTCAGGTGGGTCATCTTCGAAAGACGTGCGACCACGTTTAAATTCAGCTGCCCACTTTTTAACGGTTGACATGGAAGGGGCAGAGTCTCCGTAAACTTTTATTAACTTAGGATGAACTTCCTAAAGGGTTTAATATATCCAAAACCAAGAATTTTATGACCTCCCGATATTCAAGTTTATCCATATTAAGGAAACACGCATAAGACATCTGCTTGAAAAAATTCGTGTAAACAAACTACTTGAGATAGCAAGTTGAAACTTGTAATGCAAACTAATGACATGTGCACGCAGGCGGGAAGCACAAATTTTTGCTGAATGGAACGCCATCTCTGTGTCAGACTGATAACTTTTCACCTTACCCCGTATCTACAGCACCTTTTGTTGCATTGTAGTCCAACATTGCTTTGCGGTTTCTTATCATTTCTGCCTGTCACTTTTTTGGTTGTATGAAGTGTGCTCATTAGTACAACTCTATTGTTCTTAGGTATGTATGACAAAACACACGTATCTTTTGTAAATGCAAATTTAGAGGAATAAACTTCAGCATTTTTGTAATCAGGTATTCCAATTGGTAACTCGGGTTTATTTTTTCGAACCGTATCTAGCACGTCATCTTTCGTTGCAATAAAAGCTGCCCTAGCTAATAGGATGTAAAGAAATTTTCACAAGTTAAATTTCTTGCTTGTAAGTTTTGCGCCAAATCACTAATTACGTGATAACCTTAATTTTTTTCTGGTTGGCCTCTTGGTAGTTTACCAGTATATAACTTGCATATTCCACGCATAGCTAGTAGTAACATCACAGAGTGCCCACACTTTGATGCCATATTTTGCAGGCTTACTAGGAATGTATTGTTTGAATGGACATCGTTCTCGGAAACCAACTAGTTGCTCGTCCACAATTACAATTTCTCCAGGGTTATAACATTTTGGCAAGTTTTGTACCCATTGATTCCAAACTACCCGTATAGCAGCTAGTTTGTCTTGTCTGCGTTCTGACCTGTTATCGCGATTATCAAATCTTATAACACGTGCGATGTTGTTAAAGTTTTCTAAAGACATTGTAGGACGAAAAATAGGACGTCCAGACTCTTTA
The DNA here is from genome assembly GCA_036346225.1 of Platerodrilus igneus. NCBI lineage: Eukaryota > Metazoa > Arthropoda > Insecta > Coleoptera > Lycidae > Platerodrilus > Platerodrilus igneus. The sequence continues at coordinate 1,199,005 of JARFIW010000149.1, read as the reverse complement.
TCCCACAAACTCTTCAATGACGCGCCGTGCGATTTATATACTCCAGCTAACAAGAGTAATCCAAAATATGCTTTTAATTTGATGTCATCAATTTCTTTCCAATTTTCTCCGAATACCAGTGTTCCTTCATTGTTTGTCATTTTTTTATTGTATGCAAGATGATTGTTGACATTATCACATCGAAACTTGATTTTATAATCGTTATACGACTAGTTGGTTTTCATAGCATTTGAAGCACAATGACGCCCTCTATTTCCCGTTGCACTTATATTTCACGAAATTGATTTATTTATAGAATAGATTACATTAGCGTCTTCATACTCGCTACTTGTTGTGTTTACAAAACCACTTACAATTTTTTCTGAATCATTATCATACAAACTTTCATCGGAGTGAACGGAATCTTCTTTTCATAATCTGAATCATCGTCGATCTCAGAAATATCTTCAAACAAATTGTCATGTTCCAATATTGTCCTCAATTCATCATCACTTAGTGGTCTTCTCATATCATCCATATTACCGTTGCGTGGGATCCTAACGTTCACCGTTCTCAATAAAATTCTACCTCAAACTGATGTTCAGTAGTGGTGAAAATTGTTAACTCCATCATCACATGTAGAGCACTGAACAAACAGAGAATTTGCAGTTGACTATATCAGAGTACACGTGCTGGAAATAGAACAAACCAAAGAATCTCGAGAAATTCCTACTAAGTTTTGTGCTAATAAAATTTGGATAATCTTTTACAAAATCAAAAATCGAAAACGCATTTCATTGGTTAAAGACCTGTTTAACATTTTTGAACTCAGAAAGAATAGCAACCAGAACTGTATAAATATAATTTCAAATTCTACAGAAGACATTCGTAGTGCTCACCATAGCCTATAAATCCTCTCCTCTGCAGTGCTCCCCATAGCTTGTAGAACCTTCCAAGCAGCGCTCGCCATAGCCTGCTAAATCCTAAACGCAGTGCTCATCATAGCCTGTATCCTGTCCGAACGCTACGCTGTCCGCCGCCGTTCCTGGGGACCGTCATAATAATTCAGTGGTGTCGATTCAACACAACCACGTGTGGGTAGCAAGTTGCGTTCTGCACATCAAGCGGCCCGAAAACAAGAACAGAGCGCTCTTCGACGTGCAATTCGTTCCATGCCATCGCATACGAGGCTTCTGTCTCCGCTACCGCCGTCGTCGAAGGCAGTCATTCGATATACTCCAAACATATCCCGAGAGGTAGATTATTATAATGTCGACGACTGCATTTGCCAGGTTTACCTCGGGGACATCACCCCAGTAGAGTTCGACGGAGCCGTGCTCTACTAGGTCTAGGGCACCACGTCCACGACGTCTGCCGAAGTGTGCCGAAGATCACCAAAGACGCATGGGCCTTCCAAACCTGCAATTAATCGCTATTCACCAACGTTCAAGTTATCATTGGACTTCACGACTCAAGTCCAAAGCCTTCGGAGGAGTTCCAAAGACAACCGAAGACTTCTGAACCCTCCATACTTGTAAATATTGCACAATAGTAGTTTTTAATTTCAATTATTTGCTATTTACGTTATTATTGAACTTTACTATTCAATTCAAGTAGTAGTTTTTTAATTTCAAAACATAACTCTTGTGACAACACGAAACGTTCCGAAGAGTTCAGAAGACCACCGAAGCCGTTTCCACCGCCTTCGAGCTATATAGACATTCATTATATAAGTGTTTGAGTTTATTTTGGTGTTCACAAGCAAGCATCAAGTTTCCGAAGAGTTCTGAAGATACCCGAAGACTTCCGAACCACTCCAAGAATTAAAAATTAGTCATATTTCACTTTAATTTTATGTACTTTTGGAATTATTTTTGCTTATGTTATTAAACAATTAAGTAAGCCAAGCCTACTTGCTTTAAGACGCCTCCCGCTCCAACGATAACAAAATATCTTATATATGGAAAGAAATGGTGGGGCGGAAGTAAAAATAAAGTGGGCAGTGGCCAATCTGCTAGACACAAGAAGTTTACATGTCTAACCATATGATATGCGGTAACATTTTACCAAGGGTCATATTGACCCGAACTAATGAATGTAATTTTTGATATTGCAACAAAATTAAAATAAATATATGAACTAATTTATTTGTAAAATGTAGTGCTTTATAAAATATTAATTGTCTTAAAAGGGCTGAAGTGTATAATTAACTACAACGATAATACAGCAGTTTTTAAAAGTGCGATTGGGTCGTATAGACCCGAATAGTGCAGGAGGGTTAAAGTCAGTCAATAAAATAAGTTTGTAAAGTTGTCAATATACCACTGCATAACTGAAATATAAAAAAATTAACGCCATTTCTTCTTGAGTGCAGTAAACTTAGTATTGATTGTTCAATTTGCTAATGAGTCACACTAAAAAGCGAATGTGAAACAAAGGAAAATTTATTGGAAACTCATTTATCACGGAGTTTACGTGCCGTAGCTAAAACGGCTTAGGAAAAACATTATTATCTCATGCCATATTACAAAAGCGTTGCATGCATCATTACCTTGATATGAGCTGTATGTACCCCATTCTTCTCAGAAAAGCACACAAAAAACAGCAAAAGATGTATCACCATCACTTCCTTGTTGTAGCAACGCCCCATCTGAAATTCATGAAATATTAGTCACGCACATTTATTTGTAGAGATAAAAGAAAATTAATTCAGGTATCAAAATGTCGCTGTGTATTCTAATACGTAGCAGTAAAAATATTTAAATTTTATAACTCGGTTGTTTTCAGTTTTTAGCGTGAAAGCTTAAACTTTCGCGTTTTTTGACAAAATTCTTTAAGATATCTTGAAACTTAATGTTGTCACGCACATTATCGTATTATTATGACACGTGTATGCATGTACCAGCATCGGTTAGCAATGGACAAACGGCAAACTGTTTGAAAATATAAAACAAGTCACAAACGAAACCGCACAACACGTTTGACATTTTCGCGTGATTTAATATGCAGAGAAAATTCTACGCCAATAATACATGAATAAAACATGACATGCAATGTAAAGAAAGTGATTTAAGGAGAAGAATCGATGGATTTGTGGAAAGAATATTCCAATAACTAGTTGAATTCTCTACAATTTGGTTGTAACCCAAATAATTCGTCGCACATTTAAGTTCTTGAATCCAATTTAGTTCTTGTACCGATAGGATTGATGCATTTTGAACACCAAGTAGAGAGGTTTCTAAAAAAATTATTAAAAGAGGCAGAAGGTTGTTTTATATTAATCTGAAGTTTGTTACAAAATAAATAAATACCCAGCAAAATAAGGAATTTTATTTCTCACATGAGAGCAAAAAAGTATCATACATTATGTTATATTACGGTATAGAAAATTATGTACATCCTTTTGCTGGACACTTTCCGATACGCGCTACCTATCTAAACTGCTTTTTAATAATATTATTTACATAACAAAACCATATGCATTGATCTAAGTTATATATCACCTCACTTTCTGTTTTCAAATAACTGTCGAGCACCGTCTAAATTAAGAAGGAATAAATTACGCAATTTACACGAACAAGATAACACGGAGAGGTTTAATGAACAAAGGTACTAAAGCTGGAGATTGATTTGCTGACCTGTTCTTTTCAAGGAAACCATCTCGCATATTCAGCAAGCGTCTCGTATTCTCCCTTAAACGGCGCAAGGAAGGAAAATCGTAGAAAGTTATTTTAGACGATAGCGTAAGCTAATCTTTTAAAACTATTCCTTTATATAACGGAATTGTAAGAATCTTGATCAACCTCGATAATTGATCACCGCTCTTTGTTGACGATAAAATACCTAAATAATACAAACTTCTATGCCATGCCATGTACAGCGTGTTCGATTTTTGATATTTTCGTAGAATACTGGAGTTATTATCAGAGATGCGCTGTCGCTACGTTCATTTCACTGTCCTACCTTCTTTTTGAAAAAACGAAGCTGAAAGTGTCAAAATTGTCATGCACCTTTACTTTGTAAATTAGAGCGCGATTTTGTCTTTTGCGTTCAATTGAAATGACGTAATAGTTTCATCAACTTTATGATTTTTAAACGGGATACCCTAATTATTATATTTTGTACTGATTTAACTTAACCTGAGATTTATATAGTTGTTGATACGAGGGCTATTTTTTTACAAGATCCGATCGGTCGCCAAATGAAAACTACAGTAAAAATAAAACATTTTATTTGGAACATTTCGATACACCTTCCAGCTACTTCTCTACGTAGTCAGCACTCCGACTTAGACATTTGTCGTAGCGTGGTACCAACTTTTCAACACCCACGTGATAGAGGACAGCCGCCTGTGCATTTAGCCAATTTTCTACGCTGGTCTGCAACGAATCACTTAACACAGAAATTGTAAACTGACGATTTTCTTAAACCGCATGATATACTCGCTGAACAAGATCATTGGTTGGTTACCATTCGCATCCTTCCCTGACCGCCTGCATTATGAACGATTCTAAGTCTTTGTTTGAGCTAAAACATGGTTCAGACTTTATTCTAGAACCAATAGAGTGAACTGTACTTAATGCGCTTTGGTTTATTCTTCAGAATACATAATCTCAAGAAAATACTTTTAACAATTTATTATCTGCACATTTGCAATAAGAACTATTTTACATTTATAGTAAGGAAAAGCATTCCTGCAAAATTGAGAACAGTATTTTTAAAAAATAGTACCTACAATTCTCTAATTCGAGATTATATATATTTTCTGAACTTTTTTTGACAGAGCTAATATTGTTATATTTTACGCCTACTTATTTTTTTATATAACGGTATTGGGTAATTTCATATACATGATGATCTAAATGAACACTATAAAATAACTTAAGATATACCTACACATCCTCCCCTCCATTGAAGAAAAATCTTCAATCGTTAGAAAAGTAGAGGAGCTACTTTACAAATAGAGCGTACAAAAATACCATTCCGTGTTTTAATCTCAACAACTCTGACCTTTCCGTCTAGATCGGGAATAGCTTTAATAATTCTACCCAAAATCCAATTAAAAAAAGCAGTATTATTTTCTTTTAATAGGACCATCATATTAGGTTCTAAATTTGGAAGTGGGGCAATCCACTTAGGTTTATGCTGTAGCCGATTTAAATACTCGGTGTAGTACCTTCTCCAAAATAGTTGTATTTTTGTGCATTGTTGCCAAACCGAAAGTCTATTATTGGCAATAGAAATTGTTTCCTTCTCAGGGATGGAAGTAAGTGGCCGACCTATAAGAAAGTGACCAGGTGTCAGGCAATAGAGATCTGTAGGATCTGAAGAATTCGAACACAGTGGACGTGAGTTTAATATCGCTACAGTTTGAGCAAGTATAGTAATAACTTCTACAAATGATAGAACAGACTTTCCTATAATTCTATAACGGTGATTTTGCAGATTTTATTCTTGCTTCTCACTGGCCGCCCTAATGTGGGCTGACTGGTGGAATAGATTTCCACTGAATTTCATTAAATGATAAGAAATCGTTAATTATATTGACATGCTGCTGTGTATTAAATAATTTATCAAGGTCATTTGATGGGTTATGTGCACCTTAAAAATTATTCGCCTTGTCATTGAAAATTGTACTTGGATTTCCGTGACACGAAATAAATCTTTTAAGAGATAACAAAAGTGCGTTTGTTGACTAATTTGATACCAGTTCCAAATCAACGGCTTTTGTGTTCATGCAGATGAACAATGCTGTGTAAGCTTTAGAGGTAATGGATCTTCTAAGTCTTGATTCTTTTACTAACAGAGGATCACCAAAATCGATTCCCACATTTAAAAAAGCTCTGACTATAGCGACTTGTTCTGGTGGTAATATTCCCATTTTTTGTTCACATTTAGCATTTCTATATTTGAAACATATAACACACTGGTGAATGATCTATTTTACTTGTCAAATTGTACTTAAAGTTCAAAACCTTAATCGAATATTTGCAAGTGCAGTTTGCGCCCCTGCATGTTGTAACCTTAAGTGTTCATAAGTAATAATCAGATTTACCAAATGCATCTTCGCAGGTAATAGGGTTAGATGCTTGTGATTATACGATATTGAGCATTCTGTAACCATCCCCCAACACGAACGATGCCTTAATCACCTAAAAATGGAGACCACGCTTGAATGGAAGATTTTTTGAGAGGTGTTTGACATTTTAGTTGATCAGTTTCTGAAGAAAACTCTTCAGCTTGAATACATTTCACTATAGTAATGAAAATTTTTGTAGTTCAACTGTCTTTAACGGGCCGGTCAACTTAACCTTCTTGGCATTGTTGATGAAACGCAATACATAAGCGATTGTGCGTTGTAAAATGGAAAATTTTGAAAACCATTCAAATAGAATAGAAAATCGATTCACTACTATATTTATACTAACTCTCTGTTCTGTAGTTGAAAAATGTAGAATTACTGATGGATGAGTCAGCAAATTAAAATCAAAGGACGTCAAAAATGAAGGTCCGTGCCACCATAGGCTATTTTGTAACAAGGATGCGGAATCTATACATCTCGTTATTAAGTCAGCAGGATTAACTTTAGTATCCATGTGAAAACATTATGAAGGAGAGCTAATTTCTTGAATCTCCGCTACTGTATTTGCTACAAAAGTATTCCACCGTGACGGTGAATCGTGAATCTGTTCACATAAATTCCCTTGAGAAATTGTAAAAGGAATTGTTCTTATTCTTTGCATCAATCTTGCTAACAGAAGAGCTCCTCAAAGTTCTAATCGTAGTAGTGTAGTAAGACGCCACTCGTGACTTGGAACAAACAATATTTGTTGAAGTAGTCTTACCCTATAAATTGTACGAATATAAATTACAACACCAGAAGCTACCGTACTGGCATCAGAAAAATCATGAAGTTCAACTTCTACATATTCGTTGGATGAGTGTATCCATCTGGGAATTGACAATTGTGAAATGGCACCCTATATTTTTAATAAATGTTTTCTACAAATCGAATAGATCTGAAGTAATGTCTTCATTCCAACCTAATTTCTTAACCCATATTTTTTGCGTAATGATTTTGGCATGTAATCACTATTGAATTAATAAAACCCAGTGGATCATATAGATGTGCAATATGTGATAATGCTTGACGTTTTGTACAGATACAAACATCAATAAGAGAACAACTTACCTAAAGATGTCATGCTTGGGAATCCACGCAATACCTAACACTTTGATCGGAGTACTTTTGTTGACATTATTAGCAGTATCATCCAAAGATGGGTCATTGAAAGACCACTTATGCAAACTGAAACCAGTAGTTTTTAACATTGATACAAGTTCTTCTCGCACATTAGCAATGTAACTTTGGAGTTAGCACCAGCTAAAATATCATCAACGTAGCATAGATGCAAGATTGCAGAAGAAGCAAGAGGAAGTGTTGTAGAGTTTTCTTGGATGAGTTGTACTAAGCATCTCGTTAACAAGTATGGAGCTGCCTTTGTACCATACGTGACGGTTTGGAGCTGAATACACTTTAGCTCATCCTTAGGGTTTTCTCTCCATACAATATTTTTCAAATGTAATTGGGAAGGATTAATTCGAATCTATCGATACATCTTTTCAATGTCTGGAATGAATACCTACTGAAAACTGCGAAACCTGTACAATATATCAATTAACTCTAGTTGAACGGTGGGTACCTTCAACATGAAATCGTTTAGTGAGAGCTGGGTTGTAGTCTCCATAGACGCACCAAAAACACTCTTAACTTTGTAATTGAACTATTTTCGTTTATTACACAATGATGTGGTAAAAAGTATTTTGGCGGGTTAGGAGTGACATCCAATGGTACAATTTTGGCGTGATCCAGTGCAATGTATTCATCTATAAACGATTTGTAACTTAGCAATAATTCCTGGTTTTTATGTAACCTTCTTCCTAAAGAGAGAAAGCGTTGACGTGCTGGTGCATATGAGTTACCGAGAGAAAGAGGTGATGTCTCTTTCAAAAAAGGTATGTCTACTTGAAATCTGCCATCAACTAAATGCTTAGTTGTTTTTGAGAATATGGCTTCACATTGCTTATCTTCTGCTGTGAGAAATTGCTTGTGGGAAAAAAACTCCAAAATTTTGGAACAATTTCTCCAATGTTGTGGTGTTAGAGAAGAGAGATATACTTCTTAACAAGTGTGCACGACTAATTCGAGTAGGTACAGGGCCTCCAATAATCCATCCTAAATGAGAATTTTGACTTGTAGGCAAGTTTTCAACTAATCTAACGATGCCTGGAGTAATGATGTCATAGAATACATCAGCGTCTTTTAACATATCTATTTGAGAGGGAACATGAAAACTATCATCAGCCAGTGTTAAGTTTATGGGCAATGGCAATTTATTGTTGTCCACTTGGACGTGATGGAGTAAAGTTGTGATTTTATCTAAAATTGCACATTGAACTGGTATTGAGAAGTTTTCACAGCATGACCGTATTTTGAGCTTGATAGCTTGTTCAACAAGTGTTTGAGTATTACCAGTCCCTGAAATGGGTATGCTGTATTTATACGACACTGTGGCTAATCGTTTGAATAACTGAGACGTAATAAAAGTTGTTTGTAAAGCTGAATCTAGCAGTGCCCGTGCATGCACCTTACTTCCGATTTGAGCAATCAACGTTACTTTTGCCGTAGCTAGCAAAATTAACGTATTGTCGTGTGATACAGTGTAACAATAATTTTCCTGCACGAATTCGTCGGCGTGACTTGTCCTAGGGATTAACGCCACGTTTTGACAGATTTGCTTTTTCTGAGGCGTCATCGTAGATGAAGAACTTTGATTGATATGTAACGGTAAATTTGTTTTATTTGTCTGCGGCTCAGGATTCGTGTAATAAAGAATGGTGTTTTTCAGAACAAATTCTACATAGAGATGATGTGCGTTGATTAACAGAATGCTTGCTTCGTAGACAGTTAAAGCATTGTTTATTCTGTATTGTAAATTGTTTCCGTTTAGGAAATGGCAGATTCAAAAACTTAATGCATTTGTATATGCTGTGATTGTTATGTTTACAGTATGCGCATCGTGAATATTTTGATACTGAATGATATGAAGTGTGACTACCTCGAACTGTTTTAGACTTTTTCTCCACATTGATGTTGATTTGTGTGGAATGCGTTTCTAATGAGGAACAACGCATGTCTAAAAAAGTTAGAAACTCCACGAGAGTAGGTAGTTGATTGGAATCTCTGTCCAAATCAAAAGCTTGAAGGGGAATTGTCATGTAGAAATTTAGAATAAATATAAAATAAGAGTAAGTCCCAACCTTTTGTATCAACCTTTAGAGCTTCTAACGATTTTAGATTTTTACTTGTGTGAGAAATTGTCTTAGAACAGTGGCATTATTTATATATATATATATATATATATATATATATATATAAATATAACAACCTTGAAATTCTCATTAGTTATTAGTAAGTTATCGATTAGGTCTAAAGGTCCCCCTGAATAGACGATTTCAAATACATTAGCTTTTGAACATCGGTTAACGTTTGATTCGATCCAATAAGTGCCCAAAAGATGTCTTTAAATGCGGTCCAATTTTCAAATTGCCCTGTAAAGGAGGGCGGGTCCAAATTTGGTAGCTTTACATAAATTGGATGTTGCTTTACCTCTATTTATGGAACAATTGATTACCTTTGAACTGGTGAACCGCGTTGATTCAGTGTTTGATCATAATTTTGAATTATTTATTGTTCTAAGTTTAGCTGCGATTGAAAAGTATCTAGTTTCAACATCGATTCTATCAACCTCCTGAGTTTCGTCTACCTCCTGAATTTCATCTTGAATTATTAAAGCTTTGCTGAGTTGCATCTCCCTTACAATGTAATTATTATAGTTAATTTCTACATTGCCTTTATCAGAAATAAGAAATTTTTCTATGCATGTTAACAAACTCTTTTGTATAGCTCTCTTTCTTTTAAGCGAATTAATGCAGACTTCTGACATTTTAAAATTAAATGTATCTTGATAGTTACTGTAAACAAATGTTATAACTTACAGTATTGAGTCTAACTATTTTAAGCTACACTACAACTACCTTTAGTATTAGCGAGATTATTTGTGACTACACAACCTAATCACAAATCTAATTAGTATAAATGGAGAGTCTTCCTTTCAGAATACAAGTGGCCGAATGCCGTGATCCACCTAAAAGCCTTTTGTCTTGAGTTTGCGAGATACCAGTGTTTCAAATAACCTTGGTGAAGTATCGTTGAGAGACTACGAGTTTGTAGTATACGAACTTCCTATGCAGTTCTATTCCAGAACTGAAGAATCGTGCTTCGATGAACCACTGTTTGGGCTGAAACAAGAATGATGTAAATGGTTCAGACTTTATTATAGAACCAATAAAGTGGACTGTAGTTAATGCGCTTTGATTTATTCTTCTTTATTCTTCAGAATACATAATCAAGAAAGTACTTTTTAACAATTTATTATCTGCACATTTGCAATAAAAACCATTTTTTTATATAACGGTATTGGGTAATTTCATATACATGATGATCTAAATAAATGTACACAATAAAATAACTTAAGATAAACCTAAACAGTTCTGTCTCAATGTGCCTTCACCATTGCCGTACTTTGTTGCCACTCATAAAAGTTTTACCGTACACATTGCTCTTTTGTCCGTGATTTTCGGCTGTATTACCCCCTTCAGCATGAAGAAATCGAATGACAGCACCCACTTCACACTTGGAGTGAGACTCTATTGTCCTAAACATGTTTACTAGCTTACTGCGTTTTTAGAACTGACTAATACGACGTGACGAGATCGACAAACCTACTAGAGACGCTGCGCAATACATCTGCGCACAGAGTCATAGTATTTTCACTGTGGCTTTAATTTTACGACCGATCCGACTTTGAAAAGGAATAGCCTTTCTACTTATTTTTAAATGAGCTTGTGAGACGATTTTCACCATATCCAGTTTTTTGTTGTGGATTTTTCTTATTAAGTTTTATGCCAAATAAGATACATAAAATAGTCAAATAAATTTTTTTCAAACTAAAACCGGTACAAAACTTTTAAGTTTAGAATTTTACATCAAATATCAATCGAAATAATTATTTATATTTTAAAGACATGAAACAATATGTGTCGATCTACATGTAGAGAATGAATTTAAGTCAAATACTGAAACTATAAACTATATACTTCCTCCATTGACTCACGTAAAGTTCCTAAATGCTAGCTGCATTTCCACGTTGTATTGCCAGTAGAATCCTTTGGAATAAGTAGTACTTCGCCTTGTGGTTTCCTGATTCTTTAGCCAATTTCGGGCCTATTTTATCTAAAAATAACTTTGATTCCTCGCACCAAAGTCCAAAAGTCTCGAAGCTAGTCCTGTGAAAATAAAATCTAATGTTTTCAGGTTTCTGTATTTGTTGTGTTTATGTTGGCTACTGTCTCGGCTGCAAATCCAGGTATCACTGATGTTTGTGATAAGTGTGTCGTGGCAAGGATATCGACACAGGTTATATCCCATACTAAACGTTTGCCTTTTGACTATGAAACTAGTTTCACCCCATCTGGTCTTTTGCCGTCATCTCTAAAAAGTCCTGTTGGTTCTAATGAATATGAGCAGTAAATAAGGCACGTTGGACAATTTGGTTAAGTTCATTATGTCGTGTCCAGCGTCCTTTACTTTTCCTGCATGAGAAGCCACGTACTTTTTCTTTATCAACCAATGTGCCAAAGCTGCACATGTGACTCTGGAAAAGTTTGCAACCCAACCTTAGATCAACGTAAATTTAAAAAGTCTGGTCGTCCAGTAGTGTTCCCATATTTGCGGAAGTGAAAGTTTGTAGCCTAGCTCCTGATTCTCTTGCTCCTAAAGCAATGAACCTGGCAGTGTCTGTTGATGATGTAAAAGTTAATTTTTCGCTGATTGTTTTGGTAAGCATTATATTGACCTATTTCTTTTGAACATGGGGAATAGAGGTAGCAATGTTATCTTGTTGTTCTTTCCACATATGTAAAGCTTATTTCAAGAAATGCAAATTGACTGTTAAGTCCATATTTTTGAGACAACGCGAGGCGAGGTCACTGTATCCGTAGACAGAAGCCAGAAAAGCGGGAAGAGCGATATTCGAAATTTTTTTTATTCCAAGTCCTCCACATTTCACGGGTAATGTCGCTTGGATCCATTGAGGATTTTCTCCAAACATTCATGTAGAAGATCATCCATTTTTTTTATTTCATCAGGGAATTGGAGAAATGGAGGTGTACATAAAAAGTATGTTATCCTTGGAATAAATAGACAATCTTTAAGTAGAAAGTATGCGGTGTGAGTCTTTATATTTTCTAGTCGCTGTGTTAGCAAAGCAAACTTCTTCATTTTCTTTTCAAAAAGAGTTTGAAACACATTTTCAAAAACAGGAGATCAAAGAATTTCAAGTGAATCTTTTCCTTGAATCCGAATGTCTCGTGACAAAGTGTTAAAGCGATTTTCTACTTCCTGGTCCACTTTACCAGAACAGAAAAATAGCTCACGTTTGTTTGAGTTAATCTTCAATCCGATGTCAACCGCCAGATCGATTATCTTATTAAACTTTTCATAAACTTCTTCCGTATCTCCAGCTAAAGTAGCGTCGTCTAAGTACCAAAGGTTGAGCTCTGTCGAAAGATTTTCAACAATTGGATGAAGAGACAGGCAGAAGGCTAAGAGTCCACAAAGATCTCCTTGTTAGCATCCGGTTGCAGAGGAAATTAAGCTTGTTATAATTTGTGGGATGAGTGACGTAGCTTCGTACTGTATGAATGCAGTTCTCACAGCCCAACTTTGTTGCGACTCCAAACTGATTCGGCCACAGATAACTCGGTAAGTTTTCTTGGAGATCTCTGCAAGCTAATTTTACAATTAATCTGCGTATTGTATTTGCTACTGCAATTGGGCGAAGTCCGCCATCTTTTTTGGTAAGTGCACAGAGCGATGCTCCGTAAATAATAAGATATAACTTCTCATTCAGCTTGGCTTTCAGGAGAAAAGTGCACAAAGATGTAATACTAGTAAGTGCTTGTTAGCCAGCTTCTCCGGCAGAACTAGATATTATTTTCTTAAAGAACTGAGGTCGAAGATCATCGACACCTGAGGCTGAACCGGAAAGGAATAAGTTGATGGCTTTCTTTACGGAAGATTCCATGGGGAGTGAAAGGAAGACATTCCTCGCTGTTATCCTCAAAGGTTATTACTTTTATTGACGTCGGATGCTTGGTTGTCAATTGTAGAAGCGTATTTTTGTCATATGGGGCTAGAGAATATTCTGAGGCAAGAACTTTTATTGAACCTTTTACATCACCGTCTTTTATTTTAGCTTGGATTTTATCTTCAATGGATGTTCTATAAGTTGTTTTTTTGATGGAGATTGATGGTATCAGGAATACCGTAACATTTTTTTCTACTTTTGCAGTAAGATTTCCTTTTGATGTCTTATCTACCTGTAACGTTTTGTAGGAGATAACGAGGAAATTGGCCCAGAATTGGGTAGAATTTTCTTTATTTGCGTTGTTGACTATGTGTGTGAATTTATCTGCGACGGAATATCGTGCTCCATTTGGTATATGTCGTAGTATGGTTGTTCTTGATTTTGATTGGGTTAGTTCCGTAATTAGTTCTTCAGTGGAGTTTTTGTTGGGTTAAAGTAATTCATCTGGGTGAGCCTTTTTCAGCGTTTACGAATTAGCATATGTCTTTTGACAGTGTAGACAAGGAATCCGAGTTCATTCCATCTTGGGATTGGGATTGTCGTTGGTGGGGACAATGCCAATTTTTATGCGACACTTCCAGTTTAGAGATCTGTGTTTGAGTCAGTCTATAGGGCAGATTGCACGACAATTACTTTGGTTTTTCAAAATCTTCATAGATGCGAAAAATAGAATAACAAATGTGAAAATGTTGCATTCAGGAAAACGGCCGTCCTATTATTAGCAGAGAAGGGTTATAGAGTTCCAAGCTGTACTCGCGAGTAGCATTGGTTGTGTAAATTGCAGGCGTTAAAACTCCTTATTATACACATTTGTGTGTCGTTTAAAACCGTGTAAGGAGTATCCTTTCACGCTTGCATCCTAAATCAATGTTCTTTATTTACGAAGATTGTGAAATTGTGCATGCTCTTTAAATCCCGTAAAGATGTTCCAGTTTCAGAGAGAGGCCATTCACGCATTGCATTAAGAGAAGTAGAAAATTGGGTCATTAATATTAGTAAGAAGTATGTCTTTAGATATTAGTTAAACGATTTATTTATAACGCTACCTACATAAGGTAACATATTGATTAGTTAATATCGAAGCAGCTGTTACTAATAATGACGTTAAAGAATACACATCGAATTTTGACTATACGTTTGGTGTTGGAATAAAAACCCGGATATACAGGTGGTGGAGATCATTCTTCTTGAGTATTTGGAATAATAAAGTAAGCTACGTTTCATTTCGTGTCTACTAATATTTGGTTTAAGATCCGAATTATTTTAAATACGTTTTAATATTTTTTGTTATACTAGAAAGTTTCTGCGTTTCTTTTGTGGTTTTCCTTTTGTTAGTATTTTCATAAATGCAGTGGCGCCTGAAATATTTTCTGGTCAACAAAATCGCCCATGACCCTAGCTCAAGTCTCTCCGCATAAACTTAGCCCACAAGTAACAAGTGTTCCTACAATTTTGTAGCCACCCTTTAACTTTTCGTACCTAGACTCATCTCTGATTGTTAGGAACCCCAAGTGTCTATATTAGCGTTTGACGCCTTGGGACAAAGCTTGTAACAAGAGATGTTTTTGAATTAGCATTAAAAAGTCTGAAACATGGTAAGACACAGGGTACATATCAGGTGCTAGCAGAAACTTTAAAAGCCGCTAGCCAAGCAGTAGTAGAACGTCTTTTGTAAGCTATATGTATGAGACAGTCAAGATACCCAAAGATTTCAAACGTAGCATCTTAGTCACTATACCAAAAAAAGAGAGGCGCAGATAAATGTGAAAATCCCAGAACAATAAGTTTGACAGCACACGTATCAAAAATATTAACTAGAATTGTACAAAGACGAATGGAAAAGCGAGCTGAAGGAATACTTGGAAAAAATCAATTCGGGTTAAGACGAAACATGGGAACACAAGAGGTTATTTTAGCTCTGAGGGCGTAATGGCAAACACAATAAAAGAAAAGCAGAAAGCGTGTATATAGTGTTTGTATAGGTCTGGAAAAGGCATTCGACAATGTAAAACAAAAAAAATGTTCGAAATACTCAAAAGGAGAAACGGATAGTACATAGCTAATACAAAGAGCAAACAACGGCAATAGAGTTATAGCAGGAACGTAGAGAAGTAAATATCAGGAAAGGGGTGAGACAGAAATTTATCCTATTCCCGTTAGTTTTCATCTTGTATATCAAAGTGGCAATGACTACTGTCAAATGCAGCAAGACATTTGGTATTAATATGCAGGAAAAAAACATGCTCAGATTTGTAGATGATATAGTGGTATTAGCATCTAGCAAGGAAGATTTAGAAGCAGCTGTTTATGAAGAAATAGTTTTAACAGAGAGATACGGTATGAGAATTAACAAAAAAAACTAAAATACTTGTATGTAAGGGAAGGGAGAATAATTCAAAAACTAGAATACAAATAGGTAACGAGAATCTACAAGAGGTTAAGAATTTCTCCTACCTAAGAAGCCAAGTAACGCAAAATGGAAAAACGCAAAAATATAAAACAAAGATTAGCATAAAGTCGTGCTACAGTTAACAAGCAACTACTGTGTTCAAAGACAACAAACATAGAAGCAAGGAAAAGATTGCTTAAGACATATTTGTGGAGCACAGCATTGTACGGATGTGAAACTTGGACAGTAGGAGAAGCGCACAAGAAAAAAGATGGAAGGCTTTGAAATGTGGTGCTATAGACGTATGATAAAGATGATATGGACAGACGACGTTAAGAACAGAGAGGTTCTAGAAATGGTAAGGGAAAAAAGGAATACGTGGAAAACAGTAAAAAAACAAGTGAGATAGGATTATCAGCCATATACTAAGGACTGAAGGAATAGTGCGGAATATATTAGAAGCAGAGATAGGAAAAAAGAGAGGTAGAGGTAGACCTAGGTTAGACTATTGCAGACAGATAGTCAGAGATGTAGGGTGTGAGAATTTCAGCTCAGAATAGAAATCAATGAAGGTGCGTGTCCAACCAGGTCCAAGACTGAAAACCTAACGACGAAAAAAAGAACTATACTTTGATCCTGATGATTATTATAAGCAACAACCAGTGTTGGTTTCGCAATATTCTCAACTAATGTTGATTGTGCGAAAGGATTCATTGGAAAAGTATTAATTTGGCGAATAGTTAAATGATAGGGAATCTTGGTTGCCGCAAGTTGCTTAAGCCCCTTCACATACCGCTGAATATCGTTAAAATAGGGTGCATACTTAAGAACCAATATAAGGGGAACAGAAATGTATTTAGGTTATAGGAATTTCAGGGAAATGTGTAGGTTAGCTCAGAATAGGAAACAATGGAGGTACGCGTCTAACCAGTTCCAGAACTGAAGACCTAATGATGATGATGTAAGTGTCTCTGATAGATATCAATTTATTGTATTTAATAAAATCTTCGTTTAAATGTTGATCAAAATCGTAACCTGTTATGACTGTTGTCACAGCGTTAATCGTTGCGGGACTTTCGCCCTTCAAAACTAACACCTCAACAAACCGCAAAGCAATATAAATTTCCATTGCTTTTGCTTAAAAAACCAATTCCATTAATTATGAAACGACTTGCAAATGGAAACACAAAAATGTTCGACAAAATTAATTAGAAATACGGTAATTAAAACACAGCTCAAACATTTGTAATTAAAGTTTCTGTCATACGCTTTTTGTACTTTTGTATGTCTTTCATTTGGTAAATACTGTCGACTTTCTAGATTAGAATTTAGGAAAAGTTAAAAAGTTTTGACTTACAAGTCACGCCGCAGCCTGTGCCTTTAACATGGGATAAAGTTTGGTAATTAGAGTTAACAGTAAAATATTTACTCAAATAGTATAAATTAATTATTTTTGTCTGAATATTTAACTAATTAAAGTATTCACAAGGTCAAAACGCCATACTGGACAAATTGTGATATAGATAATTGATTTTCACTTACGATACAAAGAGGATACAAGGAGCTTTATTTGATGCTCATTTGTGAATTGCTTTTGTTGCATTTTGTAACATAAAGAATATGAATACTACAACAATTGAAATAATTAAAACTATATCTTTCAATGGTGCGAAAACAACTGCTATTTAAAATCTTATCTTTCAAAGCGAGTATAGAAAGCGAACTATCACATTAGTATTTGACACAATATTCTTCTTTAAAAGGAAAGTCATGTTAAATCAATTGTTGGTCATTTATAAGTACGCTTCAGACTGGTTTACTATTTAAGTGTATATAAACTTGAATATTTAGGTTCTGAAGTGGAATCATATTTTAAGTTAAAATCTTAGACACTTGGAAAGTACAGAGTAATTAGAACTCACACAACTTGTTTGTTCATAATTCAAAAGAAGGACTAATCCTTGTGAGAAAGTTGAAAATAGCGTTTTGTAACCAAAGCTGCGAATTAATTTGTTCAAGTGGTTGCATTGGTTGACTCAAACTAATCTTGTTTCATTCGCAAGTTGTAAATGATAGCAGTTCAAATTAAATTAGATATATATCCTTGGTTAAAACAGGTAAATACACAAATTGTTAAAGTGTATTTAATTTTGCAAAGAAAACATCTTGTATAAAATAATCGCTTTATTTGTAGCAAAACCATCTAGTGATTTATAATGGTTTATCTAACCCCGTTACGAAATGACAAACTTTAAATGTATTTTTGACGTGACGTAACGTCAAATTTTTTATAACTGTCAGTCAATTACATCACTAGTGATGTAATGAAATTTTACGTAACTGAACACTTAAGCCTCTATTTAGGTAACAATAGTTATTTACATAAAAGTCAATCAATCCATAGCAACGCTCAGATAAAGCGATGAAACTGATTTTTTTTACATTTGGAACCGCAGAATCTTTTTGTTATATTTTAAACGGATTATATAAAATATTGTACTTAACACGTTATGAAATACTAATTTTATTTGACTCATGTGCAAAACTCGCTCACTGCGTTCGCTCGTTATGGCAAAATCATTTTTGTCAAATAAAATTGGTATTTTCATAACTGATTACGTAAATATCTATTAAAGCACTTGTTGCGTTTCATTACCAATGCTGCAAGTGGTTGTTTAGTATCTGAAGAAACCTGTCCTTGACTTTGTAGCTTTGTTTAGGAGAGTTCTACACTAAATTTGTAATATTTCTATCTGTTGTATTGGACATTTGAATGATATAGCAATCAAGTGCAAATCAAATTAAAAATTCATCTGTACAAATTGTTTATCTTAATATAAGTGTTTGGTGCTTTGACTATTTGGTATCTTAGAAAGCAAATCATATTCAAATTATTTATTTTTGTATAAAAATAATAAAGATTGATAATTAAACTTCGAAAAGTTGTTAATATTTAAGCAGAATTATAGATGATAAATGTGATCTACATTTTGTTAGCTTGGTACCTCGCACACGTAAACAGTCCCTTTAAATTCTGAATTGTTGTTTTATCTTCTCCCTAGGGGCCGAAGAATAAAATTGGTAAATTAACGCCCAACACTTTGGAACTCGAAATGAGTAGCCAGCTATATATAATAAAAAAAACAAATTTGCTATAATACAAAACAACTCAGAATTTTGTAAAGAAAATCTCAAACTTTTGAACGGCATTGTAACTATAGCAACAAATGTGTAATATCAAACTTTAAAATTTATGATTGCTACATATTTATATATGTAGAGAACTACATCAACCAAAAAATTAAAGTTTGGAAACGTGTGTTTCAGTCGGATTCGACAAATAATGTTGGAGAGCAAATCTCAAACACTACAAAAACTTCATCCTCTGGAATTACTATTTCTGAAAACTAAAACTATACTTTTATTTCTTTGTGATAGATAAGAAAGCACAAATTGTATCTCTAAATGTGCTATTAACTTCTAAAGTCGTTTTATATTAGATACCTGCTTGTAAAATAGAATTCTCGTTGTTTTTCTCGACTTAAATATATGCAGTTTACAAACAAGTAACAAATCAATGCCCTTTTTTACTTAAAAATTAAACCAACACTTGTACAAAAAGGTTTATAAATCAAACAGTTCAAACAAATTTAAATTTAGTTACCCTCACTGTATACTGCTAGCTGCAGTAATAATCGTGTTACGTTCCGTCCCTGTAGTTAAATAATTTGACGAATAGTTAATTTAAAATATCATATCCCTTATTGTTTCGAGGGTTACTTTGTATGACTAGTAACGAATTTACCTCCCTTTCAATTTTAAACGATTATTCGTCTAACATTCTGTAAGTGAATATTTTCGTTTTATGCAATTAAATTGCATATTCCTTGTGGAGTTGTTGGCCAGACTCCGATGGGGTAACAGCTCACGTATTCCGACCACCGCCTTCGGGCGATCAAAAGTGGGCAGCGGAACGGTGACGTCCTGAAGGAGTTCTCCAGCTATGCGGGGTGCCGAGGAATGGGTACACAAGTGAAGTCGTCGGGGATGCACATCCGTCAGTCCTGTTTAGACGAACTACCTGACGATGGAGCGGCCTGTGGCGAGTAGCCAGTCCTGTTAGGCGAAAACCACAGGCCAGTGGACCCAGGATCCGAAATACTGTGTAGTAGGAGGACAACTGAGGGAAGATCCGGAAACTGCTCACTGCACCAAACCAAGAGGATTCCAGGAGCAGGTCTTCTGAATCCAGACCTATATATAAATATATATATATATATATATATATATATATATATATATATATAATATTAAGAACATCAACATCAACTACAAACCACAACTTACCAGAAGAAGAAATTCTAACATGCCGAAAAACTCGTGGAGTTACATGGCACTATAGCGATGCTGAGAGCGTCGCGTCCAGCAAATGTACGGATATTCCTTGTGTGCCCATGTTATGTGCAAAGTTGTTAAGCGTTTCCGAATTCCATCTAAATTGCAATAATTGCTTATTCAACACGATATCATTTGGTAGATTATCTTCACCTATATATACAGGTTAGACGTCGAAAGATGATTACTATGCAGCGTCCTTTCACGTGAAAAAACCTGATAAGCCGCGATATTATTTAAGATGCTCCCTTTTAAGAAGCATTGCTTTGTTTCAGTGTTATAAAGTCAAAATTAGTTAATGTTCTGTAACCAGTAACTGAGTGAAATTGTTTTATAGTTGTTACGTTCATTTTCGTAAATAATTGATTAGTATATATACAATAATTTTTAACTTAAATTCCTTTGACGTTAAACACGAAAATTAATTCCGTAAATTAAAATAACCTTTTTGCGTATTTAAAATTGTATTTCAATTAATAATAAATATCCTATATATGTTACTTGATAAATCTTTCTGCTCATTAGAAAAATAAATATCCTTTCTAAGAATACCTCAACGTAGAATTTACGCCATAATTAGATAGGCGTCTTTCCAAGTATTCAATAATTAATGCTGGTGTGTTTTCTTTTGTTAAAGAATTTGGCGAAATTGTTTCAATAAATTAGGGTTTTCCTGTTTTATTTGCTTTGGTGCTTTAACTAAACAAATTTAATATTCACTTTCTGTTTGAATAGTAACAAGAAAACATCCGTCCTGTTTTGCTTCGTTTTGTTTTTCTTTATGCGACTTGCTGGCACGCATAATAGCGTGGTGAGTATTTAAGGTTTATGAAACGCGACTTTTCGGTTTTAATTAATTAATCTATTGTTCGTAATTATTCTAGCTTCCTGCGGGGGACACGTTAATCCTTTGAGCTGTCGTTTCTTCTGGTAATGGGAGGCCAAACGCGTTCTTTCTGGGAGTAGGCCTACCCACTCGCTGACGTGGACCAGCGACTGACTCAATCTCGACGTCAGCAACTCGAGGTTTAGTTTTCTTTGTATTTGCTTCTTACTTTGGAACCAGAACGCCTGGGATTTTACCGTTCAAATATCTTAGATACGAAAATTATTAAATTATTTTGGTATTTACTGCTCGTTTATTAATGCTTTACTATTTGTTTATAAATAACTAAAAATATACTACTTATTAATGTAAAAACGGTTTAAAGACTTGCTGGCACATTTGAAAATGTTGTGGCCATTATGTTTGTAAATATAGGTTAAGTTTATATTTACGATGATTTATAGCTGTGGTTTTTAGGGTTGCGTTTGGTTCTTTTTTTCTAATTAATTTCAGGGCGTAATTACCTAAAAACTACAGTTTCCCATTTTCATAAGTAATTTTTTTTTAATGTTTGGGGGTTTCTCATAATGTATATGTAAATTGGGGACATTGACTTTTTTGGGTTGGGTTTGAGAATACTGTGTTCTGTAAATATTTTGTTTAATTATAAGTTCTTTTTTTTGTATGTTTTGCTCTGAGTGTGAATGAGTGAGTGTATATAAATTTTCTCTCTATTTTTTCAGGTTTTCCTTTACGTGCTTATACGTATAATACCCCGCCCACTCGCCGATTGAGCCCGGTCATCCTTTCTTTCTTTTTCTTGTTTTTTTTTTAGGTTACGTCAATGTACGTAGCATAGTAGTGTCCGATCCGTTAGCCGTTGTAAGTACGCATTTTCAGATCTGGTACAATGGTACTTGAGGCAGGCTGGCGACGTACGATAGGATGGACACATACTGCAGCTAAGCGAATAGTCTCCTTCTAATGTAGCAACTCTTCTTTGGCACACAAATTGAGTTAAGGTAGGAATACTCTGTTCTTTGTTGATGTCTTATATGAAACGTAGTTAATTTTTTTGATAGTTGATAATCACGCCAGTGCTCTAATTTTTCTTATGCATGAATATTGTACGATAAATTACAGACGTAATTATGTTTTCTCCTTACGATGGGGCTGTTTATTTTTGTTTACTAAAAACATCCCATTGCAAGATTCCGTAAAATTTCAAATCATATTTAGTATTTGTTTATGATCAAGCTAGATGTGCCCGCGTCCGTGAATTAAAAATATGTCTTTCTTTAGCGTAGCTCCTTTAGTGATTCAAATAGATTCTTTCTCAATTACGACTATTTATATTACATATTAAAACTGCTACTATTTTAAAACAATTAAGGTTCCATAAGGCTTACCCATTTTATTATGCTTTTTATAACCATAAACCTATGACGAAGTACATTGCTCTCACCCATTATAGGACATAACACACATATTGTAACGAATTCTTTAATTGTCCTTTATTTCTACTAACTACAAGTCTAATAATTAGCCTTCACAAACACAATCATTTACAGTCTTATTTACATTAACACTAGCTTAATCACTATTTGTAGGTGTTAATTTAATTTTCTACCTACGACAAATTAAACACTATTATAGCAATAATATTACTGTCGATTTATTTAACTACCACATTTATCTTTACATTAATTTATGTACATCAAACGTTTATTAGGATTAAATTCAAACTAACCTGTCGCAAAGAGGTTCAAACTTATATACGATAATCCTTTATTCCGGCGAAATGAGAAAAGTAAAATGTACGTTATCAAACCTTTCGAGGAAAACTATTTTATTGTGATATATCGCTAGCCAGAAGTGAAACCGCTTCATTTTAGTCCTCATATAAGCGTCATTTCTAGAATGTTCTATATATTTCTTAATTACTGTTACACTGCAGCTCCTTTACCAACTGTTCTCTTTCAGAAAATTTTGCAATATTTCTGTGACGACAAAAACAACCGAAAACATTCTTACATTTCTCATACAACTTGCAGCTACAGTGAAATTCTTTAAGCGCACACGATAATTTATGTCCAGCTTATCGCTAACAGTACAAATATTGACTTCCTAAAACTACTATGGTATCTTCTTAATTACTATCAAACCAGTACAATTGATTTATATCAAAGCACGATAATTCATTTATATCGATCACTACAATAATGTATATCACATAGAGCAATTTATTTTTACAGTATTAACCACTAATTTATTTGATATCACAACTTTATATCTTAAATAAAAACGTAATATTATAATCAACGCTTTAAATTAAAACTACTGTAACCTATCAATCAAATCCATCAGAACATGTTGTGGCACAGTGTGCCTGTTAATCTTCTTTTGTGTAAGATGCTTCGTTTACGTTCTGATGTATTATTTTTCTAAAAAGTTTACTAAATGGCACTCGTTATAATATCTTAATCTATTGGAATTGTAGTTTTGAAAAACTCAAGTACTTTGGGAACATAAAGCAATTTTCTAAAATACTTGTGTATTAGATGTAGACGAAAGGACATTCGGTTGAAGAAAATAATTGGTATCTTTTAGTATACACGTACTGATTGGAAGATCACCGACAAGCGCATTGTTGAACTCTATTAAGCGGGAAAATCATTGCTCACGTTTACAAGAAAATAAGCCAACACAAAATTTTAACTATCAACCTGCAGCAGACAAGAGTTTCTTATTTTTTCTTGATCTTCTTTGGGAATTAGACCACTCATAGTTGCTAAAATTGTCTTTATTTACGTTTCGATCCATGAGCTAAGATCTTTGTCAACATAATAAAAATTTCAAGTTTGACATTTATGACATAAATTGAGTTTCCATGCAAAATAGTGTCTAATTTAAAACTTACAGCAATACAATTTTATCAAACTTTATTTAATATTTTTAATAGGTAAAATATTTTAGAAAGTTAAAACGAAGACTGGTTTTCTGGAACATTTCAAACCGGACTAAAATTGCTGACGTAAGAAATTCAAAATTCCGCATTACAAACGGTAAATTATTCAAAAATTTGTTTAAATTACTGCGATTTACAGTATTCTATTCTAAATTTAAACAGCCAACAATTAAAAGTATCTCTTTAATACAGTGGAATAAAGAATGTAAAATAGTAATTAACGCATAACTTTGAATTTATCTGCGTAGAGCAAATTACGTCCGGAATTACTTTGTTGACAGACAGCAACAAAAGGCGTTTTTTATTCAACCTTTATTCTACAATATAAGTCTAATTTAGCACAAGATTAACCTGATTACTAATGATATAATGATTCTTATTTTCTTTTAAAGAATGTCAACAGAATAACTCTTATATAAGTGTTATGTGCATGGAACGTTAAATATTAAATTTTATTTGCCTTGAATCTGGATCAGCAATATGAAGGGTGCGTAACAACTGCAGTTAGCAAAAGGGCCTAGGATAAATGAAAACGAACTAAGAAAATAAAAATAAAAAAATAAAAACAATTAAATTAAAAATTGACATTGGGTAACACATGAAAAGTTTTTACTTCAAAACGAGGGACGAAAGCTCTTCAAAGACAGTTAAGTTATTCATTATGAGAGTGAATAATCAATAAAATCTCTTGTTGATCCTAAAGTTGTTCGTAATAAAGATGAATTTCCCTGAAAATTTTTTCCAAATAAGATATCACTAACGGTATTATCAAATTACTGACTTTACCTACTTACCAAATAAATTGAAATAAAGAGTAAACAAACTTAAATTAAAAACCATGGATAACAAAGGATATCCTGAATTTAATATATAAAGATGAAAATACCAAACTAAATCAGACGAAACAGGAAAATAGAGATAACAAAGCCATAAAATGGGAAACTATTTGAAAATGCAGGCAATTAAAGAAAATGGATTGATGAATTTGCAAAGAGGTTCAATATAATTATGGAAATATGAAAGACAGACGAAGCATACAAATTAATTAGAATGAATTTTAGAATATAAAACCGTATTGCAGAAATTTACGTACTTTAACAACCTTCTTATAGAATACGTAGAGAAAGTGGGTAGATGGCAAGAATTTATAAGAATTTATTTAAGGAGAGGAACTAACTGCATTAGAACAGGAATCAGACATTGAAAATGATGACTTGGGATATCCTATACTTAGAGACGAGTTTGAATTAGCATTAAAGGGTCTGAAAAATGGTAAGGCGCCGGGTACAGATAAGGTGCAAGCAGAAACTTTACAAGCCGCTGGACAAGCGGTAACAGAACGTCTCTTCCAACTTGTAAGCTATATGTATGAGACAGGCGAGATACCCAAAGATTTCAAACGTAGTATCATAGTAACTATACCAAAAAAGAAAGACGCGGATAGATGTGAAAATTTTCGAACAATAAGTTTGACAGCACACGTGTCAAAAATATTAACTAGAATTGTGCAAAAACGAATGGAAAAACGGGCGGAAGAAATACTAGGAGAAGACCAGTTTGGGTTTAGGCGAAACAGGGGAACACGGGAGGCTATTTTAGCTCTGAGAGTGATAATGGAGAAAACAATAGAAAAAGGGGAAAGCATGTATATAGGGTTTGTAGATCTGGAAAAAGCATTCGACAATGTAAATTGGAAAAAAATGTTTGAAATACTCAAAAAGATTGGAATGAGTTATAGGGATATACGAATAGTACATAGCTTATACAAAGAGCAAACAGCAGTAATAGAATTAGAGCAGGAACGTAGAGAAGTAAACATTAGGAAAGGGGCGAGACAGGGATGTGCCCTATCCCCATTGATTTTTAACTTGTACATAGAAGAGGCAATGAATACTGTCAAATGCAGGAAGACATTTGGAATTAATATGCAGGGACAAAAAATTTATATGCTTAGATTTGCAGATGATATAGCGGTATTAGCGTCTAGCAAGGAAGAGTTAGAAGCTGCTCTTAATGAAATGGAAACAGTTCTAACAGAGAGATACGGTATGAAAATTAACAAAACGAAAACTAAAGTTCTAGTATGCAAAGGTGGGGAAAATAAAACAAAAACAAGAATACAAGTATGTAACACGAACTTACAAGAGGTTAAGGATTTCTGCTACCTAAGAAGCCAAATAACGTAAGATGGGAAAAGCACAAAAGTAATAAAACAAAGATTAGCACAAGTAACACATCACTCAATAAGTCCGTAGGATAACTAAGAAAAACACATTTTTTTGGCGAAATTCGATTTTATTCATCAACATACATTCCTTCAAGAGTGATACAATCAGTCCAACGCCGTTCTAGCATTTCGATACCTTTTTTGTAAAACAATTCGTCTTTGGCCTCAAAATAAGCTTCAGTTTCAGCGATCACCTCTTCATCCGAGCCAAATTTTTTCCGGCGAGCATTTTTTCAGGTCTGCGAACAGGTAGTAGTCGCTGGGGCCAAATCTGGAGAATACGGTGGGTGCGGAAGCAATTCGAAGCCCAATTGGTGCAATTTGGCCATCGTTGCGATCGACTTGTGACACGGTGCATTGTCTTGGTGAAAGAGAATTTTTTTCTTCTTCATGTGTGGCCGTTTTTTGGCAATTTCTTCCTTCAAACGCACTAATAATTCCATGTAGTATTCGCTGTTGATTCTTCTTCCTTTCTCAAGATAGTCGATGTACAAAATTCCGTGCGCATCCCAAAATACAGACGCCAAAACCTTACCAGCCGACTTTTGCGGTTTTGGCCGCTTTGGACGTGGTTCTCCGGCTGCAGTCCACTCAGCTGACTGCCGATTAGACTCTGGAGTGTGGTGGTGGATCCATGTTTCATCCATTGTCACATACCGACGCAAAAAGTCCTTTTATTCCGGTTGAACAGCTCCAAACAGCTCTCAGAATCATCGACACGTTGTTGTTTTTGGTCCACTGTGAGCAAACGCGGCACCCACTTTGAGAACAGCTTTCTCATGGACAAATGTTCATGCAAAATAGTGTGCACACTGCCTTCTGATATCTTCAAGGTGTCAGCTATCTCACGCAATTTCACTTTTCTGTTTTCCAAAACGATTCGGTGGACTTTTTTGATGTTTTCCGGTGTAACCACCTCAATTGGCCTTCCAGAGCGTTCAGCATCGTCAGTGTCTGTACGGCCACGTTTAAAATCAGCAAACCACTTCTCCACCGTTTGCCTCGATGGAGCAGAGCCCGGATAACACTTATCAAGCCATGCTTTGGCTGCGATGGTATTTTACCCATCAAAAGCAATGATAAATCAACACGCGAAATTGCTTGGAATTCATTTTTGAAAAACTCAAAAGTATCGTCACTTGAACCTCTGTAACTTGTAAACTAATCGTCGGATTGTCATGAAATTTTGACAGATATCTTTTAAGGTTAGTACTTCCTACAAATCATATGGATTATTACATAGCAACGCCATCTATGTATCATCCTACGGACTTATTGAGTGATGTAGTACGTTATACATTTAACAAGAAAAAGCAACTACTGTTCTCAAAGACCACAAACATAGAAACAAGGAAAAGATTGCTTAAAACATATGTGGAGCACAGCACTGTACGGCTGTGAAGTCTGGACAGTAGGAGAAGCGGACAAGAAAAAGGTAGAAGCCTTTGAAATGTGGTGCTACAGACGTATGATGAAGATATCATGGACAGACAAAGTTAAGAACGAAGAGGTACTAAAAATGGTAGGGGAAGAAAGAAATATGTAGAAAACTTTAAAAAATAGGAAAGATAGGATGATAGGCCACATACTACGGCATGAGGGAATAGTGCGGAATATATTAGAAGCAGAGATAGGAAAAAAGAGAAGAAAAGGCAGACCTAGGTTAGACTACTGCACACAGATAGTAAAAGATGTAGGCTGTAGGGGTTTCAGGGAGATGTGTAGGCTAGCCCAGAATAGAAATCAATGGAGATACGCATCCAACCAATCCCAAGATGGATAAACTAATGACGAAAAAATAACTGTGCTTTAAACATGATGATTATTAAAAGTAACTACAAGAATTGGTTGGGCAATATTCTCGAATAATGTTAAGTGTGTGAAAGGATTTACTGAAAAACCATTATTTCGGCAAATGTCTAAGTGTTGGGGATCTTGGTAGCCACAGGTTGCTTAACCCCCTTCACTGAATTTCGGTGAAATAGGGCATAAAATTAGAAAACAATAGAAGGGGAACGCGCTAAATACACATGCTGTGTGAGAATTTCAGGGAACTATGTAGGCTAGCTCAGAATATAAATAAGTGCAGTTATGTGTCCAACCAGTTTTGAGACGGAAAACCTAATGACGAAAAAATAAGCGCAGCTAAATCTGATGATTAGTATAAACAACTAGTTGTTGGTTGCGAAATATCTGCAACTAACGTTGCCTGTGCGAAAAGATAAATTGGAAAATATATTCAATCGCTAAATGGTTAAGTGTTGGGGGAACTTGGCAGCCACAGGTTGCTTACCTCCCTTCACAACCACTGAAGGTCGGAGAAATAGGGCATATAACTATAAAACAATAGAACTGCATCTAACAAGAAAGAACGGCGCCTATGAGGAAAGACAACAAACATCGAATAAGAAGAAAATTGTTGAAAGCATATGTGTGGAGCACAGCACAGTATGCCTATGAAATACGGGCAGTCTGAAACGCAGACAGAAAAACGGTAACAGCCTTTTGAAATGCTGTGCTTCAGATGTATGAGGACGATAGCATGGACAGACAAAGATAATAACAAATAAGTTATAGAAATAGTAGGGGAACAAGGATATCTGGGGAAAAAGAGAAATAGAAGGGCGGAATACGCTCTAAGGCATTTTTGGGGAATAGTATGGTAGGAAAAAAGAGGTAGATGTAGACCTAGATCAGATAGTTATAGATGCAGACTGTGCAAATTTCAGGGAAATCTGTAGGTTAGTTCAGAATAGGAAACAATGATGGTACGCGTCTAACCAGTTCTAGGACTGAAGACCTAATGATGATATATGTATATATATATATATATATATATATATATATATATATATTACTCATATTTAGACCAGGGTAGAAAATTAAATAATCACATCAAATAATTTTAATCACTGTGTAGAAGCTTTTGGAAAAGGTACGCGTTATTAAATAACAGCGTGAAGCATAAAAATTCATTCGTTTTATTAAAATTAAGAAATTTAAATTATTTATAAGACGCTTTATATAAAAGGAAGCAGTATTAGAAAACTTTACGGGTAATTTAATTATCCTAGTAAAGAAACAAATAAAAATTACGTGCAAAATTTATATTAATTAACTCTATTTTAAGTAACCGGTATTAAAACGTACAGATAATAATTAATATTTAGTTAGGATTCACTAAAATTTAAAGGGTATTAATTTTAATTGAAGTTAATTAAACCGTTAGTAACATATAATATCTATAAAAACTTGTAAAAACCCAATAAAATAATGCTCTGAGAATTAATAGTGTGTTTAAACACCTGCGTATTTTTAAAAAGCTCATTTTGCGTAAATGTTGCAGATAATTAATGGTTATAGAGAATCTTTAAGAAACCGTCGCATAATAGTTACGAGAAATGCGAAAGGTGCGATACGGGGTTATTTAACCCAGATAACAGTCCACATGGACTGAAATAATCGATAATAAAGAATATCAATTTGCACTAATAAGAACAGGGTAGATAGAGACAGATAATATGCGCAAGACCGAGACACATATAGTAAAAAGGCGTGAGTAGAGCAACGTCATGGGGTTGCGATTGGTTGAAAGTAAAAGGCAAAATTGAGAGGTAGAAATAACATTTCTGTATAAAATTTAATTAGGTATTCTCAGACGTTGCGTGCCGTGTGAAAATTTTCTGAGATTTAACTGGGGCGAGAGCAAAATTCGTAAAAACCGACGCGCGAGCTACGGACTGGGAACAGAGCATGCGAAATTCTAGAAACTGGCCGTTTTGGAGACTCGACCGACAGACAGGCTAACCTCTATATATACCCAGGGGAATATGAACAAGCTCTCTTACATCCGCGACTTGATTCAAGATGTTAAACAGTGCATTTTAGTTTGATAGAGTAATTTAAAGTTTGCTCGTATATTTTGGTGATTTAAAACAGTTTGTTATTTACGTGCTAACATGAATGTACTTGAGTGCATTTAGATACAAGTAGGCAGTTTTGGCGTATATTGGTGAAAGAAGTATGAATTTCTTTGCTATTTTTCGGAGGTGTTAATGATTAAATGGTTCATACATGTGTCTGGATCCACAAAACAAGGGTCAGATATACACAGATGATTTCCGGAAAAGCCCTGAAACAACTTTAAATAAATGGTGATGGAGCAAATTTTTAAAACGTTGAGAATCAGAAGCCGTAAATATAATCCAGTTGGAATGGTGTGATTAACAAAAGGGACGATGTACATTGAAGCTACGAGTGCAGTGAACTTCAGGTAAATTATACTTTTTTGTTTGAACTTTGATATTTTGGGGTGTGTCGAATAACTTTATAATTGATTTACTTTAAATGGACATTAGTGAAATTGTACTAACAATAAAATTTTAATTTTAAGGTGAAATTTGCTTGTTTAAGTAGAAAGGGTATTTAGTATTGATGTTCTGGATTATGATGAAAATTTAGGGTATGTCTTTGAGCTCAATTAGACGAACCTGGTTAATTAACGTAAAGGGTGGTAGATGCTCCTTTGTACTCTGCATATATTGTTATAGTAATTAGTAGGCATCCTACAAGGACTTTAATTCTGGATGCACTTGAAAATGATAACAAATTTAATCTTGAAAATTTTTGATATTAAAATTTATGCTGAATTTTAATTTTGAAATTTTAATGTATTGTGAATATTGATGTAAATAGAGTTAACGTTGATGTGTGTGATAGGAATGTGTTTTTTTTTTTTTATGATTGAGGATGAAAGTTATCTAGAGGAGCAGCCGAGGCGATTAACGGAAGAAAGTCAATGGACCAACACAGTTAAGGTAATGAATAGCTTTTTGTAGGTTTCACAGCATTCTTGACGCCCAATTCGTGAGGCTCGATTCGAAAAGCGTAGTTCACGGATTTTATGGTGGTATCACAGCATTCTTTGACGCCCAATCGTGAGGCTCGATTTTAATACAGGGAAACACAGCAATATATATACTTGGTTAAAGCAGGTAAATACACAAACTGTTAGTGTATTTAATTTTGCAAAGAAAACATCTTGTATAAGATAATCGTTTTATTTGCAGCAAAACCCACTAGTGATTTATTATGGTTTATCTAACCCCGTTACGAAATATCAAACTTATAAATGTATTTTTGACGTTACGTAACGTCAAATTTTTTATAACTGTCAGTCCATTATATCACTTGTGATGTAATGAAATTTTACGTAACTGAACAGTTAAGCTTCTATCTAGGTAACAATAGTTATTTGCATAAAAATCAATCAATCCATAACAACGCTCAGGTAAAGCGATAAAGCTGAATTTTCTACATTTGAAACCGCACAATCCTTTTGTTATATTTTTAAGCGAGATTATATAAAATATTGTACTTAACATCTCATGAAACACTAATTTTATTTGATTCATGTAATTTGCAAAACTTGCTCATGGCGTTCGCTCGTTTTGGCAAAACAATTTTTGTCAAATAAAATTAGTATCATAACTGATTACGTAAACATCTATTAAAGCACTTGTTGCGTTTCATTACCAATGCTGCAAGTGGTTGTTTAGCATCTGAAGAAACCTGTCCTTGACTTTGTAGCTTTGTTTAGGAGAGTTCTACACTAAATTTGTAATATTTCTATCTGTTGTATTGGACATTTGAATGATATAGCAATCAAGTGCAAATCAAATTAAATATTCATCTGTACAAATTGTTTATCTTAATATAAGTGTTTGGTGCTTTGACTATTTGGTATCTTAGAAAGCAAATCATATTCAAATTATTTATTTTTGTATAAAAATAATAAAGATTGATAATTAAACTTCGAAAAGTTGTTAATATTTAAGCAGAATTATAGATGATAAATGTAATCTACATTTTGTTAGCTTGGTACCTCGCACACGTAAACAGTCCCTTTAAATTCTGAATTGTTGTTTTATCTTCTCTCTAGGGGCTGAAGAATAAAATTGCTAAATTAACGCCCAACGCTTTGGAACTCGAAATGAGTAGCCAGCTATATATAATAAAAAAACCAAATTTGCTATAATACAAAACAACTCAGAATTTTGTAAAGAAAATCTCAAACTTTTGAACGGCATTGTAACTATAGCAACAAATGTGTAATATCAAACTTTAAAATTTATGATTGCTACATATTTATATATTGATTTAAAACAAGCGATTGCACAAGAATATGTAGAGAACTACATCAACCAAAAAATTAAAGTTTGGAAACGTGTGTTTCTGTCGGATTCGACAAATAATGTTGGAGAGCAAATCTCAAACACTACAAAAACTTCATCCTCTGGAATTACTATTTCTGAAAACTAAAACTATACTTTTATTTCTTTGTGATAGATAAAAAAGCACAAATTGTATCTCTAAATGTGCTATTAACTTTTAAAGTCGTTTTATATAAGATACCTGCTTGTAAAATAGAATTCTCGTTGTTTTTCTCGACTTAAATATATGCAGTTTACAAACAAATAACAAATCAATGCCCTTTTTTACTTAAAAATTAAACCAACACTTGTACAAAAAGGTTTATAAATCAAACAGTTCAAACAAATTTAAATTTAATTACCCTCACTGTATACTGCTAGCTGCAGTAATAATCGTGTTACGTTCCGTCCCTGTAGTTAAATAATTTGACGAATAGTTAATTTAAAATATCATATCCCTTATTGTTTTGAGGGTTACTTTGTATGACTAGTAACGAATTTACCTCCCTTTCAATTTTAAACGATTATTCGTCTAACATTCTGTAAGTGAATATTTTCGTTTTATGCAATTAAATTGCATATTCCTTGTGGAGTTGTTGCCCAGACTCCGATGGGGTAACAGCTCACGTATTCCGACCACCGCCTTCGGGCGATCAAAAGTGGGCAGCGGAACGGTGACGTCCTGAGGGAGTTCTCCAGCTATGCGGGGTGCCGAGGAATGGGTACACAAGTGAAGTCGTCGGGGATGCACATCCGTCAGTCCTGTTTAGACGAGCTACCTGACGATGGAGCGGCCTGTGGCGAGTAGCCAGTCCTGTTAGGCGAAAACCACAGGCCAGTGGACCCAGGATACGAAATACTGTGTAGTAGGAGGACAACTGAGGGAAGATCCGGAAGCTGCTCACTGAACCAAACCAAGAGGATTCCAGGAGCAGGTTTTCTGGAATCCAGACCTACATATATAAATATATATATATATATATATATATATATATATATTAAGAACATCAACATCAACTACAAACCACAACTTACCAGAAGAAGAAATTCTAACATGCCGAAAAACTCGTGGAGTTACATGGCACTATAGCGACGCTGAGAGCGTCGCGTCCAGCAAATGTACGGATATTCCTTGTGTACCCATGTTATGTGCAAAGTTGTTAAGCGTTTCCGAATTCCATCTAAATTGCAATAATTGCTTATTCAACACGATATCATTTGGTAGATTATCTTCACCTATATATACAGGTTAGACGTCGAAAGATGATTACTATGCAGCGTCCTTTCACGTGAAGAAACCTGATAAGCCGCGATATTATTTAAGATGCTCCCTTTTAAGAAGCATTGCTTTGTTTCAGTGTTATAAAGTCAAAATTAGTTAATGTTCTGTAACCAGTAGCTGAGTGAAATTGTTTTATAGTTGTTACGTTCATTTTCGTAAATAATTGATTAGTTTATATACAATAATTTTTAACTTAAATTCCTTTGACGTTAAACACGAAAATTAATTCCGTAAATTAAAATAACCCTTTTGCGTATTTAAAATTGTATTTCAATTAATAATAAATATCCTATATATGTTACTTGATAAATCTTTCTGCTCATTAGAAAAATAAATATCCTTTCTAAGAATACCTCAACGTAGAATTTACGCCATAATTAGATAGGCGTCTTTCCAAGTATTCAATAATTAATGCTGGTGTGTTTTCTTTTGTTAAAGAATTTGGCGAAATTGTTTCAATAAATTAGGGTTTTCCTGTTTTATTTTTTTGGTGCTTTAACTAAACAAATTTAATATTCACTTTCTGTTCGAATAGTAACAAGAAAACATCCGTCCTGTTTTGCTTCGTTCCGTTTTTCTTTATGCGACTTGCTGGCACGCATAATAGCGTGGTGAGTATTTAAGGTTTATGAAACGCGACTTTTCGGTTTTAATCAATTAATCTATTGTTCGTAATTATTGTAGTGATCTACAATAATGTATATCACATAGAGCAATTTATATTTACAGTATTAACCACTAATTTATTTGATATCACAACTTTATATCTTAAATAAAAACGTAATATTATAATCAACGCTTTAAATTAAAACTACTGTAACCTATCAATCAAATCCATCAGAACATGTTGTGGCACAGTGTGCCTGTTAATCTTCTTTTGTGTAAGATGCTTCGTTTACGTTCAGATGTATTATTTTTCTAAAAAGTTCACTAAATGTTACTTTGGGAACATAAAGCAATTTTCAAAAATACTTGTGTATTAGATGTGGATGAAAGGACATTCGGTTGAAGAAAATAATTGATATCTTTTAGTATACACGTACTGATTGGAGGATCACCGACAAGCGAATTGTTGAACTCTATTAAGAGGGAAAACCATTGCTCACATTTATAAGAAAATAAGCTAACACAAAATTTTAACTATCAATCTGCAGCAGACAAGAGTTTCTTATTTTTTCTTGATCTTCTTTGGGAATTAGACCACTCATAGTTGCTAAAATTGTCTTTATTTACATTTTGATCCATGAGCTAAGATCTTTGTCAACATAATAAAAATTTCAAGTTTGACATATATGACATAAATTGAGTTTCCATGCAAAGTAGGATGTTTAATTTAAAACTTACAGCAATACAATTTTTTTTTATCAAACTATTAACTTTAATTATTTTTTACATAGAGTAGAAATTTATCTTTAGAAAGTTAAAGACGTAAGACTGGTTTTCTGGATATCATTTTCAAACTCGGATCTAAAATTTTGCTGTACTGTAAGGAAAAATTCAAAATTCTCCTGCATTACAAACTGGTATTAATTATTGCAAAAAATTTGTTTTAAAATTACTGCATTTTACAGTATTCTATTCTAAATTCAAAACAGCCAACCAATATTAAAAAGTATCTCTTTAATACAGTTAATTAAAGAATGTTAAAATATTAATTAATCCATACACTTTGACATTTGAAGCCAGCAGTAGAATGCTAAATTCACGTCCGGAATTACTTTGTTGACAGACAGCAACAAGCAAGGCGCTTTATTTATTCAACCCTGTTTCTATTCTACAATTATAAGTCTAATTTTAGCACAAGTATTAACCTGATTACTAATGGAATAATGATTCTTATTTTCTGTTTAAACAGAATGTCATACAATATAACTCTCCTATATAATGTGTTATGTGTGAAATAACCGTTAAATGAATTAAATTTTGATTTGCCCTGAAGAGGTGGAGACTCCGCAGCAATATAAGGGTGCGTCAACTAACTGCAGTGGTGCAAAAGTGGGTTCCTATGGATAAATGAAAAACGAAACTAAGGAAAATAAAGAAATACAAAAACAATAAATAACAAGCCTTAAATACAAAAATTCTACATTGGGTTAACACACCATGAAAAGTTCTTTTACTGTCAAAATCGAGGGACGCAAAGCCGTCTGTCACAGCAGTTTTTAATGTCATTTCTATGCAGAGGACGATAATTCCGCATAAAACTCTCTTGGTTAGGTATCCTAAAGTTGTTCGTAATTAAAGAAACTTTCCTCTTGAAAATGTTCGTTCCAAATAAGACTATCACTGGCGCAGCTGGATATCCTTTACAAATTACTGACTTTATCTACTTACCAAATAAATTGAAATAAAGATAAACCTAAACTTAACCGTTATTAAAAAAACAAAATTATTTCAATACACATAAAACATGCTTTCTTAAAAATGCATTCCTAACTTCAAATCTGGCCAGGTAGTGCTGCAATAAAAATATCCTAAAAAAAATCTTAATAAAATTTAAATCTAAGCCATTGACAAAACTATACGCCACTTCAATTTTTCCTGCTTTCATATTTAATTATTAAACATTCATAAATTCTAAATTATTGGCAATATCATTCATTAAAAACAACAACACAGTTAATTGTCTACTTTTTCTGTATTTTTTCAACATCCATGCCAAAATTACTAAATTTAATACTTTCATTACTCTAAATTTCACTAATGAATCTAGCTTTCAAATCACTGAATAGTTCAACCAAATAATTTTCTTCACTTAATACACACAATTGACATACAAAAATTCAAATTCATAATATTTTCCTTAAAACGTAACCTAAAGGTTCGTGAGAGTATTTACTTAATTTTAATTCCAGGATTTCCAACAACCATCAGTATTGTTCCTCTGATTATTTTTTATATACTGTGAACATGCCAC
The DNA here is from genome assembly GCA_036346225.1 of Platerodrilus igneus. NCBI lineage: Eukaryota > Metazoa > Arthropoda > Insecta > Coleoptera > Lycidae > Platerodrilus > Platerodrilus igneus. The sequence goes on along the minus strand of JARFIW010000149.1, from coordinate 1,162,539 downwards.
ACCAATTGAATGGAGAGATGACTCACCAGGTCCTACCCTTTTTACCACATTATTTCTGTTCTCGCGCGTTTATGCACATATTCTGCCTCTTGCAGATGTATTTCATTTTACATGTAGATCGCCGTCTTTTCCTTTCGGGAATGCAACTAAATTTTTCTTGGAGCTCTGTACATTCAACCTCATTTTTCAGTTTACATTTTGTCAATCCTCACCCCTTGTTCTATTTGCGCGTATCTCTACATCTTGATGTTACTGTATTACCGATTCACAATTATTTCCCGTTAAATTAATTTTTTTCTAAAGCCATATATATGCATACATTGTAATCTATTGTATAAAATGATTAAGTTATCTTCGTAATTCTACACTTATGTATTCTATTTGCACAGCTTACTAAAAAATGACCTGATTTCACTACCAACGTTTAAATATTTTGTTTAAATTTTTTTGTTTAAAATGATTTACAATCGTTGATTTGAGTTCCTAGATGTATCTAAGTGAAAAATAAGACAATTATCATTTGAATACAAATATGGATTTAATTGCAGGTCTTGTTTTTGAACACCATTTTACATGAAAATTAAAATTATGCAGGGTGCTTCAATAATAAGTTTATCCATCAAAGATTAAATTTTTCTTCTTACATTCCTAATTTTTCGTTAGCGTAACGCACCTCGTTACAAATGTATTGGATTTCGTTAAACGTTTTAAAGTCTAATAGCAAACAAATTTTTAAAAACAAATTAGGTTCTTTGATTAAGTTACTGGCTGGATCGTCCTAAGTTAAAAACTAAACAATATCTATCTAATAGCTGCATGTTTACTATTTGCAGTAACAAATGGGTTTTCGAAAATAATACTTCCTCAGCAGAAATTCAAATTCCATGTCTACTCTATTGTGCATTAACTGTCTTCATCACCTTGTACAAGCAAACCGATCCATACATGGTACATTTACTGAATAATTATCGTTACGTGCTGAAATGACGTTACGTTGCTTGATTATTTTTACTCTGTAGAGAGGGAAGTCGTGTAACGGGTAAGTGTTTCACCAGCTAGCTTTCAATGGTGCGAGTTGGGTTCTATGAAAGCAAATATACTACTTTTAGTGGTATACAAGTTGCAACACTTCTATTAAATGCTTGTCCGCTTATCTTGAAAGATATTTAAACTCCCCTGTCTATGTTAAACCTTTGACCGTCAACACGCTCTAGAAAATAACACAAATAAAACCTACTCAAAAGATGGGTGATCCGAATAACTGTTTGGAGGATCCCACTGCTACTGGAGGTTAAGGGATCTCAATAAAACTTTAAAGAATAAACAAAACAAAACTACTTCGTGTATACACATTCTATATTGTAAAACATGATTTTAACGACAAATAATGACAGAGAACAAATGTATTATGGTCTACCCCGAATTGACCAAATACGTGTGTAGTTAAAAAACTTAACGTTAATTAATGATTCGATTTCATAAATAGTTAATTATTTTATTTTACGTGCTTTTGCAATAGTGAACTCTTCTTTATGAGAATTCTGTACGTACAATATGCTTTAAATAAGGACGCAGCAACGTTAGTAATCCTTGTTTAACAATAAGCTCCACAGATTACTACCACCAATCAAGGTATTTAAATATGACAAAACAGCATATAATATTTATAAACTGGATAATAAAATTTAATCGATTTACGGTTTTGGTACCGTCAAAACTGGATCAATACCCGGTACAGGAAATAGTTGCAATTATAAATCCAACTTTCGTTGAACAACACTTAAAGAACGGCAATTTTCGCGCTTAACGGTATATCCACATCCGCGTTTCTCTGCGTCCGACATCCTACCCTTTTCACTTATACTATTATATCTGCTTTCCAACGTCGGCCAGCACTGTGATTCGTAAATCAGCTGTATGATGTCTGCTATCTAACAATAATCTGCTCTGATTCTAATCCCCTCTCTAACTACTCGTGGGTTCTTATTGTTTTCTTGTTTTTACGTATATCGCGCTTCTTTATTTACATTATTTTTTAAAACACTTATAATATTGGAGCCAGTTGTCGATCACATTTTCATTTAATGCGCGGGAAATGCGAATTAACAAAAGGGATGCCGAGAACGGGTCTAGTTTTAAATCTCGCTATTTTAAATATGTTTAATTTTTGTCTCAAAATCCAAAATCGTTTTTCGGCCGTACAGATAGAAATATAGTTATTGCTTGCAGATGACTGGAAGTGATAAAATAAAAGATATTAAAAGACAAAACCGTCAGCCAAAAAAAAGAAAAATATTCTGATACTCAAAGGTGTCACTAAAGGAACGCTTTTTAATTCGAGTAAATAAAATAGGTAGTAGACAATCTACTTACATTTTGTAGTTCCTAGAAGTACCGTACATGACATTAAAGAAACGAGTCTCCGAACACAAACTTAAAAACCGGACTACCGCTCAAACCCATATGGGAAGGAAAAGACACAATAGCCAAACGGTTGGTGGAAATTATAGTGTGGATTTCCAGGTACATAAAGATTCTCTAAAACTGAAGAATTCACTGAAGATTCTGACGAAATACATTTATTTAAAATCATGGTTCCGAATAAAAAAAGGTATTTCAAGTTTTTTCTAGCGTCACCCAGAAATTACTCTGTGTGAAGCAGAAACTATTAATAGAGCTTTTGCTAGTTACTGAGGAATGCATTTGTTAAGGTATATGAATAATTTTTGTTACGCCTATATACTTTCTAGTGCCGCTCTTGCAAGGTGCTCTCCACCCTTATATGTTTGTCTACGTTGTTTTATCGTAGCTGCTTCCCCTGGTGGTTGCTGACCACCAACACGTCAAAATGTTCTTAGTGTGCTATGTTTAATATATATATATATATATATATATATATATAATATTAATTTTCTTGACCAATTATACTTTATATAATAAGGGTTTTGTTGTGTTTTTGGATATTTTACGTCAAATAAAAACAATCGTCTTTAAATTAAACTAACGTAGAAATGCATAAGCACAATTCGAACTTTTTTTCATCATTCCGAGGTCCAATAAAAATATGAAATTTGCACACAAAAATTTAAGCTTGCATTTTACTTAATTCACACCTTTCGCATTTTAAAAGTTCTTTACTAATAATGTTATACTTAGATGTAAATAATTAATTCAGTTGTCTACGAACCAATTATAATTATATTTAAAACTTCCTATTTACATAATTTTCAAGCGTCAAACACAATACAATAAAAACAGTTCAAAATAGTTTTCACAATTTGTAATTTGACAGTTGTAATTTGACAGGTAACTAAATGAAGCGGATTTCCTTCAGGACTCAAAATTATGTCTTTTTTTTGTAAATTTAAAATGAAGATTTGTCAAAATCTATTTTTCAAAATCTCACAATCCTTTTTGAATCGTGCAACAAACAAAAATTGAAATTGATACCGTATTATTCCGATCCTGAATATGCAAATCTCAAATCGATTACAAGTGCACCTCGACCGACTCACTGACTTACTGAACGTACGTCTCCAATAGATAGCGCTTCTACAATTCCTTTAAACCAGTTTACGTAAAGCTTGTACAACTTCGTATTCTACACTTAATTGCTTATTATTTAACATTTAATTTACGTACTTCGTAAAAACAAACAATTAAATGTTTATCTATAAATAACAAAATTAAAAGCATTGCCTTTTTTCTGTTGGTCGCTGCTTATATATCTTTAAGGCTGGAATGTACTAAACGACTTCCTGACATAAAAACAGTTTGGTAACAATCATAGGAAATAAAGCCTCCTACGTCTTAATATTGTACATCCGCACTCCAATGTTAAACTCGAGTCTTTGCGGACAATTTGTGACACTTTAAAAATAATTCTTTGGCGAACTATTCAGTGAATTTAGCGTCACGTAAAAGCCAATTACATTCATTTACTGCAAACTTTTTATAGCAATATGAAATTCGGTAGAGTTATATTCATACATTGTCCAATTCCAAATATCACGGGGTCTCTCGCTACACAACTAACCAAGAAATTCGTTTAATTAACATGGGCACATTATTCTGAATCAAAAACCGTAATTTCGTTATTTCTAATCTTACATATCTGTACATTTTATTGTTTGAAGTAGCTTATCATGTTACATCTTAATTATGTTTGACGTACAAAAGCGTACCTTTTGTAAAGGCTCATTCAGTAACGAGCATGTTGCTGATTTCCTGCAAAAACCCTAAGGATATCTGGTTTTCTCTATATCTACAACTGCATGTTCGTTCGAAGTCATTGTGATATCTCAAGCAATTAGGATCTGTCGTACAATTAGGATCCCTGAATATCAGCCCTCTGAACTTCAGCGGAAACCTATTTTGTTAGAGAAACTATTTTATGCAAGTCAATTGCTTTAATGTAACAAGCATCCACATTACAAAAGAATTTGAAACGATTAGCTAATATTTAAATTACAACAGAATATTTAAATTACGAAACAGAATGCTGATATATAAACGATCTTCGTAAAGTTGATTTCACTTTATATTCCTATTATTACAAACATAGAAATAAGTTGAATTGAGTAACAAGTGTTATTATGTTTTGAATGTGTATTTTTGTATCACTTTATCACAACTATTTGATCTACGAGCCTCTTACTTTTTATAATCAGACTACTTTTAACTCGTATAATAAATTAAAATAAGCTGAAAAGATATAACAATATTCTCCAGAAATGTTTATAATCATATTTCATTTTAGAGGTTTCTGTATTGGTATATTTAAGAATTACAATTCTTGATCTAAGGAAGAATTATTTTTGTATCTTACATTGTTCATGCTCAAAGGGTGTCAAATTCATTATGGCGGTTCTTATGGTTAAGAATGGCATCATCATTATTTTGTATTCTAAAGTAGTATAGTTTTATGATTTATTTGTTCAATTAAGAATGTATAACGTTAATGCCGATGATATCATAGTCATGGCACGGATAAAGTTTACTCTTCGTCGGTGCAAGTTTATGTTCTAGTAAGATAATTTTAAATATTTTAGATAAACAAAAACGATATAAGTAATTTCAAAGAGCAATCTTAATTCGTTTTTCCGAATCCTACCGAAGATGACCATGAATCTTTTTATGGAGGAAAGGCCTTTTGTTGAACGCTTCGTCATTACTATTAAAATAAATCACATGCAAGATTGAGTAGGAACAATTATCCTTTCAATAAAATCGAACTGATTAATGTGAATAGTCGATGAAGTTCGTAATAATACTAGACTAAATTGGTGACTTATAATTTTAGGACCCATTACTTCTTAGTTTTCATAAACAGACAACTATATGTTAAATAAGAACATCAACAAAGTCCCAGAACTTCCGTAGGATCTGGTTAGAACAAATTGAATTTAGCTGTTTACAAATGTATTTACAGCCAAATTACACCAGTTATTAATGATAAAACTTAAGAAACTACAACCTTCAGTCAACGTTTATTTTATGTTGGTTTTAGCATTAATGTACTCAATTACTCCTCGTTTGAGTTTTTGGCCAGAATCACTTTCCTGATCACGGGGTTTGGTATTCTCTTGCTGTTCCTTCTGGGGTTTTTCATTAGAAATCTCCGTATTTTGATATTAGGTGATGACCAAAATAATTTCCGATTAAGACTGATATTTCCCGTACAATATCATTCTAGAATCCTCTTCAAACACCTACACCACCATTCTCACTGAGTTAGTCGACAACCATTATGGTCGATGTTTTCAATGCGTTCCGAGGTACTTTACCGAGTTTGTCTGTGGATTGCAGGATGAAACCGAAACTGTACATAACAAAACAATTATAGACAACGGTCCCTGTTTCTTTCGTCGTGTAGCGCTGTACACTGCCTGATTCCAGGTTCAAAATGATTCCCTAAATACCTATTTAACCTAATATCATCTAAAGATATGTCTAACTGTTGTGCTTCACTAAACTTTTTCATCGCCTAAAGTTCCCTAGTTATACCATATTTCGGGTTAAACTAAACTATTCCTCACGTTGTCTTGTGCATTGTCCCTCCAATAATATCTCAAAAATTTATCTTCGAAGTCTTTAAACGATCTTAATTCACCTTCAATTAGATTAAACAACGTTTCAGCATTATCCTTCGGAAACGTCCGAACAATGTTTAATTTCTGCGTCTCATCATACACGTTCCGAATAATTCCTCTAACATTATTTATATAAATTTTAAGGTTTAATTTACTGTACCCATAAAACTTGTTAACCTACTCTAACGCTTTACTACTTTATTGATGTTCAACATTTTCCGCAGCAATCAATGGATACTTTTCCGTAAATCTACTAATTTCTCTTAAACTCTGTATGAATTGCAACAATATTATAGTGGGATATAATGACCCTAATTTAATTTTATATTTAAATAATCCTTTTCTAAACTGTAAATTTCTAAACTAGCTAAAATTGATATACGTTTTCGTATATATCAATGTATCCGTAATTAGTGCGCGAATGTTACAAGCGAGAAATAGAAGACAACTGCTGACTTGTCAAAACGCACTATCATAATACAGCTTATGGATAGTAATGGTACAAGGCTATATCTGCATGTCGATGAAACAGTTTTAAGAAATAATGAGAAGGGATGAAAGGTATTTATTACTGGTTGAAACTGGAGCCCTGTAAGATTCAAGTTCTTTATAAAATTGCAATTCTAATTAATTAATAGTTTGCCATTTCTCATAATATCAAGTGTGTCCTTAAGAGCACTTCCAAATAACTGAATGAAGCGGTTTTCCTTCAGGACTAAAATGTCGTTCTGTTTTTTTGTAAATTCAAAATAAAGATTTGTTAAAATCTATTTTTCAAACCCTCACAATCCTTTTTGAATCGTGTAATAAACTGAATATGCAAATCCCAAATCGATTACAAGTGCACCTCGACCGACTCACCGACTTACTGAACGTGCGTCTCCAATAGATAGCGCTTCCACGATTCCTTTAAACCAGTTTACATAAAGCTTGTACAACTTCGTGTTCTACACTTAATTGCTCATTATTGAACATTTAATTTACGTACTTCGTACAAACGAACAATTAAATATTTATCTATAAATAACAAAATTAAAAACATTGCCTTTTTTCTGTTGGTCGCTGCTTATATATCTTTAAGGCTGGAATGTACTAAACGACTTCCTGACATAGAAACAGTTTGATAACAATCATAGGAAATAACGCCTCCTACGTCTTAATATTGTAGATCCGCACTCCAATGTTAAACTCGAATCTTTGCGGACAATCTGTGACACTTTAAAAATAATTCTTTGGCAAACTATTCAGTGAATTTAACGTCACGTAAAAGCCAACTGCGTTCATTTACTGCAAACTTTTTATAGCAATATGAAATATGAAATACATTGTCCAATTCCAAATATCACGGGGTCTCTCGCTACACAACTAACCAAGAAATTCGTTTAATTAACATGGGCACATTATTCTGAATCAAGAACCGTAATTTCGTTATTTTTAATCCTACATATCTGTACATTTTATTGTTTGAAGTAGCTTATCATGTTACATCTTAATTATGTTTGACGTACAAAAGCGTACCTTTTGTAAAAGACTCATCCAGTAACGAGCATGTTGCTGATTTCCTGCAAAAACCCTAAGGATATCTGGTTTTCTCTATATCTACAACTGCATGTTCGTTCGAAGTCATTGTGATATCTCAAGCAATTAGGATCTGTCGTACAATTAGGATCCCTGAATATCAGCCCTCTGAACGTCAGCGGAAACCTATTTTTTTAGAGAAACTATTTTATGCAAGTCAATTGCTTTAATGTAACAAGCATTCACATTACAAATATATATATATTCAGAAATTTATCCAAATAGAATCTATTTTGTTTTTAAAAGACGTTTTATTATTTAACATTCAAAAAATTGCAAGTCATCCCGGATTAGAAATTGTGTGTAATGAAAACAAATTCCCTCAGTATATATTTTAGAAGCCTAAATTCTATTATTTTATTTTTGGCAAATATTTTTGAGGACACAAATGGTGTCCATGTTGTACTCTTGTTTGTTCACAGGTAAAGCCGAGACATCTGTATGACATCTGGTGTTTGAGGTCTTGGTAAGTGTGTCCTAAAGAGTGAAATTCAGGTTTTATGGCTATGTTAGTGGTGTTAAGATAAGGTTTCCGCATTCCCCTTATACAAGCACAGTTAAATTTTGTTGGTTATTGTATTGAAAAATACGGTGGCGCTCATTAAATATATTTTTGGTCTTTTATCAACCCATGACCCAAGCTCATGATCTACCCAGAGCTAACACTCGACTAGCCGTTTATGTCTTAAGAGTTTTTCTTTATCTCAAGCTATTCTCCATCCAACATTACCTTGGGCTTACATTAATAAGAAGAAATTCTCGACCTTGTAATATCAGGTTAGGGTTTAGGAAGTTTGGGGGAGTAATTTTTTTTGCTGATAGTCACGAGGATAAAGTTAATAATAAATATTAAAGATAGAATCCCAAATTTTTATATATATTACAGTTATAATGAATGAATGACGCCGTTCTAATTCAATTTCTTCTTATATACTAAAATTCTAAATACGTCATTTTTCCATTCCTTTCTAGATCATGTTACCGATGATTAGTCACGGATAATGTAGTTATTACGCTGATTTCGTGTTCTATTAAGCTAATTAAGTGCGGTCGGTATAATTTATGACTATCACAGGTCTTTCATTCTTTGTTGTTGTATTAAATCATAGTCGTTGTTATCTCTCTCTTAGAGCTATTAAGCGCGTTATCCATTATTTTTAACTTTTCTGATATCATCACTTCTCCGAATTGGGCACTTATCCATTAATTTAGATATTTAATAGGTTTATAAACATTTTTCGGAAAAATTAGGTATTCTTTTATTCAATCACGTAAATGTTCAAACTTCTGGACTAATTCAAAACTAACTTCTTCGAAAAGAAAGATACGCTTTATTTAAAACTCATAAAGTGGTAATTTTAACGAGAAAGAATATCAGATTTTTGTTTTATATGATATATTTTGACACTGAAATTTATCTAGTATTTTAAAAGTGCATGAGACTGGTTTTGCAATAAAAACTTGTTTCTAATAATATCTTAAAGTGTATAGTTGAAAGCGAATTCATTTAATGTCCTTAAAGCTGATAGATGTAAATTAACGTATTCCGTCTATTATGACGTTATTTAGTATTTTAAGAGTGTTTGCGGCTCATTTTTAGTCTGCAATAAATGCCTATACACGGATTTTAATTACGTAATTAATGAGGGCTTCTTCCTCATGATTACATCTTTATTAATCTCTTCTTATAATTACGATGTACACCGATTACTCTTAAAAACCGTGTTAAACATAACTGAATTAATATGCTTATTTCATCTTATATAATGACAAATCCTGTGCGTGGCGATGTTACACAGTGGTATACTATAAAACTGTTTTTTTTTTAATTTATTACGTATTCCTTCTCATTTATCTATTTGTTCCCATTCTGTTATGATTTATTGGCTTTTACTTATTCATTTTGCTTAAGAGAGCCTAAAGATGCAGCTAAAAAAATTTAAAAGAATTAGTTCATTTGGTACTTGAATTTTGTCCTCTAGAGCTAAACTTCTAAAAAATCCTACGGTAAGTCAACTGAAATGATAAGATCATTGAACACAAAATTTTATGAAAAACCATCCCAAATAGAAGAAAAATGTAGAAAAGTAAAATTTCCTTATATTTAATTTTCTACTCTGTATAGACATTTACGCATTTCATTGGCACGTAAAATAGTATTACATTGTGAAGCATAAAATGAAGCCCTCATTAATTACGTAATTAAAATCCGCGTGTGTGTGTGTGTTTGTTTGTGTATGTGTGTGTGTGTGTGCCCGTGTGTGTATGTATGTGTGTGTGTGTGTGCGCGCGTGTTTGTGCGCGCGCGTGTGTGTATGTGTGTATATGTGTGTATGTGTGTGGTGTCTGTGTGTGTGCGTGTGTGTCTGCGTGTGTGTATTAAAATAAAACCTAGGACAAATATTTTTCACTTTGTATTTATTTGTACCGACTAACATACGTAATGATTACAACCTTCGAAGAACATTATTTAATTCTAAATTTATCAATCATACATTAATTAGTAATGGCTGATCATGTATTTGTATATAATTAATTTAGTTAAGAAAACTTTACTAAATGCTTATAAATGGGAAAGCAATCATTGTTGAAACCTTAGCTTATCCGTTGAGGACATCTTATATGATAAATCCTCCATGTAATGTAATCTCATTTTACACGTTGATACACCAAGAGAGACTGCGGTATTGTTAGTAATCTGGGTTATAAAGATATAGTGTTCCCCAGACACCGAATAAATTGCTTTAGCAGTTAGAGTTAGAGCGGGCTTTAACAAAACAGTGTGTACCCTAATAGGTTATCGAATTCAAAGAGAACGTATGTATATATCTACAAACTCTTCAACTAAAACTAGTAATTGGCAATATTTCGCATGGTTACTATTAATTTTATTTAGTTTCAGTTTTTGTATGGAACTAAAGTATTCATCTACGTATCAAAATACAAAATTGCAGTAATAGTCGTCTTAATGATATAATCTTTCTGAAATATATTAGGTCCAAAACTTCAAAAGTTGAGTCCGGTGAATTATTCTGATGTTTGGTCATTAGTTTTGAATAATTTAGGCTAAACCCAGCCCAATAGTATACACAACTTTATGGAAGTTTTCATTAGTCCTTATAAATTTAAAAATATCCATTTATTTCTTACTATACTTTTACAATAGAACTTTTTCGTTTTACTTCTAATGAAAAATAGATTGGGTGTATAATATTGTACTTTGCTTAGACTTTACTAAAATATTTCTTATCACAGCCAAATACATAACGTAACTGAGTTGTTTGTAGAGTTGAGGTGGAAAAATTTATCCAAAAATAGACCCAATAATACAAGATTTAAAAATCGGTGTTCCATAGTCAAACCGCCTAATTGTTTCTGCACGTTCCCTTACCATCATATTTCTTCAGAAAAGTGATTGTAATGTTTGATGCAAGATGGAGTCGGCTGTCTTTTTAAAAGAATAAATATTTGCGATCGTGTAACAAAAGGCGTAAATCAAATTGGATATAACTTTAATAATTTTCTTTAAAAGTTGGACCACATATATTGGAAATTACCACGGAATAAAATGTGAACTAGATTTTTGACTTTCCACTATACATTGAACTTTTTATAGTATCATGTTTGTTTCTTGAAAATTGGAAATGACATCTCAGGTACTAAACAGAAATTTTTAAGCGTATGCGTGCGTGTCCTTTTGTTGACCCTCAGGAGTTTGTAATAAATTTTCTTAAAAATTAGAAGTTTTATATTTAAAACAGTACAGCAATCATATATAAAATGCAAGTCAAGTTCTCCCCAGCACGTACAAAATATTTAATAGTGCCATAATTTTGGATTTAATAACTTGAATGGAGGATAATTAACAAATGTGGAACCAATTCGAAATCGACGCGTGTACGACTCAAATATTAGAAGTTTTAAAAATTCAATCGCAACGACTACCGTTAGATGGCGTCATTTGTTTGTACTTTGAAAAATAGAAAAAAACAGAACAACCCAACATAGAATCGGGACCCTACACACACTATCCGAAAGCATTAGTACTGAGCTACCGTGCCGAACGTATGTCGATATGTCGAATGTTTGACGCTTGTCTTTTCTAACGCCACGCGGAAATGCTAAAGTTGACTGTGAAATTCCCGAGCGAATGTATCTATTCGGGCGGGTTCGATCGCATCTATGGACGGAATTTGATATTCTTTAAAAATATAAACATTCTATATTCGAAATATGGACGAAATTTGGGCGTAAATCGATTTTTAAGATCTACAAAAAAACATATTAGACTCTTATAGCGGCATGGAAACCGCGGCGAATTCAGGTTTTAAATTGATTATTGAGCCTCCGCGTGCACATTAGGTATTTTTTGCAGCCCTGCAGCGAATTCTGGAAACCTTCCTTTTCTCGAACTCGTAGAAAAGGACACGTAGCCAGCGCTATCGCACCTCGCGTTTGGTTCCCGCGTTCGGGAAAAATCGTTGTTTTTACGCATAATCCGAGACCTTACTGCAATACCTAAAATTACCAAAGAAAAGAGTTTTCTCTTAAAATATCCCGTTTCCTGTTAAGAAATCGCATGTAAAACTTAATTCCCCGTCATATCCCGACCATAACCATCACAACCTCCCACTTTCTCGTAGGAAACATGCGATTAGCCTCCCCTCTGATCCCTCAACTAATGGGAAGCCATCTATCAAACTTTATAGTAATTTAGAAGGAAGGATGAGGATATTAGGACACAAGAAGTTTTAGTCAACGGTGAATAATATCGCAATATTCTCCTTACGTTTGAAAACCAATCAAACAACGAAAAATTTCTTTAGTGAACTCAAATGTAAAACAGTATTGCGTCAATTGCAAGAGCGATACAGTGGTGAAATCAAAGAACTAAGTGACTGAATTCGTAAATCAGTGAGAGAGTGAGTAGACCGTAGCGCTTGAAAAACATACCAGCTTTGGCGTATCCTTTTAGAAGAAGAACATTATCGAAAATGAAGAAATTTAGTTTTTACTCAAAAACTTTGAAACTACTTGACTAAAATTTAGCAAATTTTACAAAAACACTAATAAAATCAAAGATAGTTTTTTATAGCTTCCACGATTCTATGGTAATTCATTAATTATTCAACATTCTGTTCCATTTAAACACACAATTTTAGTTGAAATAGAAAATATGTAAACGACGCACCAATTTATTCAATAGCCCGAAGCGGCGGTGAAAGAATAAACTTAAAGATCTCAAACCCATAGGACACATATGTATAACGACGCGATCAAGGTCAAACTCTCTGAAATCTGCTGCTGCTTGAAGTTTTCAAGTCGGCATACTGTCGATGTAATTATATAATACGGTACATAGTTAATGCGGTACATAAATTGAACAATATTTGGTAGTAATAATTATTTAAATATATTAAAATGGAAGGTACACCATTTGAAACCGATTAAAAACTATGGTAAGAGATAATTTACTTAATGATATGAAAATTAACGTAAGATCAATGCACGTGTATGTGGAATGAATCCATTTGCCTCAAATTTTTTTATTTTTAAAACGATTTAAAAGAATATAGACCATAGATTGTTAATTAAGTGAAAAACTCAAAGCTGGTAGGTTAGAACCAAAAGCAAAAGACAAAAAAGCCACTTAACGGTAAAATTTAAATAAATTTGTTTAGATATTTTGAGTAATTATAAAGACTCGTGTTTTTTAATTTAAGTTTTAGAGTAAAAATTATGCGGAAAAGTCAATTTCATTTAATTTTAAGGGTTTCTGGCAAACCTAGTCACACGTTTGTATCAGTATACCAGAAAATATTGAACATGACTTAATTCAAATACGCTTAATATGATTTCTAATGGAAAATGATATTGAATTATATGACTTCTAAAGTTATTTGTTGTACATGATTAGTGTTATTGATATGTGTAACAAAACCAAATTTTTATTGGTTTTCTAAATTCATGTTGTTCTTTTTTATTAGATGTACATGTTCGTTAAAACGAATTTTGAAAGCTCGACCTGTCTGATCCACGTAGAAAGCTGAACAAGAAGAACATTTTAGCATATAAATACTAAATTTTTCTAAAAGGGGGTTCTATCTTTGTTGTGAACTATAAAGATTTTGAAGATTCTCAAATGAATTGAAAACAATATTAATGTTATATTTATTGAAAAGATTTTTTAATTGCAGAGAAATTGAAGGAAAGTAAGTAAGGTTAAGGTATTTTTTATTGAAATTGGAACGAGTAAGGTTAATGGAGTTATACAAGCAATTTTTGATTTTTTTGAATTAAAGAAGAGACGATGTTGTTAGGATAACCATCATTATATGCAATTTGTTTAATAATATTTAGTTTGTAATTTTAAATATCGATATTCATGAGAGTAATAAGCAATTTTCTGATTAAAAATCTAAAGCTTGCCAGTTTGTAAGACCAGGAGATGGTTGAAATTGTAAATTCAATAAAGAACTAGTTTTCTACAACCTAACTCCACAATAATTCCAAATTAAATATATAATAAACTTTATCAGCCACTATCATCAATTTGTCATTCAATTTTTAATATTTTTCCGTCACTGTCAATGTAACATATGATAACGACTAATAATTATTCAAGTAAATAACTTTATTTTAATTCCAAAAATAACACACATCAACATGACATTTTTAAAATTAATTTCTTGACTTCCCTCCTTCAACAATAGTTCCTCGTATTTTATCGTAACTCAGCGACCGGCTGCTCAATACCATGGCGACATTATCCACCAGGGTCCATGCAATGATGGCTGTGGTCAGCAACACAAGACACCGCTAACACATATATATACATAGTAAGTTTTAATTTTAATTCTATTTCTTACACCATTGATAGTTTACTGTAAAATTCCAGTCTTAAAAATGTTACCAGTATAGGCAACGGAACATATGTCGTTTGTTTAAACAAAAATTGTGGGAAGCTTTGAATATTTATTAATTAATATAATTACTTCACCCCACTTTGAGAAGATATGACAGAATCCCATTTCTGTTTATCCACTATAAGTTGCCAATACATTTTATTTGTATCCCAAAAGGTAGAAAGACGTGAAGGTATTATAGAAATTACACTTTTTTTTCTCAATTTAATCGTTTCTGCGCCTGTTATCGTTATGAAAGCAGTTGACAGATCAATAACTCAGAGCAGACAAGTAGTAGGAGGTTTTGAGCGGTTCTGGCCCCTCATTTCCACCAGAATCCCTCATTTCCACACACATCTGGACCAATTTACATGTAAATTCTCATAAGGTGGAAATGAGGGAGATAAATCTTCGCCTTGCTCCGCCTTGCTCTCCGCCTTGCTCGGACACCACCCAACCATTTTGATTACGTCACACCCGCATTCTTTCCACCCGCGAGATAAATCTTTTTTCACACTTCCGCCCACGAGATAAATGTACATTGTTTGGTATCAATTAATATTAGATTTTTTCTCAGCTACCCAAATCTCTTTAAATTTTTTAGATTGCATCACCCCCAGGGAGCTACCCTCATTTTAAGATTTTTTTACCGCTAACATTCTGAACCAAAATAGTTATCTTCGTCTAACCAATGCATCTTTCGAGATAAACCTATCTTGTTTGGTATTAATTAACATTAGATTTTTCTCAGCTACCCGAATCTCTAAGAATTTTTCAGATTGCATCATCCCCCAGAGAGCTACCCTGATTTTAAGATTTCTTACCAGTTGCGATTTCCGACCGTCCTTAAACATTTTTTTAGTCATGCGATACATTAAATTAGTCTAAAATTTTACGCAGAATTCGAATCTGCAAACAGATTTGAAATCGGACCACGCCCTGCAAAGTTACCCCTTTAAAGCTCTCAAACCTCTAAATTTCGCTCTTTGCTCTATAAGCAAACCTAACAAATAGTTTTCTTCGTCTAGCCAATGCATCTTTCGAGATAAACCTACCTTGTTTAATATCAATTAATATTAGATTTTTCTCGGCTACCCAAATCTCTTTAAATTTTTTAGATAGCGCCATCTCCCAGAGAGCTACCCTGATTTTAAGATTTCTTACCTGTTGCGATTTCCGACCGTCCTTAAACATTTTTTTAGTCATGCAATACATCCAACTAACCTAACCTAATATGGTCATGTGGTCATATGGTCATATGGTCATGTGGTCATATGGTCATGTGGTCATATGGTTATGTGGTTATATGGGGCAGGATCCAAATCTGTAAACAGATTTAAAATAGGGCCACCCCTTACCATTTTACACACACCCTCTAAATTATAACTTTCCTGCGGCTCATACCTAAAAGAAAATCTAAAAACAATTCTTAAAACTTTTTATTACAAGCAATTTTCAACGAACTTCGTTCGTTTATGAAATCGATTTGTCGTCCGTCTGTTTGTCTGTCTGTCCGTCCGAGGCCTTTCTAATGGTCGGACATCAATGTGATACATCAATCGATTCAGCTCGGTGTCCTGAGCTTAAGTTTTGATGTCAGTTGAAATCGGGCCACGGGGACGCCGTGCCCCGCGATATTCCGTCGGGAAAATTAAAATTTCAAATAGGTCCAAAATTAATGTGCAATACATATTTGGACCCCTAACATAGCTGAGTCGAAATATGGTACCCCCCACAAAATCTGACCACGGATACCCGACCCCCTGGGGAATTAATTTTATTTTATCTGAATACTTATAATTATTACAACATAATAATTTTAATTTCTTTAAATTGTTTTAAAGTAAGTCTACATTTGGAAGTTTGTTGCGACAATGCCTTGCATTTTCACCTTGTTACTAATACAGTTTAAATTTTGTAAACCACATTTCTAAATACATATTCACAATTTTTTATTTTCAACCTAGAACTCATATCGGCTTATACTTATTAATATTTATTTCTAAATAGAACACCTTTTCCAAAGACCAACCGGACCCGCATGTTTCAAATTCCTCTGATTTTGTTCTTATGGTTTCGCTTAAGACCTCGTACATATTTTCCAGATTACTAGAAGACGTTATATCCACATTTTTTGTGTTAAAGGATTTCACATCGGTAGTCTCTTCCCCCATTTTGGTGTAAACGCCGTAGAGTTCGCAATAGACTTTTACTGCTGTATGTTGTATTCTTTTTTCATTAATTAATCGAATAAATCGCTCTTTCTGCTTCCAAAGAAACTCCGGCACTCCATCGTCGACACTGGCATTCTTTATGCGATAGCTAGCCATACGGTTGTTAAACGCTGTACTAACCATTTCTACACCATCGTCGTTAGTAGCGGTAACTGATGCATTTTTATGTTTGTTGCTCCTTAAGTGTGCGGCATACGTAGTTTTTTCCATTTCGAAATCGCATACTTTACACATAATTCGTGATTGTTTCGTACAAGACCCTTTAACAGCTGGCGGGGCTGAACGTTTACTGCTTAATAACATACCATGCTGTTTTTCCTTGTGTCGCTGTAAGCTGTCCATTCTCGTAAAAGCGATACCGCAAGACCCACAGTTAAAGTACTTTGCTGCGGACGGATGTATAAGCTTAACCGTCGACGATGTTACACCACGACATTTGTTCTGGTGTCGTTTGAGAGCATTTTCCAGGTATAGGAAGCACCGCAAAAGTTGCACTTAAAACGTTTGCAGATACCATTTTAGTACAAAACAAAATCCGCACTATAGCACTTTGGTTAAACTTGTAAGCGAACTAACTTATAACTAAAGAGTTTACTCTTGCGCACCTGCTTTATGTACCCTATAGAATGCAAACCGAAGGTTTCCTAAGACACCGAACGAAGTTGAGGATTCAGCGGGGACTAAATGACGTCATAATCCTTGCTGCTCGTCCAATACATTTAGCGCCAATGCATGCACCTGGTTCGCATCGTCGATGGTGCGAATGCCGTTAGTAGAAACATCGGAAACGTCTTCCATGTTATACGGATCGCGTGCATATTAAAATCCAAAGGGTTGTAGCACACGCACACAAATTGTGTGCAAGTCGTGCTGTAGAAGATGCAGTGCTACTATAAACAAAAACACTTTAAACCTTTACTAAGGGAATACCAAACTTGTTGTCTACAGAATACTTACTAATAAAGCAATTTAATTTTAAATCACTTCTACGCCATATTTTCAGAAATGGCAGGTTGGATATTTTCTTTGGAAACAATCGAAGATTACCGAAGACACTCTTTGGAAACAATCGAAGATTGCCGAAGACACTCAAAGAGTACACGACCGCGGTCACTAAACCAATTAGCATTAATACCAAGTATTCCATACTTTCGTAGGTTGCTCATTTCCTAGAACCAAATCTTCCACATAGCGGTCGGCCGCACGTAATGATTTCTAGAACCGGTAAGTACTCGATATCGCCCAAATAGAGAATTAGATGCTCGATGTCTGTCAACTTCCGATTCCCTCGTAAAAGGTAGAAAAAACTCGGTCAATCATTCATTATACTTCGACTCACCCCCGCTCTGATAATTTACAAACATTTTTCAAACGATAATGGGCTGAGAATTTTTAAACCTCCGAGGGATCTTTAAGTCGTGATCAATTACACATCCGAGCTACGCGTAAACTAAAATATTTTGTAGCAACTGTATATAATACATGCATACCCCTTCTCTGCGCTACTGCTATTCTTGTAGTTGCTTGAAAAGTCACTCGCCCTTTTACTGCTAGGACCGCTAAAAGCACCATTCCATACTTTCTTTATAAGTGTAGCACATCGCGCACTTTTTAAATTTTTGTTTATGTAGGCCTTTACACTTTCGCTTATTTAAACATCTAATACGATTGATTAACCACTTTCGATTATTCTAACGGGGAACCACCATACATGCCGCCGCATCGTTCTTTTTGAATCCAACGATCCTATGGACTTCCGCACACAAACACCTGACGTATCTTTCCTACTATTTGTTAAACAAAAACTACCGGTATCGCCATTGTGGACGTAAACAGATGTTTGCGGATGTGTACAAGAGTATGTAACCATATACATTAACCAGTCTAAGCTATTTTATTTAGCCCACAAAAACTATTATTTTTCTAAACCATAATTAATAATCGCCTTTATAGGTTCCACATTTCTACCATTTCCCAATGACTGGTGCTACGTACATGGAAACTTTAATTTCTTATTAGAGAGAATTCTTATTCTCCCACGCACTGCTGCGTAGTTGCATATCCATTCCTTTTGGAGGTATATGCTCGTTATAGGTTGTAAGACCCTCGGCTTTACTTAACTACACTTCGTGAGACCCCTTTAATCTTTTTAATCGTATCTTTCTCGCCTACAATACAGTAGGACTTAGCCTTACTACCAACGAATTCTAATACTGGACCCCCATTAAATTCGTTTTTAAATTTCCCTACAACTTTTTTGTCGACAAGTGTTATATTGTATTTATTATACGCGGGGTAGTCACTCTTTTAAGATAAATATATTTTGCTAGATATCAACTAATATTAAATTTTTCTAGGGACCCCAAATCTGTAAATAGATTTTAAATAGGACCACCCCATACAAAGTTATGCGTTTTAAAGACCCAAATCACTAATTTTTGCTCATCTTTATTTAACACCATCTTTAGAACCTTTTTTTGCTACGCAAGACATATGCCTTAGCCAACCATCTCCCTAGAAATCTAAAACCACCGTGTCCTGCGAATACCACGTGGAGATAACACGTATGCTCTGTCAACCAGGATAGAAGCCGGAAGGATTTGGAAGGTGGGAGAAGAACTTAAAAATTATGGAATCTTAAAACTAATATATACAATAGATTTACAAAATCCATACAAATATAAACAACTATCTTATATCTTTATGCCTCTATGCGTAGATTGTCGTACTATTAGGAATGATGTACCTTTTGTCATCTTTCCTCGATAAACTAATTTTATTAATAAGCTGGTGTACAAATCGTATTTTTACTCCGGATACATACGCAGGCAAGTACTCGATACCATCCAAATAAAGAATTGGATGCTTGGTGACTGTTAACATCCGCTTCCCTCGTGTACGCCCAGACACATCCCAGCCCATGAGCACCCCTGCCATGCACACCCTGCCCATGCGCACCCCTGCGCATGCACACCTGCCCATGCGCGCTGCCCATGCGCACCCCTCTCTGTGCGACTGCTATTTCGGGGTAACGTCACAGCCTTTTATAAATAAAGAACAATGTTATATACTATTCTAAAATGTTTATTCTGACATTATACATAACAAATTTAAAATATTTAATGCCAAGCATGGAGTCATTTAAACTTAATTTTTATACAAAGTTATACACAGAAGACAGTCCTTTCTTTATGTTTGTTTGCAGTGGTTTTAATTTTATCTAATTTTATTCCCAGCTTAAAATTTAAATCGACACCCAAGTCTTCTATCTCCTTTTCTAACCAATAGTTTGATACATAAAGACCGTCTAGGTTTTCGAATTGTAAAATGTACCGAAGTTTGCCTCTATATTTAAAGTCTTTGATTCCGCCGACAACCAGATCCATTCCTTCGTGTAATTCTTGCAGCTTGTGACAATCTTTTAATCGCAGCTTTCCCACTATATCCTGCATACGTATCTTGTTAGCTTGATCGACTTCTTCTTGTCGGTATTGGAAGAAATCCTTTTTCTCCCACACACTGTTGTGTAGTTGCATATCCACCACTTTTGGGAATATATGGTTGTTATAAGTTGTATGACCCTCGGTTTTAAATTATCCAAAAGGTTCTTTACTAGTCAAATATACAATGTTTAGCGGAGTCCCTTTGCGCGTGGTGTACGCCAAGGTTACGAAACCCGCATTCCTTAGTTCGTCTTTGTTATCTGCCATTTTGATAAATACGTTTTTAGAATAACCTTTTAAAAAGTATACGGATTTAGTACCATACTTTTCCGCAAGAACGCCTACATAACTAAAAGAGTCTTTCTTACTAACCGCAAATGCATACAGCTTGTAGAACCCGGATGTATCTAAGTCAGTCCATCGGCACATAAAATAATCTTTTAATTCTTCCTCATTTTCTTTAATAAGATGTTCTTTGTCTAACACATCTTTGTATTGTTCGCGTATTGTCACAGTGTTTTCCATGTAGTCCAATTTTCGCCTTTTTGCGTCCATTTCCTCTAATTCCAGTTGTCTTTTCCTTCCACTTACAGCGTATGGCATGCATAATGGGGCAATTTCCTTTAGTGTAAACGGATAGATTTTACTACCAATATTTGTGCGTTGTCGTACAACCTCTGGGCGAATGTTAGGTGTATTTATCAATCCCAATTCCGAAATGACTATTTCTTTTGGAATTGTAGAATATGGTGTTGCAGATTGTGTAAAATATGTACTACCTGCTTTAATGTAGCACTTGTGTAAGATTTTTATTTTGTCTGGGCTGTCTTCCTCCTCTACTATCTCCAAATAATTTACAGGTAAATAGTTAAAAATAAAATCCGAAAGCACATACTTTATCAATGTTTCCCTTTCTTTTGGTTTTTCGGACAACTTAATTTGCAAGCCCGTCAATTTCTTTGTATTACCATTCCCCAATACACGTACTGTAGTAGGTTATTATACACTAAACAGCAGCTATTTTGTAGCTTGTCCGATAGCTTACTCCACATTTTGGCAAGTGGTACCGAGTACATTGGCGCCTTTAGGAAGTATAACTTACTATCTTCCAATAACGTTAAACAGTCTTTTAAGAATTATACACCCGTTCCGCACTGACATAGCTTCCAATTGCACAGTTGTATATTGTCGCTTCCAATCGCGTAATACCATGTTCTTTGGCCAAAGTAGACGCAAATGTTTCCCTTAAACGTACATCTGGACAACGTAAAAAATCCAGTATATGATTGCCAAGTTGTTTATTAACACCAGGATTTGTTATCTGACACACGAATTTGTTGTATATCTTAATTCTTGCATTGGTTGTTAGCCATGTCCAACAATCAATTCCACAGTTTTATCGTTGTCAACTATAATATTACACTTTTCTTCGTATTCGCCCTTATAGCAAAAGTTATGGTTTGTAGTTAAATAATTACACATCTCCATCTTGCTAAATATACCCGCAAAATCTTGGGTTACATCCATGTCAAAAAGATAGAAATAATCTTTTTCGAGTTCGTCTAATATATCTGGTAGTTCCTCCAATAAAGTTTCCAACTTAACATCTGCTAGTTCCACTTTGTATGGAACACATATAGGATTTTGGAATTTTTTATTAATGCATTCGAGGTCTTCTTTTCCGATAATTTCTTTTACTCTCTGACCCATCTTGTTAGTGCTTTCCAGAGAAAACGGAAGCTTAGCTTTAACACCATGCCTAGCGGAAACAAATCGGTCGAACTTTCTTCGTAGATAGCTGTTAAATGCACCACAAATTTCTTTTTTAGGATAAACATCCTTTTGTTTGCAGATGTTTGTTCGGCGTCAGAAAGGTCGCAAATTTTAACCAACATTATATTGTCACAGAATGGTTCTGTAATTGGTGTGTAGTCCGCCAGTCAGCATCTGTTCGCCTTCGACATAACAAATATTACCAATATTTGTCACCAGATTATTGTTGCACATATTTTCTGTCAACAGCCATAATCCAAATCGCTCATTTGTCGGTTTCACTTTATTCCCAAGAAGTTGAGAAACGTTAATCACCTTGGAGACACTCATGTTTACCGTTCTAGCTACTATCGAATACTAAATTGAATACGAAAAAGTTGTTCTCTTATGTATTCTACAGAGTGGGGCGTATATTGCCGAAGATAGCCGAATATGTTGTTATCCGACCTAGGCCGACAGGGATGCGCATCGACATTGCCTCCGATCTAGGTTGGAGGCAATTTCACCCTATGGGGTAATTTCACCCTATGGGGCAATTTCACCCTAACTTAACATCCTACATATATCCGGATATATGTCGATGCGCATCCCTGTCGGCCTAGGTCGGATAAAAATTTTAGAATAGTATTACATTCCTCTTTATTTATAAAAGGCTGTGACGTTACCCCGAAATAGCAGTCGCACAGAGAGGGGTGCGCATGGGCAGCGCGCATGGGCAGGGGTGTGCATGCGCAGGGGTGCGCATGGGCAGGGGTGTGCATGTGCAGGGGTGCTCATGGGCTGGGATGTGTCTGGGCGAACACGAGGGAAGCGGATGTTAACAGTCACCAAGCATCCAATTCTTTATTTAGATGGTATCGAGTACTTGCCTGCGTATGTATCCGGAGTAAAAAATACGATTTGTACACCCAGCTTATTAATAAAATTAGTTTATTGAGGGAAGATGACAAAAGGTACATCATTCCTAATAGTACGACAATCTACGCATAGAGGCATAAAGATATAAGATAGTTGTTTATATTTGTATGTATTTTGTAAATCTATTGTATATATTAGTTTTAAGATTCCATAATTTTTAAGTTCTTCTCCCACCTTCCAAATCCTTCCGGCTTCTATCCTGGTTGACAGAGTATACGTGTTATCTCCACGTGGTATTCGCAGGACACGGTGGTTTTAGATTTCTAGGGAGATGGTTGGCTAAGGCATATGTTTTGCGTAGCAAAAAAAGGTTCTTAAGATGGTGTTAAATAAAGATGAGCAAAAATTAGTGATTTGGGTCTTTAAAACGCATAACTTTGTATGGGGTGGTCCTATTTAAAATCTATTTACAGATTTGGGGTCCCTAGAAAAGTTTAATATTAGTTGATACCTAGCAAAATATATTTATCTTAAAAGAGTGACTACCCCGCGTATAATAAATACAATATAACACTTGTCGACAAAAAAGTTGTAGGGAAATTTAAAGACGACTTTAATGGGGGTCCAGTATTAGAATTCGTTGGTAGTAAGGCTAAGTCCTACTGTATTGTAGGCGAGAAAGATACGATTAAAAAGATTAAAGAGGTCTCACGAAGTGTAGTTAAGTAAAACCGAGGGTCTTACAACCTATAACGAGCATATACCTCCAAAAGGAATGGATATGCAACTACGCAGCAGTGCATGGGAGAATAAGAATTCTCTCTAATCAGAAATTAAAGTTTCCATGTACGTAGCACCAGTCATTGGGAAATGGTAGAAATGTGGAACCTATAAAGGCGATTATTAATTATGGTTTAGAAAAATAATAGTTTTTGTGGGCTAAATAAAATAGCTTAGACTGGTTAATGTATATGGTTACATACTATTTTACACATCCGCAAACATCTGTTTACGTCCACAATGGCGATACCGGTAGGTGTTACCATCAGGTGTTAGTGTGCGGAAGTCCATAGGATCGTTGGATTCAAAAATAACGGTGCGGCGGGATGTATGGTGGTTCCCCGTTAGAATAATCGAAAGTGGTTAATCGATTGTATTAGATGTTTAAATAAGCGAAAGTGTAAAGGCCTACATAAACAAAAATTTAATTATCCGACAAAAAAGTGCGCGATGTGCTACACTTATAAAGAAAGTATGGAATGGTGCTTTTTAGCGGTCCTAGCAGTAAAAAGGGCGAGTGACTTTTTCAAGCAACTACAAGAATAGCAGTAGCGCAGAGAAGGGGTATGCATGTATTATACAGTGCACAGTTGCTACAAAATATTTTAGTTTACGCGTAGCTCGGATGTGTAATTGATCACGACTTAAAGATCCCTCGGAGGTTTAAAAATTCTCAGCCCATTATCGTTTGAAAAATGTTTGTAAATTATCAGAGCGGGGGTGAGTCGAAGTATAATGGATGATTGACCGAGTTGTTTCTACCTTTTACGAAGGAATCGGAAGTTGACAGACATCGAGCATCTAATTCTCTATTTAGGCGATATCGAGTACTTACCGGTTCTAGAAATCATTACGTGCGGCCGACCGCTATGTGGAAGATTTGGTTCTAGGAAATGAGCAACCTACGAAAGTATGGAATACTTGGTATTAATGCTAATTGGTTTAGTGACCGCGCTCGTGTACTCTTTGAGTGTCTTCGGCAATCTTCGATCGTTTCCAAAGAAAATATTCAACCTGCCATTTCCGAAAATATGGCGTAGAAGTGATTTAAAATTAAATTGCTTTATTAGTAAGTATTCTGTAAACAACAAGTTTGGTATTCCCTTAGTAAAGGTTTAAAGTGTTTTTGTTTATAGTAGCACTGCATCTTCTACAGCACGACTTGCACACAATTTGTGTGCGTGTGCTACAACCCTTTTGGATTTTTAATATGCACGCGATCCGTATAACATGGAAGACGTTTCCGATGTTTCTACTAACGGCATTCGCACCATCGACGATGCGAACCAGGTGCATGCATTGGCGCTAAATGTATTGGACGAGCAGCAAGGATTATGACGTCATTTAGTCCCCCGCTGAATCCTCAACTTCGTTCGGGTGTCTTAGGAAACCTTCGGTTTGCATTCTATAGGGTAAATAAAGCAGGTGCGCAAGAGTAAACTCTTTAGTTATAAGTTAGTTCGCTTACAAGTTTAACCAAAGTGCTATAGTGCGGATTTTGTTTTGTACTAAAATGGTATCTGCAAACGTTTTTAAGTGCAACTTTTGCGGTGCTTCCTATACCTGGAAAAATGCTCTCAAACGACACCAGAACAAATGTCGTGGTGTAACATCGTCGACGGTTAAGCTTATACATCCGTCCGCAGCAAAGTACTTTAACTGTGGGTCTTGCGGTATCGCTTTTACGAGAATGGACAGCTTACAGCGACACAAGGAAAAACAGCATGGTATGTTATTAAGCAGTAAACGTTCAGCCCCGCCAGCTGTTAAAGGTTCTTGTACGAAACAATCACGAAATATGTGTAAAGTATGCGATTTCGAAATGGAAAAAACTACGTATGCCGCACACTTAAGGAGCAACAAACATAAAAATGCATCAGTTACCGCTACTAACGACGATGGTGTAGAAATGGTTAGTACATTATAATTTGAATTAGGGCCGCTATACTTGCGGCCACGTCCCCAATGCTCCACCCGGAGGTACTACATTGGGTTTAAACGCGAAAAATAGTCGTGCTCCTAATTTATTCTTACTTCATAGTTGATTCACCCTAAATAAAAACTAAACAAAAATCTAACAAACCTAAAAATCTAACAAACCTAACAAACTCTAACAATCTAACAAACCTAAAATCTGACAAAAACTGGAACAAAAACAAAACTAAAACTAAAAACAGGTTTGTAAATAATGGTATCCCTAGCGCTGACTTTTGAGTGTACCCGATCAACAGGCAAAAATGAGAGGGGGAGGGATCCGTAATACCGGATAGCAGACGCCGGTTCTGCTTACCAGTGCGACCTGAAGGGTCGTCTTAAAACTATCCAAATCTAGCTAACTAATTTAAATCCATCCCTAACTTTCCCTATCATTCCCTAACTGATTTATATTATGATTACAATCTTCGCAATTCTGCTCGTCCTTCCCAAATATATACTGCAACCAAAATGGCGACAGAACGTCAAACAAAACAAATAAGCCACATAATACATGCTATATATAAATAAATATAAAGTGTAAATATAAAATATAAATAAATATAATTATGTAAATATATAAATAAATGTTTAATAAGCGTTAAGCATATAGCAGTGCACAAAATAGCAAAAGCATCACCCTGTTTATCAGGTGCACTCCACAAGCATATGTCGGCTAGCGCCTTTACACACCAAACGTGCTTGTTAAATTATTTCGAAAACTATTAATTAATGTAAATCAATGCTTGTGCGAGTACAGCCGCCACAATTTAAGTCTTACCTCGATAATAAAATTCTCCAGCATCCGAAGATCTGGTCGTCTGTAACTTACTTCTAAAGGTGGGACGGGGTGCACTGCTAAAGTCCTGGTGGGTATGCACTAAATGTTCTTGGGGGGGATCACAATCACTATCACTATCACTTCACTTTCAAGTCCTGGGGGGATGCGCGGTTGCGCTCTGTTTTATTATCCTTGTTTACTTTATTGATTTAATTTAATGAGGGTTTATGATTTATTTGTTATTGTTTATTTGGTACATATTTGGCACATAATTATGAAGATAGGCAGTGATTGTATTAATGGAGTGGGGGTTTCTCGTGCATATTGGACATTTTGGTATAATTATCTTTTTTTTTTTTTTTTTAATTATTATTTAATATCAGGTTTTGGTTATGCTCGTATCCTTACTCACGCCAAGTCAATCTAAAATTTTTCAATCCCCCCACCAACCCCACCGAATTTTTACACGCGGTCGTCATTGATTGTCTAATCTCGCGACCCTTCCCGCGAATTCTTTTAAGGCTGTCCAGAACGCCTTCTGGTTAACCACTTCCCCGACTTCCTCTAGGCTCTTTGGCCATGCCAGACCTAGGATAGCTAGATTGCTATCAGCCAACCCTCGATTTCCCGCCTCAAGCGGGCAGTCGAAGAGCACGTGCTCTGCGCTTTCCGCGCCCTCACCGCATTCGCAGCGGTCGCTGTTGGTTAGACCGAACCTTTGTAAATACGCCTTCAGGGCGCCGTGCCCTGTTATCAACTGCACCATTTTGTGATCGAGCTTAACCTCGATCTTACCTCTGGCTTCTATGCTCGGTATGAATTTGTGGGTCAACCTGCCCGTGGCAGCGTTGTTCCACCTCTCTTCCCATTGTCAAATTGATTTTTCGCGCAGCTTTCTTTTGAAGTGTCCAAAGCAACAACGACACAGTACTCTTTGGCATCTCTTGCCTGCTTAATTTCCCCGACAACGAACTCTAACGCGTCGATAGTCGACTTGCCCTCCACGAAACCAAACTGTCGGTTATTAAAACCGCCGCTGTCTCGCACTAGGTGTTCAACACGCGTAGTCATAACGCGATCTAAAACTTTCCCCAGCACCGGTAGCAAGCTAATTGGACGGTAGCTGCCCGGATCTGACGCATCCGCCTTTTAGGTTTGGGTATAAATTTCACATTCTGGATTTTCCAGCAACGCGGAAAAACGCCCTTTCTAAACAAAGATTAAACAACCCAACAAAGACACACGGGGCTAACAGGCACGCCTGCAGAGCTGCGTCTGAAGTGATTCCATCATGCCCCGGTGCCTTCTTAGGGTTCATCCTCCTAAGAGCCCTGACGACCTCGTGAACTAGGATTGCCTTATCGGCACCTGTTCCTTGCGCCTCTGCAGCATCCCGACGTACTAAATCGTGCGACCCTTCATCCCCCTCGGGATTATCCGATGGGAAAAATTTCTCTAGTAAATATTCCGCTGTGGTTTTAAAACCTTCCGTGTATTCGCCATTTGTTTTCTTTATATTACTGAGCACGATTTTTTGTTGTTTTCCTCTCATTACGCGGTATGCGGTTCCCCAGGGTTCTTTCTCTGAGTTTTGCGTGCAGAATTCTTTAAATTTATTCGTTCGCGTTTCTTCTATTAATATTTTATATTCGCGGTAACTTTGATTATATTCTATTCTCCGTTGTTCTCTTATATCTCCCGAGGCGCGTTGATAGCGGCGCCTTAGGTTACGCGTTTCTGCCCGCTTGGTGGTTAGTTCCCGGGTCCACCAGGGTACGCTGTCTTTAAAAATGGTTAGTACAGCGTTTAACAACCGTATGGCTAGCTATCGCATAAAGAATGCCAGTGTCGATGATGGAGTGCCGGAGTTTCTTTGGAAGCAGAAAGAGCGATTTATTCGATTAATTAATGAAAAAAGAATACACCATACAGCAGTAAAAGTCTATTGCGAACTCTACGGCGTTTACACCAAAATGGGGGAAGAGACTACCGATGTGAAATCCTTTAACACAAAAAATGTGGATATAACGTCTTCTAGTAATCTGGAAAATATGTACGAGGTCTTAAGCGAAACCATAAGAACAAAATCAGAGAATTTGAAACATGCGGGTCCGGTTGGTCTTTGGAAAAGGTGCTCTATTTAGAAATAGTTTCAAATTCCTCTGATTTTGTTCTTATGGTTTGCTTAAGACCTCGTACATGTTTTCCAGATTACTAGAAGACGTTATATCCACATTTTGTGTATATATAAGCCGATATGAGTTCTAGGTTGAAAATAAAAAATTGTGAATATGTATTTAGAAATGTGGTTTACAAAATTTAAACTGTATTAGTAAAATTGCTTGTAATAAAAGTTTTAAGAATTGTTTTAGATTTTCTTTAGGTATGAGCCGCAGGAAAGTTATAATTTAGAGGGTGTGTGTAAAATGGTAAGGGGTGGCCCTATTTTAAATCTGTTTACAGATTTGGATCCTGCCCCATATAACCACATAACCATATGACCACATGCCCATATGACCACATGACCATATGACCATATGACCACATGACCATATTAGGTTAGGTTAGTTGGATGTATTGCATGACTAAAAAAATGTTTAAGGACGGTCGGAAATCGCAACAGGTAAGAAATCTTAAAATCAGGGTAGCTCTCTGGGAGATGGCGCTATCTAAAAAATTTAAAGAGATTTGGGTAGCCGAGAAAAATCTAATATTAATCGATACCAAACAAGATAGGTTTATCTCGAAAGATGCATTGGTTAGACGAAGAAAACTATTTGTTAGGTTTGCTTATAGAGCAAAGAGCGAAATTTAGAGGTTTGAGAGCTTTAAAGGGGTAACTTTGCAGGGCGTGGTCCGATTTCAAATCTGTTTGCAGATTCGAATTCTGCGTAAAATTTTAGACTAATTTAATGTATCGCATGACTAAGAAAATGTTTAAGGACGGTCGGAAGTCGCAACTGGTAAGAAATCTTAAAGTCAGGGTAGCTCTCTGGGGGATGATGCAATCTGAAAAATTCTTAGAGATTCGGGTAGCTGAGAAAAATCTAATGTTAATAAATACCAAACAAGATAGGTTTATCTCGAAAGATGCATTGGTTAGACGAAGATAACTATTTTGGTTCAGAATGTTAGCGGTAAAAAATCT
Source organism: Platerodrilus igneus (assembly GCA_036346225.1). Lineage (NCBI taxonomy): Eukaryota > Metazoa > Arthropoda > Insecta > Coleoptera > Lycidae > Platerodrilus > Platerodrilus igneus. Next base: position 1,132,973 of record JARFIW010000149.1, on the reverse strand, counting down.
TAAAATGAGGGTAGCTCCCTGGGAGTGATGCAATCTAAAAAATTTAAAGAGATTTGGGTAGCTGAGAAAAAATCTAATATTAATTGATACCAAACAATGTACATTTATCTCGTGGGCGGAAGTGTGAAAAAAGATTTATCTCGCGGGTGGAAAGAATGCGGGTGTGACGTAATCAAAATGGTTGGGGGGTGTCCGAGCAAGGCGGAGAGCAAGGCGGAGCAAGGCGAAGATTCATCTCCCTCATTTCCATCTTATGGGAATTTACATGTAAATTGGTCCAGATGTGTGTGGAAACGAGGGATTCTGGTGGAAATGAGGGGCCAGAACCGCTCAAAACCTCCTGCTCAGACACCCTTTATAGTCCGCTTGGTGATTGGTCTAATTGAAATGATATTCCACTGCATAAGATTAATTATTACTTCAGCATTGGACGTATTTACATTGGTATGTATTGATATGCAATTAAATTTCTGTTTTTGACTTGAATGGTTCGGAAAACAGGTTCTACAACACGTTCTTCGCTGTTATTGACATTTTTGAAACATGCCTGACATCAAAAGCGCTCAACGTAGGAAGCAAGTAGTCCACTAAAAAGCTCCACTTTTATTCTATGTTTAAATGAGTAGACAATATGTGCACAAACAAATATAGAAATTTAAGAATCATCCATGGGTAAACAATTGGATCAATTCGTTGTAAAGCATTCCAGTGTTATCCACCTGAGATAACAATAATAAATAATTTATTTAATTTATTTTTAACAAATTGATAAAAGGTAAAGAGAATTATGGGGCCTTATAACAAAAAAGCGATTAAAGCTGCTTAACAATAGTTTATCACCAGCTTGTAACAAGATTTTCCACGCGGTTAAAAAACAAACATTTATTTTATACATTCTTGGGAAATATAATTATTAAATATACTGCACTCACTTATTGAAGGGAAATGAATTTCAATTAATTTACACGAAAATATCAAGTAGATGAAACCTTTGATAAATGAGCACACTTTATACTTCTGGAATGAGCGCACAAAATACAAAAATTCAACTGAACTGGTAGTTAAATCTATAAACAACTTCGAAATAGAATAAATCAGAAATGAATGATTGTCCAAGAAGGATTGACTAGAAAAAGCTTTTCGGAAATTGAAAAATAAATGAATGTTGGTATGGCATATAACAAGGTAAAGGAACTCTTTGGGTAAAGGTTAGACATGTACTAATAATGTTTTAAGCAAGGATATGAAACCTATAGGGTGTTTCAAAATGTTTTCAGTTCGGCCGTTGCGCGTCACACATAGATAGCAGTGAGAGAGGGTAGCGTCAAACACATTTTAATATAATGAACATGAGAAATGAACCAAGTGCGAATTTAATCAAGCGTGGCGTACAAGTTTGAGAGACTGAATATAATGCCGGATAAATCAACAGGGTAGGGCGCAAAATGAAATTAAGAATTATGATAATAACGTCGAGGGCATTCGCCAGTCTGTTATATAGACGATCCACGAAGTCCGATTGTCATGGCATACGATTCGAATTTTATAGAACAATAAAAATCGCCTTACGAGCTTTAGTAACATATGGTTCTCAGATGAAACAAATTTTCACATCAATGGCCACGTTAAAGAACAAAATTTTAGATATTGGGCTTCCGAAGATTCACTGGAACTACATCAGAAGCCACTACACTCGCCTAAGGTTGTCGTTTGGGCTGCCATATTAAGACAAAGAGTTATCGTCCATTAATTGTCTGAGGATAACCGTTGTCGCGCTAAGACCATTAATTCCATTCGATATTGTCATACGATCTGGACGTTTTTGACTCCTGAAATACAAAACCTGGTTGGCTACAACTGCAACGCATTTTTCTACCAAAATAAAATCGTTTCCCGCATCACAAATAACTCATTAGCTGCCCTTCATGATTTATTCCCTGAAACAGTAATTAGTTACCGAAGAGATATCAACTGGCCATAAAAGCTTTAACACCTGACGATTTTTTTCCTATGCGGCTGGTTTAAAAGTAAGGTTTTCAACCCATTACCATCCAGTTTGAACTTTTCAAAACAAAGAATCACACACGAAATCGACGCTATTACAAAAGGGATGTTTCAGTATATAATTGAAATTTTAGTTCCCGACTAGGTGGGCTATGTTATTCATGATATTACATTGTAGGTATGCAACCCAAGTTGCACCTAACAAACTTTACAAGCATCATAGAAACGCAAACGTAAATGCCCTTTAATAATAGATTCGCCTATCAACACACCTTAAAACCGAATAGGCACGCCCAGAATTTCCGACTGTTAGAATACAATCATTAATTATAATGATCAAGGAGGCTAGCTGTCGTTTGATTTTGGGTACATGTTGACATGCAATAGCCGGGAGCAAGCATTATCTTCTTATCTTCTGAGTTTAACCTTTTTATCACTGTATACCAATGTTTGGAGGTTAAACCAGAAGGTTGTACTTTATGAACTAACGTGGATACTCCACGTCCTGCCGGCAAGGTGTACCAAATCCTACCACCAGGACCTGGACTTTCACCGAAGGAAATTACTTCGTAGAACCATTTTGATATCGGCATCTACTGCTGAACGCGGCCCACCGAGACGGCATGTCCGAGTCATCCGTGACGCCCTCGTCTTCGCCACCCAAAATTACTGAAGCGGGTATAGCGGCTTGAGTATAGCATACAATAGAGCTTATTTTGAATTGAGTCGGGTTAAGTTGTGAATACCACAATTCGCACCAGTTCCAACGCCTACTGCAAGGAATCCGCCATCATTATGCCGTTGCACGCCTCATATCACCAAATCCTACCACCAGGACCTGGACTTTCACCAAAGGAAATTATTTCGTAGAACCATTTTGATATCAGCATCTACTGCAGAACGCGGCCCACCGAGACGGCATGTCCGAGTCGTCCGTGACGCCCTCTTCTTCGCCGCCCAAAATTACTGAAGCGGACATAGCGGCCTGAGTATAGCATACAAAAAGCTTATTTTGAGTTGAGTTGGGTTGAGTTGTGAATACCACACCTCGCACCAGTTCCAACGCCTACTGCAAGGAATCCGCCATCATTATGCCGTTCCACGCCTCATATCGCCGATAAGGAAACCTGCACAATACATGGCACCTGCGTTGATTGACCTGCCACATCTAGCACCGTATACAGGCGTTGATCCATCGAAACTTCTACCTGCAGATCCTAGGCACACCGTATCTGTGAGTACATACTCCTGCGCTAATCCATTTAGCATAGGCTTCTTTTTGAGCCGCGTTTCTTAACAGAAACCCGCGTAAAAGCTCAAAATTAATCCAGTGCGGGAAGATCATTTGTTTTGTGTACAAACATTACATTCATTCAAAGCCGCACTATAAATTTTCTATCGCTAAAGGACATTTGCATTTCTAGCGTAATAAAATTTGTTCACTTAAAAGCTTTATTCTCATGCATAAATTCAAGGACATCTGTATATTGCATATGTAGAATCTTATGTAATTGTCATTTTGAATTTCATGTTATTGTATGTATTTCTAACAGCCAATGGTTAATTCTTAATCTGTAAATAAATTGTACGTATTTGTTGTCTCTATGCATTAACGAAAAAAAGGTGATTCCACAAAACACGGAAATCTTGAACTGAACATCCACAGCATATATGCAACACATCCTACTGTTCAAATAAAGTATTAGTTGTATCAAAAGTGTCGCGATTTCTTGGGTTTTAGTGTACCAGTAAGCTTGACATTTATAACCTCTATGTGTTGCAATTTTATGCCAAATAAGCGATAACACTTTTAAACTTAAAAACATTTGGATTGTTTCTCCATTCTACATAATGTCATAGAATAACTATTCCTAATTTTCAGAAACGTTAGAGAGCACATTTTATTACGACCACAATTTTCGATACACAAGTTGTAAAGATGTACAATCGACTGCTGGATTCTTCGAAATAGCTGCGGATGTTCAGGAATATCGTCAAGCGCTAGAATAATTCAAGCCACTAACTCTTTATCTGTATTAACAGATGTCTCATAAACCAGTGATTCAATATGACCCCAAATACAAAAATTAACTGGCTAAGAAATCGGCCCTCTCTTCCGCTGCATTCATTTGGAAATTGTACATTTAGATAATTTCGGTAATTTAATCCAAAGTGTGCTGGTGCACGATCATGCTGGAAAATAATATTTCTTCGAATATTAAGTGGGGCATTTTCAAGTAATTCTGATAGAACATGTTTCAGAAAAATCCTATACACATTACCATTTAACCGTGTAGGCAATAAATAAATACGGTTCCACTACATGCTTGTCAACAATCCCAGTCCAGAAAACTTTTATTGATGATGTATCCTATAAAGGGCGTGAAGATTTTCTTCATTCCAAATGCGACTATTGTGTGAGTTAAAATATCCATCTTTTGTAAAACATGCTTCGTCTGTCCATAATACACTACTAGAAAACTTTGGTTCGTTGTTGTTAATTTTATTCAAGTACCATTCGGTGTAACTGGGATAATCAGCTGGAGTTAACGTTTGCACTTTCTGAATGTCAAACGGATGCTTCTTGTGTTCCTTCAATACCCTTCATACAGATGTGTGACTTGTATACAGCACATGCGCAATAGCGCACGTACTTGTTTTCGGGATATTTTCAAATTGTTGCAGAACTTAGTCCTTAAAGTCAAAATTTCGGACGGTACGATTGGCTCCCGAATCTATTTTCTTTACTTGAATTTCGCCAGTATCTTGAAATCGCTGATCAAATCTTGAAAATGATGTATGGCAGGGAATGTGGCGTGAGGAGTTGCTCCATATAAATTCCTCTTGCTTCGTTAGTATTACCGTAATCTGCTACATTGGCAAGTTGCATATCTGCTAATTCAATGCTGGTAAAATGACGCACTTTCAATCAAACACTAATTTATCTAATAAATATTAATTTGTGACAGGTAAAATGACAATTGGCTCAGGTTGGATTTAGCGCCAGCAGAAATTTTATTAATATAGAGTATCAATCGAAGCAGAATGACGAGCTGAGTCGAATGGTACCGGTCCCTATGTGCGGAAACTTCCGGTTAAAAGTTATGATTTTTAAATATTATAATGTTTTTACATAGAAATCAACACTAAACAACACTCTCCTAGCCTCCCAGGACATAACCTATCCTTAAGTAACTTATCCTTAGGTAACCTATCCTTAACTAACCTAAGCTAAAATTATAAATTAAAATTATAATGAATTTATCAAAAAGAAAATGATTATCGACCATCGATAATCGAAAAGAATGTCAATATGTGTTAATACGCATGTGCAGGTGAGAAGGTACCACCCCTTTTCTAAATAGACTCTACCTCTCTTCCTATTGGCTGTTCCTCATCACGTGATAATAAGATATAACTCCAGCAACTACTGAAATTACGTTTCGGTTGTCAGCTAGCTTTCAGACGCTACAGGTCAGCAATTTTTCATTTTCAGTTTTTATTGCTTTTTCTTGTTTTTCTCTTCATTTGTGCTTCAGCTTTCAACCACATCAGGCGCATTTTGTTAAGGTAAGTGAAGTCTTGTTTATTTTAATTCTTTATTTCTTTTTTATTTAGAATGAGTGGCTATCAGCGTATTTGGAATACGCGGAGGCTTCCTATGGAAGCAGATGATCGGCGATGGGCCGTTGACCAGGGCCTCATTCCTAGAGTGACTCCTGATTGCAGGAGTCACCGGACAGCGATGAGGCTGTACAGCGAGGGTCAACATGGTATTGGCCGCTTTAAATGCCCCAAACGAGCGAGCAACAGCTCAAAGTCCGTGGCGGATGGCACCTGGCTTGCCCATGCCCATCTCAAGCCGTACCGGGTCGCTTGGCTCATGTACGGCTTTGCCTATGATTGGCCAGTAGAGTTGGTGCGCGATGAATGCGTTGATCTCGATCAAGAAGACCGGACGCTCTTGGGGCAAGACACCATTGTTGCTTGGTAAGTAATTTATTATTTTTTTATCTAAATTTTATTTTTAGGAACCGATATTGCCGAGAAATGATTGTCGATGACTTTTGTTTTCGGCAATCAGACGTTATGCTTGGAGGACCTGGACATATAGTCCAAATCGACGAGACGAAGTTCGGGCGCCGCAAATACGAGAGGGGCCGAATTATTGAGGGCCATTGGGTTCTCGGTATGATCGAAGATGGTTGGGAAGATATTGTAATGCAAGTGGTTGATTACCGTGATTCTGCCACTTTGATCCCGGCCATCAAGGAGAAAGTTCTTCCCGGAACCGAGATTTACACGGACTCGTGGGCGGCCTACAACCAGCTGAGTGAACATGGGTTCATTCATAAGACGGTCAACCACAGCGACCTTGAGAATCGGTTTGTTGGTAAGTAATTTATTTTTATTTTTATTTTCTAATTATTTTTTTCTTAGCTCCAGATGGTACTCATACACAACGGATTGAGGCATCTTGGCGCCCAGCCAAGGACTGGTTTCATCAACGGAACTCGGTGCCTCATGAAGAGTTTGTCTTCTTCTTGTGTGAGTACCTTTGGCGTCGAGACGTTCGTAAACGTAAACTCGACTCAGTGGAGGCTCTTTTGGATGCAGTTCGCCGAGAGTATGGCGACTTCCGCGCCTAGGCCTTAAGGCTAGTCCCAATGATGGTTTACTGAGGGACAGGAGAGTGAAGCTGACCGCCTACACGCGGTGCTCTCTGGAAACGCTGTATGCGGCTAAACGTCAGCAAATATTATTAATTAATTAAGTTATGTTAGGTTAGGTTAGGTCAGGTCAGGTCAGGTTAGGTTAGGTTAGGTTAGGTTAGGTTAGGTTAGGTTACTATTGATTTCTATGTAAAAACATTATAATATTTAAAAAATCATAACTTTTTAACCGGAAGTTTCCGCACATAGGGACCGGTACCATTCGACTCAGCTTGTCATTCTGCGTCGATTGATACCCTATATTCATAAAATTTCTGCTGGCGCTAAACCCAATCTCTACCTGACAATTAAACACACTTTTCTAAAAAAAGAATAATTTCTGACAGATGTAAAATAACAACTACCAAAGTGGTTATTGTTTTTCGAAGGATTACTACGATCCAATTTTTACGTTGTATACTGCCAGGAATGTCGTGACGTGACTGGCAATTTTTTTCACTTTGTCTCGATACTTAGGAATTTTCGGACACTAGTTTATTAATAAAAAATATTTATTTAAGTTCCCTCTATCATTTTTGAAAATTAGGAGTAGTTGTTCTGACACACCCAGTATAAAGGTATGTATAAATATACTTTCACGCAACAATTGAATGTTTTCGTTTGCTAGAACTATTAGTGTCATTTGAGCTATATTGCAAATTTTCAACATTATGAGGATATTGTATGACTGTTGTAATTTTTATAAATGATGTGTTACCGAAACAAAGATCCCAAAAAACCACTTACAGTCCAAGAGTTAGGAGATATTTGGAAACATTGGGATAATGAAGGCGAGGATCATTTCGTCGATTTCTCAGATGCTGATACTATAACAGAGCCAACCTTCGAACCTGCTTCTAATTCAGAAGGTACTGACAAAACGGTTTTAAGTGAAAATAATTTGATAGAAAATTAATAAACCAGTGGAGAACAGCCAGAAGACTTAGTTGAAGAAATTACTCTCATAGTATCTAAATCAAGCAAAAAAGTATCAAAAAATATTTTAGCACGCAAAAAACACTTGATAATTGACGATAATAGAATTTATTTCTAACTATTTCTAACTATGTGCTATTTACAACTATTTCTATAGGACTTATAATACACACGCATAATCCCATTTCTTATTGTGTACTTTCTTTTACTATTTATTTCTATCTTAAAATTAACTAAACTTCCCTTACTTCTATAATCTAATATTACTATCCTTTATTTCTAACTTTCTCATATTTACACACGGTTTCATAAAGTTTCATTTCAAACAGAACTCCGTTTCATTTGGATACACTACTTATCATACTGTAACAAATTCTTCTCTAAATTATCATAATCTTAAAAAAATATGGGATATAGAGTTTTCATGAAGTTGTCCCAACAACTACCTAGCTATACAGCTCATGTCATTTATATGTGGCCTACAATCTTCCTATCTAGTCTGCTGAGTTATTTTGAAATGAACATGTTTCAATTAATTCTTCATTATATAGTTAAACTTTAGTCTTCAATGGTTCATTATTAATAACTTCTAACTTATTTTCATTATCTGTAGCAATTCTTGACTTTCTCTTTACCAATTCAGAATATTCCTCCTTTAATAACAAATGTACTCCATTTCTGACTTTACCTAGACATTTAACAACATTGATTCCTTTTCTGCGTTTTCCTCTAATTCTTTTTGAAAATGATTTGAATTTATACTTTTAACTCCCTCGTTCTCTTTTACTTCACCAATCACTATCTTTTTCCTAGCCTTCCAATTACTTCTCATAGTTGCATAATTAAATAAATGTTTCGACAAACCAAACGTCATTTTTCCATATTTATACACTTGCCATTTCACAGAAAGATTTGATTCTTTAATAGAAATGATTCCAAATGGATCATTAAGCTTTGCTTTCAAAATTATTTTATCATTAACTAATATTTTACTAACTTAATTCATTTCATTTTTAAGAGTTGCATTCACAGGACGTTCTTTTATCTCCTCTTCAATACCTGCAATTATGCTATCTTCATCCATTTCATCTATTACTTCCATTATTTCATTATCTTCTGCAGCTTCCAATAATTCTTACTTTTTCTTTAAAAGCGATACAACTGCTTTCCTAACTTCACCAGGGCACCTAATACTTAAACTCTTTCTTATTTCCTTTGCCTTTCGTCTCCTCAAATTGATTCAAATTCATACAGTCTCCATTTATTTCTATATGAACTTCCTCGCCCTATTTAATCCTTTGATCCCCATAAACAATTCGTTATTATCTGTATCTATTATTCCCTTTCATCTTACTAATATAGTCAATTCCCAGAATAGTATCAACTCTTAACCCTAGTACTATTAAAAATTCTTGCTCAATCTCCATCTTTCCCAACTTAACTTTCATGATTATGATACTGTTGATTGATGCAAATTTCTTGATATTTCGTGATACTAAAGTATTTCTTTTAATAGGTATGACTTTTTGCATTAACTCCTCTAAATTATCTTTTATAAAAACCTTCACTTACTAATGTTGTTTCTGCTTCTGTGTCTAAAAGTAATTTAATCTTTTTCTTCTACTTGTAATTTTATTATAAGTAGTACATCATATTTTTCATTAAATTTTAAATCGTTTTCCAAATTAAGTTTTATAAATTCACGCGCATGTTCATATTCAATAATTTCTATACTTTCGTGGTTTGATTTGTCTGTATCTAAAAATCCTGTCTACTTGATGTTTCTGGTTGATTCACTATCTCTGCGTATGTCCTGTTATTGTTATTGCTATTATTCATGCCATTTTCTTGTAAATTCGTCACATTTTCTCTTCTTTGGATTATGGTTCTATTCTCAATGGTACGGGATTCATCGTTCGCCCTTTCTTTTTTCTCCTGATCACACTTCCTCGATTCCATCTGAGAATCCCCCCGCCCTTTCAAATTTTCTGCTTTGGTACCTCTCTAGTCCATTACTCCCTTGAAACCTAAATGCATTCGTAGACTGCGTCCTTAGTCAGGTGTCCACCCTCCTTGGTTGACCCATTTCATTGTATCGTTTAAGATATTCCAAAAATACATCTCTATCTACTATATTTTGTAAAGCGATACAAAACCTTACCTCCGTTTCAAAGTGTTCTGCTAAATATTTTATAATTTGGTTGTCCTCTAAAGGAGGATCAAGTTGTTTGGCAACGCTAAATTTTTTTATGACATATAACTCCCTTGCCATGCTTAAATCACTACTCCATTTGCCCATAAGTAAATTATCTGTAATCTTAAATTGCTTGTTGTCTCCACAGAAATGTTATAAAAATTTAATCTCAAAATCTTTAAAAGAGCTCAACTCACTTTCAATCAGTCCAAACCGAATCTTTGCACTACCTTTCAACATGGATATCACGATATTTAACTTGGTTTGTTCATCCCATTTACCCTGTATTAAAATTTTCGCTATTTAAAAATATCCTATGGTTAAATTTATTATCTCCATATCATTTTGAGTGTTGTTCCAACGAAACACTGGTTGGACCTCATCTCATAGGTTCTCAACATGAATTCCTAAATAATTTCTAAATGCTTTAGAACCCGCTTGGCATCTTTCCTCTATTTCGTCTACTTTTTGTTTAACTTTTTTTATTTTTCCACTAGTTTCTTTTTCACTTACATCCCCATTCGCCTTTATTTGAACAATTTTCTCTTTGACGACATCCATGTCCTCTAAAAATCTGTACTACTTTTCTTCTAATTTCAAATTTTATTTCCTCAATGGTTTTGTTAGTTCCTGTTAAGCCCACAGTTAGTTTTTCACTCATCTCTTTAAATTTCTTTTCATTTTTCTCACCTTCTAATCTTAAATTTTCTCCCAATTTTGCTATGTTCACTCCAAATTCTTCTCGTAACTCCTGAGTACTTTTATCAAGTTTATCACTCATTTCCTTCATACTCTCATTCGTTTCTTTCATGCCTTTTTCATTCCTCTCACATAGTTCCTTTGTTCCTGTATTTTTTTATTCATTTCACTCATTTCTTTAAAACTTTTCTCATTCTTTTCACTCATTTTTCTCATATTTTCGTTTTGCTCCTGTATACTTTGATTTAGACTAAAATGAGAATCATCATTATTGATTCTTAGGTCTTTCCTACACTCTGTTCTTTCTTGGCCACTGGATTCTCTTTTTTTGCTTCTTCCATATAAACACTTTCCTGAAAAACAATTTCCACTTTTGTAGCTCTCAAACTCTCACGAACTTTTTTATTCTATGTGTCATACTGGAAACCAATCCGATATATTACAAAGAGAAAACTTTCACAAAATCTTACGAGACAAAAACTCTAATTTAGGACGACTTAATCGAGCCGTAGGTTGGTACGCCGCTAATATTGTTGTGGTACGCCTCGCGTTGGAGCGTCGCTAAAATTGCTGTAGTACGCGTATGAGTGGGTACACCACTAATTTTGCTGTGACTAAGTAAAGCGAACTGTATTAATGAGAATCCAATAGGAAATATGAAATTAATATCTTACATTCCTTTTCCTTGCTTGGCTAGCTCTATAAATGCAATAAATGCAATGCACGGGATTTAATGACGTAATTAATACGCTTATTTTTATACAGGGTAGAAAAAATTAATATTGGAAAATTTTAATTTTTACCGTTTTCTTTTTCTTGGATGATAATTTTCACAGAATTTGGGCGTTCAAAGACTTCTCGTGACCTCTATATCGCATCAATATATATATATATATATATATATATATATATATATATATATTTATATATATATATATATAAGTGAATAAGATTAAATAATAACTTAGACTTTTATGCAAAGCCCGAATGATCATTTCAAATCGAGCTAGTAATTGAAAGATGGAAAATATAAGGTCCCGGACAGAATTCGAACCTGTGCCTTAGGCTTTCGCGGCGCATACGTTTTCCAATTACGCCACCGAGGCGAGTGACGACAATTGGAAAATTAACAAATTAATTCGTGTACACAACCATATATCAGTTTAACATTCAATTAAGTTTGGCTTTTTTGTCAATCATATATGTCAATATCAAGCTTAAAGCAATTTGTTTAGATATTTAATTAATTTCTAAAAAGATTCATGTTTATAGAGTAGTTAGTTACGATGCTTAATTAGATGTTTTTTGTGTGCAAGTCTTTGAGTGAGTGTAAAAGCAAATAATTTAATTGATAGATTTGGCAAGCTTACGATAAAGGTTTGCGCCTGTATACAAGGTAGTAATTGATATCAGATAAGTTTAAACGCTTTAAAAGGGAAGACATTAAATTATACGACTTTTTTGGGTAAATTATGTACATATTAAGGAAGATTTAATTATGAAGTTAATTGTGAATGATAATTATGATATTAAAATTTGCGTAGATTAAGTGAGTAATAATCATTCTAGTTCTAAGGAGAGATTTTGGATTCTATTTTTAGTATATAAGAATTGGGTTGAGAGGAAATTATATTCCTTTTTAACGATGTTATATTTAAGATATTGTTCTTGAACAAAGCTGTTGAGGAGATTCTAGACTCTATTTTAAATATATAAATTTGTCTTGAAAGAAAGTTATAGCCTTTTATCGATGTCATATTTAAGATATTGTTCGTAAGACAAAGCTATTGTAGATATATTAATTGTTTGTAAAAAATATTTCGTATTTTTATTAATCTGATTGTATGATTGCAGTGGTTTTATTAATCAGAGAGCTAGCAAAAATAATTAAACAACGGGCAATTTCAAATCTTCATCATAAGCACCTTGCTACGTACCTAGGCGTAAATGAAAGGGGACGTCATAATTCATAAGGTTAAGGTACGTCGAAACAAACCTAAAGGGAAATTAGAAAGACCACACTAACTACAAACGCGGAGAGTGGGGAGATTCACATATTGGGCGTGAAAAAAAAACAAAGCAGCTAAGGAGTGTATGTGGCGAAAAGTGTAAATTTGTAATGATTTTTTTTTACTCTCCTGGCCAAAACCTAAGAGAAAAGACCTGTTCTCTTTCTTTGACTAAAAACCAATGAAAGGGGATTTTTTTCCGACTAGCTATAGCTCTAACCTCTGCGCAGGCATCTGAGACGTAGTCGTGGATTCCTATGACGCTATCGACTTAATATGCATAGTTATAAACATAAACAACAAACAGGTTGCCACCATGTCTGAAATAAAATTTATTTAGGAAAAGTTTTAAAATAAAAATAAAGAAATAAAAAATTAGGGAGAACAACAATATCACCCCAATAGGTATAGATATAGTAGACCAACGCTAACAGAACCTCAAAATAATTCTTACTCACTGGTTCTGACAATACCTCACTCAACTACTAATTTTAGAAGTCGCTAACTTCCTGTTACTTTCAATAAATATTTTTATCCCTCATATAGATACTCAAGTTTATAATGTGTTAAAATATTTGTGGCAAAGGAAAGAGTAACATAAATGTAAATAGTTGTTTAATTAAAATTCCTTTTTATATTAGGTTAGTTTTCATTACAAAAATATTAATTTTAAAGTAAGAAGAATATTCATAAATAATTATCAAACATCTATCAAATAATCTCTGTATAGTAATTCAAAATACAGTTATTGTTTAATATTGCTTTAAGGCAGAACTGCTTTATCTACAGCTTACAAACGTCAAGTTTGTTATAAAAAAGTTACAAGAAAAACATAAGCAAAACTTAAAGCATTTCCAATATTTTACGCAGTACTGGTTAATAACTAAACTTTTGTTTTATAAAAAAGGGAATATGAAAAGCTTTAAGAATACAAGTCAGTTAGATTTTTAGTTAATCACCACTTGAAATTTAGCAATCCAATATTACACCAGAGATAGAAAAGCAATTATCAGAACGTTTATGACGTGCTATGGCATCTGCCAAACAAACAAAACCGACCAAACACGATGTTTGATTTTCATAATATTAAACGTGTTCTCTGCCTACAGGCAGTGCATACATCTAATCTTCCTAGCGTTTACCTCGTGTCAAGGACAAAAGTACTATATTAAATTCAGCATAATTTCCTACCGCATACCATTGAAACCAAAAAAAATTGTGATTTCGCAAAAGTGCCTTACTTATAATATTGCATCAGATAAAACGAATTAATTCGAATCCATGATGAGTGGTTTCCTTTACTATACAAATCTTGAACAGCTTTCAAATCTTTTGTATTTGTTTGGGTGCTAAAATATGAAAAAATTACGTTTATTAATCCTAAATGAACTATTAAGAAGTGGCCCGATATACATACCTTCCCAAATGACAATGGTGCTGAAATCTGCTAAGAAAACAAGCAAACCTTATGCTGTTACTGAAATGGGCACTAATGAATTTTATGATTGGAAAAAAAGTATCTCAGATTGGAAAAAATTTTACCATTGACGCCGACGGAAAAAACATAACTTGGGGTTATATTAAGGCAATTCGTGTAAAAAAAGAATACGCCATTTGTCTTTCAGTAAAAATGTCGTTTACAGAAAATAAGTTTTTATCTACTGTTAACACAAGAAGAAAGTAAATCTATACAAAGCTTATTCTGAGCCACCATTAATAGCAGACAACAAAAAAAGAAATTCGATGTCTCTTTGTACTGGAAATTTAATACCCCATTGTCATCACGCCTTCTTTCAGTCCTTGAGAACGGAAGATGTTAATCAAACAAGTAGGGATGATAATCAAAATAGTGGTGGTGATTATGAATGTAATTAGAAATGTACTTAACAGTTGCGTGTATTTGTTTTGCTTTAGTTGTAGTTTTGTTATGTCAAATTAAAAAAAATTAGTAATGAAATATGACTAGTTTGTTATGGTCAACATGAACACATTTTGCAGAAACTGGTACTAAGTAATTTCTATACTAAGACATTCTAAAAGTCATAGGTCATAGAAGACTAACGACGCTTACAAAGTAAATTTTTTGCAAAGCTGTAACACTTGCAACGCACTACAGTGACTTTCTAGACTAAAATTTTCAGTTTATACTGAATTTCATAAATATTAATATTTTGGGAACCAAATGTATTTTATCATCTTGGGCTTGTGTAATCATAGGATAACTGCAATTAACGAATTATTTCGAACACATTTTTTTAATTGTTATGTAATATATTTCAAAGCAGCTTCAAGGGTTTCAGAATAAACAAATTTTGTAATTATCGAATCAAAAATGAAATTATCTTAAGCAAAATACACCTGTATTTCAGTTTTTCTCAAAACAAACATTTTTAAGATATCTCAATATTGAACTGTTTTATGAAGTATGGAGCAATAGATACAATTAGTATACTGATCCTGTTAACAAAATTTCAAGTCACACAGGTTGTTACTTAAGCGTAGAGCTCGCTAGTAATTCATTCTTAGATAGCAACGAACTAGGAAATGCTATTTTTAGGTTACTAGCGTAAGTTAACAGCATAATCGATATCATTGCTAAAAGCAATTCATGTCAAGTCCTCTAACAAATCCAAAGTTAAAAGGAATCCCAATCATTCTAAGAGTTGCACATTTTAAAGGCTGAAGAGTAACTTAATAACAAAGTGTAACAAGTTCAAAAGCACTCAGGTGTAATCAAGCATATTTTGCTCTCTATTGGGTTTTGTCTGCTTTTGTTTCCTTTGATAGCTTCGTACGTATTCGCACTCACCAATTCAAATTATAGATAGCGTAGCTTTCCGCATATTAAATTCAAAGTAGATAGATCGTGTTGTCTTTATAGACGTATGTTTAATATACACTTTAAAATGATCTTTTTACATAAATACAATTGTAATTAATGTCTAAAAGGAAAATACAAGACAGGATGATCTTTCTGGATGATACATTCTACATCATGATAAAATTAGTCAGAAGAAACAGCTGAAAATTTGTACTATGAGAATACAAAGGTGCGTTCGATTTTGTACGTCTTCCGGCTATACCGAAAGTAGATGTCAGTTTCGTTCTTAATGCAATACCCCGAAATTTTGAACCTAACTACAATGGATTTGTTGAGAACATAAAAGGATACTCACGAGAGAAAATCAGGTGTATCACCAAACAGATGTTCTTACCTGATGTCCACTCAGAGCGGTGAAGATTCTTGGATCCAAAACACTTATTACTGCACTCGAAAACTAATATAAAGCGGTGAGGAAGTCTTATACGGGGACTGTCCTCCGAAACAGAAATTTATTGTTCGGGCGATGGCACAAACATATGGCAAACAAGATAGAACATTGAAGGTGATAACGTGACCGGGTTTATTAAATTTAAATAAAAGAGCAGATATTACCATTAACAAATAAACTTTAGCTTTATAGTAATAATATAAAGAAACTAAATGAATATATACAGTGTTGGACGGAACATAACGCCCACCGAAATGGAAACATTTTAATTTTCATTTAGAGGGAGGGGACAGAGTTTAACCACTGGACGCCTAAACTTACCACGTGCTGTTCTAACGGTGGCAATGCGGAAAATCCCGTCGGCGCCAGGATGCACGGATATAATACGCCCAAGAGACCACTGAAGAGAAGGAAGAGAATCGGCTTTAATTAGAACTAAATCTCCCGGTTGAATATAATTTTTGACTACATGCCTTTTGGATTTTACTAGAAGGGTATGCAAATATTCCCGGAACCAGCGCGCCCAAAAGTCCTGGTACATACGCTGCAATAATTGCCATCGAGACAAACGATTTAAAGACAATGCCGTCAGTGCGGGACCAGGCAGGGCGGAAAGAGTGGAAAGGGTCAAAAATGATCCGGCGTTAAACAAGTAAGGTCTTTAGGATCATTACTAACTGGGGTCAAAGGGCGCGAATTGAGGACAACTTCAATATGGATGAAAACGGTTGACAACTCTTCAACGGCTAGAACTTGCTTTCCTACAACACGAAGTAGTAGGGTCTTGACGGATTTGACGACAGCTTCCCAAAGACCCCCAAAATGGGGCGCGGAAGGTGGGTTAAAATGCCAAATAATTAGTTTTTAGAAAGCTGTGGCTTTAGCAAAGGAAACCAGTTGGCGATCGGCACTGACAAAGTTTATACCACAGTCGCTGTACAAATATTCACACCAACCACGACGAGCAAGAAACCGACGAAACGTGGCCAAAAAAGCGTCAGTGTTTAAATCGGAAACTAGTTCCAGGTGAAGAGCCTTGATATACATACAAGTAGAAATGCAGAGGTAGGTTTTTAAAGTTTTGGCGCCGCGGATTCGGCTCATGGTTATTGTAAACGGGCCGCAAAAGTCCACGCCGGGATGCAAAAATGGTTTAACTTGAGTTATTCTAGCAGATGGAAGATTGTCCATGGGGGGCTGAAAAAACTTGGGATATGTTTTCCAACAAGGAATACAAGAGCGAAGTACTCGGCGAATAGATCTTCTCGCAGAAACTATCCAAAATCTTTGGCTTATAAGGAATTGTGTTGTTTGAATACCTGCATGATAATATTTGTGTTGATTGTATTAAATATGCAGATCCGTGAAACGGCTCTTACTGAGCAATAAAGCAGGAAATCGTTTATCGTAGGAAATAGGGGCGTAACTTAACCGATCATCTACACGAAGCACGTTATTTAAAAAAAAAAGGGATTATTTTTAAAACCTTTTAGCAAGTGGAGTCCCAGATTTGAAGGGTCCTGATCTCAACCGTAAAAGATGTTTGTTGGGTATGTTTAACAAGGCATTCCAAAGCGAGCTTCAACCCATGAGCGGATACAAATCCAGTACGCTTAGTTAAAGGATGCCTGACATTATTAATAAAGCGGAAGATATAAGCGGTTATACGAACGACAGAAATGGGTAAAACCTCCCACCGTAACAAACATTGGAGCAGCTCAGCGGGTAACAAACCACGTGACCCAATGTCAGCGGAATTATGGTTAAAAAGCACGTAAAGCGTTGGAAGTTTTATCTTGGATATAGGCTACTCCGTTGGCCACGAAAGTTTTCCATCGTTAATGCGTAGCGGAAATCCATGAACGTACAACCATCGAACCTGACCAACAGTATATTCCATTAAAGGTGAGATGAGAAGAAAACACATTCAGAACAAAATTTACTAAAAAAATTGTGCAGGTCGAAGCCACCTCGTTTTAAAAGAGCTACAAGCTGCTCTGATAAATCCAAGGCGAATTGAAAAGTATTTTGATCTGTCACTAAGTCATCAATATAGGTATGATGACGAAGAGCGAAAGCGGCTAGAGGAAAGGGTCCACCTTCATCATCGGCAACTTGCAAAAGAATACGTATGGCAAGAAATGAAGCGCAGTTGATCCCATAAGTAACGGTATTAAGATGAAAATCCTGGATAGGATCATCAGAAAAGAAACGCCTCACAATACGTTGATAATTACGCTGATCGGGAGCGATAAGAAATTACCGATACATTTGACGAATATCTGCAGTGAGGACGTAATGATGCGGACGAAATTGTAACAACAGTGTAGCGAAATCTCTCTGCAATTAGGGACCAATTACTAAATGATCATTCAGTGAACCTCCGGAAATACATTGAGCGGAGGCATTAAAAACCACGAGAAGCTTAATGCTAACACTGTTTGACTTTATAACACAATGATGAGGTATATAATAAGAATGATCAGAATGACTCTTATTAGTGATAGAGGCTGGTTGAGTAGGCGTCGTTCTAAGGAAAGACATCTTTGTGTTGCTAAATTACAGCTTCCGGTAAACGTGGTAGCAGCATCCTTAAAGTACAAAGAAACTACATAACGGCCCTGATCTGTCCGCGTATGAATTTTTTTGAAAATATTATGTTTTAAATTATAATGCTAATATCTGCTATTGGTAAAATCCGACTCGACAGGATCAAAATTGAATGTTGAGAACATAAAAGGATACTCAAGAGAGAAAAGAGGATGTATCACCAAACAGATATTAAACAAATGCAGCCTTCTATATTCTGATGTCCAGTTAGAGCGGTGAAATTTCTTGGATCCAGAACACTTATTACTGCACTCTAAAATTAATATAAAGCAGTGAGGTAGTCTTATACGGGATTGACCTCCAAAACAGAAACGTATTGTTGAAGCGGTGACAATGGACTGTGTTAGGCCGCGCAATCACCAAACATATGGCAAACAAGATAGAACATTGAAGGTGATAGCGTGACCGGGTTTATTAAATTTAAATAAAAAAACAGATATTACCATTAACAAATAAACTTAAACTTTATAGTAATAATATAAAGAAACTAAATGAATACATACAGTGTTAGAAGAAACAGGATCATGAAATGATAATTATTTAAAAATTCAAGATTTCACTATAATCTAGAAATTATATTAACTCAGCGACAGATAGTAATAATGGTATTTTTACCATTGCCTTTTATTACCGTAAAATAACTCAATGTCATTCTTATGAAACAAAACAAAAACTTAAGATTAATTTTGAAGAATGAAAAATTAGCAATACGTGACTTTTTAAGTGGTTGCATATTTTTGCTCATCTTGGTACAACTCAATTAGATCAGTAGGTGGGTCGTTTTTAGGATGCCATCGTGGAAATAAATGGTGGCAGTCTGCAATATACTGTATTCTCTTTATTTTGATGTCTTTAATGATACAGTAAATTTACAAGGGTCCGTCAATCCCAGATTTGACCGCCATATTGGAAAAAAACTATGAAAGTGATATTTTTACGATTTTTGTAAATAACTCGGGCAGGGTTCATTTTACAGGAACTTTACAAATAACCGAAAATAAAACTCAGAATCTTCTACATAATGGTTTTATTTATTCATCTTATAAACGCGTTTGTTACGGAGTTATAATTATTAGAACATGTAGCATATCCTTAAGAAATTCCAAGTAGCCAGCCGGATGATGCGGCCGACGCCGCATGTGTAGTTACAAGACTAAAGCTAAAGTTCGTCTTTGTATTTATTTTAGTTTAGTACACTATCCGAAACGATGGGTATTGTATGCAGAATACGTGTTATAAAATATTATACATTTTTCTATTAGCAATACCTGGTCAGAGTAAAGTTAAGAAATTTCGGTTTTATTAAGGAAAATATTTCATGTAATTTTACTTAAAATTATTTTAAGTTAATAGAGATTGAGTTTAAGTTGAATTTTTATTTAAAGGTACATTAACAGACATTTGTAAAGGATATCCATCTACCCCAGCAATCGAATCGTATTTGGAAGAGGCCTTGATTTCGAGAATTTACATAATTCAAGAAAAGTTTAATAAACGTTTTAAAAGTATTTCTTAGAAAGGTAAATATAACTTGATTAAAATTAGTATACTGAAGTAAGTGAGATTTATACGGAATAACAGTCTTCCGCGTAAAAGCAATATCAAAAGAATTGCTGTGACAGATGATTTGGCGCCTCTCAATTATAATAGAGAAAAGCCCTTTAGGAAAGTAATAACGTAATGCATATTTTTGTATTGCAGGGCATTTCTTTATTATTTCTTCATTCCTTTGTTTTCTACTTTCTTTTATAATTTTGGCATAGAGACACACTCCCGCACCACTGCAGTTAGCCGACAAACCATAGTATTGTTACGGGATCTCTTACCCCTTAAGGCAAATCAAAATTCACTAAAACGCTTATTTTACCCGTAACAACTATACATAGGTACCTAATTTTAATATACTTAAATTTTAATTAAAATCTAATTTTTTACATTAATTAACCATTTTTTCACTATCATTTATTTATTAATTATTAGTATTATCTCTTGTTATAATCAAAGCTTTTTGCAGACATTAAATCTTGATTTTGTGAACAACATTGTATCTGAGGACTTTGGAAGGGCCTTCCTTTGAACTGTTCCTAGAAACGGAAAAACGAAGCTCACTTGCACCAGCCTAATGTACGAAACTAGGTGATTATGACCTCCTGGCTGAAGTACCTGTCAACATAAGAAAAGAAATTTTTGAGGACGGAGAATGGAGGCGGATCCGTGGATCAGACATGTTCGTGTATTATTTCTGATCCTAAGCACCCGGGTTCGATTCCCGACACGGACCGCTTGAAAAGTGTTGGGCAAAATTTTTACAAAAGTACACCTTCCTTCAGAGAAGAAGTAAAATGTAGCTCCGTATGTGAGTGTTGTCACGCACGTTAAGGATTCCTACTTTGCTTGAAATAGCAAAGGTTCGACAAAGTTCAAAATTTCCAGGAAAAAACAGCTTCTTGGCCAATGTAGTTCCTTCAGGTGGAGCATTCGAAAGTCAAATGTAAGAACCTTGACTTGTCCAGTTGTGACATTGAATTATTTACTACTATGATCTTGATGATCCTATTTTCTGTTCAGACGCACTCTCAGAAACTGAATAATATTTCTGGATCCTTTCGCATTAGTGCCCAGCATGCGTTTGAGTAAACCTGTGTTAAATTCATGTTCTCTAGTCCCTAATAGTGCCTCAGATACAGACAATGAAAGTAACGAAAACATTGAGATGCAAAATAAAAGTAAAAGAAAGAAAAAGGTAAGGAATGAAATGAACTTGAGCAAGAATATAAAGAAGAAAAATAGGTTAAATGGAAAGAAATATATTAACACAAAAAATGTGGTTACTAATGAATAATCTAAGAAACCTCAGTGTTCAAATAGTGCCGTCTAAAATGCAACCATAGGTTTACAGAGGACCAGAGATTGAAGATACGCGCTAAATATTGGAACGCTGAGAAAAGCTGGAACTGCAAAGAACAGTTTGCATTTTCGTGCATAAAGACTACGCCTCTAGTTAAACAAAGGTAAAGAGATGGTATAAGAAGAATCAAATCCAAGACTTATACATTTATTTTTAACATCAATTATAATGAGGAACTCATTTGCAAAAAATTTTTGTTGAATACGTTTTCTATTTCTGAAATCTTCAGGGCAGTTGCTTTAAAAAAAACTAACAAAACCGGTTTTATAACATCAGACGTTAAGGACAAACATTCCATCAAATAAATTATCGAGCGATAGCTTAGAACGGATCAAAAGGCATATTAGAAATCTTTCGGTGTATGAAAGCCACTACTGTGTTACGTTCAGTTCTTGGATCTAAATCATTTTGCTCATACTTAATTTAAACTTTATAGCTCGTATTGTTTTCACGGTTATTTTGCATGCTTAGTTGCGGGTTTGTCTGCCTTTCAATTTTAAACGATTAATTTATTTTATTAAATATTTAGCTACACAGTTAAATATTTTAAATCTATTCTATTTTGATAACGTGCTAAAGCTAGGGTGTTTCCGAAAAGTTAATTATATGCATTTCTTCAATAGGTTTATTAAATGTGGGGTGATTATCAAAACATTTGTTTCCAAAGGTGTTAAGTACGTGCTTCTCCAAAGTCATCCCTAGCCTCTAGCTATTAATTCAGTTTAAGCTACAATCTGTGCTTTCTATACGAAATGTAAGTTACGAATTATATACTTAACTATATGATTCTATAAGATTGGTTACAGATATCCTTAGCTGTATGGACGTGTGTGTACGAGAACGTTAACAAACATGAAGTTAACGGCTTTCTCTAAATGAGTTGAATGGACTTATTAGTTGCTCTTATCTACAGGTAATGTTTTTAAAAATACACGACTTTTGGTGGATTATCTCCACATAATATTGACAAGAGAAGTTTTACGACGAATAAAAATTATTATTGTCCTGATTTTCTTCGAGTGAGATACGAAGGTGTTGTTTAGCTGTTATTTTAGGGATACAAATGATGTAGTGCATTCAGTAAGTATCAAATTAAAGTATCACGGCGATAGTGTATTGGAGAAATTCACTTGGAAATGCAAGGTATTTCTTTGCTTCTAACGTTTACGATGTGAATTGCCAACGTACTTGATTTTTTCTTCATGAATTATTAATATTGTATTTGAATATATTCAACATTTTTGTAATATCTACGCTTTATTTAAGTTACGGTTATTCAAGGTGCGTGCTCCGTTTGTTTGTATCTTGTCAGTGTAAGTTTTGACATTTATTTTATATACAGTTAAGACAATTTGTCGTGTCGGGACTAAAAGTGAATCAAATGTTTAATATGGAACTTTGAATAAGAAACACTAAAGCGTCAAAATTACTTTTACTATCGTGCAAGGAGAAGCGAAACGTCATCTCTAGCCGTTATATTTCACTACCGCCATCGATGACTTCAGCGTCCACCAATAGATTTGGGTTGAAACTTTCTTTTTCAAGTTTTTGGTATTAGAAAGAGATTCCACCTCGCTCCAGACCGCCAGAATATAATATTGTGACAGTTGTTATTAGTATTGATTATAACACTTACACTACTTATAAATCTTTTTTTTATGATTTTTTAGAGATATCATACAGTTCAAGTATAATGTTATCGCCTAGTCCTGCTGTAGAAAAGTATTCTGGCGGCAGAAGATTGCCTGTAATTACGATAAATATGTAAGTAAACCATTTTTTGTACCTACTAGCAGTTAAATTATTTTGATAACAAAGATTTAATAATTGTAAATACAGCAGTACCAAAAGTAGTTCATTCCAGATGTTGTTTAAATTTTTCTTGTTTAATGAGCATGTGAGATGTTACCATTTAAATTACTTTACAGGGAATTTAGGAAGGTATTAATTATTTTTGCTTCCATTTTTTTGGCACTGTGAAAATCCGTCGGTATATTTTGAAAAACAATATTAGGAATGTATTAATTTTTTTCACTTCAATTTTTTTGGTACTCTGATAATCTTTCGGGATATTTTCAAAAAAAAATTAGGAATGTATTTATCATTTTGCGAAAATTTGTGTGCTAAAAACCGAAGGGATATTTTGTAAATATATTGTTTTCTCCGCGGAATTGTTTATATTTTCTTTTGTAACTTATTTTTCTAATTAGAAGTTTTGTAAATGTTCTTTTGTATTATGGTTTTAACTACACTTTTTAGCTAGCATGGCACTACTTTTTTAAATCTTCCCCTTGTTTTGTTGCGGTAGTTGGTGCGGCCTTACTGTTCCTTCGCTTACTGTACTTTACTTTACTCTTATCGACACGGAATACCATAACAACCGCAGACAGAGAACCAAACGTAAATAATTAAACAATCAGGTAAAAAAGTCGCTTCCTGGCCAATGTAGTGCCTTCAGGTAGAGCATTAGAAAATCAGATGTAGTGTATGTAGATGAGTGTCAAAAAAGGAAAAATTAAATCCGAAGAGAGTGAGCATATTCCAAAGTTTTCAGTGAAGATTTTAATGTATCTTTCCACTCACCAGATAACGACATTTATGATGTCCGCGACAAGCTAGACTACAATATTAAAAATAAAAAAAGATGATATAAAACTCAATGGGGTGAAGTTACAATTTGCCGAGGAGGTAACGAAATAGCAACATGTTAATTCACATAAACAAATGAAGAGCTTACAGGTATTGATAGACCTGTGGGAAATTAACTTTTTGGACAGATAATTGCAGTGGCCAAAACCGAAATATTAATATAATTTTCATGCACTTATAACAGTTGGAAAAATATCTGCTTTAAAAGATCTCAAGCATAAGTCTCTACTTGCTAGACACATCCACATAGAGGTGGATGGCATGCCTAGTGTGATAAAGAGAGCAAAAAGCTACTAAACACCTATACTATGTTTTCCACAAGCGATTGGGCAAATTTTATTGCAACATACTCAAAAAGACCCATGTGTTGTGAAAGGGATGTGCCTTCGGGATTTTCTCGATTTTGTTCACTTAAGTGGCAAAGGAGGTCCATTTGTTTCGAGAAAGGAAAACTCTGACAAAGAACCATTTTTGATATCCAATTCAGTGTGGATACAGTTTCGCAAAGGAGACAGTAAGTTGTACTATAGGACCAGTTTTTCAAATAATACCTTTGTAGCTGTTGAATGTAAAAAAAAATCAGAGAGAACAGAGAGTTGTTATGCCAATGATGATCCTAAAATTGAGTCACAAAAAATATGAAATTAGAAGTTTAGAGACTTCATAAACTTAATGCATTGGGTGCCTGAAAAGTATGGACCTTTCTTGGAAACCGTTTCTAAAGAAGCGAATTCAAAGCTTGTAGTCAGGCAAAATGCTACTTCTTTTCAGTTTTAAGCTCTACTGAAAAGTTGCTATGATGTGACTTACTTACGTTCATCTGACTCTGAGGTTCGCAATGGTGTGCCGAATCTGGGAATTACCATATTGGTATGAATCGTCAACGCATACAGTCTGTTCGAAATGGAAATTGTTCCAGATTGCAAAAAGATTTTGTGTTAATTGTATCGTACTGTAACACAGCAACACAATTTAAAAATTGCGAAAAATAAGAAAAGGGAATAATACACAAACTTTAGTAGAAAATCAAAATTTGTACAAACTAAGTAAACACAAAATTAATTCTATTTTAAAATATACAGAATATTCTTACTTTGTTAGGGTGATACTTGCGAACAAGAAAAGGCAACGTATGTAGTCCGCACCGATTACCACAACAAAAAAGGAACGGAAGAATACTGTGCTAACTAAGAGTGGGTGCTCAAAAAAAAGAGAAAAAGGAACTCAGTAGCGATTTGCCACACAGGATTTTACATAATAGTTCGTGATATTTTTCGTCTCCGAATATCTTCATCCGTTCAACCGTTTTAATTATAGTATTTTGCGATTGATTTAGTCTGCAATAGAGTCTTCCGATAAAAGATATGCTTATAAAAGGAAAATCACACCTTCATTTGTTGTAATAAAATAAATGCCACGCAGATAAACGTAAACAGAACAATCACTTTCTTAATAATTTATAGGAACACTGTGACACGATTTAAATAAAATTAAATAAAAACCCTTAACCACAAAAAAATTTAAATTACTAGATACGTATTTCGACCACTATGTGGTCATCATCAGTAGGAAATCTGTAATTAAATAATAATTAGCTGTTGTTCTGGAACACTTCAGAGGATATTCTCCTCACCACATAGGCTGAAGTGAACCTTCCCAACATACAATTTACTATATTGTTGCTTAAACACTATTGAGGATATTCTCCTCACTCTCAGCCTGGTGTTATTAACAACAAACAAGTGAATTGTGACATCATAACTTAAATCTACATAATTTATACTAATTTTAAATCTACTGAAGCGGAACCAATTTAATCTTGCTTTCTCATTGGTTGTTGACCAATAGGGAAAGCAAAGCAGATGACTCTACAAGAATATCAGAAAAACCCATTTATGGTAAACGCTAATGAATAAAACACTTAAATTTTTTGAATATTTCCTCAAATTTAAACCGCATAGGTTTACCAATATTAACAGGAACGGCAATCGATAGCGTTCTATAATCTTTTACCATTTGTATGAGTATATTTACATACCAAGACGTTTTTCTTTTATGGTGTTTTGTGGGCGTTTTATGTATTTTTGGTCGCTGAAACCTCATTTGCTCAGAATATTGATATAATCCTCAGATAATAAGATATTCGTTAAAAACGGTGGACATTGAACAACATGTTGTAACGAACATATTCCGGCAGGTGACTCATGGAAATGCAAATAGCGTCATAATGTCTGACAAAAGTTTTAGAAATTGCTGAAAAGGCCCGATTTAAGATATATAAACGCCACGGACAGAATGAGCAACAGTTGATATCCTAAGTGCGTCTATAAATAAATATAAATAAAGAAGTAATATTTCATTGTGAGGTTATGTTGATGATAGACTTTATAGAACATCGCAAAGTTATGTAAATCAAACGATACGTTTTGTTACGTATGTGGCGGGTTTACGATTAAATCTCACAAAAGAACTACGTTAATCAAAAAAGCTTATAAACCCTTTTTTAGATACACACTAGGAGATCAGAGTAAACATTGGGCGCCGCATATCATTTGTCCTACGTGTGCTGTGAATATAAGAAAGTGGCACTACGAGATCCGTAAGTCAATTCATTTTGCAGTGCTTATAGTGCAGGGAGAACTTAAAAAGAATGCTTCAA
The DNA here is from genome assembly GCA_036346225.1 of Platerodrilus igneus. Taxonomy (NCBI): domain Eukaryota; kingdom Metazoa; phylum Arthropoda; class Insecta; order Coleoptera; family Lycidae; genus Platerodrilus; species Platerodrilus igneus. The sequence goes on along the minus strand of JARFIW010000149.1, from coordinate 1,106,321 downwards.
ATTGCTATTTTTGCTTGACGAATATATCTAAAATTTCACTGAAATCGAAACATTCTGTACAGTACCCAAATCAGTTTTTCACACTCAAAATTTAATCGTCTCCAAACATCGATAATAATATTCACTTGACGATGATATGAATGTTACTGACGATAATATTGTAGAACCTATGAAAGAAGATACTGAACCTGACTTTCAACCATTTGATATAGGTACTTTACATATGTTTTTACAAGATGAGCTTAAAAAGTTAGCACGGGATTTAAATTTATCAAAAACTGTTAGGATCCAGGTTGCAAGGTTGAAATCTATTACAAAGTGGTACACATGTTTCCACATATTGGATACGAAAACAAGATTTTCTTCTTTTTACATAGGGTGATCAGTTAATGTATTGTGTAGATGTTCAAGAACTAATGGATGCATTCAGTTGTAAATAGAAAACTAACGGGTGGAGATTATTTATTGATTCATTTACTCTAAGCTTGAAGGAGTTCTCCTCCACAATGGAAATTCATATCCATCGGTTCATATTGCCTACGCAGTTTATATAAAGGAAAACTATAACAATATGAAAACTTTACTCGAAAAAATTAAATATATAGAACACGGGTGGAGCATTTGTCGTAATTTAACGGTTACAGAACTTTTGTTAGGAATACAATTTGGTTACACCAAGTACTGTTGCTTTCTCTGCGAATGGGACAAGAGAGCAAAGTATAAACACTACTTCGTAAAAGACGGGAAAATGAGGGAAATTCTTGCCTTATTGCAGTATCTGAAAGAGAACCCAAACTAAGTAAAGCAAAAAATACAAGAAGGAATTTTTATTGGATTGCAAACTCGTCCCATCACAAAGGACAGTGTATTCGATTCAAAACTGACCGAGATTGAAGCTGTTACATAGATGTCATTTAAAGAGGTGTTCCAATTTTTAGAGAAGTACAAAGGCAAAAATCACGAACAAATTGCTGATCTTTTAATTTCCATATACACTACATTTAATTTTACTAATGCTCCACCCGAAGGTACTACATTGACCAGGAAGCGAGCTTTTTCTTTTCCTGAAAATGTTGAATTCTGCAAAAACACTTGTTGTTTCAAGCAAAGTAGGGATCTTTAACGTGCGTTGCAACATCCACACACGGGACTTCCATTTTACTTCTTAACCGAACGATGACGTTCTTTTGTGAAAAATGCTCGCCTAATATTTTTCAAGCGAACCGTGTCGCGATTCGAACCAGAGTCCTTGGGTAATTTCCATATACAGCGACTATGGGCTACAACATGTCTGAAGATTCGTTTACTCCGCTCGAGTTTGGACATTTTCTCCGCAAATCTAATTATCTGTGAGTGAAGAAGCATGCTGAAACGATTCACCAAGACATTATGTTTTGTGAAAACCGATACCTTGGGAAATGTAGCCCCACAATGCTTACAGATTATTGTTGGAACCTAATCAGAGATGTTCCAGAGGTATACAAACAAAAATCACGATCAAAAAATTTTGATATTCCGTAGTGAGTGGCAAGCATAATTTGTATTATAACAAATGTAAACATTGCATAATAAAGCGTTCCACATTAAAATGTGAATAACTTTTGACTGAAGGATGCTAGGAAACATTCTGTTAACAGCTTGAAAAATCCTTAAGAAACACCCAACGCACATTAGGAAACAGAAACAAATTCACAATTTGTTGTTCAGTGATTATATTGCTTATTTTTCATTTGATTCAGTAAGTATACAATATGAAGGTTCTTGCAAAATATTTTTAATGTTGCATCAATTTTAACCGCATGTGTTGCAACATCAGAAAATGCTAGCAAAATTCGGTGTGTTGCTACTGGCTGAGGTAAAGAAAATCGTGCCAAACTTTCAGTAAAAGTATTTCCACATGGTGATTGGTTTTATTCAATTTTCTGAACCAATTAGAAATCTTCTCCTTGGTTGTTCGTTAGTTAAAACACAAGCAAAAACTTGCCGCACACATCAGTTGTTTGGTATACACTGAACCACTTAAAGTCATTTCCAATTTTTTTTCATATTTTCCATTGTTTTGGCTAGATTGAACTTTTTCCTAATGAAATCCTTTCAAACGAAATCTTAATTTGACAATATTTCTCTTAGAGAAGTTCTTATGACTGATTTGACTATTTATTGCAAGAAGACAATTGTAATTAGCTTAGTACGGAGTGCTTTGTTTTTAGAACATACATGGAACTGGGTCTATGTCAACTTTAGGAAACATTAATTATGTTTTTGTGTTAGATTATGCTCGATGTTGGGATTTATATGTTTCGCACCGTATGGTTAATTTTCTGGCAAACGATGGAGATGTAGAATGCTGGTCGGGACTTGCGGTCTCTTTATGGCTTTCACATAAATTAAGTTCGCACAAAGCACGCATGAATAATTTTAGTTTAGGGTGAAAACTTATAAAAGGAAGTTTTAAAGGGATTCTGTTTCGTGCGAGAGGGTTGTATGGATAACGAAGCTTTACTTTATGAAAGGATTGAGTTTCGAATTGTGCTATTTTTGTTTCATCTGTTTAAATTTTTTTCATCATTATGTAAAGTACTATATTCAATCATTAACTTGCATAAATCAGAGTTATATTTTAAGTTCGTTTTACTGTGATTATGAGATATAAAAAGTGGAAGTGATCGTTTGTTGTTTACGCCGCGTTGCTGTATATTTTTGCAGACGATCTTTGCTCAACATTAAACCCACACATTAAGAAGGATTATATTTTTTCACACAATGGATTTGACAAATTAAAGATATTGAACAAAGATAAGCTAAGCTTTCACTTAAACGTACAACATGATTATTTTTAAACTGTATTTCCGCATATTCTCTAATACATTCATTTATAAGATTAGCACAAATCTTGTCAATATTTAGTTCATAGTGTACAGTGCATCGGTGAAAATATTATAACGAAAACTCTTTTGCAATAACAATAGTTTTTTATTATCGACTAACTACACAAGCCTTTTTCAATACTCGTAGATACAGTAAAATTCTATAGCTCTCACGAAAATATATTTCCAGCTAATCGCTAACAGTACAACTATTAACTTCTTTAAAACTATCATGTTATCTTCAAAATTAGTATTCAAAGCACTTATAATCAACTATCGTAGTACTAATTGTTAATTTATATCGATCACTGCAATAATTTATATCACATGGAGTTGTTTATTTTAGCACTGTGTTCCCACGAATTTATTTCATATTACGATTTTATAGTTCGAAGACTCGAATTAAAAACTAGTATTATATTCAAAACTTGAATTGGAACTAACTTTAATGCTCGTGGACGGTAATTTATATACATAATCAAAAATTCTGAACTATACTAAGAACGTATTAAAATTATAAAAAGTAACGTCTAGAAAGGTTCTTATTGCAAGCTTAATAAAGTTCTTAAATGCAACTTTTTGTAAACTGTCAATCAAGTCCATCTGAAGATGTAACGCAACAGGGTGGCTGTCAATTATCGTTTGTGTACAGATGCTTTCTCTACGTTCAGCTGTATTATTCTGGTCAATAGTAGACTAAGCGACTCTTTGTTAGACTGCTAGCCCTCTTAAAGTTGTTCTATCCCAGAACACTATGACGCGGACGTTGAAAGTCCCTGCGGCGGTTAGAAAATGCGGGACCATTTCTGTGATTTTATTGTTAATAGAAATAGCAATCAACATCCTTCATAGCAGACACCGTATCATTTAGATTGTAACCACATACCAAAATCTAGACTCCGGCTTTCTGGAACAGTACCTCTAGCATATTCCGTATTACCATATAGACCAATCCGATTAAGCCCACAGCCGATATTTCGTATGGTCAACTTCTTGCCTCGCAGATTAAATCATCTGGTCTTTGAAGTTCACTAACCCCTCTACAAATATTAGTATTTTGATCTACTAGAGGACAATTGCCTAGTCACCAGGTAATAAACGACACGATGTCGGTCGTTTAGCAGTATGACCTTTCCATCCTGTGTCCAGACCACCAAATTTATTTTTAAACACCCGAGCAAGTCCTCAGGGCGTATCGGGGTCCGCCGCTACGGAATGTGACAGGGAGTATTCCGATGGCACATCGAATAAGTCCCTCTCGAATTGCTGCCGTAATCTCAAGTCTCGCTTTGTCTGTGTCGCTGTACCAAGACATGAACCAATCAATGCTCGGTTCAGACATATATTCTTCCTCGCAAGCGTAATTGTTTGTTCGTCCCACTGCTCGTCGTTCTTCGGCATTATCGAAGTCATCACTATCGTAGTGCGATAGTCGGTTAATGTGCACCAATATTGTTTTGCTCTTTAAGAGCTTACGAATCCGATATACCACGTCGTCGATTCTTTTTATAACTTCGTATCGACCCTTCGAATATCTTTTATAATTTTTGTGACAATTCACGCCTGAATGCGGGATTGTATAGCCAGACTCGGCCGCCCTCTCGAAAACTAAAACACTGCGCCTTGATGTCATATCTGGTCTTCATGCGATCTAGATATTATTTCTAACGTCACCATGGATGTCATGCTTCTCGGCATAGCTATCGCCCACGATCATGTCAATATCTCGTATTTGCTCCAACTAGCACATGTGTCGTCTGCTACACAATGTAGCACATGAACTAGATGTCAATGTCTCAGTGTTCATGACGATATATTCTTCTCGCAAGCGTAATTGTTATGTTCGTCCCTTTACTGCTCTGATCGTTGAAATGCTTTGGCATTTCATCAGAAGTCATCGGTTAATGTCGCTACCAATAGTGGTTTGCTGTGATAAGAGGTTAGCGAATCCGATATGAACCCAAAACGTCGTTGATTCTTTTTACTAACACTTCGTATCGACCGGTTGCAAGTTTTATTGTTTGGTATAATACGCTTCGGTCGACTTCGTAAAATATTCTACGCCAGATGTACGTTCCGGGATTGTACTTAGCCAAATGAAACGACAATATCTATTGCCGTCTCTCGAAACGAGCTAACACTGCGCCTTGTATTGTCCCATTGAATAATTTTCGGTCTTCCCAATGGATGTCATGCCAACACTTACTTGCGGCACCACTCTTTGACATCCATGTAACCTACCTAGTAAAAATCTTGCTCAGACCTTTTCCGGAGTCTTATTAACGCCAAAATTTCGTCCTGAGGTCCCATTATGTAAATGTCGTGAAACATCCGACACTCAACATTTAGGAACCCCCACCTGAAGCATATTCACAGATCTATCGTTATTCTCCAAGGATCGTACCAAGATCCCAGCCTGTACCTTTCGAAGAATCCCATTGTGTCCAGTACCACTTCAGGGCGCTACTCAATGGACTAGTATTCTGTCAATATGGAGGTCTTCATCTAGTTTACTAACACGGGAATGATACTTAAATCACTGTCATTCTCCTGTTCGGTTTACAGCTGTAGAGGCTGACAATCGTCATTAATCACGTAAGCAACAGGCTACAGTCTTCGGGGCAAGTCATCTAGAAAGCGCATCCGCATTACAATGACCTATACCAGCACGATGTTCCGTGCCGAAGTCATACTCCTGCAACCTTTATTTACATCTGGCGATTTACTTATCAATGTTTCTAAACTGTAAAAACCATTTCAGGGTTATGCGGTCAGGTTCTCAGTTGAAATTTTCACTGAAGATGTCACGCCACAAGGTGGCTACTAACTATCCTTTGCATACAGAAGCTCTGTTTACGTTCAACTGTATTATTCTGGTCAATCATGTAGACTAAGCAACGCCTCGTTACAATGTTTTACTATAGGTGAAAGTCAAACCACATTACTTGCTTGTAGATAAATAGAACTGCAAATCATATCGCTGCACAATGTAATTTTTGAAACATTTAAGTGTTGATCTTTCGTTTTAAATATAGAAAAAAACGCTACAAACTGATTAAAATTGTAAACTATAAAAAATTAAAATCGATATAAATGTGTCAAAGCCCTGCCTGTCCCGTGCTACTACGTTAAAGAAATAAATATAGCCTAAGAAGGGAATCCAGAAAATTAACGGACGGCACTTCACTGTCTTGTTTTGTAATCTGTCAAGTTTGTTTCAAATCTTCGTTCAGTGAGAATTTCTAGGTAACATATTTTAAATAGTTAGAAATTTTTTTCTTCTATACTTGTGTTGTTATGGTGTGCGCAGAATAGACATCGTTGCTCTAACTATCACAATAGAATTTACAGAAATTAATTAAACCAGGACATAATAGTACTATCGAATCATACAGCCAATTTCGTGCATTTGCATTTTATACCGAATTTGTTTCATCTATTCCAGGAGCTTTTCATTTAATGTGCTTTTCAGGTTGATTATTTTTAGCAAATACCAAACCTCTATAAAGTAGATTAATAACAGTTTCAGTTAATTCAAATTTATTCCTTGAATTAGTGTTCCAGAACCAACGTGCAATCTAATAAATCCATATGGTAGATTTCAGAGCGCTTTCTAGAAACTAAAATCGATTACACAACAATATGGGGGCAATTCATGAATATTAACGTGTTGTATACATATAATACGTGTATTAGATTTAACCCTCGGTAGTACTTGCATATTAAATTAATTGGATAGGGTGATAGTGTTTGCCCATTTCTATGCTTCGTATGAGTCATTTACAAACATTACTACACCACCGAAATAGAGCCCAATAAGTTGGAAACAAGCGTTCACACTGTAGTTACTGATAATAGGGGAATTTTATAAATATTTAAACGGATAAAGTGCTATCTGGAAACTTAATTGTTTTGGTTAGAATTACTAAATAAAAAATAGTAAAGTACGGGGTTCCTTATATAGGCGGCGGCGTAGCACATACAGGCTCGCGTGTGACTGATCCTAAGGTCGCGGGTTCGATTCTCGACAAAGACCGCATGAAAAATGATAGGCGACTATTTTTCACAAAAATGCGCCCTCGTTCGCTGGAAAGGTAAAAAATGTAGGTCCCGTAGGTGAGTATTGTTACTTACGTTAAGAATCCTTACCTTGCTTGGAAGATCAAGGGCTCGTCAAAATTTAAAATTTTTAGGTAAACACTCGCTTCTTAGCTAATGTAGCACCTATGGATAGAGAATTAGAAAGAGAAATGGAGTGGGAAGTCTTATATAGGCAATTCAGAAGATCAGGGAGGTTCGCGTACGATTGCTAATCATGTAGTCACGGGTTCAATTCCCAACACGGACTGCTTGAAATATGTTAGGCGAGCGTATTTCAGAATAATACCCTCTTTCGGATCAGAGGTAAAACGCAGGTTCGTGTGTGTGTGTGTGTGTGTGTGTGTGTGTGTGTGTGTGTGTGTGTGTGTGTGTGTGTGTGTGTGTGTGTATGTATGTATGTGTGTGTGTGAGTGTGTGTGTGTGTGTGTGTGTGTGTCTGTGTGTTGTAACGCACATTAACGATCCCTGCCTTGCTTGGAATAGTCAGGGTTTGGCAAAATTCAAAATTTCCAGGGAAAGGAAAACTCGCTTCCTGTACTATGTAGTAACTTTGGATAGAGCATTAGAAAATCAAATGAGGGTGGGGGAGGTTTTATATAAAAACGGCTTTATGTGATCAGACAGATTTGCATATGACTGCTGACTTCAAAGTCCCGGGTTCGATTCCCGACTGTTACGTGCCGAAATCGGCCGTAAACATTTCTATAAGTTTTAATTTGTAAGGATTTCGCGCCAATACATTTGAAAAGACGTGTGTGTATTTCCGTCACTTCCGACAGTGCGTTTGCGCGAGATTGCGCCGACGCGGTGTGCCAGGAGGGGAAGTGGTGGATTTCCGGCAGACGTGTCGGAACTGCTGACCGAGACGTAAACGAATGTAGTTATCTTTGTGTCTTATCGTGTCTTCTTTTTTTGAAATGTAGGTTTCCTCCCATTTCTACCAATTATCGTTCCTTATACCAGTTTCCAACGAATACCTACGCCCGAAAAGGATCAAGGAGTCCCGCTGCCGCCATCATGGAGTAATGCTGGAGAAGCCCTACAGTTGACGTAGGTACTTTTTTGGTTTTTTATGTGATGGAGTAATTTTATATAATTACGTGACGTAATGTCTTATCTGCGCATCATTTTTGCAATTATTTAGCATCGCCACCAACTGACTGTAGTGGCTCGTGTACCGTACGATGAGGATATAATACGACATGAACTGCTTGAAAAATGTGAGGCAAGCATTTTCACAATACTACGTCTCCGTTCGGATCAAAGGTAAAATGCAGGTCCCGTGTGTGTGTGTGTGTGTGTGTGTTGTCACACACGTCATAGACACCTATCTTGTTTGGAATAGCAATAGTTCGACAAAATTCAAAATTTCTAGGTAAAAAAGAACTCACTTCTTGGACAATGTAGTATCTTCGGATGGAGGATCGAAAATTCAAATGTGAGGAAAGTTTCATAAAAGGGCGACTCCGTGGATTAGCCAGGTTTGCCTATGACCGCTGATTCTACAGTCCTGTGTTTGATTCTCAACACAGTTTGCTTGAAAAATGTAACGCGAGAATTTTTCACAAAAGAGCGTCCTCGTTTGGATGAAAGGTAAAATGTAAATCCCGTGGGTGAATGTTGCCACGCACGTAAAGAATTTCGAGGAAAGATACCTGCATCCTAGGCAATATAGTATTTCGGGTGGCGGACTGAAAAGTCAAATATAACGGAATCTATATATAGCAGCGGTTTCGTGCATCATACAGATTCGCGAATGACTGCTCTCCCAAGGTCCCGGGATCGATGTCCGACGCGGATTGCTTGAAAAATATTAGACGAGCATTTTCCACAAAAATACGCCATTGTTCGGATCAAAAGTTAAATTCAGGTGCCGTGTGTGATGTTTTACGCGTTAAAACTCCATTCCCTGCTTGGAATAGCTAAGGTTCGCCAAAATTCAAAATTCACAAGCAAAGTAAGCTTGCTGTCTGGCCAATATAGCACTTTCGGGTGGTGCATTGGAAAGACAAATGTAGGGAGAAGTGTTATATAGGCGGCTCATTGAATCAGGAAGGTTCGCGTATGATTGTTGATCTCCAAAAGTCACGAGTTCAAGTACAGCCACGAATTGCTTGAAAATGTTAGGCAAGCATTTTTTACAATAATACGCCTTCGTTCGGATCAGAGGTAAAATGCATGTCCCATGTATCCGCGCGCGCGCGCGTTTTGTCACGTACCCTACAAATCTCTACTTTGCTTGAAATTGCAGGGTTCATCAAAATTCAAAATTTCCAGGTAAAGAAAATTCGCTTTCTGGCCAATGTAGTACCTTCGTGTGGAACATTGAAAAGACAAATGTAGGGAAGTCTTATATAGACGGTTCAATCGATCAGGCAGGATTCCATTCCCAACACGTACCACTTGAAAAATTTTACGCTAATATTTTTCGTAAAAATACGCCCTCGTTCGTGTGAGAAGTAAAATGTAGGTCCCGTGTGTGAATGTTGTCGCACACGGTAAAGATCCCTACTTTGCTTGGAATAAATGGGTTTGGCAAAAATCTAAGTTTTCAGGTTAAAGAAACCTCGCTTCCTGGGCAATGTAGTTCATTCGGGCGGAGTATTGGAAAATGAAATGTAGTGAGTGCTTTGAACTGACGACTCCGTGGATCAGACAAGTTCAAAAATGAGTGCTAATCCCAAAGTCTCGTTTGATTCCCAACACTGACCGCTAGAAGATGTTAAGCGAGCATTTTTCACAAAAACACTCCTCGTTCGCATCAGAAGTAAAATGTAAGTTCCGTTTGTGAGTGTTAACACGCACGTTAAAGATCCCTGCTTTGCTTGGAGTAGCAAGGGTTCGGCAAAATTCAAAATTTCTAAGTAAAAAAATTCGCTTTCTGGTTAATGTTGTACCTTTGGGTGGAACATTGAAAATACATATGCAAGGGAAAGTTGTTACGGGCCAATTCAGCACTACGACACCAAGGGACGGATCTAAATCCGTGCGCGGCCTAGCTCTAGCCGGTGAGGGGTGGGTATGATAAAAGTCGTAGGTCGGAGTTGCTAAATGCCCTAAGATGACAATTATAATGGGTCGTAAACTTGGTGGTATGCCAAAAATCGGGAATGACGGCAAAATTAAGTGGACACCACCAGTAATGTCACTGTGCTAGATATAATCGGGGTCTCGTTACTGGTCGAGCAAACGCCCCTGCACTTGCTATAATCAGAAAATATGAAAGTAAAGAAAACTCACGGTGTAGAATGTACTGATTCACCCTACTCACGCAAATTACTACAACAGAATAATGCACCTGGATTATACTCTTAACTCTATTTACAAACACATGGCTGAAAAGAACACATTAATTAAGTACAGTAAGTAACATGAACAAAGGTGTATATAAGCAAATGTAGGTACGGCGTATATTGAGTACGCCACCACTACGATCAACTTAATTAGGATAACTATTTAAAAGTAACAACTAAGTGTAAGTTCGCACTGGCCAGGGCTACCAAAAATATACTTGTGAGTACAATTATTTCTAAGATGGGGGTAGGGTTGAATGCACCTGGGCCTCACGGCAGTACAGGGTTCTTAGGTTTGACGACCAAAGAGTGTAGACTATAGCCCGAAATATCACGCGGGTTACACCGGGTGCATGCAAACCTCCGGTAACAATGTGGACGGTAGACGTAAGTCTACTTGAACTATCTAGGCGCTACAACTGGTACAGTCTTACGTTACGAAACAAGTGGTACAATTTGGAAAAGTATCGCAGCTTTAAAATTTTATGGACTAATAGATATACAATGCGCGCACAAGCGGCTTTCTGTTTTACACTGTTGACTACAGTGAAAGTAGGGTAAATACGGGGCGAAACACACTATCTACTTTTAGCTTCACTGGCGGTAGATGCAAAAGAACATTCTATAGTTCAGGGTAAAATATCCCAATACCAGCGTGCGAACCAGTTTGGTCACTTAGTAACTACTACACTGCAACGCTTACCTTGAAGGGTTTGTGGGGTGAATCAGGTCACTATAGACACAGCGAGGAGAGTGGGTGTCGGTATAATGCAACAGCCCAACTAACTTTATCATAGGTGTGTGTTAATTCATCAGGTTCCCGACTACATCGGTTAATTACAGCGTACGGCAAATGTAATCTGAGGTCACTTTTCTTTCATCCAAATAAACTCCCAATATGAATTGGCATCTTATAGGCATAACAATGACGGTATATAACATCGGATGGTAGAGTGGACCTACAAAAGATTAATTAAAACACACCCCAAACGTAAAACGCGACTCGACACTTTTTAATTAATTTGACAATCCCCAACTGTCACTTTCTAGCCTTCTTTGCAATTTTGAAAAAGTGTACAGTTTACTTGACTGTCCTTTATCAGAAATTGGCATGTTTAATATGCTCGCTAAAGTAAACTATACAATACTAAACGTTGAATTAAACCGAACGTTACACCTCCCTTACGTGAAGACGAAAATCCCATTTTCGGCTTGAGTAACCAAAACCTAAATCTAAAGAAAATCAACCTGAGAACACAAAACAAAAGAAAAACATAAAACCAAAATATATCTACAACTAATCTGGATGGTGTTTAAGATCTTTGGCGTGCCATACCCCTTTAGACATGCCAGTAGAATCGGACAACTCATATGTCGAATAAGACACTTTTTTACGAATAATAAAAGGTCCAACAAATTTTGGGTCTAATTTCGCGGTAAAATATTTCGACGCGTCAGACAAAACATAATTTCTTCTCCACACGGTATCACCAACTTCAAAATCTGCGGGACGCCTTCGTAAATCATATTTGATTTTGGCGCGATCATATGCCACTTTAAGTCTCTTGACAATATCATCATAAATTTTCTGCATCGCAGCAGAACGCGATAGGAGATCTTTTCGATCAGCAAAATCAACACCATTTAAATCACGAGAATTATCAGGTACATCGGGACTTCCTTCAAGATTCATCTCACGACCAAAATTAGCAAAATATGGCGACATACCGGTAACTTCATGAATAGCCGTACGTACGGCGCAAGTTACTTTAGGTAAATAACGATCCCAATCTTTGTGATGATCTTTCACATACGACGACAACATAGTCTTCAAAATTCTATGTACTCTCTCAACCGGATTCGCTTGAGGATGATAATAAGCATTAAATATTATCTGAATTTTATACGAGGAGGCCAACTTGCTGAATTCCTTAGAACGAAACTGAACACAATTATCGGCAAGTAAATATTGCGGAGCACCAAACACTAAAATAACATTTTCTTCAAGACGTTGCACCACAGCTGAAGCTGTAGCAGAACGTAACGGGAAAAACAATGAAAATTTCGTAAAACAATCGGTAACTGACAAAATATAGCAATAACATCTAGAAGAACGCGGTAACGGACCTATAATATCACAAGATACCATCTGCCAAGGTTTCTTAACAATTGGGTGTCTGGACATCAGACCTGCAGGTTTCTTCTGTTCAGGCTTCTGCTCTAAACACACTTTACAATGGTTCACATAACGAGTAACATCAGCTTTCATTTTCGGCCAATAATATAAACGAGAAATACGACTAAAAGTCTTAAAAATACCTAGATGACCTGAAGTAGGCTCATCATGAAACTTTACTAAAAGATCTTTACGGCGAAATTTCGGGACAACTTCTCTCCAACAATCATCTTCTTCAGAAACATCCGGATAATCAACTTTCATCCGCTTATACAGAGTATCACCAACAATTTTCCAACTATTATAGACAATCGGTTTAGTCTGCACAAGCTTACACATACGATTATACCAGCGATCAATTTTCGAATTTACAGGAGGCTCCACCTCTTCACGCTCCTCCACAACCACATTGACAACATTAACCTCAGGCACGGAACGAGATAACGCATCAGGTACATGATGGTCTTTACCCTTCCTATGTAAAATCTCTAAATCATGCTGCTGTAACCTAATAGCCCATCTGGCTAATCTACCTGATGGCTCTTTCAAATTATTTAACCACACTAGGGAATGATGGTCCGTAATAACGGTAAACCTAGCGCCTTCAAGATACGGACGTAACCTTTCAATAGCCCAAATCACGGCTAAACATTCACGCTCGGTAACGGAAAAATTTCTTTCAGCTTTAGTAAGAGAACGACTAGTATAACATACGACATATTCTTGACCATCCTTGGTTTGAGTTAGGACTGCGCCTAAGCCATAACCAGAAGCATCTGTTTGTACACAAAACGGTAAGTCAAAATCAGGACATCTAACGATAGGGGCGGAAATCAAATGGTTCTTAATAGTAGTAAACGCAACATTACAAATTTCGGACCAATCAAATTTACAATTCTTTCTTAGCAAAGCCGTTAACGGGGCGACAATTGACGAAAAATTCGGAATAAAACGTCTATACCACGAAGCCATACCTACAATTCTCCTAACTTCGCTAACAGACTTCGGTGGCGGTATGTTCAGAATAGCGGTAACTTTTTCAGGATCAGGAGTAACCCTTACTATTAACAACGTATCCAAGATACTTAAGTTCAGGTTTGCAAAAATGACACTTCTCACGACCTAACGTCAGACCAGCATTACTTAAACGGGTAAATACTTCTTGTAGCATTTCGATATGTCTCTCAAAATCAGGTGTACATAGGATTATATCGTCCAAATAAACGAAAACGTAGGGTTCCAGCTCGGGACCCAACACAGTATCTATTAAACGTTGCCACGTAGCCGGAGCATTATGTAATCCGAACGGCAAACGACAAAATTCAAATAAACCACGGTTTGGTACCGTAAAAGCTGTATACTGACGGGATTCCTTGGCAACAGGGACCTGCCAATACGCTGACTTAATATCTAACGAAGTAATATACTTTGCATTACGAAGACGATCTAAAATAGACGAAACATATGGCAAAGGATACGCGTCCTTCTCCGTAACTTTAATAACTTGACGAAAATCTACACAAAATCGAAACGAATTATCACGCTTCTTCACCAACAAAATCGGAGTAGACCAAGCGCTGTTCGATCGCTCCACCACACCTAACTTTAACATCTTCTCCAATTCGTCATCAATATGTTTTTGCATAACCGGCGACACCGGATAATATCTCTGCTTAATCGGTTTTGAAGAGGTCTTAATTTCGTGCTCAACTAAATTCGTGCAACCTAGAGATTCACCAGAATGTTTAGCAAAGTGTTCATCTACCAACCGCTCTAATTTCCTACGCTGCTCAAAAGACAAATCATGGGTAGACTGTAAGACAGAATTACTCAACGCATCCTCAATAGACAAAACATCGGGGTTAGTAAACTGCCATTGGCCTTTCATGATATCCGGGACTAATCCTATAGCCAACCAAAAATCAATTCCTAAAATTAACGGATGCTTAACGTCAGGCATAACTAATACTTCAACAGTAACAGTTCGTTTCTTCAAAGTAATCGGTAACATAATTGTCCCCGAACTATTAACTTTTTCACCATTCGCTACGGTACAGGCAGGACGACAATCTTTTCTTATCGGTAACTTCAACAAACGTAAAAAATCCCAACCTGTCGAACCTAAAATTGTTCTACTAGCACCAGAGTCTAAAAGTCCAAGTAACTTATAACCCAAAATATCAACAGTAACATGAGGTCTCGCGTCAGGCGTAGAATTCTCAAAAACATAATCCAGAATAACTTTATTCTTAACGAAATCGGCATTCCTAACCTTAACTAAATTTTGTACATAAAAGTCGAGTTAGTAAACGTACGGGACAAAATTGCTCGACCATTCAATTTCCCTCGGGCCGTTTCCGAAAATCTACGACACTTATTGCAAGTATTCACGGTAAAACCAGGATTTCCACAACGGTAGCAGTATTGACGACGGCGCGGTACATCACATTGACTGGCTCTGTGATCACTTTTATCACAATTCCAACAACGGAGTGTTTTCTGACGGATATCGCCTCCAAACCTTCGACCTGCAGTTGTAGCAACTTCGGTAGTGTATAAATCACTAGAAGAACCCAGATAAGCTAAATCAGCTTCCAAATCTGTGCGACGACGGGAAGGCGGTACATAAGTATCAATAGAAAACCGTCTCTCTTCCATCTTTTTACCATACGACAATAGTTCATTCACAGAACGCACTTCAACAAGCGCTAACTGATTTTGATAAAAAGGAGCAATATTACGCATTAAAATTTTAAGTTGGTCTGGTTCCGAAACAATCTTACTTAACCTACTAAACATGTTCAGCATAACTGCAATATAAATCCCCATAGTCTCTTCGGAGCCTTGGGTGCGACGCTTAATTTCCTCCATCAAGCGCTCATCATAATTAATTGGCTGAAATTCTAAACGTAACAGACGAACTAATTCTTCCCAATTACTTACGGAACATTTATTGGCTCGGTACCATAACAACGCTCTACCGGTAAAAAGATCAACCGACTCTGAAAATAACTGAACAAAATTAACATTACGAGCTACCCTCAGCTCATCTACACGTTCAAGAAACGCGCTCAGCGACATGGTTCGAGGGTCGCCCGAAAATTGAATTCCCCATTTTGCAACTGGGACTGATTTTGTCGAATAATTTTGAGACATTGACACTTGCGTTACAGGATTAGAATCAACAACAGTATCGTCCATACAACTAGTACCTTCATTTACTAATTCATCGGAATCAACTTTAAGCGACAGTAATTGATAACGAGACAACAACAATGAAACTTTCGTCAACAGTTTTTCTTTCACAGCTTTTTCTTGATCATCGGGACGACAATTATTCACACGATCAAGATAATGCGATAATTTAGTTTCAACAGATAGCGCAGATTCTTTACAAGGTGTACATTCATACGCCTCAATTAATTTTTTTAAAATCGAACATCCTTTCTCGACAGCTTCAACATCGACAGAGAATTCTGAAATCTTAACAGCAGTTACCTCGCCGCTCTCTTTCTCTTCTTTAAGAACCTTACGTAAATTAGTCCGTAGCTCTTTAGCTAAACCTTCCGTTTTACAACCTCTAATACCAAGTGTATACTGCAACTCCTCTTTACTCAAACGTTCGACAATCATTCGTAAACCCATACTCACAAATCTTTAAACAACAATACCAAGAAAAAAAAGAAAATAGTCTTCAAACGTCAAAAAAAAAGTATTTTCTACAACTTATAGGAACACAAATCGGGCCACACGCAATGGGCGCCAAATTAATTTGTTACGGGCCAATTCAGCACTACGACACCAAGGGACGGATCTAAATCCGTGCGCGGCCTAGCTCTAGCCGGTGAGGGGTGGGTATGATAAAAGTCGTAGGTCGGAGTTGCTAAATGCCCTAAGATGACAATTATAATGGGTCGTAAACTTGGTGGTATGCCAAAAATCGGGAATGACGGCAAAATTAAGTGGGCGCCACCAGTAATGTCACTGTGCTAGATATAATCGGGGTCTCGTTACTGGTCGAGTAAACGCCCCTGCACTTACTATAATCAGAAAATATGAAAGTAAAGAAAACTCACGGTGTAGAATGTACTGATTCACCCTACTCACGCAAATTACTACAACAGAATAATGCACCTGGATTATACTCTTAACTCTATTTACAAACACATGGCTGAAAAAACACATTAATTAAGTACAGTAAGTAACATGAACAGAGGTGTATATAAGCAAATGTTGGTACGGCGTATATTGAGTACGCCACAACTACGATCAACTTAATTAGGATAACTATTTAAAAGTAACAACTAAGTGTAAGTTCGCACTGGCCAGGGCTACCAAAAATATACTTGTGAGTACAATTATTTCTAAGATGGGGGTAGGGTTGAATGCACCTGGGCCTCACGGCAGTACGGGTTCTTAGGTTTGACGACCAAAAGAGTGTAGACTATAGCCCGAAATATCACGCGGGTTACACCGGGTGCATGCAAACCTCCGGTAACAATGTGGACGGTAGACGTAAGTCTACTTGAACTATCTAGGCGCTACAACTGGTACAGTCTTACGTTACGAAACAAGTGGTACAATTTGGAAAAGTATCGCAGCTTTAAAATTTTATGGACTAATAGATATTCAATGCGCGCACAAGCGGCTTTCTGTTTTACACTGTTGACTACAGTGAAAGTAGGGTAAATACGGGGCGAAACACACTATCTACTTTTAGCTTCACTGGCGGTAGATGCAAAAGAACATTCTATAGTTCAGGGTAAAATATCCCAATACCAGCGTGCGAACCAGTTTGGTCACTTAGTAACTACTACACTGCAACGCTTACCTTGAAGGGTTTGTGGGGTGAATCAGGTTACTATAGACACAGCGAGGAGAGTGGGTGTCGGTATAATGCAACAGCCCAACTAACTTTATCATAGGTGTGTGTTAATTCATCAGATTCCCGACTACATCGGTTGATTACAGCGTACGGCAAATGTAATCTGAGGTCACTTTTCTTTCATCCAAATAAACTCCCAATATGAATTGGCATCTTATAGGCATAACAATGACGGTATATAACATCGGATGGTAGAGTGGACCTACAAAAGATTAATTAAAACACACCCCAAACGTAAAACGCGACTCGACACTTTTTAATTAATTTGACAATCCCCAACTGTCACTTTCTAGCCTTCTTCGCACTTTTGAAAAAGTGTACAGTTTACTTGACTGTCCTTTATCACAAATTGGCATGTTGAATATGCTCGCTAAAGTAAACTATACAATACTAAACGTTGAATTAAACCGAACGTTACAAAGTTTCATGTAGACAGTTTCGTAGATCAGGCAGGTTCGCGTATGACTGTTGATCCCAAGGTCCCGGGTTCGAATTCGGACCGATTAAAAAATGTTAGGAAATCGGTTTCACAAAAATACGTCCTCGTTCGGATGTGAGGTAAAATGTAGATACCGTGTGTGTGTGTGTGTGTGTGTGTGTGTGTGTGTGTGTGTGTGTGTGCGTGCGTGCGTTTGTGCGTGCGTGCGTGCGTACGTGCGTGCGTGCGTGCGTGCGTGCGTGCGTGCGTGCGTGCGTGCGTGCGTGTGTGCGTGTGTGCGTGCGTGCGTGTGTGTAGTCACGCACGTTAAAAATCTTTCCTTGCTTGGAACAGCATCTTGCTTCTTAGCCAATGTAGTTCGTTCAGGTGGAGTATTGGAAATAAAATGTAGGAGAAGCCTTACATGGTGTAGCAAAACTATTTGATTAAAACAAATTTTTGAACAGAAGAAATAAACACTTTGAAGTAAATTAATCTCAGTAATTCTATACGTCTAGCAGTTTATTTTTGTACAGTTTTAAACGAAGCGCATACTATAAATATTCATATTAACAGATTTGATTCTAAATAGTTTTAATAATATAGTTCTCATCTCAATGAATCATTTTCCTTAGACATTGGTCAATTATTTGATCAGTATTGAAGTTATGTAAATCGCTTTTTCTGTCGCCATTAACAAAAATAGTTCCAAATGATTGTCACTAAGTGTATTCCTTAGCCTGGTTTTTACATATTTTAAATTATTTCTGTCTTGCTTCATATCAACATATCTTGTTAAGCAACTACTTTAATTAACAGTATGCTATATACTATTTAAGCTTTATGTTATGATAGCACTGCGTAATTTTTACAAGTTTTCCAAGCTTGACTGATTTTGTAATTATGGTCTTCCCCCACTTCTTAATTTTGTTATTCGTAATTTTGAACGTCGTAATATTGTTCATATTCCTACTAACTGCTTTTTTTCAGTTTTCTAGTATTTCCTTTTAATAGCTGCTACTTGTAATCTGCTTTGTGCACGCGTGCGTGGATGCGTGCATACGTGCGTGCGAGCGTGCGTGCGTTGTGCATGCATGCGTATATGCATGCGTGCGTGACAGTGCGGGTGGCTGTATTTATATTTGTAAATGCGCTCACGTGGTGGTTAGGCAGAGACTTATTATGTACAGTTTTGGCCCAAGAAAATTTAGCCGGCAAACTGCACATCGGTACGATACCACGCTAAAGATTCTATTTTAATAAAGTACCGAAAAGCTCGACTGTACTAAGCCGACTCAGTAGGACAGGTGGTGTAAGTGTTTATAGAGCATCCTAGTATGCTGTCGTGTGTTAAATACACCTTAATCGAATATTATCATGGACACCACCAAATCTCGAAATACGGAGATTTCTAGGGAAAGTCTCAGAAAAATAATAAGAGTATGTCAAGCGCGGAATCAGGAGAGCACCTCTGGCCTAAAATTCATTCGAAATATAATCACTAATGCTAAAACCAACTCAAAATAAACATTAACAATAAGGACAGTAAAATGCCTGCTTATAAATTGTTACCTGAAAAGAAGGTTTTCAAAATCAAATGATAAGTTACTTGAATTTTAATTACTTCTAGGTAATTACAATACAATTCATTACAACAATGCTAGAACTATTACAATTGCATTAGTTCTGAAAACGCCAATATAAAATATCTTTATTGTATTACACAATTATGTGTTCAACTCTATTGCACAATTATGTTTTAATCACAAATACTAAATAAAAAGTCTTAAGCAAAAATTAATAATATATCAAAAATTACTTAGCTTGATAGAATACGTTTTTGGTGAACAAGATTATTTTCTAAATTATTAAACTAACAACAAGATCACGCTATGGATACGTTTAAAAGTTTATGCAGTTAGACAAAAAAATGTTCAACGATTTACAGTTACTGAAAGTTATAGTTTCAGAAAGTTTATTGTATATACTCCATGAATGATTTGTGACTGTAGATAACTCAAAAACAACTAGAAGTCATTATCTCCTGTACTCAATTTGTTTTGACCAAATTCTACTCAGACTTCGAAAGGAAAACTATATGTTCTGAATCAACATGTTTTTGCTCAACATGACGTTGTCGATTTAATAGGAATCAAGATCTTTCTTAAATTAAAAGTAACCAACCTGGTATGGTATTATTCCGAATTTTTGACAAATCATAAACGGTTTGATACTTTTTCTTTAAGGTTAACTGACCATGTTACGGTATTCCGTGCAGACAAAAAATAAAGTAGTAAAGTAAGTAAAGAAAATTACCCACACCGAATACCGCAACAAAACAGAGGGTTATAATACGGATCCAAAATAATAGGATTCCGTACTAGTTCAAAACGTCGTAGAGTGGTGTGGGTTACACAAAATTGGTAATCTCAATAAATAGATTTATTTACAAACCGTTAGTTAACAAACATAATACCAAAAGAAATATTTACAAAAACCAAATCGAAGGTTTCGTAATCGTCCTGTTACGACATGATGTCAACAAAAGCGTCAATTCGCATATAACACACCGCAGAAAAAATTCATTTAAGCAAATATGACTTGGAAATTATTTCCCAGTCACATAAAATCTTAAAATCCAAATAATACATATAGGGATACTCACACAATGTTTTAGTCCTAAATATACACAACAAGAAAATTAGACATAATTTTACAGTATTAGAACGCTGTTTACCTGATGTTTGAAGTGTATTTCCTAAAAGTAAAAACGTAACAGTAAATTTAAGTAGTCTAACCCTACACTGAAATAGACCAAGTGTTGAACTTAATTTAGATCACAAATAGTAAACAAGTTGTTAACGTTAGCATTTCGTAATATTAAATATTACACAGTAAAACTTTTCTAGCGCAAGCTTCGGTTTATACTAATTGCGATTGGGAATGATTGCAGAATCACTTGTGCACTGTGAAAGTGAATTTTTTTAGCACGCAGTCTGTACCTTATTGTGTCATAACCACATGCAGGGAAAGAACTCAAGCACTTACGTGGTTATCAACCAACAAAAGAAGTAGCTAGATTTCATAAAAGCATCAATGAAGAAACAGAGTACTTATACCTTAAAACGAGTTGCTGCCTGTCTCTGGTACCATCGTGGCGGATCTGAAAGTGTGCATATGCACTTGCCGACGGGTTGGATACTCGATAAAGTAATTTAACTAGATTAAGTTACTTGGTAAACACCGAAGTAAAATAATGCATCTTAAAAAGAATGCATCTTTATTAGCACCGCGACTTATAGAGTTCCTTTACGGAAAAGAGTACTGCGTATAATCATGGAGCCTTACAAAGCTCACTCTAAAGCACAGAAAACAACGTGTTTTTGTTTCAAAAGCAATTTTCATAATAAAATGTCAAGTATTCGGAGAACCGCACCTGCAAGTTTTTTTAATATAGCAGCTGCGAAGCATTCGTATAACACGGCTAGCGACCAAAAAGTAACAAAACGGCTTCCAAGAATTGCCAGCAAGGGAATAGTTTTATTGCTCGTAAAACTGAGTGAGTTGAACACCTGCACGTTAACAGAATACCGCTTAGCTTTGTAAAAAAACGATGCAGGTGTTTAACTTATTTCAAAGAATTATGTGCTTACTAATAGATCAAGCTCTCGAACAAATGAAATGGACTTCACAGAAGTTTTATTTTCTTTTAAATTAAATTTGTGATATTACTACGTAAGACAAATCATTTATAGTCTACACTTAGACGATGGGTGTTGAAACCCACAAGGTTCGTTTTAAACATTGGGGAATACAATGCAATCTGGGGTTATCTACGCGATAGAAAATGTTTAAGTGTACCTGCTGCAATATTTTATATAAAGTTCATAGCTTATAAGCAGCCAAACTTGTATGCAAGTAAACTAAATTTATAATAAGCATACATTTTTATAGAACATAGGAATTGTAATTAATAAAAGCTACACAAAGCTTTTTGTATACATTTTCAAGAAGCATTATTATGTTTTGTAGGATAATTATATGTTTTATAATCAAGTAGAATAGTTTAACCAACATCTGTTTGCAAATCCTGCAGCTAAAATTTGACAATGCAGTGCATGTGTCGGCGTACAATGCTAAATTCGGTTCGATAAATTGCAGTTTTTAGTTCTTGTCAAGCTTATAAATGGTGTGTAATTACCATTAAATATACAATAGCACTTTCTAGATGAATAGAAAAATAAAACCAATTTGAAGTCATGATGTATAGTCGACTTTCAGTGCTATATAAAGATCAATCGTCTAAAAAGTTTCCTTGCTATTTGACGTAAGCAACGAGGGGTTACACCATATACATCAATCTTATTCAACATATATAAATCCGCTTTCTTATCAGCAGGAAAGTATTATTGAACATTGTGAAAACAAAATCAAAGAAGATGCATCCTTTTCAATCTAAGAACTTTTTCATGCATAAATTTGAAGGCTTAGTTTAGAGTTCGGCGAAGCGCATTGGTAGATATTCGTTTATATCAGAGTTTACACCTCGCAGTTTACATTTTACGACGTTGTTTGTGTTAAAATTGCCGGCAAGGTATTATAGTCTAAAAGTAGTTTGCTTGGTAGGATGTAGACAGTTTTATATTGAAAAATATTTTTCAAGTAGTAGCTTTAACATAACAAATTCATCCTCGCAATACACTGAATATACCCAGTGTCGGAATTATTCTTTAATGAAATCGTATGAGCAAAACTTTGTAATTGTTCATATCTTCAGAACTTGATGCAGGGTAGTTGGGATAGTGATGGACCACATTTTGAAAAGAAATCACAACTTTTTTAAATTAGGAAATGTCCTTAAATACCCAAAGACTGCACAAAATAACCCAACGTATTTTCATAAAATAACAAAAGATAGATTTAAAAAATGTAGTCAGGAATAATTTCTCCTCCATCGCAAAGGTGAGATGTGCCAGTTGCGGTAGGGGAGCTGAACAATGCAGATTTTTATTTCTTCTTCTTAAGTATTTTTTTCCGAACATCTGACATGAGTTTTTGAAACTGATACAGACGTCATACAACCACCTACCTATTTCATATTACGCATTATATCTAGTCATCTTTTCGATTGGTTTTTCGATAATCGTCCTTGCATCTCACACACACATTTTCATAATCTTCGGTGGTTTCTGGATCTGAGCAAGTGTCGCATAAACTGAAATTTTTGGAATCTGACGTAAACGTCACTTTTACGCTTACTTATTGGTTCCGCTTTCACTACAATCTTAGGTTTTTTCTAGCTGTAAGTTTTTTATTTTGGCCCAAATTTTTTTCTTTAAAGCAACTTCTTTTCTGTAGCCAGTATATACTGGAGATATTACCACACTTGTCAAATTTTTCTTTGCTGCTTGAATCGAAGGAGTAATAACTAGCACCGAAGGAAGGACATCCAGTGTCTTTCCTGGAATAATCCTAGGACCTGGCATTTTGAGATAAATTCTGAATGCCGGATATTTCTGGCTGTGGACTAGAATGTTATCAACGTTAAATAGTGATTGTCCTGCAGGCGGAATGTGTTGTAGTTTCGAGTCCAACTTTCAGCAGTGTTAGAAATACTGGTGATCTCATCGGTTGTCAAAAAACTGTAGTCAGGAATTCTTCGAGGATTAAACGGCGTTATCCCTGTTGACTCAAAGGCAGAGGTCGCATTTTGAACATATGCCGATTTACCCATGCATATTTCCCAATAGTTCCCAAACTGTAATCTGTTTATTCTACACAATGGATTTTTCTATATGAATTGTTTACAGCCTTCATAAAAATATCGTTTAAGGAATTTAAAAAAGCAGCGATCAAGAGACTGTAAACAATGATCTGCGCGAGGGAGCAAACAAAACGAAATTATATCGTTCCGATCAGTAAATTCTAATAATTCTACATCAGAGACATGCGATGTGTGCCGATCCAAAAGTAGGAGAACTTTCCCAGGTGCCTTTCTATTAGAGAAGTGGTTCTTTAGCCAATCAAGAAAAATTACAGAATTTACAAAAGCTGGCTTTTCAGACATTTTTATTCTTGATCCAGGTGACATACCCTTATTCCACTCAACTTTCTTGTTGTTATCCTTAAAAATGCAGTAAGGAGGCAAGTAAGCACCTTCTCTATTGATGCAAGAAATAACGCTAATTGTCTCTCCCTTCTGGCCGGAAGTAATAACCGCTACACTCTTTGAACTCTTTGCAGCTATTACCTGAGATAGTCTCGTATTCAATTGCAGCACGGTTTCGTCTGTATTGTATACGTTCCCAGGTTGGTCAAAAAATTTAAGTTCTGTCAGAGCCTTTTCTAATTTGTTAAAATACTGCGTCACAGCTTACTTTGACATACCTTGAGCTCGTATTACAGATGTATTTTCTGAATTTCGAATAAACAGATCTGCTCTTTTTCTTAAAAAGAATTGTAACCATTTGTGGCCTTGTATGTCTAGAAAATTACAACTTAATTCCGTAAAATAAAATCAAATTGAGTAATTAGGTGTTTATACCTCTATTTTGATTAAATTAATGTAACAGCTTTAAGTAAAAAGCATCCTTATACGCAATTATTCTAATTTCATCTCGTGTGGACGCAAAACCATGCTTTTGAAGTTTTTTAAGACAAGTTAATTTTTCTTCCGCTTCAGTTCTAAGAGATGAATCTGGCCCCAATCTGTTTAGTTTTGTTGTTAAACTGTCACTTTTTAATCTTCTTTTCAGAATAGCGTGCGATATTTGAAAAGTTCTAGCTGCTTCATTTACTCCTAACTTTCCTGCTCATACAACGTCGAAAGTCATTTTTAGATTTTCATTTTTCATGTCCATGTACCTCTTGGTCTTGACGTTTGTTTTCGTTTATAAACGATAGGCATGTTTCTAAAAAAACACGTAGTTTATCTCTCCTCTCAACTTCTGATTCAACTATTCTCCATTATGGAGGATAGATCGACCACTTGAAAACACAGTTTAGAAGCCGCATGTAAACTTAGTTTGAGGTTAGAATGATATTATTGTCAATAATTTACTTCCATGCATGCAAGAAACTGCGTAAAACATGAATTACAATTTTTATTTCACTTACCACAACAATACAGCAAATTTTTTAAAGCGTTTAAAATAAACATAAATTATAATTTATGAAAAGCGTTAAACCACTATTGTTTACATTCACCTACAGACTGAAACACGTGAGCGAATAAAGTATAAAGAATTGAGGCGAAAGCGTACGTGTCGTTTGAAATGTATGAGTTGCAACATGTAATAAAACACAATATAGGTAAACAAAATATGAACACTAAAAATTACGCTTACGTGTATGTCGAAAGGTACAAAATACCACTTGGTGATAAATTCCATAATACAAAGCTTTTATCTACGTGCTAAATCAAGCGTCTATGACAAGCAATACTGAATAAAACCCAAAAGGTTGAAGTTAGCACATAATGACAACGCCTTGGCCATGGTCTAATAACAAGATAGCGAACGGTCAACCAATACGAGCACGTGGGACAAAGTTGTCTATAAAACCGATCGTAGCTGATAAGCAGGAGCGTTCCATATTCGTCATGCAAACTGTAACAGTTGAAACCAAATTATTACATGAATTTCAATTTAATCAGTGACAAGTAATCGAAATTGAGAACTACAAGTTATTATAAAACATAAGTTTAGATTTAATTAATGTAAATAAAATCTTTACAAATTTTTTAAGGCTCTAAGTATGAAATTCAAATCGACTCTTAGTACGGGATTAAATCTATTCTAAATATATGAGATTAAATCGACTCTAAGTATAGGAAATTAAAATCGTCCAAGTAAGGACACAACAACAAAAAAGTCTCTAATTAAGGAAACTAAAATCGAGACTAAATCGACTCGAAGTACAAGGATAGTACATCGAAAACAACTCCAAGTTGCTGATAAACATTTTTGAAGTATTGGAGAGCACGTCAAGCTAAGGGTTAACCACAGTACAAGCAATCGATTTAAATCAAAAAGCTCTAATAAGAAATTACAGCAGGAACATAAGGTCAGAATTATCTTTTAAATTTATAGTATGTTACTTTTATTATTTCAAATATTTTATGAGCTTAAGAATTGCATGCAATTTAGATATTTGTGTAAAAGGTCAACAAAACTGGGTTGGTACGCAAAGGTACTTTTTTTTAAAAGGGGATAGTTCTTTGAACGTACAACGAAACATTCATGATAAATTACAATTCTTTTTGCGGGCTTTAATTGACATAAAAAAAGTGTAAAAAAGGTTATGATCTCCGTAATGAACAAATTTAATAAGAATATTTATTTTGATTTTAAAGTTCTGTAAATAGTAAATTGTAGATTTTCTTCGCTTATTATACAAATTTCGGTAAATTTAGCTTGCATTATTCAGGTATATGGAGTGTTAAACGGGAGTGGATAAAAATTCTCTGTTATCATATTGTCGTTCACTCTGTGCGGGGTGGGGTGTTACTGAAATAGTCGGGGCATAAAATTAATTGTGTTAAATTTAAATTATTTTAAAGGCACAGAGAGGTAGCGATCACCAGGCAATTGGTCGTTATACATCTGACGAGCGGCGATATCGTAGCAATATATATATATATATATATATATATATATATATATATATATATAGTTATGAAAATTAGTTACATACATTAACTGTGGTTACGGCATTTTACTAACGGTCATGAACTGAAACAACGAGTGTTTTACGGCTAGTAATTTGACCATACGTGAAGAAGATAAAAGGGTCAACAAAAGTAATAGACTTGCCCTTAGCCGACCTTACGTTGGTTATGATTAGATTTCAGTTCATCTTCTGCCGTTTACTTACAGGTGTGAAATTCAACGGACCTCATACTGACTTTAAATTGTGGTCTTTGTTGATCTGAGAGTTTTTGCGCTAAAACAAATAAAAATTAAGGCACTTGATTTTTCACCACTAATTTTTACCATCAACGACTCCCATCCCGCTTTGCTCAAAGATTAAAGTGGAAGTGAACGGATTAGGAAGATAGCTTCAGAAGACAATTCGATTTGTGGAATTTCTGCTTTCTCAGAATTTGATGCTAATCAGAACAAATGCTTGGTGACCACGCGCCGTGTTTATAAACTAAGTTAAAAACCTTGAAATATATGTAAACAATAGATTATGTACATGGAGTTAAAATAATAAGCATGCTATTTAAAACGTTCTAAGCAAGGTTTCAAAACACCTGAATCATTTTTAGTATTATTAGTACAAAATGTAGAGTTTATCCTTGCAATTTAATTGAACTAGGAAATAACCGATCGTTTGTTGTTTTGTCATATGTGACGAAAGATTTATTAAGAATTCGAATCCTATCTGGCACCTTACATTTTTCATCTTTCAATTATACGCTTGATTGAAATGATCATTTAGACTTTGTATAAACGTCTAAGTTATTATTTCATCTTATTGATTAATAACATTGATTATCAATTTGCCATGTGCAATTAGTAATCTATACATATATTATGGGATTCTTCAGTCTACAAGCTTTCGTCAAGTGATTCAAATTTCCCAGTAAGATTTCTAATATTATGTCATTGAAGTAGTTCTTGCAAGTCCTTAGGTTTCTGCAACTGAATCCAATTCCAATATAGATACTTAAGAAGGGGCAAGAGGGAATTGATAAACTCGACAAGGTTAAGTCTTTAGTGGATGACCTCAATAAAATCAATAAAGATGCATTCCATCCCTGTCGACATTTAGGAATGAATATAAGTATGAGAGGTTTCAAAAGAATGAGTTCTTTGAAATACATATCTTTGAAACTGATAAAAGAAGGATTCAGGATTTGGGCGATTGCTCGTGCTGGGGCTGGTTTGTGTTTAAAATATGCCAAGATAGAACGGAGTGTCTTTAAAAGAAAAAAAAACATTTAGGACATATGAGTTCGCCCATTTTTTGACCGATTCCTTACCTCTATAACTTCAGTACAAAATTACTGGAAGTAGGATTAGTTGACTGTGAATCTATGTTAACAAACAGAAAACATTTACCATAAGCAAAACGTTTAGAACTGGGAAAACGACGATAGATGTATTTGTTTTCAAAAAGATCAAATGGAAGGACAGGAACAAAGGAACATATTGGTTTATATCATTCATAGACTAAACAATGGAACATTTATATAACTGACAAAAAAAACTGGAATTATTGAATTGTGGTTTCTCAAAAATATTACTTACTTCAATCAACGGGGGGATGTCATGTTTGATGAAGTGATTATTCCTCTTACTCGATACCTTGGAAATTTTGCAATTGATTGATGAAAATGTTGTTCTACCTAATAAGAGTGCAACATCAAATTTTTTAGTCGTTACAAAAGCACTTAAAATAGCTGGAAATACGGGAAAACTTGTCATTAAGTTTTGTAATAAAAAAAGTTTTACTATAAAATCTGCTATATAATAGATGTTGGAAGCCATTTTTCTGCACCTGGAATATGTGCATTTGCAGTGTAGAAAATGTAAAGCGTTTGCGAATAGAATATAACACTTGGAAAGTATCATTATGTATATGTTGTTCTAGCCTTGGGTTTCAAGAGTATTTCGTAGACCACTTGTTTCAACTTGATGGTGTGTTACGATTTTCTGGTGTGGCCAGTTCTGCAGATAGCTGCGACACAATCACACGCTTGGCATTTAATGGTGTTGCATCAATCTTTCAAGCAAGGTGGTTCCCAGCAGGGTGGATTAACGATAACGTTTTTATTTTTCTTAAAATTCTTGATTGTGTTTCTGGTATTTTACTTGCGAACTACCTCTAATACCGAATCTAACTGGGATAATTGATTGTTATTCATGCACCACCTTATTCCAAATCCGAAAACATATTTCGATAGTGCAGTTCCTTCATACGAAACTTCCCTTGAGTTTTAACGAGAAAGGTGCATTAGCAAACAATAGTTATAGAAATTCAGAAATACGGTAAATTTTGTACAAAGGGTTATCGTAATGAAGGTCATTTGTCACATTTATAATATACAAAATTATAATAAGAAAATTTCTACAAACTCTAGAAATTTTGTGCTACTATAAAAATGTTCTTGCGGTAGTAAGAAAATTGTTCGACGTATACTTGAAGAGAATTCTCAGGGTAGAAGATTAATATGTCCTGAAACATTTGACGACGTGTAATAACACTTAACGGGCTTACAGGTCCTATATAAAATTTCGTTTATTTAAGTGCTATTTACTGCACAGGAAAGCTGATAAAACTGTGTAGACATTTTTCTTTTGTCCTAAACAATAAATCACCTTACAAATATTTTTACCCGATTGATTTTCAATCGAAAGCAAGTTGAAAATTTAATATTAAATACAAATGTACCACCAGTTTACAAAGACAAATGCTCCTTTGTAATTATAAAATAAAACATTATTTTTATAATAATAAATTCACTAAATCTTTTTATATTTTGCTTTAAGTAATGGATAAATGTTTCTCAATCACGACTGCTGGGGTACGCATCCGAGGAATTAGCCGCTAGTACTATGTTACAGGTAAAAAATGTGCATTACAATGTAGTTTTTGTTGTCCTGAATGGGCGACGACTCAGTAAGAATTTCAAGGGTGTACCGGCTAACTACAGTGGTGCGGGAATGGGATTCTAGGCAAGAAAATAATAAAAATAAATAACATCAAGAAATTAAAAAAACAAAATGGCTAAAATGAAAAAAAAAACACCTTTCAATATTCACTTGCCCTAAAAGGCTTTTTCTCCTGTCATACTTGAGGAGCGGCAAACCGTATCGTCTCCGCAATTCCTTTCAATATTATTCCTACACCTAAGACGGTCTGCGTCAAAAATCGAACGGTACATATAGTTATAATTCGAAAACAAAAAGCTGGGAAAAAAAATAGAATTATTTTTTTTTTTTTATATATGTATATGAATTATTTAATAATATTCGAATACTTTGATAATGGTTGAAATAAGCTGAAACGTGCCAACAAATAAACATAAATAAAGTTTATGAAATTTGACCAAAATCCAGAAACCATACAAGGAATATCAATGAACTGGTCGCAAAGTCACACAAATGTATATTATGTGTTTGTGGTGCGCGCGCGCGTGTGTTATTATTATTTATTATACCTTTAAATGTTGATTACAGAAAATTGTAAATTGTGTGTGTGTGTGTGTTGCGCGCGAGTTAAGGTTCGGGCCTTTGGAGCGATGTTTTTAAAAAACGTTTCCAAACTCTTAACAAATTTATTTTATCTTAAAACAGAAATTAACATGGAATTTTGAATAACTGTAAAAAATAACTTTAAATCGAAAATAATTAATTAATTGTAATAAGGCGAGTAGTCTAGGTAAGCAATAATGCAAAAGCTATAGTACTCAGACTGACTGCCGGGCCTTGAGCTCCCGGGCTTTTTATAATACCTGCCCCCCTCACATGGCTGTGGGAACTTGCAGATCTCATGTCTGCTTTACTTCTAATTCTACACTTTATTACATTGTAACAATCTTATTTCTAGGTAATTGCCGTATGTTAACCGTCTGTGACCTGCCACCTGCAGTATCACTGCCCTCTCGGATACAAAGTTGCATATCTGTTCTCATGAACTGTTAATAACCTGTCTGGGTTATCTTTGTACTACATTGTTGCAATGAACGTATACTTTATTTAACAATTTCTAATAATTCCTATTAGATTCTATTATTCAATATATATAGGTAAATTGGGGATACATAACTCGCGTAGAAGCGCAGGTGCGTAGGTACGTTTGTGCGTGCACGAGTACGCGTTCTTATCTATCTCGGTTTTATTTTATTGCATTCTAATAGGACGTTTATTCATAATTGGGTACTTATACAACATTTCTTAGTATTTGATGACGTATTTGAAAATTCTAGAACATACTTATTTTATGCTTTGCAATTACAATAAGATTTGTATGGATTGTATTCTTAAAATTGTAAACGCAAAAAGATTTGCTTGTATTGTAAGTGAAGCGTGTTTTAACGCATATTTCACACACCGAAAATTTATTACATAAATAATTCAAGTTAGCAATTGCTTTTGCATCCTAATAAAATATAGATTTCAGTATAATTACATAATTAGTAAGAGCTTGTGTTGCTTTATTTATCTTTTGCAAATGCAATAAGATTGATTTGGCTTTTACGCGGATGTACAAAATGACTTTGTATTTATCTCTTAATGATTGAATCTCGTTTTTACTAAGAAATTATCAACAATTGAAATAAATTAATTTAAACTTTGGGTTTTTAAGTTTATACTCGTTTTCAGTAATTGGTCAATACGTCAGCCGCGAAAGCTGAAGATGCAGGTTCAAATTTTGTCTGGGATCTTATTTTTTCATCTTTGAAATGATCTTTTGGGCTTTTCATAAAGGTCTAAGTTGTTATTTCATCTTATTAACTATAATATGTTCGTATTTATCAACTTACCTTATGTAATTAATTTACTTAGTATATATATATATATATATATATATTGTCGTGGAAATTATAGGTTAAGAAGGGTATATAGGTTTAGATAATAAAATTTTAACAACTGTGTATATAGGAAATAGGAACAATTTATTTACGCGCCAAATTAATCAGTTTAGATAGTAAAAACGGACGGTTATTAAGATATTTTTGTATTTCTAAATCAGAATGTTAAAATTGTATAAAGGTAGGAAGCTTTAGGGTACATGAAAACTCAAGGATACGCATAATTAGTTGTTATATTTTAAATCAAGCGCATGAGATATGAAACGGAGCTTTTGATTATAGAAAATCAATAATTTGAACGCATATTTCCATTTAAATAAACGAAACTTTCGTTAGACAAATCCTAAGAAACTCGAAAACTCGGAATTATTATTTTAAACGGACAGTTTGCTTCAAAGAAACGCCTGTTAGTTAAATGTCGAGTTCAAAGAACTGAAATATACGTTGGAACAAAATTCCATAAAATTGTTTGCAACGGTCGGTGCGACAAGCTGCTAAAATAACAAATGCTTTGAAGACTAAGTGTAATGAAATATTTATAACGTAAAATAGACATCGAACACGTATAATAAAACGTTGGTTACAACACACGTCTAAAATACACGGGAGATTTAAAGGCCAACAACACTATCGATTTGCTGTAGATTGAGAGGGGTTCTAAAAAAGACAATAAATATGGGTGAAACGAAAAAAGGTAGCTAGGAGGTTGAACGTTAAAACGGGGGAAAGCAATACAATTGGTCGAAGACTAGCAGTTTTGAGAAGCTCGCGTCCGTTAGAGGTGGTTGAGCGAATTTCTATGTAACAGCACGGTAAACTTGGAATTTTTCAGATCAAAGTTCAAACATTCTGGCGCTTAATAAAACAGCAAACACTCGCTCTTGGCGGGTAGTGGGGGGGGGTAGAAAACGTTCTTAAGCTTAAGCTAACAATATGGATTTCCCACAGGAAACTGCGTGGATGCGACTCAAATTGTTGAAGTACGCTTCCAAATGCAAGGTAAATTCACACACGCGGGGGCGCGGATATAGCGTCGAAATTACCGAAGTTAAAGAAAAAGTTTAGGACCTGGATGGTGCCCTCTCCCTTCCATCATTAATTGGTACAGTTGTACTGTTATATTATAAGTACTTATATAAACTTTTATAGTGTATAAGTAAATTTTCAAATGTAAACGGGTTGGTATACATGTAATACGAAATAAAGCGAAGGTTTACTTATTATGTTGAACGAAGAATTAGCAACGGTATTAGTGTCGGTTAAATTTAAGCATAATATTATCGTGTAAGTAAGTTGGAATAATTTGGAACATTTTAAAACATTAAAAATATGTACGTAGAAATTTAAATATACATTTTATTGATAGAATTTAAGGTTAGTTACAGTATCAAAGGTTAGTATCTTGAAATGGACAATAAATTGATATAATGTAAAAGCTAGTATTTAACCGTTCTCTATGCTAGCTATTAACGAATTTTCCATAAATTGAGATTTATAATGTCATATAATTTAATCCATGAAACGAAAAAATTTGGAGTGATTGTATTATTGATTAATTTAATTTAATAACTCTTTTTTAGGATTTTTTTAGTATTATCAGACCAAAGCGAAGTCGATGAATTAAAATTTTTCTTTTAAGGAAAGTATAAATATTTGTATTTTTATTGATGTTATTTAATGTTAACAGAGGTTTAGTATAGGTTGAATTTAATATGCATTTATTTATGAATTAAGATAGAAATTGACCATTGTAACAGAATATTGAGTCAACCCAGTAATGAAACCGTATTTGGAAGAGGTATTTTAATTTACAATTTTATTTAATTATAACAAAATTCAATAAGTGTTTTAAGATTTTTTAAAGAAAAGTAACGTATAACGTGATAAATTTACGAACCGACGCAAAAGAGACCGATGCGGAATAACCGTTTTCCGTGTAGAGACAAAGTCGAAAAGATTAATGGGATAGACGATTTGGCGCTCCTTAATTATAAGAAGAGAAAATACTTTTCAAGGTACGTGATACTATACTGTAATTATTTTCATTTCAGTCATTTTAGTCATACTTTTATTTATTTTTTATTTTTATTTCAAATTTTTAATTTTCTTATAATTTTTTACCCTAAGAATTCGGTTCCGCACCACTGAAGTTAGCCTAGGCACGCTTATATTATTAGGAAATACTCTCCTTTCGGGGCAAATCAAAACTCATTAGCATAACCTCAATTTATAAGCAGCAGTTTTTTGACGCCCTATCAAGTTGCATTTTTCAAACATGAGGCCGTTTTCTAACATGCGACTTTGTTACAATTCTTATATGTCGAAGACCTTTGGCGCTAAATTTTAAGGCCGGTATGTTTATTGTTAGCACAGTTTTTTATAGGCTGTTTCCTTTTTATTCTTTTAAATCGTTAAAACACTTTTTGTATTAATTTATAGGCCGTAACTTTTTGTTTTTAATTATCTGACCGTAGACCTTTTTCGATGTAAGTTTCTTTGTTTTGAATTTTTTAAAATTATATGTAATTTTTTCAAATTTAGTTTGTAAAACGTAATTTTTTAAAGATTTTTTAAAAAAATTATCTTGAGAGGTTTTAAAACAAAAATTGACTGATCGTGATTAGAGAGCGAAAACAGTTTTTTATTTTAAAAGAAATTTACATGTGAAATAGACTTTTTAGGAACCAGCGAATTGAGTTATGATTTATGAGTCAGGATATGAAAAATTAATGATTTGGCAGTCACTGGATTGACAAAATTTAGAAAACACAATTATGACGTACACGGCCTGGGGTTAGTTACTGAGTGGGGAAATAAGGTTTGGGGTAAATATTTTGCTCTCAGACGCGCCAAACTTCTTAAGGCTGTTTGGAGCTTATTTTTATATAACTGTCTATGATTGTTGACAAAGTTTTTATAAAGATTTGTAAATTGGTGACAGTATACGTTAATCATGAGAAATTTTACACGGGAAAATTTTAAAAACCAAATGGGACTTGTAATGAAAATAACGATGAGAATTTAGGTGAAAAATATGTTAAGTTGAAATAGGTTACGGTAATAGGTTACTTAAATTTCTTATTTTGGAAAAAAATTTTTAAGTGAAATAGTAAGAGGATGTTACGTTTTCGACTTTGACATACTAAACGGACTTCGGGATAATTTAGGTTAATTTGGTGGCAAATGGGGCGAGGCGAGGAGATTTTCTTTAATGACAAAGGGGATAGAGAAGGTGATAGCTGGGATAGATTTGCGGAGAGACTTTCTGACCAATCGTCGTTCAATCGTAAATTATGCCCATAGAATTGGGATCATACTTGACTGATGGATGAAGCTGGCTCTGTTTCTCAGGTGGTATTACCCTAACTATCCGGCACCAGGGGATGAAGAACTTGACCTCTGTGAGTGTTATATTGCCTTATGGAGTAGAAAAGGTCGTTCTACAACCATTTGCCTCCATGAGGCATTAACACTGTTTTTTCTTTTAAAATTTAAGGACTTTTACCATTTACTTTGTATATTACTTATATTTTCTAGCTTTTTCAATTTTATTAATTGACATAGGATGGTTGATGTAGTATTTGAACTAGAAATGACTTATTGTTGTTAGGATAGAAGATTGTTGGAAAAAGACTCATTAGTAAAACGGGTGTAATGAGATAAGGATTGCATTACGCTAGCTGTAAATTATATGGAAAACAAAAAATTAGTAAATTTGAATGGGCATAATAGCTAATAATAATTAAGCATGGTATCTTAATTTTGTTATTTCTAGAAAATATTATTTTAATTATAAATAAGACAGAAAAAAATTAATTTTCTTAAAATTAACGGGTGCGATTTAATACAATATTAAGATAACATCTTAGTCATACAATAGGATATATGTCGCGACAATATGAATCGCTGAAATAAAAGATGTCATAAGCCACACAATGTAATAAATATGTAATGCTCGCAAGGGGTCATGCAGTAAATTTAAACCACAAAATCAGAAAGCTATTTATAATAAAATACACATTAAGGCTAAACTCAGGTTCATAAACTATTTTAAAATCGCAAACAATTAAAATATATTTCCATGTTATGCACTTCTCACCTAAAATTAAAAAAGCTTTTGTACATAGGTTACTAGAAATAATTCCAATTAATAATTTACCGAAACAATTATAGTTATAGTTTATAATGTAGTGATTACTTAAAAGCCAAACGCTTCGTCACAAAAATTTACGAATATAAGATTACAGATATAATTTAATCATTTCATCCAATACAATACAACGTATTCACTTATATTGCTGAAAACATTATCACTTAATGCTAAGTTAAACAAACCATATAATATCATTCGTCTTTTATGTGATTGAGTTCTATAGTGGGAGAAGTAGGGAAGTTAGATCCGGCGAAATAAAATTAAATTAATTATTTAGGAACGGCGAATTAAAAAGGTCGAAATTTACTCAATTCTCCATCCAAAGGTACTGCACTGGCCTAGAAATGTTAAATTTTGCCAAACCCTTGCTGTTCCAAAGAGATAAGGATCTTTAAGGTGCGTGACAGCATTCACACATGACGTACCTTTTACCTCTCATCCGAACGAGGGCGTATTTTTGTGAACAATGCTTGCTTAACATTTTTCAAGCGGACCGTGTCAGGATTTGTCACTTATGCCACCGCTGATGTTACAACAGCTAGTCATATTTTTTCTCATAGTTTTTTTAACCATCTTGGCCATTATTTCAACTCCTATTAAACCGCGGGTCTCCTCAGATTATATTCATAGCGCGCTTTTTAAACATAGCTCACTATCTAAAACGTTCTGCCTACTAAACGTTGTTTTCAATTTTTTTTGTAAAAGTTGCAAACATTATTAAATACATAAAGCGGTTGAGATTTGCTAATGCATCTGATGGCTTACATACCTCGCAGAATGTACTTCAACATTGAAGGAATGCATCTATCTACAAATTGATCACTCTGAATTCTTCCTAAAATACATCGTCTCACGTTCAACCTTCGAACATAACTAGTGTTACATGAAGGACCATTTGTAAACTTTATTTTTTATTACATTCATTAGAAGATTTATCTCTAACGTTAACTATACAATTTTGTCCAATTTCCTTAACCATACTGATTTTTCTGTTGACGTGATTTTAGGTTATTAATTATATCAACTATTCGTTTTATTATTCACAAAAATACATGAAAAATAAATAGGTTTTGTTTATATCTGCATAAAACTAGTTAAATGTTGTTCTATAGCTCAGAGTTAAATTAACACCTACAATTGTGAGTCTATTCGGCACACAATTTCTTCGTTAGAAATAGCCGCTTTAAACTCCGAAATGCATGCATAATTTAAGGATAATGAATGGGTTGCTTCAGCAAAGTAGATTAAAACCCTCTGGAAGTCCATTAGGCGCACAATCAAAAATGCCATTTATGAAATTGATCGCAACCCTCAATGGTTTCCCAGAAGGTTTCAGATATTTTAAACACATAAATTCGAGTTGAAATCGTTCATGACTGGTATTAAACCATCTTTTTATATAGAATTCCTATAAACTCATATGCATCAACTACCTAAAGTGGTTCGCCGCATTTATAAGACTTAAAGCTTGGCTGTCTGCAAGTTCATAAATTCTTTTCTGCATCTTACCTTTCTTCGCTAGCTACTGTACTTGCTTCGTTAAAGTGTAGTAATCCAATAAAGCTCATTGTACAAGCAAATTTAAGCAAAATGATCTCTTTTATATCAAGAAATGTTATTGTTATAAAAATATTGTAACTAATTCTCTAATTGCCCTCTTGCCTTTTTTTAATAAATACAAGTCCAATAATTACTTTTCAAAATCACAAGTATTTACAGCGTCTTGTTTATATTAACAATAGCTTAATCACTATCTGTGAGCACTAATTTAATCTTGTAGGTACGGCGAATTAAACACAATTATAGCAGTAATTTTACTGATAATTTATTGATCTAGCATATTATATCACATAAAAAAATTTATCTTTACAATAATGTATGTACATCAAACGCTAATTGAAACGGAGTTCAAACTAATACTGACTATCCCAACGAGGTTCGCACCTATATGTACAATAATTCAATAGTCAAGAAAAATACAGAGAAATCTAGAATATGAATTATCAAATCTTTCAAGAATAACCATATTGTATTACGGCATCTATTAATCATCCATTCTTATCGCTAAACAGATACAGTTATATTACGATTGTATTATACCTTTGAATCATTTTTTTTGTTAGACAGATATGAGGCCACTTTAGTAAAAACCCAATAAGCGTACTTTTCAGAATGCTTCATATACTTCTAAATTACTGTTACAATATTTTAGAGAAACTTATATTTCGTTACAATTTTTATTTCCCTGGGTTTTAACAGGCATCTCTTTACAGATCCTAGTTATTTCCGTTAACGTTTTGTTTATTATAATAAGACTTCCCTGCTAGGTTTTTCAGTCCAGCCCAGCTATAATTTATTTTCTTGAACATTTAATTCTTTTTTTATACTAAAAACATATTCGCCCAATACCTCAATCAGTGGCGGCTCGTGTTATGAATAAGGGGTGACTGCATTTATTTAGAATTTGTACATTTAATAAAATGAAATTTTACATTATCTTAGAAGTACTATTATTGTAATTCGTTAAATTCATTGGGAGTCGACTGCAGCCTTTGAAACAAAAAACTTTATTTTCAGGATTCTATATAAATTTGTATTTTCAAACTGCTCATCTTTATAAAAAAACAATACAAAAATTATTAACAAGTCTGTTCTTGTCAAAAATATTTGAGTAAGTCTTAGATAGTGATCGCAGAGGTTTTTAGGAAAATCGGTAGAAGAGTCTCCACACTAGGAGTGATTAAATTAAGGGAGAAATTCTATGCTATTAAGATCGGAGAACCGTATATTAAGTTGCAAGCTAATACAGTCTAAAATTTGCTACTAAAGAATTTTGTATTTTTCAAGCATCTCTTGCTCAGATACTATTCCTCGTCAACTTGGTAATTCTGTGACATTTCTGGTACGACTGAAGCATTTCAAAAATTTGTTTTTATTTCTTAATTCAATAATACGAACACAAGCTGTATTTATTTGTTACGAACAATATATCACATTTAAAAATTTTAGTCTGCGAAATGTTAAAAAGGAGATCAGTAATATATAATTTTTGCGGTAAATACGGTTAAAATAGTAAATTCAAAGTTACTAAAGTGTTTAAGGAATCATCTAGCAGCACGAATTTATTCGGCTCAACTTTTACAAAGGTGTCCCATTCGCTAGTAGTAATGTTCAAAGCTGTGGATTTTGAATACGATTTGGTTTCCATTGTTTGTGGCACACGTTTACTAATAATATAATTTACAATTACTGTTCTCTCAAGTGAATGTTGGAGAAAATCTAATATGCTTGGTAAAATAGAGAAGAAGATTGTACTTCCGTGGAATATTTTGTGTTCTTTCTTGCAAAATGAGGTCACCTGTGCACAACTATGGGTAAAAGAGGCATAGAGTGCAATTCACTTTGCTTTTGTCTGAAATACATTTAACCAGCCTACCAAAACGCTAGCATCGTTGACATTTCTTAACAAGTAGATGGAACTAAAATACCCTGAACCACTACGAAAGGAGCACTGATGATTACTAACGTCAAAAAATTCCATAAACCTATCTTCTAATTTACAGTTTCAAGTAAGAATTATTGCACACAGTATTAGTACAGTATACTAAAGCAAAGAAATGTATTCTTTAAGTAATCTTTAATACAAGATATTAATCCACCTTGGATTGTTTTTAACTGATTGGTAAAAATTAGGTTTATTCTTTAGGTTAAACTATTTTTTTATTTTTATTTTATTTTATTTTTGATCAAATAGTTAGTTACTTAGAAAACAAACATAATGAAACTTAGATCATATTCGCGGCTAACCTGGAAATATCACCAAGGTTAGCGCCACTACATTTCATACCTCAACAACCTCAAAGTATAGCGAGAAGGAAGAGGCAATTGGTAAAATTTGGAAACCCAAAAGCCGCGAGGTAATCACGATCAAAAATTTTATAACTGACTTACCACAAATCAACGTTGCGAAAAGCTTATAAAAAACAAACCACAAATATAAGTTACATAAGGGGAACGATTTGTGTCCTAAAATTTTCACTTAGGTGAAACACATAAACCAATATTTCAATAACTTAGATGTTAATGCTTTTTACTATAAATCCTAAACTTAAGAGCATATCAGCCCTTCTGTATTTCAAATACATTAATTTGGCAACTCTCAAAATAAATGCTGAAATCTAAAGCTGGGTCTCCTGCTCTCCGTTGGTACGTTTCCGTTTGTCCGTTGATCAATCAGAATGCAGGAATAGGTTGAATAGTCACATTCTATTTTTCAACGGAAAAATTGGTTAGAGTTGAACAATATTCATCCATTGCTCCGTTAATCTTGTAACGATATAGATTATTGTACAAATATTAACAAAACAACCAGAATTCTTTTTCTGTATTGCCTGAAACAGTAGTCTGTTACCATCTTATTCTGAAACAATTTTATGGTTCACTACAATGGTTTGGAAAAACAACAAATTCGTATTTATTTACTTCTGACTTATTTGAATCTTCAAATTTTTTATCCGTTAACGGACCATCAAAAATGTACCAACGGAGAACAGGGACCCTAGCCTAACTCGTATTACAATTTCAAATTCAGAGTTATACTTTGTATCAATATCAAAAATATTTTAGCTTTTATAGTCTGTATTAATGTCAAAAATTTCCTTTTTAAGTGTACTTAAAACACACTGTAGTAGTATGCCATCAACCATACACCTAATTAATTGACTAATAAGCACGCCGCGTGCAAATAAATCGCATGCATGCTTAAAACACCCCTCAAACAATAACGGACTCGTCCGATACCCCTCGAAATACATAATGGAATCGTCCGAACGTACAATAGAAATAAACCTAGTATATAAAAGAAACTCCAATCGTTAGAGCAAATTACTTCTTAATTCTTCTTTTTTTAAGGCAGTCGGAGAGAGAATTTAAAAATAATGCAAAATGGAAGTCACCAAGCTCCTCGTGCACTAAGGGTTTTCCTTTATATTATCTTGTTGTAACCACCAAAACCTGCCCGATAAAATGAAGTAAAGTTTTATAACTACACTACGGACGCAGCAGCCCACCATAACACAACTTTTATTCGCTCCACCACCAAAACCATCGGGTTCACTTCCTAGAGCACGTGACGTAACACCAACGTGCACGTCATGATTAGGGACATTCTGCCATCAGCTTTCTCTACGTTCCACTAACAAACAACATTGCCCGTATACCAGCATCTCCGACTACTAAAGGCAGCGTACCGAAACATGGAAATCCTATCGTAGTCACCGCCGCTAGGTGCCGTATTGCATTCAGCGTAACAATAGACGCCATCCTCTACACAACACCAAATATAGGTCTTCGTCGTAAAGCCACTACATTCAAATATACAACGTAGAAATAGTTTCCGCAACTCTACAAACTTAAGCGCTTCCAGTGATTAAAGACATTGGCATAATAACGCACATAAAAAGATTTGTAAATATTTTCTTTGTGCGCCATGCCTTTAATGTATAATTAATTCGTATTTGAAACTTGTATATTAGTATAATCTTTGTTGCTATGAAGCATTAACACGGTGACCCCACCAAACCAGAACGCCACATTAGTGGCCGTCGGCGTGTTCATCCAGAAGGTATGTGGCAGAGCTAATGCCGCTTAATTTAAGTGCCTAAAAACAATTTAAACCGTTTAAAAATGATTAGGCCGCTTTCCAATACAATTGCAAGCAATCCCAGCTACTCAATCATAAGTCCCCTTGGAAGATACGGCACGTTCAGCAGATGTCGTCAACGAAGCACAAACTGCACATCACGCTAATACGAATGCATATTCATGTTGTACACTCCTGGGAAAGCTTAAAAAAGGAGTAGCCGCACTCAAAGTCCAGCTCCAGGAAACACAAAGCGCTACAACTAAACAAAGTAGCCAAAGCTATTCTAAACCATTGTTCCGAACACGGTAACATAGCGAAAGCCCATAACGGCAGAAAAAACGCAAACGTTTATGCTGATTCCATTACAAATTCGGAGCCACAGCACGCAAGTGCACACAGCCTTGCAGATTCGCGGCCCAAGAAAACGTCATTCAAGAATTAGATGCAGATAATTTCCTGCATTCCAATTCACGCCGCTTGTAGATAAAAAATCGCACCACATCTGTGGAATTTTAAATCGACAATGATGTAGATGTCTGTATATACCCAAAAAGCAAGATTTGTGGACTACTTAAACCGACAAACTATCAA
The DNA here is from genome assembly GCA_036346225.1 of Platerodrilus igneus. Taxonomy (NCBI): domain Eukaryota; kingdom Metazoa; phylum Arthropoda; class Insecta; order Coleoptera; family Lycidae; genus Platerodrilus; species Platerodrilus igneus. Next base: position 1,064,650 of record JARFIW010000149.1, on the reverse strand, counting down.
TTGTTTGTAACAAATGATACGATCATAAACACGTATGGTGCTATCACATTAACATTAGATTTAGGACTACGGCGACCGTTCACTTGGCAATTCGCCATCACCGACGTCAATAAACTCATTGTTGACATGGATTCTCTTACACGCCGTGGAATACTGGTTGACGCAAAAAACATGAAACCTGTTGATTCAGAGACGAAACTTTCAACCACTGGCCAATCCGCCACTAGTAAACATAGTGCGATATCAACTACAGTATCCAGTTCAAAATACCACAAAATCCTAACCCAATACCCGGACATAACCCTCCTGAAAGGCCTTCCTACGCTAATAAGGTATAGTACCGAAAATCACATCCTAACGTCCCAAGGACTTCGAGTATACAGTCGTCCACGCTGATAGGTGCCTGACAAACTAAAATCGCCGAAAACGAATTCACTACAATGGTCCTATTAGGAGCAGCAAGAACATTTACAACATCATGGGCATCACCCCTGCATTAAGTGGCCAAACACAAAAAGGAGTGACGGCCCTGAGGAGACCACAGGGCTTTAAATCCTTGCACAATTGCTGATAGGTATCTTATTTCGTTTGTGGAAGATTTTCATAATTACAACACAGAGAACATTTTTCCACAATCGATCTTTCCAAAGCCTATCAGCAAACTCCCGTAGCTGAAAAAGACATAGAAAAAGTAGCTATAACAACACCTTATGATTTGTTCGAATTCCTATACATGACCTTTGGGTTACGCAACGATGCACAAACTTTTCAAGCGGACTAGATTTCTGTTACGGTTACATCGACGGTATTTTGATAGCATCTCAGTCAGGAAAACACACCAAATCTTTGAAAATCTTCTTCAACGGATTAAAAGATTACGGCGCGGCTATAAACCCTGTAAAATGCATGTTTGGGCAAAATGAAATCAAACTTCTTGGCTACCTCATTAACAAGGATGACACCAAATCACTACCAGAACAAGTCTGCATTATACAGAAATACACAAAACCTGAGATTGCCAAAAGCTTCAGACGATTCTTAGGCATCCTGAATAATTACCGATGCTTCATAGCACGAGCAGTTGATTCACAAGCTACGCTCAATGACCTAATAAAAAGCAAAACAAAAGGTAACGCGCTTATCAATTAGACAAGCAAAGCAAACTCTAATTTCGAGAAGTGCAAAGATCAGCTAGCACAAATCGTGCTACTTACATATCCACTTCCCGACACAAAACTAGCTATAGTAACAGATGCCTCAAACTTTGCTGTCGGTGGAACAATCCGACAGTGGAAGAACCAAAATGACAGCGTTTAGCTTTTTTCTAAAAACTAACTAATGCCCAAACAAAATATTTCGCATACGGTCGAGAACTTCTCGCAATTTACTTAACTGTTAAACAGTTTGAGCACATGTTCGAGGTTAGATAATTCACAATCTGCACAGACCACATACCTCTCATTTTTGCTTTCTAACAGAAATTGGAAAAATGTACTCCCGAGCCATTTAGATATCTGGATTATATAAATCAATATTCGACACACATCAGACACACTTCAGGGAAAGAAATCATTGTCGCAGACATTCTCGTCAAAGGATAGCATCGTCTTCACACCTCTTGGTACAGTCGAGGTTTCCTCTACTTTATCGAAATACGAGGTACTTTGTGAATTACTGGCTAAATTTTCTGGGCCAAAACTATAGGTAACTAGTGTTCACATATGCTATTGCTTTTATAATCACCTTCTTAAAATATACATTATTTAACTAAATCATAGCATTCTATGTTCGTATGTTCTAAATAATGATGTTTATCATATTCTCAAAATATTAATTTTTGTTCGATTGTGAACATAAATTTAGAAAAACATCAAAAAATTAACCTGTCAAACTTAAACATGTGGCATTGTTTTTGCTGTAGCAAAAATTCCACTTTTATGGTTGTAATATGTAGTAGATCTGTTAGAACACAAAACATTTTTGGAGAAACTCAAAATGGTTTATAACATCGTATCTAACAGTTGGTGTATTTTATGATATGTTGTATTATTCGGATCATTTGTTTTATAAGTACATAATATACTGTGGCATTCAGCATGCAAAAATTAAGCAATGCAACATTTATAATACGGGCAAAGAATTTATGGAGAGTCCCAAAAGGAGAAGCGATTTATTTTATGGAATGTTCCTTTTTACTCCATATTTCAAAAATCTCACAAATGGTGATACTAGATATTGCAGTTATAAATTTTTTATTTTATACAGAACAAGTTAAAATAGCTGAAAATACTGGAAGCCTATGAGTCATATAAACTTTTACAACATTTTGGCAAATCAGTTGATTAGGGAGTTTTATGGTAAAAATGTTCTTAACTCGAAAAATCTGGTGCAATTATAATTAAGGCAACCAAAAGGGAAAGACGAATAATAAACAGTATCCTAATTAATATCGAAGTTAGAAGTCATTTTTCTATATACGGAACTGGAAAATAAGATGGCTTAAAGTTCGAAAGTATCTGTTGCAATGTAATGCAAATTATTACAATTATAGATTATGTATTTCTTAATTAACAATTTAGTTACATTTTTAAGAGCAAATGAAAAAGTTTGTCTGTACTTTATTAACGGTTTCTGCTCTAAGCCAGCTACACCACCCAAATGACAGTAAACAATCTTGTTCATATAAAATCATTTACATTACACCAAAGAAGAAAGGACCCAATCTAATTCAGATTGCGATATTTGCATAATTGCCACAAGTATTTTACGCAATATCGTATTCTCGGATACCTATTGCAGTATTTCAGTGTAGCGACATCTGCGAATCATCGGTATCGAAGTTTCTTTTTCTGAGCGAGTATTAGGCATAACATTTTAAACAGTGTATCTTGCCTAAAAAACACCGTATATATATTAACGGGAGATTTTTCATGTAAAGGAGACTCTTGCTTGAAATAGGGATGGAAATAATGGCCAAGATAGTTAGAAAAACTCTGGCAGAGAATTTGACTAGCTCGGGTCAAGATCAATGAGGTATGAGCGAGGGGATATATAGAAAATAGTGAGACATATCCTTAACTCTGCCTAAAATAATTGAACACAAAACTAGAGCAACACAAAACAAACAAACTACACAATCCTCGAAAATAGAAGAAATCTTAAAATAAACGTGACAGATATGTGGAGGTTTTTATTTTCTATACCAGTATATTGCTAAACTAAAATTGTTCCAAGGTTTTAAGTCGGTTCCTGCTGGAAGATTCTCTAACCTGAAATTTCTTAAATTTCTATTTGATAAGTGAATCACAGACAAAAAATATGAATACAATAATGTTTTATTGTCTTTAAGTTTTAACAAAAGAAAGATATTTATAGACATTTGGTAGAATTTTTGGAACATAAAAACAGTTGTCAAGGACTTAACATTATATTTTGTGCCATTATTGGAAGTCAAATTAGTTCTCTAAACCATTCTTTAACTTTATCTTTAGAAAGGAAATTTAAGTAAACATAGATCTCACACAAGATGTGAACATTTTGATTATAAAAAACTTCACATGTCTGAACCTTTTAATGCTTCACACATTATGCATTACTTATTTTTCATTATAATACTTAGGTCAATAGAAGTCATGTGTAAACAGAAATTTTGAACAATTTATGACTTCCCGAAGAACGATTGATAAAACTATGGCTAGTAGTTTTAATAAAATCGGACAGCTCTAAAACACATCAAAAATTGCTTGCAACATTAAAACGTGTATTGATGGTGTGTTTTAAACTCAAGATAATATTTAGTAACATACCTCCTGCAATTGGATAGGATTATTCTTATCATCCACAAAAACAAACCAGAAGAATCATAATAAAAACTAATCAGCCTTGCACTTGATAACGTTGTTAGCTGTTATCGCACACGTGCTTTGTGTATAGGTTTTACCATTATTTAATAAACTTTCCAATCTCAATTAAAAATTATACTTGGAATACAATGTCCTTTATCATTTACATTTAGCAATACGCAATGACAAAACTAACACATTAATTCTAACTGTTAACATCCAAATAAAATCAAAACTTATACATGTAAGGCTATGCGTTGATTATGCACATTTCGAAAATAAATCATTTCACAAAGAAAGAAACCCTACGGCCACTCTGTGCACGTTAAACACTTTTTTACATCGTGAAGAGTCAGTACGTTCTCATTTTTTCTAGCAAATTTGAGTGCCCAAATTAAGTAACAATGCAACCACCTTTAAAACTATAAGGTACCACTTGCTAATAACCCAGCACGGAAATAACATCACACCACTGTACAATAACAAGATAGCGTATCTTAAATCAGGATAAATTTAAACTAACACAAATTATTTTAAACAAATAAATTCCAGGGCTTGACATATTTTATAGTTTTGAACAAGCAACAGTTGGTAGAAAAATACGCCACATTCTTTAGAGCAATTACTATATTGCTCCATTCGTGCTACACATGATACCGTTAAACGTTCATATTGGAATGCTGGTAAATCTAGGTTACGACACATTGGAGCATACTGAGAATCGCTCCTTATCAGTTTTAAAAAAACAACTTTTTACCTTATTTTATATGAGCTCGTTCGGTTTCTTGAGCGTTATTTATTACAATTTGTGCTAAGCCCATTGTAAAAATATTTTTATATTCGTAGTTTATGTTCCGTGTTATCTATGCAGTCCGATATTAAAAATGAACAAAATATGAGACTTACTATTTACGCCATTTTCATCTGTCTTATGACCAGAATAAACATTTAGAAAAATAAAAGCATTTTAAGAAATTCAATTCCAGAACAAAAACTATGCGAATTAGCGGTGTTATCGTGTGAGGAAGCATGTATTAGTTTTACTGAGAATATATAACAATCTCATTTGCAGCAAAAAAAAACAACAAATGGACTTTTCACTTTATTTATTCCAAACTACATATTTTTAAGTCGCGCGTAAATGTTTTTAGAAATTTAACGTTTCTGCTCCACCCAATTTTTAAGTTGTGTATATACATTGTGTTGCATAGCATGCGCGAATATATATTTACCAAATAATAAAACAAAATCGTACGTATAATTATTTTAGATGTCTATCTTAAGGTTATGTTCTTTCCAAAAAGTAATAAAATTTAAATATCTGACATCGCTTAATGCACATCGGGCAACCTATTGTACAGAATGACTATACAATCACGTCCTAAAAACGATTGTTATGCACAGTTTTGGCCCCAAAAAATCTAGCCGGTAATCCACAGAGAAACTCTGTGAAGTACCTCACTATAATTCTGTATTTCGATAAAATACCGAAAACTTCAATTGCATAATCAAGAATGGTTGCCGGCTAACTCAGTGGGAATAGCGGGTAAGTTTTCGAAGAGGGTCCTGGAATACTATCATTTGGGAGATACCAGTCTTAATTTGGAATTATCTTGGACGCCAGATGATCTCGAAATATGACGGTTCCTAGGAACAACTCCAGAAGGAGTAACAAGAGGATACCAAAACCCGAGATCCGGAAAGTGATTCTGGCGTAAAATTCACACCAGGAATAATTGAGTACAGTAATTTAAAACAAACTTAAATTAAACGTGATGATAAGGACACTAATATAACTACCTGCCAAACTGCCGGCTGAAAGAAAGGGGTTCCAAAAATCAAGCACTAGATTACCTGTAGATGAATTGCGCCTCTAGGTAATTGCAGTATCTTTATTATATCAAGATTGGAGACTAATACCTTTACATTAGTTGTGAAAACACCAGTGTATGCAACTCTTTACACAACTGCAAAATTATTCTTCAAGCACAAGTACATATATGCACTTTTAAACAAAAGCACACAATATCAGAAATTACTTATCTTAATGGAAAATCTTTTCAGCGGACAAAATTACATTCTAGTTTTTTATAACTACAAGAACATGCAATGTCTACATTTATAAATTGATATAGTTAAAAAATGTTTATTAATTTACGATTACCGTATGTGATAGTTTTAGAAGTTTTATTATAAATACCTGATGACTGATTTGGCTATAGACGCTTTTGGAAACAACCGAAATCAATTATTCTTAGAATCGATTTGTTTTAATCAGATCCTACTGGAACTTTTGAGGCTTCGTTAAAAGTTTAGATATTCTTAATTAACATACTTCTTCAACATAAAGTCGTCTACTAAAAAAACAAATTCTTCCTAAAAGTAAAATTTACCGACCTGGTAGAATATAATTCTGAACTATATTAAATAATCGCATTAATCAGCTTAATACCTAATTGTTCAAAAGATTATAACTGTACCTATTCAAGTTAGCGTGTTATTTCTTTCAATGGTCTTGACGAAGTGTTCCACAAAAAATTACCTTACCTGTATAAAATGCAAATTTATATTCGGCAGAATTTGAAAGAATGATTAAGACTACAAATTAGAATCCTTTTTTGGTTTTCTCTATCTAACATATGTAAAATTATCTTACTGAAATATTAACTTGAATCAACGAAGGCGAATTTTCTATTTTGTGAACCACTATAATTTAGCATATGAACGTTATACATTATTAATCAAAACAAATGAATAATAAAATTGCACTAATTTAGCATAATAAATTTGAGAACCTTAAGTATGAACAATGTAACATTATAAGAAATAACTCTTCCTTAAACCAAGAATCAATGTTAACTAAAGGTTATATTTCTTAAAGTAAACAACCCTAACGCTATTGGTGGCATATACTAGTAGAAAATTTTTTTAAATAAAATACAACTCTAAACGTTTTAAGAGAATATTACATCTCTTCTAACTCATCAATTTTTTTTGTAAAAATCTCTAGTAAATTAAAACAAATTGGCATGATATTCAAAAAAGTAAACAAATAAATAATAATTAAAATAAAAACTTTAACATAATAAGGAAGTGAACAGAAAGAGGTTAGGCAATCAATAGGATTCAATTTTAAATCTTCACCGTGCCAACGACCCCTGTTTACCCCCGTTTCATTTGTTAATCATTGGTAGAAATTTTATTTTTAATAAAATATAGTCCTACAAATTTTGATGATAAATTATTTTTAACATATTTTGCTACGTCTGGCAAACAAAGTTCATACCCCAAACTGAACCTCCAACTTCAAGTTGTACCTCTCGTTTACGTAAGTCACAATTAATTTTTGTTTTCTTGTAAGCATGGTTTAATTGCTTGCTTATATCTTTATAAAGTTTACCGAATTCAGACACCCTGTCTTTTAAACTATTTCTACTTTCAAAGGATAATTCCTCTAAATTTTCAGAATTATTCGCCTTTTTAAAAGAAGAACCATCAATGACCATCTGCTTTCCAAAGCTAACAAAATATGAAGTCATACTAATAACTTCATGCATCCCAGTGCGCACAACACAACCTATCATAGATAAATCTTTATCCCGTGCTCTATAGTTCTCGGTTATATAAGTAGCAAGCATAGTCTTGAGTACTCCGATTGTCCTATGGACTGACGAAGCTTGAGGAAATAATCCTTAAATTATATTTTGACATAATTTTTTTAAATATATTTTTTCAGAATTGAAGGCAATTATCAACTATACCAAGTTGAGGTATCCCAAACAATAAAATCACAGATTTTCAATTTTCTGAGCAAAAGCCGATGTCGTTGCATTTCAAAGTTTAAAACAATGGAAATTTAGTAAAAGTAACAGATAAAACATAAATATGAGACGTTCGCGAATTTAAGTAAAGGCCATATCAAATCAACAGCGATCATTTTCCAGGGTTTTGACACAATAGATTGACGAGATATTTGTCCATTGGTAATTTCAGTTCAGGTATATGAGCAAAACATATTTTACATTTATTATCATAGCTTGCAATATCCGCACGGAGTTGAGGCCAAAAATATTTATATGCAACTTTTTCATAAGTTTTCTTAATCTCTAAATGATCCAAAGTAGGTTCATCATAGTAACGTTACAAAGTTGTATTTTGATTAGCTGTAGAAATAACTTTTTCCAGGCATTGTCTGCTGTTAAATTTTAAAATTTATCGGGGATGTATTTAAACAATTTTCCTTCTTCCATTTTCCATCTATTAAATTTTCAAGGAGTTTTTGAATATTGGACAACATTCTATCATGCCAAGCATCTGGTTTAAACAAACGAATTTCAAGCAAATTTTCATTAAAATCGCGATTGTAATCAATTTTTGATGGCAATGTATCTGCTGTATCAATTGTTAATAAAAATATCATTTGCATTTAGATAAGGTAATGAAGAAACGGACTGTAACAGCTCTAGATAAGACTCGAGGAATATATGATATTTTCCCTTTTTAATGACAATATTAAAGTCAAATTGTTGTAATTTAACAGTTCAACGACACAAACGACCTGAAGGGTTTTGTAAGCTATAAGCCAGAGCAACAAATGGTGATCCGTAATTACTGTCAAAGGTGATCCTTTTACATGCGGATGCAATTTTCTATACTGATTAATTCTGCTATACATTCTCATTCAGTTGTAGAAAATTTTGGTTTACTAGAGGTCTAAGATCGAGAAATATAACAAATATTGTGGTCTTACTCGTCAATTGCGTGATTTGAAACACCTGAAATACCATAATCTGAAGTATGTCTGAATTTTTAAGGATAGGACAAATCTAGGACATGATAAAGTCGGTGCGGGGACTACACAATCTTTAATTGTGGCAAAAGCTGTTTCACACAGTTCATCCCATACAAATTTCTTGTTCTTTCTTAACAAGGTTGCAATGGGGGCAGTAATCGTGCTATATTGATTTATAAAACGCAAATACTGTGATACAATACAGATTAATCTTTGAACTTCTTAACTGTACAAATTTATAAACGTTCTCATAGTACGTTCTTGTTACTAGTTTTAAGAAATTATAAAATAATTTTGTTCGCCGAAAACGTTTTCCATTAAGATATGTACTTTTTGATATGTTTGTTTTTGTTTCAGAATGTTCATATGTACTTGTGCGTAAAGCGTAATTTTTCAATAGTGTAAAGAGCTTCATACACTGGTGTCCTCGCAGCTAATACAAAGGTAATAGTTTTCAGTCTTGATACAATAAAAGGGATTGCAAATACCTGCAGGGGTGATTAATATATAGAATATTTAGCAAATGTTTTAAGAACCTTTTTTTCGGTTACTAGATTTATATAGTTATATTAGTGTCATTATCAATACGTTTATTTTAGGTTTGTTTTAAATTAATGTACTCGATTATTCCTTGTGTTAAATTTGGACCAGAATCACTTTCCTGATCTCGGGTTTTGTCATCTTTTTGTTATTCCTTCTAGGGTTTTCCATAGAAATCTCCGTATTTCTAGATTAACGTTCAGGATAATTCCCAATTAGGATTGGTATTTCTCACGGATAGTATTTCGAGACTGTCTACAAATACTCATACTATCCTTCCCACTGAGTTAGTAGGCAACCATTGTTGTTGATACATCAGAATTTTAGTGAGGTACTTCACCGAGTTTCCCTCTGGATTACCAGCTAGATTTTCTGGAGACAAACTGTACGTAACACAATGTCTACTATCTATCGGTACATTGATTTTCCTAATATTTATTGTAACGCAACCTGATTTCGAATAAAAATCGAATTATTTTGTGTTGTATTATATGTATCGTAATAACCTCATTTTTATCGTTGCTCATAAAATTTTGGCTTCTTCTACTAATACTTACCATTGTCTTGATTTGACTTTTGGTCCTCTCTTATAATCCCTTTTAAAGTGGATAACAATTTTTGAACACACGGTGTATCAAAAGGTAAAAATTTGTTATTTTTGGGCTATTTATAAAATTAATTATGTTAAAATATTTCTTAATTGTGTTCGTAAACTTTTAATTGTAACGTTGCATAAACAAAACAAACTTAGCCTGATTTTTAATTAAAGTTTATAACATATTTTGTACATATTTTACAAATTTTTGATACATAAAGTACTATTTTTTTGGCACCCAATTGTTTTACTTAAACACCTACGTGCCTTTTAAGTGATGGTCAATTTACCTTTATACAGTTAAATATTTTATTTATTCCAATTGTATGAGGTGCGACTCACCACCCCCTAACTCCGCTCCGCTCCACCGCTAAGACCACCACCACCATCACGACGTAAAATTGTCAAAACCTTCAAATTAAAAAAATATTTCTTTTTGTTGCAACGAAAATTTTCGAGTACGTTAAAAGTTTTACAAATATTTTTTTAGCTATATTAATATATAAAAACTAGAGCGTCAATCCACAAGAACGTTGAAATTTGAGCAAACTAACCCCATTTCATTTGAGTCTCAAAATTTCTATTCAATTAAACGATTAATTATTATTCCGTTTTATTATTCCAAAATACACAAAAAATATATTCATTAGATCCATGTAAACTTACTTAGTTTGATTTGAATATCTATAAATTCGAATTTTGCTTACATATTCAGTCAAAACCACAATTTTAGTAAAAATGGATATTCAACTCCTACGTTTAAACCAGTCATTTATAAACTCCCTGAAATGCATGCATAATTTACGGATAATGAATAGGGTCGCTTCATCAAAGTAGTTCTAAACCACCGGAAGTCCATTAGATGCACAATCAAAAATTTCATTTATGAAATTGATCGCAACCCTCAAATACATCCAAGGTTTCAGATATTTTTAAACGTATTAATTTAGAGCTACAATATTCATGATTGGTATTCAACCACAGTTTTTTGTAGACTCCAATAAATATATAATAGCTACGGTTTGATCTACTTCTATTTTCACGCAAACTTTCAAATATTTAATTTTCTAGTAAATATTTTCTATTTTTTTTAAAGAAATATGTAATAGATAAAAGGTTTTTCTTAGTATTAATATTTTCTTACCATTTGCTTAAATAATCTTGCCGAAAACTACAATAACATGTTTTGTAATCTTTGACGATATAACACGAGAACACAACACGGCGACGTCGCGACGTAAACTAGCGCATTTTGAAGGGGCGCGTCGCCACAACAACCCCTGAGCAACGCAAGCGCAATATGAATATCAATAATAGTATGGGTAAATAAAGTGCTAGCAGCTTTGCTTATTTAAGAATATTGTTTTATTGGATTTTTGTAATCAGCTTTTCTTAACGGTGTGAAATTAAATCGGATTCAGATTCTAGTTTAAATGGATTAATACGCAATCAGTTGACTGACGTAAAGCATTTAATTGAAGAATTCAAATGTCGAAAAATACTGCAAGATAAACTTTTGTACCACTTATACTAATTTAGAACTTTGTACAATAACTCTTTCTTGAAAATTACTCATGAAGATAATTTATTTTGAATTAAATATACAGATGCCTAAAATAAAGAAAGAGTTAAAATCTTCAATTCACCATTAGTATCGCGCAACTTCTGTATCACGCAAAGCTTACCCTACTTTCAACTTTTAATTGGAACGCTTCGTTTAAGTTTAAAACATAGTAGTTCAAATCCTATTTAAAATACACAGAAAGGGTTTGCTTTATTTCCCATCGGTTTTAGGCAACATTTTGTATGTGTGAAGGCACTAAAATGGCTTCTAAACCTTCGACTTAAACTACGTACGCGCGTGAGTGCGAAGGTTATCTTATTGTATAGACATGACAGACTTTTGTAAATTATAGTTTTGTGATAAAGATGAAAAGTTTGTATCTTCTATTTTTTGTTTTCAATGAGTTTATATCTTTCGGGCGATAAAAATTATTCCGTAAGTTTGGCAGTAACGCCACCAAAAGTATTGAAGGGGATGTGCCAAACTTTTTTAGAATTTTGTTTATACAACGTTGTTTTAATTTATATTATGCATACATTCTTTTAGAAACGGCTTTAGTTTGTTAAGCGCCATGATGTGAAGTTTTGAAACGTACCTTCTGTGCTGTGAAAAATTACAAAAGAAATCCAATATAAGGGTAAAATTTAAGTTTATTTATTATATGCAATGAAAACCTTTAAAAATTCAAACGACAATAAATGGTGTGTGTGTGTGTGTGTGTTTATATATATATATATATATATATATATATATATATATATATATATATATATATATATATATATATATATATATATATATGTTGTTTACCTATAAGAAATCGAGCCTCACGAATTGGGCGTCATAAAATTGCCGTGTTACTGGGAGGATCAAATCGACAGAGTAAAAAAATACATTCGAGGATTTTGTTAATTTATCCAAAAATCGTCATAAATTTCACACAATAGAAAAATTTTCAAAAAAAAATAATTTCTTACCCAGATTCTGCTTCCATCATTTAATTACTTCAACAGCTCCCTGGCTAACTCAGTTGGGCCTCATCTTGGATACCTATATTTACTATCATACTCGTTATCGTTCACGCACACTTGCAATAAAACCACAAAATAATACAACAATCATACAATATTTATTTACCACTATTTACAAATAAAAATTCAAGATTATTTACATTTCGGTGGTCAAGTTTCACCTCAATAAATTTGATTTTTGTAAAGTCCAGAATTTTAACTAGAAATATCAAACACATTGAAAGTAACCGGAGTTAATGGGTCCTGAATAATACCTTATTTTTCTTTATTTATTTATAATTAATTTTAATTAGGACACTCTGGAGTATGGTGAGCTTATGATAACCCAGTTCTTTATGATTAATGTATGCTTTTTACTTAGCATACGCTTACTGCAAACACAAAAAAACCCATGTACTCGTAACAATAAAAATTTTAAATTCCTGAGGAACGTTAATAAGCTTTATATACACCTTTAGATTTATATTTAAATACCATAATAAAAGTTAGTTATACGTATTATTTTTAATACGCAAAATAATGCAAAATACCTTCATAGTTCACTCTCACGCATCACAATAATTTTCATAGTTTATCAAAAACAACAAATTCTAAAGCGTTACCTGGAATTTCTTTAAGATCACTACTCCGTTGACGATGCCGTTAAGTTGTTTCGCTCTCGATTTCGTGGTTCTGCTCTGCTCGCCGCCGCCAGCTATTTGTAGATGAACACCCTCTAAGTTGTGCTGCCTGCTCTGCATTCACGATGCATCCAAATCCAAATCCACGTATATTACACTTCTTTTATAGTTGCTTAATTTAATTTACGTTACTTTACGTCATCTCACGAGCTTGTTAAATTATATGTTGCACCTCAATAAAATTTAGACTCGACACTATCCGCGTATCAAATTATGAGGCCAACACTGTACTATTAAAAAAAATTTTTATATACTTACAAACTCGTGGTAAATTTCTGTACGTAGTCTGAAGTGATGAAAATACTAAGAGACCCCTATTAATTTTCTTAAAATATTTATACACTTCAAAATGCCACCTCTCGGCCGCTCTTCCCGCAAAATCCTTCATTTAAAATAATACTTCTTAAAATTTTGGTTCAACCGTTTTCGAAATCTTCGAAATTTAACTTGTCGTTATGATGTATTCCGAAAAACCCGCATTCAAATTTTCCCGTGTTTGTCTGTTGTACTACTAACTATATAGACCAATGAGATATTTAGTGACGTCTTGAAACCCCGCCTGTATTAACGCTATTTCTCTCTTATGCATATTCTATGTTTCTTTCTAACCTTGTTTGAGTGGTAGAAATCGATATTACTGTCCGCGTTTCAAACTAACCCATGTGGACTGAATACGTGCGATTTGGATACTAATTTGGTTAGATGTCGACTTCAAATTAGACTCAGAACATTCAGACTAGACACGAAAATTCTTGGGGATGCAGAGCACCTACTGAACCACATCAGGTTAGATATTTTGATATGATTTATTTCTATAAACTGTTTTTATCTCAATAATAATTCAAAAATGTAAGAGCCGACAAACTAGGGTTTCTTGGATAAATTTATGAAAGGCAATAGGCATCTTGAAAGGTTTCAAAAGGTCTCTAAATGTAACAAAAAGCTCGTTTCGCTGGCTTCATTTTCTAAAAATCTAACAGATGTAAATCATTTAAAAAGGGAGAAGATATTTAAAAAAGTTGTAAATATTTAATCATTATACTGTGTATTGTAGAATTCCTTTATTTAATTGAATCAGCTAGTCGAGGTAAAGAAATTTCTAAATTAACATTTTACAAGTGCTTGAGTAATAAAAGAATAAATCACAGCATTTTATATGACACTCATCGTAGGGGCTGGTGAAATATCACAGCATAAATATGGTCTGCCCAACCGTGGGGCGAGAATAACAAGGGTTTTATTTTCCTACAGGAAGATAACACGACAATATATATATATATATATATATATATATATATATATATATATATATACATATAAATTTGCTGTGATATACTCCTTTGAATGCGGGAACTGGGTCCTTTCAACAAAAAATTCTAGTCCCACAGATTGGGCGTCATAAACGGCTGTGATCCTCTTTTCGCCTCGGCTGCTCACCTAATGTTATAAACCTCCTCATTCATAAAAAAACAACACATTCCTACCAAAACATCAACGTTAACTCTATTTACATCAATATTCAGAATACATTAAAATTTCAAAATTAAAACTCAGCATAAATTTCAGTTTTAAAAGAATTTCAAGATTAATTTTATTATCATTTTAATGTGCATCCAAAATTAAAGTCCTTGTTGGATGCCTACTAATTAATATAACAATATAAGCAGACCGGAGTCTGAGTATAAAGGAGCATCTACCACCCTTTACGTTAATTAACCAGGTTCGTCTAATTGAGCTCAAAGACATACCCAAATTTTCATCATATTACCGAACATCAAAGCTAAATACCCTTTTCTACTTAAACAAGCAAATTTCATCTTAAAATTAAAATTTTATGGTTAGTACAATTTCACTAATGTCCATTTAAAGTAAATCAATTATAAAGTTATTCAACACACACAAAATGTCAAACAAAATAGTATAATTTACCTGAAGGTTACTGTCCTCGTAGCTTCAAAGTACATCGTCCCTTTAGTTAATCACACCATTCCAACAGGATTATATTTACGGCTTCTAATTCTCAACGCTTTTAAAATTTTCTCCATCACCATTTATTTAAAGTTGTTTCTGGGCTTTTCCGGAACTCATCTATGTATATCTGACCCTTGTTTCGTGGATCCAGACACGTATTTGAACCATTTAATTATTAACACCCCGAAAAATAGCAAATAACTTCATACTTCTTTCACCAATATACGCCAAAACTGCCTACTTTTGTGTATACATTTGTCGTTGTAAATTTTGCTAATTGGTACAGTGAAACTAAATTTTATTACCTTGTATCTAAGTGCACTGAAGTACATTCATGTTAGCACGTAAATAACCAACTATTTTGAATCACTAAAATATACGAGCAAAATTTTAAATTATTTTATCAAACTAAAATGCACTGTTTAACATCTTCAATCAAGTCGCGGATGTAAGAGCTTTTAACGCATCGAATAGTCAAAAGTCTAAGAGGGCTTGTTTATATTCATCTCGGTATATATAGCAAAACGCCGGCACATTGCTTTTGTCCTCAAAACGAGTAATTCTAAAGAATTCCTCATTCTATGTTCCCAGTCTGTCGCTCGCGCGTCGATTTTTACGAATTTTCACTCGTCCCATTTAAATCTCAGAAATTTCAACACACGGCACGCAAGCATGTCCGAGAAAAACTAATTAATTTTGTACAGAAATTATTGTTTCTACCTCTGATATTTGCATCCTATTTTCAACCAATTGTGACCCTCGTGACGTTGCTTAAATTCCGCCTTTTACTATATGTGTCTTTGCTTGACGCATTTTCTCTTTCCTTTTCTAACCTGTTCGTATTGGTGCAAATTGATATTCTTTATTATCGATTATTTTAGTCCACATGGAGTGTGAAATACCCCACCTTTAGCATTTCTCGTAACTATTATGCGACGTTTTCCCAAGATTCTCTGAAACTATTCGTTATCTGCAAACTTTTCGCCGTATTTGACATTTAAACTACGCAGGTGTTCAACATAATATTAATTCTCAGAGCTTTATTTTCTGGTATTATAATCTTGGGTTTTTACAAGTTTCTATAGATATTATCTGTTACTAACGGTTCAATTAACTTCAATTAAAATTAATACTCTTTAATTTTTAGTGAATCCTAATTAAATATTCAATTATTATTAGTACATTTCGTTTAATACTCGTTGCCCAAACTTGAATCAATTCATATAAATCTTGCACGTAATTTCCATTTGATTCTTTACTTTGGAATAATTAAATTACACGTTGAGCATTTTAAAACTGCTTATTTTTATATAAAGCGTCTTGTAAATAATTTTAATCTCTTATTTTTAATAAAACGAATGAATTTTTATTCTCCACGGGTTTTTAATAAAGCGTATTATCTAATAAACTTCCTTATACACGGTGATGAAAATTATTTGATGTAATCCATTAATTTTCTACCCTGGTCTAAATATGAGTATTTTCCCCCTATTTGAATACAAATAATCCCACTTATTTGAATTCAAATATAAAACATTTAGACAAAAAAAATTACAAAAAAAACTGCCTATCTCTCTCTACCCTTGTCTATCTAACTTACCTACTTTGTCTCCAATCGAAAAAAAAATATTTACACCTATCCTATATCCCTATCCTATTCCTAACTTTCACCTAATTCTATAAACTGAGATTGTCCCTAACTTCATCCTACTCATCCATCTATTCCTATATACATCCTATATACCTATCCTATTCCTAACTTTTAACTAATCTTCACTATACTTTACTTCCCCCTACCTAATCCTATATACCTATCCTACTCTTACTCTATTCCTAACTCTCCACTAATCTTATATGAAATATCTATACTTAACCTATCTTATTTTCTTCCTACATTTACTCTTTATTCTCCTCCTAAACCTATTTCTAACTATCTCCCATATTTATCCCATACCTAGCTTTATTTTCTATAAACACTTACTTCTACTTTTCTATATACACCTATTCTATCCCTTGTTCTATATCTATACTAAAGTTCACCTATCTCTATCCTTTGTTCATTAAGTTATTTAAATCTAACTCTCTTCTTGACCCTCCAAGTCTTCCTTCTTACCATCCTAATACTCTTCATCCCTATCTCTCCCCCTTCTATATCTATACTTAACATCTCTATTATCTCACATACAATAAACTTATCATCCCTCTTATCCTGACTCTTAAATATTACTTCTTCTTCAGTCCCTACACTTGTCTGTTTCTCATTTATTCTTGTTTCCCTTTCTGCCGACAAACTAAACGATACTACTTTACAATTATCGATTTTTCCCTCTATGGAAAACCCTACGTACCTTCTAGAATTTTTGTGTAATGGAATCCGCCAGCATGAATCCCTTAAATCTACTTTATTAGAAACAAACTTGCCATCTTTACTTAATTCCGCCTTCACCTGCTCCTGATATGCTGCTTCTACCCCCACTACTTCTGCATTTTTTTGTACTAAAGTTTGAACCTCTACTATCCTATCCTCTGGACATCTTATTGTGTTGATCTGTTTTACTTCATCATCCTCTACCTCTACTACATTAATACTAAACCCCGTGTCATCCTCTGTGACTTCATAACTGCCCTTCCATGGCACTACCCTATCTTTAATCCTTACTACCTTCCTTTCCATATCTATCAAAACCCTAACTTTATCATACAGTCAACACCTAAAATGCTCTGAAACTTCAGTCCAGGTACAATTACAAACTCCTGTTCACAGCTAAAACCTCCTATATCTATCCTAAGCACCACAACACTATTTACTACAGCAAACTTCTTTTTATTTGGAGCTACTAAATGGCTACGTTTTATAGGCATAATTCTATCACAAACCTTATCCCTAATTTTGCTGACGAATTCCTCCGATATTAAACTCGCCTCTGCCCCTGTATCAAGTAATACTTCTACATTATTCTCAAAAATTTCTAAATTAATAATTGGCAAACATAATTTTTCCTCAGTTTCTGGCTCTACTTCCTCCTCAATTTTGAAAAATTCACGTGGATGTTCATATACATTTACACAGAAATCTAGTGGTCTGTCGCGTTCTAAAAATCCTGTCCCATCCTGTTTTCCGTGCTTGGTCCTGGTTGTCCTTCTACAACCTGTGCGTACGTCCTCCTCGTGTTAATATCCGTGTCCCTGTCTCTATTCGGCGTGCTCGTCACCGTCCTGTTTACCTCCGGTAAACTGTTCTGTCGCGTAACTAGGTCTTGGCGTCGGTCCCCTAGTCGCACTATTGCTCCTGTATTCCTGTCCTCGTCGTTCCCAATTCGGTCGAAAATTTCTGTTGTAGTCAGGCCGTCTCGGATAATTCGGTGTCCTGTTGTCAAACCTAAGTGTGTTAACGTTTCGTTCTCGTATCTCTCTTGTCCGTCCTACATACATCGTCATATCTCTGCAAATACTCTAAAATGTCTCCCGTTCTGTGATGTTTTGTAAGGCCACGTGTTGTCTAATTTCCAGTTCAAAATGTCGTGATAGGTACTTAATAATCTGTCTGTCCGTCAATGGTGGATTCAGTTGTTTGGCCACACTGTATTTGCGGATGGCATATTGCTCCTAGATCCTGCAAACTCTCCTTAAATTTTCCTGTAATTAAGTCGTCTCGTACCTGGTCTTGTTTGTGATCACTCCAGTAATGTTGTAAAATTTGTTTTCAAAGTCCTGATACGTGTCTATGTCCTGTCCTACTAAATTGTACCATGCCTCCGCATTGTCCTTTAATAAAGCCTTTATCGTATTTAGTTTAGTCTGTTCGTCAAATAAATTTCCCACTAGATTTCTTACACTATTAATAAAATTTGTGGATTTACCCTGTTATCGCCATAAAACTTCATGTGTTGGTCCAATGATACTCCACCTGTAGAAAATCTGGGACCATCCCCGTTAAATTTGACATGTTATATTTGATACTACTAACTTCGCGTTCTACCCTGCCTAACTGATCCCTACATGAGTCCGTTACTTCAGTCATTTTATATTAATCTCTTCTTCACAAAAATGCGTACTTCGGACCTTAAATGTCCCATTTCCTGTCGAAGACCTGTAATATCACGCTCATTTTATCAACCCTATTTTCAACTTCCCCATCTTTACGGTAAGACTATTTTTAAATTCTGAAACTTCTTGATTCGTCTTATCTATTTTCTGACTAATCTCCTCTAACTTCCTGTTCGATTCTTCACTCATTCGGTCAAATTTTCGATTTGAGTCCTCTCTCGCTCTATTCGATTCATCGCTTAGCAGTTCTAATTTTCTGTTAGACTCCTCCATCGCTCTATTCGATTCTTCCCTAGCTAATCGCATTTCCTCTAACATTCTCATCATTAACTCATTTCCTGTTTCTCCTGATTCCGTCCTCGACTGATCTCTACTGCCTCCAGCTTCTTCCATTTTCGAAATTTTCTCACACAATGCACTATCGTCACTTCCAATTTCCACTCCTTGACTCCTTAACCACTCCTTTCTCTGCATACGTTCAAATCACTCACACACTCTAAAATACTCTTAAATTTATACACACACAAAAACTCTCTCTCTCAGATCGCCAGTTTCCTGGAATAAAATCACAAAAATTTTATTTGGAACTCGAGCCCTCACGTTGTGGTCGCCAAAATTTGCTGTGATATTCTCCTTTGAATGCGGGAACTGGGTCCTTTCAACAAAAAAATTCTAGTCCCACAGATTGGGCGTCATAAACGGCTGTGATCCTCTTTTCGCCTCGGCTGCTCACCTAATGTTATAAACCTCCTCATTCATAAAAAACAACACATTCCTACCAAAAACATCAGCGTTAACTCTATTTACATCAATATTCAGAATACATTAAAATTTCAAAATTAAAACTCAACATAAATTTCAGTTTTAAAAGAATTTCAAGATTAATTTTATTATCATTTTAATGTGCATCCAAAATTAAAGTCCTTGTTGGATGCCTACTAATTAATATAACAATATAAGCAGACCGGAGTCTGGGTATAAAGGAGCATCTACCACCCTTTACGTTAATTAACCAGGTTCGTCTAATTGAGCTCAAAGACATACCCAAATTTTCATCATATTACCGAACATCAAAGCTAAATACCCTTTCTACTTAAACAAGCAAATTTCATCTTAAAATTAAAATTTTATGGTTAGTACAATTTCACTAATGTCTATTTAAAGTAAATCAATTATAAAGTTATTCAACACACACAAAATGTCAAACAAAATAGTATAATTTACCTGAAGGTTACTGTCCTCGTAGCTTCAAAGTACATCGTCCCTTTAGTTAATCACACCATTCCAACAGGATTATATTTACGGCTTCTAATTCTCAACGCTTTTAAAATTTTCTCCATCACCATTTATTTAAAGTTGTTTCTGGGCTTTTCCGGAACATCATCTATGTAAAATAAGTCTGACCCTTGTTTCGTGGATCTCATAAGACACGTATTTGAACCAATTTAATTATTAACACCCCGAAAATAGCAAATAACATTCATACTTCTTTCACCAATTTATACGCCAAAACTGCCTACTTTTGTGTATACATTTGTCGTTGTAAATTTTGCTAATTGGTACAGTGAAACTAAATTTTATTACCTTGTAATCTAAGTGCACTGAAGTACATTCATGTTAGCACGTAAATAACCAACTATTTTGAATCACTATAAATATACGAGCAAAATTTTAAATTATTTTATCAAAGCTAAAATGCACTGTTTAACAATCTTCAAATCAAGTCGCGGATGTAAGACGCTTTTAACGCATCGTAATTGTCAAAAGTCTAAGAGAGGCTTGTTTATATTCATCTCGGTATATATAGCAAAAAGCCGGCATTACGTCGCTTTTGTCCTCAAAACAGGTAATTCTAAAGAATTCCTCATTCTATAGTTCCCAGTCTGTCGCTCAGCGCGTCGATTTTTACAATTTTCACTCGTCCCATTTAAATCTCAGAAATTTCAACACACGGCAACGCAAAGCATGTCCGAGAAAAACTAATTAATTTTGTACAGAAATTGTTGTTTCTACCTCTGATATTTGCATCCTATTTTCAACAACAATTGTGACCCTCAGTGACGTTGCTTAAATCCCGCCTTTTACTATATGTGTCTTTGCTTGACGCATTTTCTCTTTCCTTTTCTAACCTGTTCGTATTGGTGCAAATTGATATTCTTTATTATCGATTATTTTAGTCCACATGGAGTAGTGAAATACCCCACCTTTAGCATTTCTCAGTAACTATTATGCGAGGTTTTCCCAAGATTCATCTGAAACTATTCGTTATCTGCAAACTTTTCGCCGTATTTGACATTTAAACTACGCAGGTTGTTCAACATAATATTAATTCTCAGAGCTTTATTTTCTGGTATTATAATCTTGGGTTTTACAAGTTTCTATAGATATTATCTGTTACTAACGGTTCAATTAACTTCAATTAAAATTAATACTCTTTAATTTTTAGTGAATCCTAATTAAATATTCAATTATTATTAGTACATTTCGTTTAATACTCGTTGCCCAAACTTGAATCAACTTCATATAAATCTTGCACGTAATTTCCATTTGATTCTTTACTTTGTGAATAATTAAATTACACGTTGAGCATTTTAAAACTGCTTATTTTTATATAAAGCGTCTTGTAAATAATTTTAATCTCTTATTTTTAATAAAACGAATGAATTTTTATTCTCCAACGGGTTTTAATAATAGCGTATTATTCTAATAAACTTCCTTTATACACGGTGATGAAAATTATTATGTATTGTACATCCATTAATTTTCTACCCTGGATCTAAATATGAGTAATATATATATATATTATATATAATATATATATATAATATAATATATATATATAGTATATATATTATATATATATATATAAATGTAATAACAGGTTTAGTTGGTCCAATTTTTAAATCAAACTCTTTGTTTTTATCAGCGTGTTTTAAATCTTCATCGAAAGCTTGGCGAAAATACAAGAGTTTGATTTAAAAATTAAAATCCCATTATTACATTTATTATAATTAAATCATGTCGTTATCTACACGAACAATATATATATATATATATATATATATATATATATATATATATATATATATTGCTGTGACATACCGCACTGAGAGTGTCGCTGAAAGAGTGTATGAAAATGGCCGCACGGGTGCCGCTAAAAGGGTGCTGTGGAACAGATACTGCAATTTGTTTAACTTTGATTTTGTTTACTTACTTTCCATTTTAACTTTGCTTGGCTAGCTCAACGGAACTGACGGAGTTTTACAAAATAAAATTCAAACACAACAATATCACAAAGCATTTATACAGTATGCAGTGGAGTTTTGGATTAGAAATCATGCCCTTGCGAATTGGGCGCCATAAATATGCTGTGGTTAAGCTCTAAAATCGAGCCCCACAAATTGGGCCGTCATAAAATTTTCCTGAAAAATGAAATTTTAATATCTCTGGAAAAGCTCCCTAAATCAGCATACCACGGCTAGCTTTGCTTCCAGAGATACTTATCCATTCTATGCTTACTTTCTCTCACTTAGACTACCAATAAAAATTACCAAGCAAATAATTCAACAAAACATACAACCTTTTATTCATACAAATCAAAAATTTACGTCACCAGCTCAATATTTACAACATCGGATATAAACGTTTTCATAAATTTTTACAATATAAACCAATAAATCCTTTTAAATTAAATGAATTTAGTTTATTTCAACACTTCTTTATATCCAGTTCAAAATACAATCTTGAAACCCTAAATTGAAATTTACCCTAGTCTATGGTGAGCTTAGTATAAACCCTGTTACTATTATTGCATAAATAAATTACATTTTTGTTTTCAACAACAACAACGTCATGTATTTATACCTTCAAATAATAAATTCAAATTGTCCTTTTCATATAACCTTCAAATGAGGTTTTAAGTTCGTAAAATATACACCAAATATGTCAAATCACTCTAGCACAAAAACCAGCACAAAATGTTCAAGTAATAACAAAAGGAAACAAATTTCGTTACCTGGTGTAAGCTCTTGCACCATCACCTCTAAAGATGTCGTCCACCAAATCCTCGTCGTTGCATTCCATCCAACCTCCCTCTGCTACATGTACATCAAACTCATTTTCACACGTTCATCCAATTCTATGCAGACGCCTTTAATACAACTACCCATATAATTGTCCAAATATGTTGATCGGCTTCTGAATCTACCATACAACCAGCACCCTCGTTCCAAAAAAAATCTAGTCTTGCTTACTTTAGTAACATCTTTTGTTCGTTATTCGTATTTGTTTACAGCTTCGTTTATAACATAGCACCTACTCGTGCTTTCAAACACTTTTAATTTAAATTATACGGACTGCCCTATCACCGATTTACAAATTTTTAACTTAGATGTTACATCATATAGGTCTGAAGCAAACAGAAGAAATAATAGAGCGCCACTACGTCTGCTAGTGTATTTATAACCGTTCCAGCCTATCTCCTGTACCCTGTTCCATTGAAATTCACTTCTACCTTTATCGTTTCTGAAAATCAAAATACAACGATCTTTTAAAACTCAGAAATTTCTCATTCTCCGTAGCTTTAGTCTGAAAATACTGATTATCATGCACAACTATCGCAATGCTCCTAGAAAAATTTCTCACTCCACTTGCAACCAGCCAATCCTAAACATTTCCCCCATTGTAGGTCTATCCATCCAACTATGTTATCCTCGTCTAACTCGTATTTACTGTCTTTGTTAACATCCCACTATAGCAACTTAAAATTGATATTGTTGTTAACCTCTACAAATTATCGCGTGCTTTAAATGGCTGTTTTATCGCGTGTTTTAAATGGCTGTTATATCGCGTGTTTTAAATGGCCGTTTTATCCAACGTCTGTTATTTGTCATCCTCGTTTACCCTATGCTATTTATATTCCTTCCCTGATTTGTTTTCAAACCACCTGCTATTTCTCAACCTCGATTGCCAGTTTGAAATTGTACTATCCCATGTTGTTTAACCTGTAGATTTCCTAGGATTTGTTTTTAGCGAATGCTATGTTAGTTAAGTGAATATATGCGTTTACATTATCGATTTTATATACAAAAGCTCTCCCTTGTTATTCACAACCTTCGAATATTAAAGCTAATTGTTCTCGCATTCTCCTTGTGTTTTTTTATGCCCTACCAAGCTTCCACACTATGCAACTTTAAAATTACGATTTATTAATACAAATGTATGCTATTATCCATTTGCTTTAAGACAAAACTAATTAATTTGAAGCGTAAATAATCTATTTCTGTTTTCTATATACAAAGTCCTTACAAAATTACTTTCTTGACTTTTCTATCCTTCTTTACATATAACTTACACGATAATATATATATATTATTAGTAGAGGTACATAGGCTATCTATAGTATATATATGTGTATATATAGGTGCTGTGACATGCCATATACAACTTTTAAACATTGTTTCTTTCAATACAAATTATTTCTAAGATCCCGTATATACAAAAAAATATGTCCCTTTGCCTTAATTTCAATTTACAGAATTAAACTTATCTTTGAGAATGTTTACTTGGTTATAATTATGGTCCACGCTTGAAATGATTTGTTTTGGCCAGAAAAATCCTTGACAGATAATCTATTAAAAGGTCAAGTATTTCGAACCCTGATCGTAAATTCTTCTGGTAAAACCTTTACATAAAAGTATTATATGATTGCAATTTATTATTATGCCTTACATTGAAATCTAACATCAATTACCAATAAAACTAAAACCGTGATGCTTTTAGAATTTACGGAAATGTTCCTCGTAATAAAAATCGTCTTATTTTACATTGACGTCAAATCAGCATCACAAGGTTTCCATATTTAAATTATTTTGGCATTTTAAAACAGTAGTTACCAAAGTAGATTATGCTTAACCTTTCTGGACAATTACTTAATAGTAATCTTTAAAAGCGTTATCTTAAGTAAATTTTCCTTCTTGTAATTCATTATTTATGTTTCGATTGTGCTACGTTTAAAACATTGCTTCTTTATTCATTGCAACTATTAAATGACCATATGTTTAGTACATTATTTCACTTACTATTCATAGGAACAGCTTGCGCTTTAATTGAAGGACAACATTTCGTGCTCTAAGTAATGAAATCGAATGAATGAATGACCCCCAATAAGGTATAAACGCTTCCTTTATTTACATATTTTATCCGTTTCAGAAGCTAACTAAAATGTGAACATTATGATGTAAGCTGGATTTGTCTCGGTAAAACCCAGTTATCGTCTAAAATCGTCGAAAGTTATAATCTAATTGAATCCTTCGAGTTATCCGTGACGTGTGTTATCTGTTGTTGTAAAGACGTATACTATTGTTGTAGGACCGTGCGCATACTAATTGCTATAGATATTCACTTTCTTGGATTTCTCGAGACTAAATGCTGGTTTTGCAGGTTTTGGGTTTCCGTCGTTTCTAACAATAAAATGTTTATTCATTAATGATATTTACGGCGTTCTAAAATACCGATAACTCATCCGTGGATAGTTCAAAGAATTCTATGTTAATCCGACGAAATTAATTCAGAACCTTATTTGCTGTTAGTGAAATAGCGAAAGCGTGTTAAAATACATGTTGATTGTAGTTTCTTAAACTAAACGCCTAAGGATTTGATATTAAGGCAGAAGGCATTTCGGTGAGGAATTGTAAGCGTGAATAAGATTTGGATTGATTTAAAGGTTTACGTGATTTATGGTTAATGGGGTCATTGATTGGAAATTGATTTGCGATAGAGATTTACAATGTATAGCGGGTCATTGAGTGGTTTTAAGATAAGGAACGAGAATAGATTTGGATTGAGCTGAAAGGAGAATAGGTTTGGATTGAGCTGAACGGAAAGTAGATTTGGATTGAGCAATTTGAGAGCAGCAATTGGAGGAGTTAAAGGTTACGAAGAAAGTAATACGGAAGAATTAGCGCAGGGGAAGTAAACAATACGGTTATTCTAAATTCTAAAATTCGGGTTATTTATTTCAGATTGGGGATCAACAAAATTATACTAAGATACCTGGAGGCGATACGAAAATTTCCAACGATAGTGAATCCATGTAAAGACGCATAAGGCGACAAAGATCTTGAGCCAGCAGTAAAAAAAGGGCCAGCAACGAAGTATAATCCAGGTGAGTACTGTGAAATATCTTATAACGTCAAAGTCAGAAATTGTGTATTATTAATTAATTTGGCATAAGGCTACGTTGATCATTAAATTTTGGCATATACAAAAGTAAATTCAAATAAAAAGTAGTAAAACAAAAGATAGTGCAGTTTGGTTGGGCATTGCACATCTACTTACCACCGAACCCACGGTAAGTAAGTGGACACCCTGAGAAAAGAGTTCATATAGTCGAGGCATAGTAATAAACATTTTGATTAAAGAACCAACCAAACGTTGTTAAAGCACATTATATAAAGATCATTCATTTAATAAGAAAAGGGGCAACGAAAAAGAGTATATTAATTAATAATTAAATAAATAAATATATAAAAAGGGGAGGGTAGCCAGAAGAATATATATATATATATATATATATATATATATATATATTGCTGTGACATACCGCATTTACAACTTTTACATTGTTTCTTTCAAACAAAAATAATTTCTAAGAAGGATATAACAAAAAAAATATGTCCCTTTCCTTATTTTCAATTTACAGAATTAAACTTATTTCTTTGAGAATGGTTTACTTGGTTATAATTATTTCCACGCTTGAAAGATTTGTTTTGGCCAGAAAAAATCCTTGACAGATAATCTATTAAAAGGTCAAAGTATTTCAAACCCTGATCATAAATTCTTCTGGTAAAACCTTTTTACATAAAAAATATTATATGATTCACTCTTATTATTATGCCTTACATTAAATCTAAATCAATTAAAAATAAAACTAAAAGTGATACTTTTAGAATTTACAAAAATGTTCCTCGTAATAAAAAAAAATCGTCTTATTTTACATTGACGTCAAATCAGCTCACAAGTTTTTCCATATTTAAAAAAATTTTCATTTAAAACAGTAGTTACCAAAGTACATTATGCTTAACCCTTTCTTTCAATTACTTAATAGAAATTTTTAAAAAGCGTTATCTTAAAAAATTTTCCTTCTTGTAATTCATTATTTTTATTTTTCGTTGTAAGCTACGTTTAAAACATTGCTTCTTTATTCATTGCAACTATTAAATGACAATATGTTTAGTACATATTTCACTTACTATTTTCGCATAGCAACAGCTTGCGCTTTTTAATTGAAACAACATTTCGTGCTCTAAGTAATGAAATCGAATGAATGAATGACCCCCCAATAAATAAACGCTTCCTTTATTCACAATTTTATCCGTTTCCAGAAGCTAACTAAAAAAATGTGTAACATTATGATGTATGGTTTTCTCGGAAAACCCAGTTAGCGTCTAAAATCGTCGAGTTTTATAATCTAATTATCCTTCGAGTTATCCGTGACGTGTGTTATCTGTTCTTGCTTAACACATATACTATTGTTGTGGCGTCGCATACTAATGCTATAGATATTCACTTTCTTGGATTTTTCTCGAGACTTTGCTGGTTTTTTGCAGGTTTTTTTGGGTTTCCGTCGTTTCTAACAATAAAATGTTTATTCATTAATGATATTTACGGCGTTCTAAAATACCGATAACTCATCCTTCTATATTCCAAAAAATTCTATGTTAATCCACGGGGAAATTAATTCAAACCTTATTTGCTTTTTAATGCAAAAGGTGTTTTAAATACATGTTGATTGTAGTTTCTTAAACTAAACGCCTAAGGCTAGTACTCTTTTATGCTATTTACAGCAAATCAAATGCATTTTTATCAAAGTGTATTAATAATTAATAAGTAAAATAAATGGCTTTGTATTTATCTTAAAACGATCGATTTTTACGTTTGTATTTAATGCGTTTTACCTAAATTGTTTTCTATATGACTGTAGTTTCAAAAAGTTGAACTTAGCCGTACAACTTAACCAAACTAGAAAACAACAAATCACATGGGATTCAAGACTTATTAAGAATTTGAAAATCCATCTAAATTTACGGATAAATATGCTTGACAAATTTTTTCATTTTTTTATTGCCTTAATACCTTTATGTACCGAAAAGAAATTTTTTATAACAAAAAAAAGTTGTTACAATGCTAACAATGCTATTTTCTATTTCTGTGAGAATAAGAATTAAGAATGCACTGGTTTATCACATATCTTATAAATAGCGAAAGAAAGGGAATACAGCGTTCAATAGTTAATATAAGTATCCCATCAGATCCTGTTGCAGTACTCTTAATTCTTTTTATTACATGCAATATTTCATTATCTGTGACGGTGTGAAACTGAGAAATGATTGTGCTTCAGGATGTGAGTTATTTTCATTTTCGAAGACATCCAATATTACAGCTGCAAGTGGCCGTCCAACTATAGGGAGTTCCAATAAGTGGTTATTTAAAGTATGTCGGAAGCGAAAAAAGAAATAAATATGTAGATGGATAATGTTGATCGTACTGTAGGTAATCTACAAGAAACTGTAGTAGAAAACGAGCAAAATACGAGGTTAGTAATTGATGAAGTTAGCAAAAATCAATTCCCTATAGTAGGGGATAAAGAATACTACTATAGTAAGCCTGCTTATCGTAAAAGGCGATTAAAAGGCGCAGCAAGGAGCAGCAGCCTTGCTGGCTAAAAGATATTGGAGGAGGGTCGGTTGGTCTCGGGCGATCCTCAATAATTTACAAGCTTGTTGGGGGTTGGCCGTGACGGATACGGCTTTCTGCTAAAATCTTTAAAAACTGCGTTGTGGAAAGATATGGGAGCCTACCACAATATTTCCCAGGTGTGCGTGGCCTAAAACACGAAATATATATGATGGAGAGCTCACAAGTAAAATTCTTGTCCGGAGGTAAAATACTCCCTCATTCGGATCTCCGGGAGGGAGTACTTGGGGCTCGTTATCATAAGAATATAAAACAACAATTCGATTTAGTGATAGGGACTTGGAATGTTAGGTCATTACTTAGAGTAGATAAGTTAACGAATTTATTAGTCGAAATGAGAAAGGAAAAGCTGGACATTTTAGGTATTAGTGAGGTGAGATGGCCAGATAGTAATGACTTTTGGAAAGATAATTATAGAATAATTACAACTTCTTCAACTAATGGACAGGCAGGGGTAGGAATAGTGTTAGGTAAAAGATTAGGGCATAAAGTTAAAGAGTACTTACAATTTAGTGATAGAATAATTATGGTTAGATTGAGTACAAAACCCACAGACACTGTTTTAGTACAGGTTTACATGCCAACAACTCAGTACGAGGATGAGGAAGTAGAAAAGGTATACGAGGATATAAATAGTATAGTGAGAAAAGTAAAAGGAGATGAGAATTTAATAGTTATGGGCGATTTTAATGCGTCAGTGGGAGAAGGTAGTGAGGGAAAAATGGTAGGAAAATTTGGGTATGGCAGACGAAATGATAGAGGAGAAAGATTAGTTGAGTTTTGCCAGGAACATAGATTAGTAACTGTAAACACCCTATTCGAACAACATGTTAGAAGAAGATATACCTGGAAAGCGCCAGGTGATAGGGCTAGATACCAAATAGATTATATTTTAGTTAAACAAAGATTTAGAAATCAAGTTAAAACTGTCGTAGTTATCCAAGGGCTGACATAGATAGCGATCATAACTTAGTTAAAATGAAGTGTAAACTAAAATTCAAAAATTGAGAAAAGTTAAAAGAGAGGATGGGATCTAGGTAAGCTTAATGATAGTAGGGTAAAGAGGAATATAAACAAGTATTAGATAATAAAAGCAAAGAGATAGCTGTAGGAGGAATGTAGAAAATAGATGGAAAGAAATAAAACTGACTGTACATGATACAGCAACACAGACTATAGGTAAGAAAAAATAGAAGCGAGAAAACCCTGGGTAACAAAGGAGATATTAGATTTAATAGAGAATAGAAGAAAGCTTAAACCTTTCAGAGAAGTGGATAGTGAAAGTAAGCAAAAATATAATACAGTTAGAAATAAGATAGTACATGAGTGTAGAAAAGCTAGAAATAAATGGATGGAGGAGAATTGTAAGGAATACAAGATGATTTGAGAGTAGGTAAGACAGACAGGGCTTACAGGGCAGTTAAAAAGTTTTTTGGGGAAGATAGGAAAAAATATAATGGTATTAGAGACGAGAATAATGAGCTTCTAATAAATAAAGTTGAGGTAGCAGATAGATGGAAAAGATATTTAGAAGATTTATATAAGGAGACGATATAGATGAGTTAGAGAACGACCAAGAAGAGGATGTAGAAATAGGGTTCTCAATATTGAGAGAGGAATTTGATAGAGCTGTTCGAAATCTTAAACTAAATAAAGCGCCAGGGATAGACGACATTCCCGCAGAATTAATAAAATATGCTAGTCAGAAAACTTTAGATAGATTATATGAACTAATAAAAGTAATATATGACACAGGTGAGGTTCCAATAGATTTCGAAAAAAATATTATTATCCCAATCCCAAAAAAGTCAGGAGCTGATAGGTGTGAGAATTTTAGAACGGTTAGTTTAACTTCTCATGCTTCCAAAATACTAACAACAATAATTAAAAATAGAGTAGAAGCTTTGACTGAAAATTATTTAGGCGAAGACCAATATGGTTTTCGTAAAGACAGAGGACTAGAGAACCGATACTAATGATTAGGGTAATTATCGAAAAAGGTTACAAAAAATAAAAGACTCATTTTGCGTTTGTAGATTTAGAAAAGCATTTGATAAGGTTAATTGGATTGTTATGTTCAGGGTTTTGCAAAAAATAGGAATCTCTCATAGGGATAGAAAAATTATTTACAGTCTATATAAAAACCAAAGCGTAGTAATTAGATTTGATGAAATAGAAAAGGAAGCTAAGATTAGAAATGGTGTTAGACAGGGTTGTATACTGTCTCCTTCATTTTAATGTTTATATTGAGGAAGCTTTAAACTTAGCTAGAGAGAGAAAGAGATAGGTATTAGTGTACAGGGACAGAAAGTAGACATGTTACGTTTTGCAGATGATATAGCCATTATAGCAGAGTCTAGAAAAGAGTTAGGAGAGTTTTAAATATTTTAGATGAGATACTACGGAGTAACTATAGTATGAGAATTAACTCAGTAAAGACAAAGATAATGACAAGTGAGTTACAGCCTAGTTCTAAACCAAAATTAAAAATAGGTAATACCGAGTTAGAGGAGGTAGATGAATTTTGCTATTTAAGTAGTATAATTACAAAGGATGGACGTAGCAGAAGGGATATAGTAGCTAGAATAGCTCAAGCTAGAAAAATGTTTTTAAAAAAGAAAAACTTACTAATAGCTAATAGTATTAGTTTAGATAATAGAAAAGTTTCTTAAAGTCGTACGTATGGAGCGTTCTACTATACGGTAGTGAGACTTGGACAATTAAAGAAGTAGATAAGAAAAAGATAGAAGCTTTTGAAACTTGGTGTTATAGGAGAATGTTAAAGGTTAGTTGGACAGATAGAGTAACAAACGAGGAAGTTTATAGAAGGATAGGTGAGGAACCCTGTATGTGGAAACAATTGAAGGTCAGGAGAGATAGAATGATAGGGCACCAGTTAAGACATGATGGACTATTTAGTAAAGTCTTAGATTATAGACTACCAAATAAAAGTAGAGTAGGAAAGCCTAGACAAAGCTATATTAGTCAAATTATTAGAGATCTAGGTTGTGAAGGGTATGCAGACCTTTTTAGACTAGCTCAGAACAGAAAAGAATTTAGAGCTGCGTCAAACCGACCTTAAGTAAGGTCGAAAACAAAATGATGATGAAGCAAAAATCAAATATATTGGAGGTTGAATTGGACATTTTGAAAAAATTAGTAGGATAAACTCATCCAGATAATATTAAGTATACTAGTAATGTCATTAAGTTGAAACAATTCTATAACTTTCATGGTGATGGGAAAATTAATCCTAAAATATTTTTAAACTACTTAAAGTTATAGTGGTAGCTATTGGAGATATACAACAAACATTAAATGCGGTGTGCCCAATGTTAAAATATAACGCGAAAATTTGATTTAGTCTGGTAGAGTAGAGATAGAGACGGAAGGATTTGAGAGGCAGTTTTTGAACTATTACTGGGAGGGTAAGGAATAATACAAGGCCAAAGACAATTTATTAACGAAATGATTCAATAGTGACTATGGACAAACCAGGGAATAGTACGCCATAAAGAAATTTAGTTTCGCAGAACAACTACACCCTGCATTAGATGACAAGCAAATAGTGAGGTATCTAGCTAACAATTTTGAACAAGTGGTAGAAATACATGACACTACTGTACATTACTGATAGGGATTTTCTTAGAGTACCTCAGGAGACATAACAGTTTTGGACAAGTACGATGAACATACAAAGAAGCAGTGGTAACTACATACATACCTTTAGATTGCACACAGGACGATAGAACAATTGCACGTACTTTAGAAACCGGGAAAAACACAAGACTACAACACACGACGAAATACACGAAAATGGACACGAACCAGACTACCAACGCAGACTTAGTTAATCGACTAGTACCTGCAACGAAACTGATTTTTTTAGTAAGAGATAAGCCACGCAACGCCTTAAACTTAAACAAATATGAACATCAGCAAGAGTTTATAAAATTTGATACGGAAAATTAAAAGAAAACCAATTATGAAAATGCATTGCCAATTATAAGCATAGTTATTGAAAATAAGATGAATAAAACGTTAGGTTGTACTGGGGCGAAAGTCAGTTTGATCTCTGATAGTTTTATGATGCAACATAAAAATATACTGTATTTTCTCATATACCGTATCTGTCCCTCACTACAACCACCAATTAGAGGTTCGTCTCATTTTACTGCGCGATATTGATTGTCGGTCAGATAGATTAAGTTCCTTTTTGTGTTCAATCACTCTTTACCCGATATTTCTTTATGTACGGTAAAACACAACTGCCAATATGTTGTAATTTTCTTCTCTTCCTACTGTCCATGCGCCCTCTGTCGCACTTGCTTGTCCTTATTTATTTTGTGTTATCAATTTATTTAAAAAGTTATTTTTAATATTTAAAATATATGATTTTGACTAAGCGTTGCGAGATGGTTAAAGTAATGTGTGTTCGGGTTTACACCTAAGCAATTTTAAAAACGTAACCCCATTTACGAATTCAGTATTCCAAAACTCTAAGAAAACCTTCAACACAATCAAGTTGCGTGTAGAGAAATATAAAGTGTACGTTGTAAACTTCTGCATATACCAAATTCTCTCAATGCGCCTCCATCGAACCCAAAACTAAACTTTTTAGCTTACGCATAAAAAAGTTTCTCGCTTGACAAAGATTCATTTTTACTGATTTTATTGCAACAATGTTCAATAACACTTTTCCGTGGATAGCAAACAATTTTTGTATGTTCGGCATAAAATTGATGCGTACGATAGTAACTCGTTTTATACTTATATCAATAGCAATGAATTTTCCAAAGGAATTTGCATTTTATTTAAGATGTTTTTATACATCATAGCTTCTAAGTTATATGTTCCTCATTTACCTGAAAGTTACTTTTTCATATAGCTGCTAAAATGCCTATAAGAAATAAAGCTCTTCCGAGGCCATTGCTTATGAGCCATAATTAAAGGAAGTTTTCGGATTTACATTTATGACTTCTCTGCACGTCAAGATATATTCACAACTGCTAGTTTTCTATTTCTGAATTACAAAGATGATAATACGTTTCTGCAATTTCTAAGGCTCTCTTTGTTAAAACAGTTTCCATCACTTTGTTCGAAAACTAAATGTATATATTTCAGGAGTGTAGACATCAGGTCTGAATAAGGTTAAAAGCTTATTAACTTTTGTTTCTCAAATGTGCCTCTACGGAGATACTTCCCAGCAAAGGTGTCTAAAATTGGGTTTTTTAGTTAGGTAAACTTTTAAACGACCCAGTACATTTTGAACTTGGTATACAAGACATAAGCATTACACTAGTGCAGCTTTAAGCACGGTTTTTCGCAAGGTAGATCCGCGACAGATTAAGTATGAGATACATAACATCAATAACTTTATTCCGATAATCTATCTGATTGACTCATTTTGTTTGAACTCGACGAAATTGTAATACTAAATAAGACATGACAACATATTCTTTTTAGTTAGACAAATTCATTGAATTGAAAGCTGCCAAAAATAAGGTAGCTTACATATCTACTAGAATACAAGAAATACATTAGTCGTCTTCTATTCAACCAGAAACTTAGATAATATAACCTAAGTTCAAGTTATCTTACATCATACTTTGTTTTAGTTACAACTAAAGATAGATAAGTTACCTCTGTAGCAACCTTAATTACTTAGTTTGATATGTTGAAGTTAGACTTGATAGGTGAAAAATGATATGTTGAAAATAATTTAATTTAGTTATTAATAGTCGAAGAATGCCGCAAGGAATTATTGCCATAAAAATATGGGGCAACACACAAACTGTCTTAAAACGGTACAACACAAGACATGCCGATGAAGCAGCAGCTAACGCAGTCACGAGGATGGGGTAGGTTCATTTCAATTCACTTCCCTGCCAAGATGATAATCTGAAACTAGATAATAATATTAATAACCGTGAAATATTGCGCCACCTAAATTTATACAAATGCACGGCGGGGCTAGTAGAGAAATACACCGATTTGAGAACAGCGTCTCAAGCCTCAGCGCCTCACATCTAACCTAGGTTAAACAACCTACATGGCAGGGATTGCGCCTCTCAGCGCCTACAGACGCCTCACGGTGTCTAAATGTTTGCAACCCACAATACGTGGACAGCGCCGCCTAAACGCCTCACGCCATAATGCCTCCTGAATGTCTGCAACTTTTTGCAGACTCACTACGTCACAAGCGCCATCCTAATCACTTTTACACTGGTTGATCTGTTAATTGGACTTGAACCCTAATTTCCCGAGCAATTTAACCCCGTCTGAATTTTAAAATCGGACTATCCCTTACAAAGTTACACGCTGTCAAATCCTCGTACCTTTAAATTTTTTGTTTATTTAATTTTAACTCGTTTGTGTTTATTTAATTTTATCTCGATCTTTAAACCTTTTTCGGTCACCCGAGATATGCGCTTTAATCTGGAATTTCCCGACTACCCCCTACCTTAACACAAACCCTCCACCCAAATTTTTAGCTAATGTATTTATAGAAA
The DNA here is from genome assembly GCA_036346225.1 of Platerodrilus igneus. Taxonomy (NCBI): domain Eukaryota; kingdom Metazoa; phylum Arthropoda; class Insecta; order Coleoptera; family Lycidae; genus Platerodrilus; species Platerodrilus igneus. The sequence continues at coordinate 1,029,320 of JARFIW010000149.1, read as the reverse complement.
TGTTATAACGTGGTCCAAAATTTACCGCAAACCTTTCAATCATTTTAAGAATAACACCAAAACTTTGAAACCAACTTAAAACATTTTTAAATCTTTTCTGCGGGATAATTTTAAGAAACCTAATAAATTTTCAAAATAAAATCAACTTTAAAAAGCTCTATAGACAACCAGTTATACATAGATTTCTCTCACATCTTAAAAATCAATTTAGGTTTTTGTAAATCAATTTAAACCTTTTGAAGGGAATGTTAATAAAACACTTTAAACGTTTACTACGGGTATATCATAATTATTGTTTAGAGGATAGTTACTAATTAAACAATTATATTTTAAAAAACTTCTACGTCATATTTTTGGAAATCGCAGACTTACCTATTTTCTAAATAAATGCATTGTTATTAAATTAAAGAATTTGCCTATTATTTGTAAGCGCGGTTAATTAATGTAAGAAAGCAATGCTTATAATTATTGTTTTAAATACCGACAAGCTTGAAATTTAATTCTTTAGAAGTCAAAACTTGGGTATTCCTACGAGACTTGAAAGTTTCTAAGCATATCACCGAGGGGAATGCATTTCATTGTTACTAAGTTAACGGTTTACTAATGCAAACCACTTATAAACTTATCAACGTTGTTAACTGTCCTCGCTATAATTACTAATACGAGGTCACTTTTGTAAATTCTTTGGAAGTGAAACTTTGTTTCCCTAATACAAGTAATTTTTCATGAGGTACTATTAACTGCATATTTGGCAATGTTAAAAGGAATGCAATTATCGGTTACAGTTTCAGTATATAGTCAAAGAAGAACACGTGTTGTACCTATAGTTTTTACTCATCTATATTTAACTCCATCTTTAAAACCTCCTTCGGACATTTATCTTAATCTAGACAATAAAAAAACTTAGAAGTGCTACCACTTTAAACTTAAGAATAAAAACAAGATAGTTTAATACGTTTATTAGGATTTAAAGATTGAGTTAAAATTAAGTAAACAAAAATAAGTTAAAATTAAATAAACAAAAATTTTAAAGATACGAGGCTTTAACAAGGTGTAATTTTATAAAAATAGTCCGATTTTTAAATTCAAAAGATTGCCCGGGAAATTAGGGTTCAGGCCCAATTTACAGATCACCCAGTAAAAAAGTGATTAAAATGGCGCATGTGACGTAGTGAATGTACAATGAGTTGCAGACATTTAGGAGGTATTACGGCGTTAGACGTTTAAGCGGCGTTGTCCATGCATTGTGGGTTGCAAACATTTAGATGCTGTGAGACCTCGGAAGGCGCTAAGAGGCAAAATCTCTGCCATGTAGGTTGTCTAGCCTAGGATAGATGTGAAGCGCTGAGGCGCTGAGGGTTTAAGGCGCTGTCTTCGAATCGGTGTATTTCTCTACTAGGGCTCCTTCAAAGCCAACCTAGGAAATCCTTCACTTGCGGGAAAATACTCCAATCTACATACCTTAACACTTACATACAATAACACTAGAAAAATAAACAATGCAATACACAAATCAAATCAAATCAAAATAAAAAGCAACATCCTGTGATTGTATTGATTTTACTTTCACTTGAATTCGCAGTCATGCACGTGTAAATATTAAATTTAATTAAAACTAATTAAATAAAAAGTATCATGAGGAGCTTGGTATACCTTTTTAACCTCAGTTTTAATATATCAAATTTAACACAATTTGCAATTTATATTCCTGATAAGGCAAATTCGGATTAGTTCGTTCAAGTTTACAACTTTATATTTTTATATGCTTTAAAATTACTATCACAATAAATTGTACCAAGGTTAGATTTAGTCACTTGTACCAATTGTCCCAAACAAAATAGTAGCAAAAGATGGGCTGCTTACTAAATGTTCGAATCTCGGTGATATGCTTAACTAACACCTAACAACGGATTTTAAATTGACGCCTGGATGGATGCACTGCTGAACACAGTACCAATAGTAATATAAACATATAAACAGGATGAAGGCACGAAGGGAATAACAAATATAACCAAACAATCCTATCAATAACGTTCAGTTAGAATTTCAGGTATAGACATTAACAACACTTACCTATGTAAACCGGGTTATTCAATCAAAACAAAAGCAATCTTTTGCAGTAAAATTCGTAAATCGATAACGACAACAACTTCCTAAAATAATAGTATAAGTTAGTGTTTTGTTGAAAACATACTTACGCTTCCACTACAAAATCCCTGTATGGAACATGAGAAAAATAATTACTTAAATTTATATTCACCGAAACATTCGTCTCAAACCAAATCCAAGTTGAACCAAATACTCACCATTTAGAGCAGACAATACGTCTATACAATTTAACGGGATCATCGAAAAGCGAAATATTAATCAGGTCGTTTTACTTGTGACCAACATTCGATTATTACACCGACGATAACAGAACCAGAATTCTACTTGATTAGCATGGTAGAAAGATACTGTCGTTACTCCTACGGGTTTTTCTTAATCGTATGAGTTGTACAGATTAGTTTTGAATATAAAACTATTAATAATGCAACCACTAAATCAAAGAAGTCATAAAAGGTGGGTAATGGAATCGAAATGAATAAGAATGACTTAGCAAAAATTTAAACCGTACAACTCCCCTTTCGCTCAAAAAAAATTTAGCTTCGCAAAATTTTTCTGGACGTATAAAAACAAGAATAAAATACGAAAAGTAAACTAGTACATCGTATCTAACTAAATCTAAAATAAACAAAAAGCGGGAAAACAAGGTAACGTGATGCTCGAACCCACGCATAACTCTACTAACAACTTTTATTGACTCGAAACTTTTGCAGTTCCGAAATATCGAATAAGAGTAGTTCACAATCACCATCACATCACTACCAAAACTACTCCGATGGATAAGTACCAAAAAAACTTCCACATTAACAGAACGGCATAAACATACTAAAAGTACAAACCCAAAATGTCCATTCCTACACCATACTAACACACAATAAACAAACAAAGCAAAAAGAAAAGAACCGTCCAACCTTACGGATTACGAATCTGGACGCGGATCCTTCGCATGCCATACTCCAACTCCTTCGTTACCTTCCTCTAACTGATAAGTCCAGGGGAAAACACACTTAGAGATAACAAAAGGACCAACTAACTTAGGGGCTAATTTACTAGTAAAGTAATTTGCAGCATCGGACTACACATGATTTTTATGCCAAACTCGTTGTCCAACATTATAACAATCATCACGACGACGAAGGTCATGCACTTTCTTACGACGTTCGAAAGCTTTAGTCAAACGAGACCCATCGTCTTTGAATACTCGTTCGAAAATTGGAGAGCGTTTAGAGTAGCCAACCCTAATATTTTCTCCACTAGACACCAACAGGGACAAATCATAGCATAGCAAATCATGCGCAAAATTTACAAAAGTGAAGTTGGTAGCTTCATGGCGGGAGGATCTAATGGCACAAGCAACTTTTTGTAGCAGTGAATTCCAAGAACGATGGTTATACTTTACAAACGAAGTCAAATTTGTTTTAAGGGAACGGTGTTGACGTTCGGCGGCATTAGGCTGAGGGTGGTAATTAGCGGTATGGTTAATTTTCACGTTACAGGATTTATAGAAATTTCTAGACTCTTTACCTTCTAATTGGTAACCGTTATCACAAACAGTTATTTTAGGTACTCCGAATAGTAAAAATACATGATCTTCTCAGATAACTTAGACGAAATGGCTTCCTTCATTGGAAGGAATATACAAAATTTACTTAAGCAATCTTTTACAGTTAAGACGAGTTTATATTCATATGTGGATCTGGGAAATGGCCCAATAATATCGACGAAAATCAGCTCCCACCGGCGAGTGACCGTAGGGTGACCTATCATAAAACCAGCAGGTGGTTTTCACTCCACTTTACGTGTAATATAAACGCAACACTTACGAACGTATTTACCTTTTCGCTCTTGGCTTTTGGCCAGACGTAATTCGACGTAATACGATGATAAGTTTTGAACACGCCTAGGTGACCAGCGGTTGACTCATCATGGCTTTGTTTTATTATTTCGACACGATGTGATTTAGGTACAACCATTTTTCATTCAAAAGCGTTATCGCCTAACTTTGGATAGGGAATTCTACATTTCTTAAGTAGATTTGAACCATCAGAATACCAACCTGGGTAACTTAAACGCTTCTTTACAACTTCGTCACACATCCTTAAGTACCAACAATGTTGAATATTCTTGAAATGTGGTTCGGTACGATCAACATTTATGTCCAATCACCGAGACCTAGCGAAACAGGGTATCCGGTACGACGTTGTCTTTCTCACGATGATGGACTATATCAAACAATATAAAACTATTAATAATGCAACGACTAAAACAGAGGAGTCGTAAAAGGTAGGTAATGGAATCGAAATGAATAGGAATGACTTTTTGGCAATGGAAAAAATTTAAACCGAAGCAACTCCTTCTTCTCACAAGAAAATTTAGCTTTGCTAAATTTTTCCGAGCGAACAAAAGACAAGAACAGAACTCGAAAAGTAAACTCCTACATCATATCTAATTAAATTTAGAGTAAACGAAAAGAGGGAAACAAGGGAACGTGGGGTTCGAACCCATGCTAAAACTCGACTAACAACTTATATTGACCCAAAACTTGTGCAGATCCGAAATATCAAAAAGAGTACATCACAATCACCATCACATCATCACCAAAACTACTCCAATGGTTAAGTACCAAGGAACACTTTCACATTAACAGAATGATATAGACATACCAAAAGTACAAACCCAAAATGTGTATTGCTACACCATCTTAACACACAGCAGACAAACAAAATAAAAAGAAAAGAACCGTCCAACTTTACTGATTACGAATCTGGACACAGATCCTTCGCATGCCATACTCCAACTCCTCCGTAACCATCCTCTAACTGATAAGTCTAGGGGAAAACCCACTTAGAGATAACAAAAGAATCAACAGACTTAGGGGCGTATTTACTAGTAAGTAATTTACAGCATCAGACAACACATGATTTTTATGCCAAACTCGTTGTCCAACATTATAGCGATCATCACGACGACGAAGGTGATACACTTTCTTACTATGTTCGAAAGCTTTAGTCAAACGGGACCTAACGTCTTTGAAAACTCGTTCAAAAATTGGAGGGTCTTTTGAGTAGTCAACCCCAATATCTTCTCCACTAGACTCCAATAATACTTTCCCCACGTCAGACACCCATGGATATGTAGAAATCGCATATAATGAATAAAGTGTTCCATATAGAAACGGCAATACGCAAGAAGTACTATCTATGGAATATATTACTGAAGCAGATGAAAATAATCGTTACACGACAACCGAATGCTGTGCTTCTCCAGTTGATAGACGGTCCACTTGCCAGTGAAGTTATGATAATACGTTGGCGTTAATTGCTACTGTAGAAAACAGTTTTGAAGATTTACATTATCCTAAAAAACTCATGCACATTGGAGGAGAGATCTTCGAAGAACTAATCAGTTTAAAAATACATGTAAGTTGTAAATTTATTTTAAAAGATTAATTTCATGTAATGATTTATAGGTTGATGCTCAGGATGCACAAAAATGGAAGAATTAGGTCACGATATACAAAAAAATCAAAGATATAAAAAACTGACCGTAGAACCACAACGTTTTTATGGTTTGACAGAATGGACGAATTGATCAAGATAAACCTAACAATTTGTAACATTATTTTGAAATGTTTATAATCATATTTCATTTTAATAATTTCTGTATCGATAAATTGAACCAATAGAGTTTGTGTTATTTTCTTTAAGAAATATAATTTTTAAGTTACATACATTCTTGATCTAAGCGAGGATTAATTTTATATCTTATATTGTTCATACTCAAAAGTTGTCAAATTCATTATGGCGGTTTTTAAGGTTAGCAATGATATCATGGCTATTTTGTATTTCAAATTAATACAGTTTTACAATTCATTTGTTTGAAATAATAATATATAACGACGACGCCTATGACCTAGTTGTCTTGACATGAAAAAGTGCTCACGCTAATATTTATGCTGATTTAAAAAATTAAAAAGTCTCTTCCTTTGGGTCTAGTTAAAGCTTTCGAGTAAGATAGTATTACATACGCTAAATAGAGGGAAAACCTCACGAACTATTTCTATTTAGTCTTAACTTATCAGTCCGAATTTTAGCGAACGTGACTTTAGATTATTTTTATAGAGGGAAAGCTTTATAGCTAACAACTTGGTCATTATTATCCAAAGAGATAAAATGTAAGTTGAGTAGCTCAGTTAACCTTGATGAATAGGTATCGAACTGATTAATGCAACTAGTCAATGAACATCGGTTAATACAGTACCATGTTGGTTGCTTTTAAATTTAGGAACACTTTGATTTCCATTAAATTGACAACGTCATGTTGGACAAAAGCATTTTAATTTAGAACATCTGGTTTTCTTTGCGAAATCCCAGCAGGATTTGCTCAAAACAAATTAAGGCTAAGAGATAATTGCTTTTAGTTGTTTCTGAATTATCTACAGTTAAAAATCGCTTCAGGTATTTATGATTACATTTCTGAAGCTATAATATACAGTAGCTATAAATGAATGAACATTCTTTCTATTTAACTTTCAGCATATTCCATTGTTGCCGTAATTTTTGACAATAATTTATTCAATATTAATGTCCTATAGAATTTCCCATAATATTAAGTTGATTAAATAACATTATTGAATTATATGTAAACGCTAGTTTTGTTTAAATGCTCTGATATTTGTGATTTTCGCCATATGTTTGTAACCTGCAAGTTTCCATACGTAAAATTTTGACCCTGAACCTGTAGGTAAGCAACACAAGGTAAGAGTTTTTGTGACATTATTAAAGTGAAAACAAATTATATTTAGTTAAGATAATTTTTGGACTATGTAGTTTCGATTAAATTCTGTACTTCCACACTTAGTAGTGTTGGTGTTTTATCACCTAATGGCGGTGTTATTTACTTTTGCCATAGTACAGATATTGTTTCGAAATTATATTGGTATAATAGCTTCGATTACTTCATAGGGATCTTGGAAGCTATTTCACTCTGATGAGGCTTAACAAAGTCGAAACCGTCGGTCAGTGGATGTTTCCTCCCCTGTGAAGTAATAAAGCTAATGTTTTGTTAATGGCTAATATAACTACCAGCCCGATTTGTATTCGTCAATAGGCTCTATTATTCTCATAGAGTTTGTTTACAGATACATCTTATTTTATATATATATATATATATATATATATATATATATATATATCATCGGCTCTACTTCGTTCTAGGGGTTTCCGCGTCATCTTTTAGGATATTTTCTTATGTTTATTTTTTAGCTAGATGCGGTAGCATTTTTGTCATTGCGATTATTCTTAGTCTACTTTGTCTAGAAAATTGAAAATTGATGGACAAATCTGTGCAAGATTCATCTACGAAGAATCGCTGTTCGGGTATGCTATTCACCTCCAAAGAAGATTTGTATTCATTATTTGTAGAATTTAGATTATCACTTTGTTTTATTATCTGAAAATATGTACATACCTTCAGAATTTTGAAATGGTTCGAATCCTAAATCAAAAAGGGATTTGTTTCTTTGTTTCGTTACAGATGCTGCTGATTGCTGGAGTAACAGGGACTGCCGAGAAAATCGTGATTTTTGCGAGGACATTACAATGTACAATACCAGTTTCTGTTTATTACATTATACTTCCCCGATTGCAGAAGATCTCTCAATGAACAGCGATTGTAGGACAATTGTTGATTCAAGATGCAATCCATCCGACGGAACAAAGGTAAATAAAACTGGCGTTTCAGATAATGCTATTTTCTGAAATGCTGCTAACGCTAATATATTTTGTTCTGGAACTCATTTTCAGGACATTGAGTTTCAATTGGCTACATTCAATGAGATTGTGTTGTCACTGCAAGATACATAGATAATTTGATTTACGCGCTTTTGATCACGTGACTGTAAGGGAAATGTATTGCTACGGGCCATCGTGAACAACGTGTCTATAATAAACATGTCCAGTGACGGTAGAGGTATGTAAATTTATGTAAAACAGATGTGCGAGCACAATAATTGACCGAATAAAATAGGTCTTTCGAAGTAAACAAGTAGATTTGCTGTCGTCCCGAACGCATTAACTAACTTTTCTAGGAGAATAAAAACTATTTTAGGTACTAAACATACGAAGGCCAAATAAACTTAAGTGTATCGTATAAGAACAACTCCTATTTCAAAATGGAAGAGAAAGACATTGTACCGTTCACATTCTAAGAGAAATGGCCAAAAAATGCATAAAATAGGAAAGCAACACTGTCAAATTTTGAGATATAAGAACTATAACGATGAGCGCTAGTTTTTGGTTGTCCTAATAATCGGAAAAGAAGAAGTTAAGAAACCCTGCTTTCTAACCACAAAAGTGGAAAATGATAAGGAAGTATGAGAAAAAAGAGACTAGAGACCAGGAATAGTGTTTTTGTGAAACTTATCTCAGATCCCTTAATAATACACAAAAATAACTTATTTTTTGTAATTCAAAGTAGCAAGAAGATGCAAAGTAATCACATTGGTCAACCACATGGCATTATTTATCCTAATCAAAGAGGACAAATAAAAGGGCATACAAATGAATGGAAAAGGACATATCTACCTATTAGAAAACGTATAACATGAACTAAAAAATTTAAATCAAGCAAAATATTTCCAACTAGTGGAATCATCGTAAGTCTACGGTGCATTATGTTAGAAGGAAATAAATGCACGTTAAGCAATTGTTATATTGGATTTTATCAAGAAAACAAGAATTCACCGTAAACCACTGAACTAATAGTAATGACGAATGCTTCCGGAGAGGTGTACCTCAATATGCAACTGAAGCTAGGACTTTTAAAATTAAAAAAAACAAGATTAATGGCATTTGAAGCTTGGATTTGATAACTATAAAGAGGATTAGGCTATATATAGATTATAAAAAGAAGAATTAAATAAGGTAGAAAAAAGAAAATGTATGGAATAGAAAAAGAGAAAAACATGTGCATACGAACTGTGTGTCACTCGATTATATGAATATAAAAATTAGGAAGTTAATAAAGAATCCTGCAAAATAATGATAATGAGAAGTTGTCAAATGGTAGAAATAATGCTGTAAAAATTTTTGCACTATTCCTTATTTCAGTTCACTTATTAGGATTCGCAAATACTTTTTGGCCTATAGATTGATTCGATTGCTTCAAAATGTATGACTCTTCAAAGGTATGTTGCACTGTTTACTTGAATATCATTTCCTTTAAATAAGCAAATTGTGCAGGATGTAGCACTACCAAATTTACTAACTATTCTGCAGGAACGCAGCCTTCTGATGCAAATAGGAATCAACTTATTTAGTCTAAATATGATGCGGGAGTGAGTTCTTAGAAAATTATGAAAGATAATAGAAAAATTTGAAATAATAATAAACATGGCTAGAATGAACTACTACGTTACATTAATCAATTACCGTGAAAGGCCTTTCCTTTTGTTATAATTAAGGGGCATACAACCGTCTGTCACAAGAATCCTTTCGATGTTATACCTACGCGGACGACGATTATTTTGCATAGGTCCCTTTTTCCTCTGTATTCTAAATTTTATTACATTATATTTACCTTTCAAAACAACTGAATTTTCGGCTTGCTAATAATATTTCGGATTCTTCGTTGAATTCAATTATTGTCGTTTAATTTCCTCTTTTTTTATGTTCAGTGGTGAGCTTTTGTCATGATTGTCTTCTTTTTGGATTTACAGAATAAGTCCCGTGAAAATACTTGTGGTATCCTATTATTTACTTGGAGTAGCGTTTGTATTTCCTTTTAACCTTAACAGTATCAAATGAATACGTTGTAACATTTTACATTGTATTGTATTGAAATGAATAAATTATCTGCAAGCTGATATTCGTGAATTTCGCTACTCACGTCTCGGTTTTTACTTTGTATGAACATTAAGGTATATTCAGGATTTTCTTTGCATTGCAACTATTTAACATTGAGTTTAATTTGTTTAGCTAAAATTTGTAAGAAGCCCATCTATATTTAAAATGCATATTAATAAAATCATTTTTGAGCTTTCTTAAAACGATATGATTTCGTTATAAAATTTACTAAAATAAATGTTTTATTTACCCTTTTTGTGGTTTAAAATAATCTATGAATCTAAGTTCCGTTCCAATATGTATTTAGCAAAGATAAAACGAATGCACTTGTGGTTTTAGGTTTATGATTTTAATATAACTAACAATTAACCGAAATATCTTGCTTACTGAACATTACAATGTACTAAATTAGAATTATCCAAGCTATATCAATATGAAATTTTCCGTTTTAGATTAATTTTCCTCTTTTTCGTCCAGTTTCTGTTTAATATAACGCTAAAATGTTACAAACTCTATCGGACCAAAAATATTATTATCGACTTTACGTAATGTCTCCTCTCATGTATTTTGTTTTTATTTCTAATTTCGGGATGTGCACAAATAAAGTGTTACTGGTTTTATCGCGAATAATACCAAGTAGAGTAGTAACATCAATATCCTTTGTGTCGATTCTCAATGTACTTAAGGTGTTATTTTCTCACATCCGCGGGTCCATTCTAGCAAGCAAGTAACTTCGTACCACAAGGTCGCCAATTCTTCTATACTCTGAACGGGCGTGATAACTGTCAAAGTACATCGATTTTAAAGTTTCAGTTTGCTGCATTATTTTCTACTTCTTCAAATAATGCTCTCCAGTTACTTGCAAACGAACTTGGCTTCAATCCAAAAATAACTTTCCTGTACCGGTAGTAGCATTTCAGTTTCCCCAGCTTTTCCGTGTCTCGCGAGTTATTCCGTTTAAATATAGTGCACTTGACAATTAACTAATTCCTCGAGCACGACTGTTTATGTCTAAACTGACTTTATTTACTACAATTATCATTTACTTTAATTGCAGTGTCTACAACTTTGACAGCCAAACTATCTACTACCATGACACTAACCAACTCATTTATGTATAAACATAATGACTATTAGTTTAATTCTAGTACGAATTTCTACATTATAAAACTGTATATCAACTGGTTAAATTAACAAGAATGAAAGTATTTGAAAACCGTTATGGAAAATATTTAAACTAACCCATCTCGCAATGAAAACAGTTTTCAACCCTTTGTTTTAGCTTTAAATGCAGAGGGTAATAAAATTTGTTAGGTGACTCATATGTGGCATGTAAAAATAAGCATACGCTATGCCACCCTACTCAATTTAGTCTGTAAGCGCAACTGGGAATTGGTGAATCATATTAACATGCATTGCAAGTATATAATGCGTAATATTCGTGGATTATTCCGTATTACCTTACTATTGATTATCTTGATAGGAGAGGTTAAAAAGTAGCGTAAGGTATTAAATAACATCAGTTATTCTGTAATAAAGTACAATGTCACCCCCGTATTCATTAATAAATTTAGGCATATTCTAAACGTTCAACAGTCGAAATAAACTAAGAGGTTAATCCCTATACGAGCCTCATAGAACTTAACAAAAATGATATAAATTGCAACGTTTTTATTGAGTCAAAAAGGCGATAATAACTTTGCACAAATATTTCGTTCCCAGTTAGACACTCGTAAGCTTTTTACAATTGCCAAAGCACCCACTGCAAAACTAGTCTCTTTTTAATATTCTTCATATTTTTTTAATTTTTGTTATTAGGTTTAGTTGTATTAAAAAGTAAAATGTTAGTTTTCAATATTGTTTCAATACTGAAAGTTAGTGTTATAATAAGGGCAATTTGAATACCAATGTTTTTAATTCTAAATAGTGTACCTAGGATAGTTTTAAAAAGAAACCATGGTGATGTTTGTTGAAAATGAAAATATAAATTTCAATTGAAGTAACAGTGTATAAAGTAGTTAATTTTAATAAACAGTCATAATTAATACATAAATGAAAGGAAAGTGTACAACTTGATTTAGAAGAATTTATAAAGAAGAGTGTCCGGTGGAGATCCAAGCCATAAATGGTTGAGTGAACCTTTTAAGCATTTTGCAGTCCAGTAGCAAAGCAGTCAAAGAAAGTCTTGAAAGGTATCCTTAAAGAAGTAATTATTTACAGAAAAATGGTATCATCAGAAGATCCTACGGTAAACAAGGAATGTAGGGTTACAACTGAAACACTGATATTCAGAATCCTTAGTTTAATTTACTGGCAAGATGGTTACAGTTTACACTAATGTATAAGAGTAGAGAAGGCGCCTACAGTTTGTTTTTGATTATGTTCAACGAACCACTTGATAAACAACTCACCTCCAGTTCCACTTGAGAAACAACTCACCTCCAGTTGACTCTAAAACTAAAATTTAATAAAACTCTAATTATTTTATTAATAAAATTAATTTGAGTCTCAATAGCCAAAGAAACTCTCAAAATCTTTATTTATAATAAGGATATCGTATGCAAACAACCATCAGTTAGAATCACCCTAAGATCCTTCAAACCGTTACTATTAAACATATACCAAGCTCGAATTTTGTCAGGTATATATATATATATATATATATATATATATATATATATTGCTGTGATAAGGGGTTGTTTAGGGGTGTATTGAGTAGCAAGGGTCGTGTAATAACCATAAATTGCGATAGGAAGCAGAAAACTGCATTTATTTAGCAGAAAATTTAATAACTCGTACATTATGTAAATAGCAAGAATTTAACATCCTGTATATAGACCATAACTAGCTTTAAGCGATGCAAGGAAGCACATCTTACAACAATAGAACGCGTATTCAGCAGGAAAATAGGTAATTCATACATTATGTAAGTAACAAGTATTCAACACTCTGTATATAGACCTTTATTAATTTTAAGTATTGCAAGTGAGCATATCTTTCAACAAAAGTACACGTATTCAGAGGAAATGATAGTACAGGTAATTAAACACGCATTGAGAAGTGTTCTAATTAGTTATAAAACAAATACCAAGATAAGGGATAAAACCTGACAAAGCTTTACGCAATTACGCAAAAACAATAAACATTTTCATAAGAAAACACAGTTTCAAAAATACATAAAACGAAACTAGAATTAAAGTTACATCATTTATTTTGTTCAATTATCCACAAAGGCAATATCTATACAAAACAACGTATGGTCAAGATAACGAGGTATCTATAGCAAATAGATATTACATGGAAAACCGAATATATTACATCAGAAACGACTTCAAAATGCATGAAATACAAAGACCTGATTGGTTAAGATATCTGCAGGACTTGTTGAAAACACAATGATAAGACGAGTCAGTTTAAAACTCAGGCAGGGCAAAGCTGCGTCACTACTAATCAAAAAGTCACGCGTAACTCAAATATAATGGTGTATGTTATAGTGACAAACAAGTGCAACAATTATGAAGACTTCTTTTGCCGTTTAACGTGAGTAGAATTTGGGGTAATTTATTTAAACTAAATATTAATAATAATAGGGCTTCGAATGTGATGACAATAGTTCAAATTTTGGTTGATACAATAATTGGAATGGATGGTATAATATTTCGAATGTGTGGATAATTCAAATGAATTGATATAATATTTCGAATTGAGCGATAAAATATTTCGAATTTGGGGAACATTTCTAAACAATTCTAATTGGTGGTACATTTTTCAATACTTCGAATCTATGATACAATAATTCGAATTGGTCGATATAACATTTCGAATGTGTGGAGGATTTCTGAATAATTCAAATATGGGTCAATATAACATTTCAAATCAGCGTCGATGATTTTGGTACAATTCTGGTACAATTTTGAGTTGCGAGATTCAATGTAAATAAAATAAAAAAGCACGAAGTAATTTATGGAAAACGAGGGGTTCAACTAAACAGAGCAGTGATAGACAAATGAGGACAACAAAGGGCTGTTGATCCACAACCTAAACAACCTGTAGCAGTTCAGATCTAATTAGTTTTAAGATATTTTTTCTATTTAAATTTCAATACTGAATTTATTCAATTTATATAAACTTGTGATAAAGTCAACAACAAACATTGCATACGTTAAACTTACGTAATATATTATAAAAGGGTCCAGAACGTTCCAAGTCTCTTTGGTAAAAAGAGGTAGTTTTTGGTGACTTTAGATTGATTTCAAAACATATAAATTTTGGGGTAAATGATGCATATGATATTGATTGATTGAAGGGTGTATTTAAATATTCTTCAAAAATTGTGAATAATATTTCTTTTCATTATATGAAATTATTTGACTTCGTTTTATAATTCAAACAAATAGGTAATCATAAAGGGGTGGAAAAGAGAAAAATTGATCACCGTAACGTTGTGCACTCTGTGTAGATTAAATTGGGCTAGCCGTGACATAATAATAAAATTAGTAAAATTAAATTTGATTTGAGAACACAGAGCGGTGTAGTTAAGTAAAAACGTCATTACACCGAGTACGGCGTTATCATATCAATGTATATAAAATCATATATTATTGTACAGGTTGTAATATATATATATATATATATATATATATATATATATATATATATATTACTCATATTTAGACCAGGGTAGAAAATTAAATAATCACATCAAATAATTTTAATCACCGTGTATAAGGAATTTTATTAAATAATACGCGTTATTAAAACCGTGAAGCATAAAAATTTATTAGTTTCAGTAAAAATAAGAGATCTAAATCATGGACAAGACGCTTTACATCAAAAGAAACAGTATTAACAAGCTCTGCGTGTAATGTAATTATTCCTAAACAAATGGAAATTACGTGCAAAATTTATATTAATTAACCCTATTTTAAGTAACCGGTAGTAAAACAAAGTGTACACATAATAATTAATATTTAACTTGTATTCGCTAAAAATGAAAGGATAGAAGTCAATTTTAATTGGAGTTAATTAAACCATTATTAATAATAAGCATAAAAGTGTGAAAATCCAAGATTATAATACCAGAAAATAAACCTCTGAGAATTAATATTATTTTGAACACCTGCGTAGTTTAAATATCACGTACGGCGAAAATTGTGTAGATAACAAATGGTTTCAAAGAATCTTGAAGAAACCGTGGCTTAATATTCACGAGAAGGTGCGATACGGGGTTATTAAACCCAGATAGTCCACATGGACTAAAATATAATCGATAATAAAGAATATCAATTTGCACCAATACGAACAGGTTAGAAAAGGAAAGAGAAAATGCGTCAAGCAAAGACACATATAGTAAAAGGCGTGATTTAAGCAACGTCACGAGGGTCACAATTGGTTGAAAATAGGATGCAAATATCAGAGGTAGAAACAACGATTTCTGTACAAAATTAATTAGCTTTTCTCGGACATGTTTGCGTGCCGTGTGAGAATTTCTGAGTTTTAAATGGGGCGAGTGAAAATTCGTAAAACCGACGCGCGAGCGACGGACTGGGAACATGGCATGAGAAATTCTTTAGAATTACCCGTTTTGGGGAACAGACCGACAGACAGGCTTTTTGCTATATATACCGAGGTGAATATAAACAAGCTCTCTTAGACTTTTGACTATTCGATGCGTTAAAAGCTCTTACATCCGCGACTTGATTCAAGATGTTAAACAGTGCATTTTAGTTTGATAAAATAATTTAAAATTTTGCTCGTATATTTTAGTGATTCAAAATAGTTTGTTATTTACGTGCTAACATGAATGTACTTCAGTGCACTTAGATACAAGGTAATAAAATTTAGTATCACTGTACCAATTAGCAAAATTTACAACGACAAATGTATACACAAAAGTAGGCAGTTTTGGCGTATATTGGTGAAAGACGCATGAATTTCTCTGCTATTTTTCGGGGTGTTAATAATTAAATGGTTCAAATACGTGTCTGGATCCACGAAACAAGGGTCAGATATACACAGATGAGTTCCGGAAAAGCCCAGAAACAACTTTAAATAAATGGTGATGGAGAAAATTTTAAAAGCGTTGAGAATTAGAAGCCGTAAATATAATCCTGTTGGAATGGTGTGATTAACTAAAGGGACGATGTACATTGAAGCTACGAGGACAGTAACCTTCAGGTAAATTATACTATTTTGTTTGACATTTTGTGTGTGTTGAATAACTTTATAATTGATTTACTTTAAATGGACATTAGTGAAATTGTACTAACCATAAAATTTTAATTTTAAGATGAAATTTGCTTGTTTAAGTAGAAAGGGTATTTAGTATTGATGTTCTGAATTATGATGAAACTTTGGGTATGTCTTTGAGCTCAATTAGACGAACCTGGTTAATTAACGTAAAGGGGTGGTAGATGCTCCTTTATACTCAGACTCCTGTCTGCTTATATTGTTATATTAATTAGTAGGCATCCAACAAGGACTTTAATTCTGGATGCACGTTAAAATGATAATAAAATTAATCTTGAAATTCTTTTAAAACTGAAATTTATGCTGAATTTTAATCTTGAAATTTTAATGTATTGTGAATATTGATGTAAATAGAGTTAACGTTGATGTTTGTGGTAGGAATGTGTTGTTTAATTTTGTGAATGAGGAGGTTTATAAAATTAGGTGAGCAGCCGAGGCGAAAACAGGATCACAGCAGTTTATGACGCCCAATCGGTGGGACTAGAATTTTTTTGTTGAAAGGACCCAGTTCCCGCATTCAAAGGAGTATATCACAGCAGTTCATGGCGACCACAACGTGAGGGCTCGAGTTCCAAATAAAATTTTGTGATTTTATTCCAGGAAACTGGCGATCTGAGAGAGAGAGTTTCTGTGTGTGTATAAATTTAAGAGTATTTTGAGTGTGTGGAGTGATTAGAACGTATGCAGAGAAAAGAGTGGTTAAGGAGTCAAGGAGTGGAAATTGAAGTGACGATAGTGCATTGTGCGAAAAAATTGAAAATGGAAGAAGCTGGAGCTGTCCGTTTTTATACACTCCAACGTGTACCTCACAAAAAGTGGTCCTTCTGAGCCTCATACCACAAAAAGTGGCCCTTCTGAGCCTCATATCACAAAAAGTAGTCCTTCTGAGCCTCATATCACATAAAGTGGTCCTACTGAACAAATAAGCTTTGAATTATAGTCAAAATTAATATAATTCATTAGCGGGATCATTAAAATTTAAATTATTACATTAATTCATTTTCAAAACTATTTTCTAAAAGTGGGTTTGAATATTAAAATGCATGATTTCTATTAAAGATTTCAAACTTCAATTATTATCAATAAACGAGTACTTTGCATTTAGCATTACAGGTGTTCAAAAACTTGTTCCAATTTATTTAAAGTTTGTAGTTCATTAACATCTTGTTACTACGCTTATCAATCAGCTGTGTAGATAACAAAATAAGTCAAAAGACTTTAACGAAACTGTTTGTTTACATTTTGTTTGTAAATATTACGTACCTAATGCACTTTATTTCTTAGAGTTCTGAATTCACTTATGTTAGTTTAAGTCTGTATCAGCATTAACATTGCTTCTCCACGAGTACTGTGTTTACCTTTAAGGCTTTGCAACTGCGTTACATTTTCCATTAGTTATTTGTGATTTCAATTTGTTACGAGTATACCTGGTACAATATGGAACCAGAACGTGAAGTTATTGTTGTATTTAAACGATTAACAAATCGCAAAGAAAGGTACTGGCGATGTTTGCAAGATTGTTACGATTTAATTTCAACGTTACCAACTAATCTTGATCAATTTAAAGCTCGTGTTAGTCAGCTAGATGACGTAAGAATAAAATTTTTAGATGTCTTAGATGAATTATCGTCACTCTCTGACGTTTATAAAACCTTATTTACGGATACCGTTAATCTAGAATCTACGTTCAATACTATGTACTATGATATTTTAGCTAATGCGGCGCGCTATGTCGCTCCAAACACAACGCCCAATGTAAATACTATTGATATTTCTGGAAATACCAGATCTAATGTTCATTTACCAGAAATAAAAATAGATATATTTCGAGGTGACCCCGAGAAATTCGGTGCGTTTAAATCTCTATATGACAACATTATTCACAACAATAACACACTTAATGATTGCGAAAAATTCACATATTTGCTTACTTATTTGGATGCGACGGCATTAAAGCTAGCACAATCTGTTCGATTTGCTCCAGAAAATTATATGGTTGTTTATAATCTCTTAGTTCAACGCTACACTAATAAACGAATAATTGCTAATCATTATTTATCCAAAATATTTTCACTAACTCAACTAAAGACGGATTCCTCAAAAGTTCTTAGTGATTTATGTGAAACTCTGCAAGACAACGTCACAGCTCTTATCGACATGCAGCTACCTGAGTTGGCCGATTACATATTTTTATTTTTTTCCCTCGGTTTATTAGACCCGAAGTCGAGACAAGAATTCGAAAAGGAACACTTAAATCAAACATTTCCGAAATTTAACGATTTTATAAAATATTTACGCAACAAATGTTCTATCTTAGCACTGGTGAGCGGTAACAATAATACACCACCATCAAAAAATGTGTCTAGTCCACCACAAAGGGCTAACCCTCAACTATATTATACAAATTCTGTAAACAATAAGCGTGTAACAATGTCCACAGGAAGTTACTTCACGACGATTTAATGCAAAGCAGGCCGTTTCTAAGCCCTGTCCTGCCTGCGACGATCAGTTCCACAAATTTTACAGATGTCCAAAATTATTAGCTTTATCCACTCTAGAAAGGCAATACATGGTAAAGCAATATCATAGATGTTTTGCGTGTTTATCACCACATCCTCTTTCGACTTGTAAGTCAAAATATCAGTGCAAACGGTGCGGTAGTAAAATGCACCATACGCTACTGTGTATCGAGGCACCAATTTCATGCAGTACTCCGACTCCGCCACAAAGCGCGGTAGGACACTCTTCAGGTGCCGCTAATTCGGCTGAACATTTTCCTGCTCCAGTCTCTCTTGTTCATTCCTGTGCAAATGAACAGGGAACCGTTGCGCTTTTAGCCACGGCGCAGGTACGAATTTTAGCCTGTGACGGTAGTTGGCATCGCTGTCGCTTGGTTTTAGATCAAGGGTCGCATTCTAATTTCATCACATTATCTTTAGCTAACAAGTTAGGTCTTAAACGCAAGAAATGTCCTTTTGAAATACGTGGAGTAGGCCAATCTCCGCTAGAAAAGGTTCATGGAATTGCTACCTGTAACGTTACATCAATATATGATCAAAACGTTTCTTTAAATTTACAGGCTGTTGTTTTATCTCGTATTACCGCAGATCTTCCGATAGCAAATTTATCTAAGCATTTAATAGACAAATTTTCGTCCCTACAATTGGCGGATCCTGAATTTCACAAATCCGCTCCGGTCGATATGCTGTTAGGTGTTCAAGCTGTCTTAGATGCCACACCCAACGATTCGTTGCGTATAACAGGCAAGCCATCGGCGCTTCTTACCTCGTTTGGTTGGGTTATTATGGGTGATGTACCAGCTTTAAGTCAACCGTATTCAGGTGTTGCGTTGTACACTAGCATCTCGGAAGAACCGTCCCTTAGCGACACCATTCGTGCCTTCTGGGAAGCTGAAGAAATACCATTTACGCCGCCAATGTCGCCTGAAAACGTGGCTTGTGAAAATTATTTCAAGTCCACTACTATACGAAACGAGTTAGGCCAGTATGTGGTTCGACTACCGTTCATAGAAAACATTTCCCGAACATTAGGTTCAACACGAGAATTAGCTACCAATCGCTTTCTAAAACTAGAAGCTCGATTTACACGCGACAAAAACTTTTATAAATTATATTCAGAAAATATTACTAATTATATATCGCAGGGACAACTCACTCCCGCTGTGAAACAGTCCTTATTTATCATGACTCACCACGGCGTGGTTAAAACTAAGCCCTCTAGTACTCAAGTTCGAGTCGTGTTTAGTCCTGCCGATAGGGATATTAATGGTACAAGTCTCAATGATATTCTTTTACCGGGCCCCAAATTACAATCTGATATTGGTCTTGTAATAACAAGATTTCGAATACCTCAAGTCGTACTCACTTGCGATATTCGACAAATGTTTAGATCTATAGTCGTTCACCCAGAAGATAGAAAATTTTACATATTTTTGGAGGTATCACCCTTGTGAACCTTTAACGGAATATGAACATACCCGCGTTATTTTTGGCGCTACCTGTAGCCCTTTCCTTGCCCTTCGTGTTCTACAGCAGTTGGTAGAAGACGAGGGTCACTCGTACCCCCGGGCTTCCCGAGCCCTTAGATCATCAACTTACATTGATGATATTTTGACTGGGTCCGATTCTGTAGAAGAAACTCTCCTTCTAAAAAATGAATTGATCAATTTACTAAAACTAGGTAACTTTGACTTAGGAAAATGGGGAAGTTCACACACTTCAGTGATTGATAAGTCGGAGACGGACGTTCTAAATCTACCGAACTTTAATCCTACTTTAACAACACGTGATGTTCTGGGTCTCTGTTGGGATATGGGTTCCGATACTTTTAGATGTAAAGTTCCAAATATTGCAGACATCCCTACTAAGCGAGGAATTTTGTCACGCATAGCACGCATATTCGATATTAATGGTTATTTAAGTCCATTTACGGTTCTTCTCAAATGCCTTATGCAACGCCTATGGCTACAAAAGGTGGATTGGGATGAACAATTGCCCGCAGAAATTCTTCAAGAATGGCAGCAAATTCAAATTGAACTGCCACTTCTCGAATACATAACAATACCACGATCTATTTGGAAAATCGGCAATAGTCAAGCCCGTTTAATCGGATTCTCCGACGCCAGTTCCGTAGCGATGGCCGCTGTTGTGTATCTGCGATTAGAAGTTGATGAAAAAATATATGTACATTTGATAGCTTCCAAAACCCGTGTAGCCCCTTTGAAAACGTGGACCATTCCTTGTCTTGAATTAGGAGCGGCATGTCTTTTGGCAAAACTAATGAAACATACAGCATTAGCATTTAACACCATCAATTTACTAGATCCAATATGCTTTAGTGACTCTACAAACACACTGACGTGGATTTGTACGCCACCTTATCAGTTAAAATTATTTTTGCGAACCGAGTGGTGCAAATTCATGAAAATCAACCCACAGCCATATGGAGATACGTTCCCAGTTCTGCGAATGCTTCCGATCCTGCAAGCCGAGGATTGAGGCCATCCGAACTACTGAATTGTACACTCTGGTGGCAGGGTCCTGATTTTTACACCGCGATTATTGTGATTGGCCAAGTGATAAATACACACAATATTGCAGACGGGTTTAAAGCCGTACAATACGCACTCGTCTCTACTGTTGATGTGAAACAATACTTGGTAGTACTACAAAGGTCCTCGAACTTGCTAAAAGTTCAACGAATTTTGCGTACGTTAAAAGGTTTACGTTTAACTGCCTTGCACGCGAACGTAATCTTGCAAGAACTACTGGTACGTTAAATGCCTCTGAGTATCGTAGCGCTCTCACATTTGCCATTAGAATTACTCAGTACGAGCACATCTACGACGATATCGTCTTACTAGAAAAAGGGCAACCTAGCACAAAAATGTACCGTCCGTTGTCACCTTTCTCTCTCCCACGGGATTAGTCATGGTGGGGGGCCGTTTGCGCCATTCCAGCCTTTCCATAACTAGCAAACATCCCTACCTTATCCCAAAAAACAGCAGGTTAGCTGTATTAATATGTGATTACTATCACATATATTCAGGTCATGGGGGTCCGCGGCTAACTCAATCCTTAGTTACCCGTACATTTTGGATTCCTTGTATCCGTCAGTTAATTCGAAGTAGAATATTTCGCTGCCTGACTTGCTATCGCTTCCAAGGGGAGCCTATTCAGCCTCCTATGGCAGATCTTCCGCTTTATCGCCTCGAACCCGGAAGATGCTTTACGCATACCGGTTTGGATTTTGCCGGTCCTTTTACAATCAAGCTATCCTCGTTGCGATCGACCAAATTTCAAAAGGCATATATTGCCCTCTTTATTTGTATGGTGTCACGTGCCATACATATGGAGGTTGTCACAGCTTTAACAACGGAAGCCTGTCTTGCTGCATTAGATAGATTTATAGCCAGACGCGGGTTACCCACGAACATATACTCCGATCAGGGCCGAAATTTTCGTGGGGCGGCTAGAGAAATGTTAGAAATATATAAACATTTTGCTCAATCTAACCCCGTCATTGCGCACTACTTATCCTCTATGAGTAAAGATGGTGTAACAAGAGTTGTAAAGCTAAAAACACCCACAGGCGAAGCGGTCCGCCCAATTAACAAGGTGGTACCACTTCCTCCACCATAAGTAATTCAGCATTCTAACTTGCAATTTTTATTTTTTTTCTTCTTTCTCTACAAATTATGTTTTATTTTATATTTTAATGCAGGAAGCAAAATGCAGAGTACTCGAATAATTTATACATACTTAAACATTTTTTAAAAAAATTTCTATTTTCATTTTTTCTCCCATTCATTTCACGGTATACAACAAAATTTACCATTTTGGGTGGGGGGTATGTTAAAACTTCATACAGTTGGAGGTCAGCGATTGACAATATAGATGGCCTTATCGTATATTATTGTTGTGCTATACATATGGCGGAGCGATAAAGCCTTTTCGCTTGACCAACATGACATTCTCTCGTATCGTTTCACCGACTCAACACCTAGTAAATATTTCCGCGAGTGCATAAGTGCTGCTGCCCGACCAAGTTGCGTCGACCGGTAAACAACACCTATCTTCGCGGGAGTAAATTGGTGAACAACATTGCAAGGTAAGCAAAACATTAATTACGGTTTGACCTATGTTACTGTTTTTCGCGCCTAACCTCCAATTGCATATAATTACAGTCCATTTGCTAAGCTTTACGCTTTGGGAAACGTTCTGGAGCTGTCCCGTTTTTATACACTCCAACGTGTACCTCACATATATATATATATATATATATATATATATATATATATGGCTATGGAAAAAGGTAGTTGAACCGGATCTCCGTGCCGACGGTTGATAAAACCTGCAAAGTCAGATGAAACAGCACAAAGCACAAATTGTGGGCTAAATGATACCGTACTTCCCATAATGTGTTCGTGTTAAATATTACATCTTTGCTACTCCTGTTTTGATGAACCCCAATTAGGGCGAAACGTGTCGACAGGATGCCCTTGTGGCTAATATTAAGTCACTTGCCAATAAATTTCATTTTTTGATATTATTTTAAGACTCATTAAATTTACTTATTCTAAACCACTTATATTTTGTTTAATCCCTGTCACCTTTCTCTCAACTTTGCTAATTTGGTCTCTACATGACTCACTCACTTCAGTTATTTTTCCATTTATCTCCTCTTCGCAAAAAATTCTAGCTTCCGTTTTTAGTTGTCCAATTTCACTTCGAATCCCACTTATACTCCATTCATCCTTTCAACTCTCATTTCAACTTCCCCCATTTCTACTGTTAAACTATTTTTGAAATCGGAGAATTCTGTGGTTGACCTCTATATTTTCTCACTTAAAGTTTCTGTCAATTGCTCAAACTTCCGGTTCGATTCGGCACTCATCTGCTCCAATTTCGGGTTTGATTCGGCACTCATCTGCTCTAATATCCGGTTTGATTCCTCACTCATCCTCTCTAGCATTCTTATGATCATCTCATTTCCTTGCTCTCTTGATTCTGTCCTTGATTGATCCCTACTACCTTCTGCTTCTTCCATTTTTCCTCATTTTTCAAACAACGCACTAACGTCACTTCCAATTTCCACGCCTTCACTCCTAACCCACTCCTTTCTCAACATCCGTTCAACACACCACAAAATAAGTCTAAAACTATCAATAAAATTATTTACACAATCTACCCTTTCCTCTCAAGACGCCTTTCCTGAAATAAAAAAATGTTTTCCTTTTATCTGGAATCGAGCCCTACCGTTCAGGTCGCAATAATTTCTGTGACGTTATCTTGCTAAAACGTGCCCCGCTGTTGGGCTGCATAATTCTGTGAGGTTAAGCTTTAACTACTCGAATCCCTCGGTTGGGAAGCCATATTACTATGAGGTTATACCTGTACAATTGTGCCCCACTGTTGGGCTGACATAATTCTTGTGAGATTTTAGCTCGAATCTTGCCTTCGGCTGTTCCTAATAATTTCTCGGCTGCTCCTAAAAATGCTTCTTATCTAATTTCTTAAATAATATTGACACCTACCTGTTACATCCAAAACCTCCTCTCAATATCCTCATGCTGAAACCTAAATAGACATTCACACCAATCACACACTCAAAAATAACTCAATTGGCCAAATATACAACACTCTATTTAAATTAGATCCATAGTACATTTAAAACACCATTCCTTTAGACACATCCATAAAGTTCCATAATTTTATAATAATAATCATGCAAATTGATAACCTTTTAAACATATATTTTTATTTAAAGTAAGAGGGCGTTCCTCATACCTTACGTTACACTTTTGTCTTAGCATGAGCTCATAATAAAATTCTATACCAGTGCATATAAATTTCCTGCACTACCAAATATCATTAAGCCCCCTATACTTCTTTACAACATTTGGTTATCTCTAAGTTCATTAATTATTTTCAAAAATCACTATTCTTTTAAAGTCCCATAGATGTCTGTTCATAAAATATCAAATAACAATAAAACACATCAAACTCAAATCCAAATAATCACAAACACTATAAAGATATTCACCACTCAATGTTCTATTCTATCGCCTACCTGGTTTTTATCTTCTAAGTGTGCTCCACCATCTAGTTTCTTGAAGATGCTGCCATCTAGTAGATACCCAGTCCATCAGCTAACTCTCTGGTCCAATTCCCATATCTGCCATGCAAACCACTGTTTACAATTTTTAATCCAAAAATTCCATTCTCCAAACTTAACTTTTATTATTCAAACATCGCTTTTTCTCATCATCCAAATAATTTCAAATTTTAAAATTTTCGTGCATTCCAATACCAACTTAACAAGCTTTGTACTTACATACCACTTTAACGTTTTAACACAAAGATCCTTTATTAGCTTCTACATAAAATTTTATTAAATTTCACTAGTTCACTTGAAAGTAACTATTATCACCAATGCTGGATGAAATCAGAACAAAAAAGAAAGAGAGTCTGGCCCCTCTCTGCCAGTGATTATATAAGTAAAGTTCGCCCCTCCCTGTTTAAAATTGGCACGTACACTTGTATACCCCTTCGTATAATTCTTAAAATCTTTTCTAACCGCGAAAAACCCCTAACGAACCTCAGATTCCTGTGAATTTTTATAACTAACATAACAATACTCGGTAAATCGCTTCAAACCGTCAACAGTCGTTCTAACATAGCCTCTACATCTTTATTTGTCAACGCCTCCAACTTGAACAAACATCTCTCATTTCCCTTGTACCTACAGCTTTATCTCACACATACGCTTCCACCAGCTAGATCTCTGCCCTTCTTGTACAATTCACACCAATCACCTTGCTTGGCACCATTCTCCCACTTTTTAGCAGACTCGTGTTTGCTTCTAAATATCCTTGAAATTATCGATTTTATTTAGGTCTTCCAACTACACTTGCACTCAATACACTTTTATTCTGTTTTGGTCTTTTGGTCGACACTTTACTATACTACCTCCAAGATTGAAATCAATATTTTAACTACCAAACCGCGTCTACATTAATTCCAACGGCTGTTCTTTTCCAATAACCCATTAAAGTTTGTTTGTTGCCAAGCTTACCGAGAAATCGTTGTTTTGTTTAAACTTGTTGGATTTTACGTTTGAGAACAGAAATGTTGCTTTAGCACCTGCTCCACACTTCTAGCTTTTCGTATAACACTTTATTACAAATTTAAATACGTTAGAATGATTTTACCCCAATTATTATTTATTCTGCCCTATGTTTATACAAATTATGTTACATTATCCTTGGCTAAATTACATTGATCCTACATTACTATACACTACTAAACAAAAAAAAATAATTTGTTAAAAATATTCCAACTCCCTAATTACATAAATTTTATTCAAAAGCTCTCAACCTACTTGTGTCCTTATATATCCCAATGACCCCTTAATTACACGAAAATATATATATATATATATATATATATATATATATATGTATATATGTAGACATAAAAAGGCAAGAGGTGGAGAGTCGACCAGAACAAGAATATGATCTTCAGGAGGACATTATGACGCTTTTACTTGATTTCCGGACAGAGTTTCGAAACTCGCAGGCAGATATTAAAAGATTGCATCAGGAAATGCAAGGATTGTTGACAGAGTGTTTATACTCTCTCGATGAGGGTAGGAATTCGCAGGAATAACTGAAGGAAAAACTATAGATGATAGAAAGCACGGTAGAAAAGAACTTGATTACTCGAATCATGAACTTGAGAAGAGATTTATATCAGATGGACAGAAAACAGTCTCAATTCTAAAACAATGGACGAAACGATAAAAATGAACAAGCAGGACAGTTTGAGGGCATGTAACAAAATTATAGAACAGTTACAAATAAGTTGGGACGAAACAAATGTATTAAAACATGACGCGACGATATTTGGCAAACGGATAGACAAAAAATTTTCTTGGGTTGACGGGAACGTTAAACAGATGATGTATAAAATTAATGCTTTTGAGAGGGACGAATGGAATACGGTCAAGGATTTTAAATAAAGTTGACGTGATAATGAAAAACAAACTGAAGCAGGTAAAACTGAAAATTGTAAGCGCCATATTTCAACAAAATAACAACTGCGTATGCTTAATTAGAATAACCTATTATGAAGTTAATTCAAAAATTATATAAATCTTTAGCAAAATAAGAGCATTATAACACTACTTCTAAAGAAATTAAACTTAAAATTATGTAAAACGTTAATAATATTAAAGCATGATAACCGTATTTCTAAAGGTGCAAATGCTTAAATCCTCTGTAAAAAAATATTTAAAGAAATCTTGCATTTATTTTATTCGAACGATTGGTTAGAACAGAAAGTGTCATATTCCAAGACCCGCCAATCCCATATAATTTCCAAGATATATTGTTGCAAATATTAAACAGGGTGTTCCATTTATGTTAACGCAAAAACTGCTTAAGACCTTAAACCATTTTCGTCGTAGCGAGAAATTATCAAGGGTTCTTCGTTCACAAAGTCGTAAAGTTCTTGTAGCGCATTTGATGTGGCTAGAAGAGAGCACGTTTAATTATGGTTTTAGCTAATAAACGAGCAAGGCGGCCGACCCAACCAAGAAGAAATAATTATAACCAGATGTAAAAGAGATTAAATCTCTTATTTATGAGTGGTTACGCATGAATGCACTTAAATATTTGTACTTTATTGCAGATTCAGTTTCCTTTCACCCAAATATACAACTAATGGAAACATAGCAGGTTTATTAAGCTATCAGTATGTACAACGCCCTTACACTTTTAATTACTATTGCTGGTTTATTATATTGCAAGCATTTTGTTTACAAACGTTCTATAGCTCGCTTAAACTTTTTCGTAGCAACCTATTAACTACCGCTGCCGCTTAATATCTTAAAAAGCAACCTAGTTCATAGGTTTGTTAATAATTTGAATACTCGCCTACAGCTGTTTCACAATGTATAGAAAATAGCTTATTAAAATCTTATAAAAGCCCTCTGCAGCAAATTTCAACCATCTTCTTCTTATACATTGACTCTGCTTTATGATTAAAGCGGATCTTATTATCTATCACAAGTAGACTGACAAAGCAGCTCATTGTGTTACATAAGAATCCGTTTCAGCTTTTTTACTTTGAAACAGTATAATGCTGTTGAGTATTAGCGTTTCGTTGCAAGGAATAAAGGAGAATAGACGCTCAAATAATAAGTTTGGTATTAAAATTCTTCGTTTCCTTGTCGGCCTTTTCCTCATTGGCCGATTCGCTTACATACCCATTTCTATATATCTAATAATTGGAAATGAAATTCAACAGACGCAATTCAGCAACTTCGTAACATTTTGCTTGCAATGCAATAGACAAGCTGTAACTAAAAACTAATCAAAGAATGCCCAACTTACATGTACAAGTGCAACATTAATTCCATCAACTATTAACTAGAGCTTTACCGGTGAAGACACAAGACTCAAATTTCGTGCATAATGTGCCAGCGGCGTTTATTGCATAGCTTACC
Organism: Platerodrilus igneus; assembly: GCA_036346225.1. Taxonomy (NCBI): domain Eukaryota; kingdom Metazoa; phylum Arthropoda; class Insecta; order Coleoptera; family Lycidae; genus Platerodrilus; species Platerodrilus igneus. Next base: position 1,001,091 of record JARFIW010000149.1, on the reverse strand, counting down.
TAAAGCTATTCCTAATTTTAGAACAAAACAAATCGTAATTCTATTTTAAAATTCTTATGCGAAAATAATACAAAACATTAGAAATATAAAAATAAAAGAACAAAATGAAGCTAGTCTAAATTATTGGTGACTGGTTGAAACAATCCAAACAGTAGTGTGGTTGATCATCGCAGAAGGCGCAATAGGTTACTGCTTCCTTTGCGCGATTTTTTGTAATTTCTCCTCGTATTTTTTTGCATAGCAGTTATTACAGTATGTTCGAGTAATATCAAACTTGCCTTCTCCATTTTTCAAAGCGTGTTTCGTTTTGACTGAGTTTCTTCTATTTTCTTCTACGTATTGAGTTTCTTTCAGTCGAGTCCAAGTAGGCTTCTTATAACTTGATCTCTAAATTAGACGATTTTAAACTTTTTGTTGGTAAGTGAGCGTTAACCATTGATATTACCAAAATAAACTCTATCGCAAGTTTCCATTTCAGGGACTTTCTGAGATGTGATTGGTAACTGGACATTTGGTTCAATTGATTAATAGAAGATTTGCCGTCATTGTATTCCATAGTTGCTCGCGGTTTATCCACCATGTCACCACGTCTTTGCACATCCACCAGCTCATTCGTGTGTTTTGAACTCAAAAGCTATACTTTTCTTTTTGTTTCGCCATTTTAGTACACAAATATCTCTCTCATTTTCTAAGCCGTATATTTTTTTTCTTTTAGCTTTTTATGTGTTACTTTGTTACCGTTTTTTCCGCTCTCTAGCTTGGCGGTTTCTTGCTTTAGCACGTTGGTCACAAGAAAGACGATTCTAATAATTCGAACCAGCGCACTGTAATCCTTCTGCTTCCTTCACAGATAATCGAAGAAAGGGACATCTTCCGACATGGCTAGGGATCTATTCCTCCGTAGGGAAATGAGAAATGGGGGGTAAGTCGATTTTTGTTTTCAAACAAAAACTAAACAAGTTTAAATAGGCGCCTCCACGTCCCAAGATAAACAAGTTAAGCGCAAAGCAATATTCTAAAGGCGAACGTAGAAACCCAAAGAAAAAAAGATCACCTTCGTTAACAAAAACCTGTTTTATAAAAATAAGACGCAGCTCCTGAAAGAAATTACAAAGGTTAAACAAAAAAAAATATAACACAGTTTGTGTCCTTTAAAATAAATAATAATATATAACCAATTAGTTGTTGCTTTTTGGCACAAAAATTCTTAATCTGAAGGTAAGTTAGAAAGAATATACTTAAAAGTAAAACTATCTTCCACTTTCCATTGTGGGTAACTTCCAGGCGACGACAAAATATTCTTTCTTAAAGATTCATACCACAAATCCAAATTATCAAGTTTGATCTCTACTAACTTAATTTTAAGATTTTCTACAGAAACAGCACGACTAAGACAATCTGGGATTATATTAAATTTTCCTTTCCTTTGTACTAAATCAAATGAATGTTGCCTCAATCTAGCGGACCATCTGGCAAGTTTTCCAGTGGGATTTTTGAAGATTACTCAACCTAAGCAACGAAAACTGGTCAGTAGCAACTGTAAATCGAACATTTTCCACCCACGGACAGAATTTTTCGATAGCAAAAATGATTGCTAGGCACCGTTTTTCTGTGGCAGAGTAATTGCGTTCCCTACGGCATAGGGTTTTGCTTGCATACGAAATGACATGTTTTTCTCAAACAGTGCTTAACCCATTATTACTGGCGTTACACTCGACAACAAAGAGAGCCAAATAGTCTGGCTGCAAAAGAAAAGGTGCAGAAACTAAAGTTTGTTTAGTTAACACAAATGAATCTTCTGCCTCAGGGGTCCAAGTTATAGCTTGACCTTTTTTCCTTTTCTTGATAAGATCATTAATGGGTGAAACTAACGACAGAAAATTCTTAATGAAGCAACGATTCCAGCTGTACATCCCTATAAACCTTTTAATTTCCGTCGTAGTTGTTGGTAAAGGAAAGTTAAACATAGCGGACACTTTATTGGGGTCGGTGCGCAGTGAATTGGAACCTACTAAATAACCCAAAAATTTAAGGGACTTTTTGAAGAATTCACATTTTCATGGTAAGGTTAGCCTCCTTTAGACGTTCCTTAACCTCTTACAATAATTTGAAATGTTTTTCAAATGGCGACGAGCATAGTATGTTATCGTTCATATAACAAAATACATGGGGCTCAAAATGTGGACCAATTAATTGCTGTTGCGTCTGCACAGCATTCTTCAAACCAAAGGAGATACATGTAAACCTCTACTCTCTTCGCGAAATAACACTGAATGCAGTTTTATCTTTAGATGACTCACTAAGACGGACTAACCAAAACGACTTCCTTAATTCAAGAAAAGAGATATAGTTTGCACCTCTCATCATATTGAGAACCCTTTCTACATTTGCAAGAGGGTACGAATTGTGAACGGTTAGGTCATTCAGAGTTCTACCCTCAAAACAGTAACGATATTCCCCATCTCCTAACCAACAGCACTGGCGACGACCACGGACTAATACACGGTTTAATAAACTTGAACCTAAACATGTCGTCCAACTCATCATTTAATATCTTACTCATGTAAGGTGACATCGTGTAAGGTTTCTTTCGAAAGGGCTTAGCATCACCCGTATCGATATCTATTTCGATCAATTAGTACGTCCCGACCTATCATCAATGCTAATTTCATTGAACGAATCTATCACCCATTGTGTTTGCACTCATTAAAATTTTAAAGAAAATTTTGCAACTTACATTTGAAATATGTTGGGGTTTCTAATAATTAACAAGGATTAGGTGAAAATTGTATTGATACATAAGTAGTGATAAAATACTGTTTCCTTCTAAACTTAAGCTGTAAATTGCATTTATAAATGTTATTTACATCTGTGTGTGTAAGTAGATTACATAGATAATGTGTGTAAAAGAAATATGTTTTTGAATGTATGGGGTTTTTTTTCTAGATCTTTTTTGAAAATTAAACCACTCACAGTTGTTAAAATCGTCTTTATTTACGTTTGGATTCATAACAACGTTCCTAAGTCATGGATCGAAACGTAGATAAAGACGGTTTTAACAACTATGGGTGGTTTAATTCCCAAAGAAGATAAAAAATACAAACAAACCACAACAAGCATAAAGAGAGTATAGAGGATTATTCATAAATGTTTCTTGAGGTTTCTTTGTTTCATTTCATTTTCGTAAAATCCACAACATATTTGTCGCTGATCTAGCAAGAGAAAACTGACCAGTAAGATAAGGATTCGCCTTTTCTATTAAGTAACCATTTATTGCATTTTTGTAATACAGGGTGGTTGTACCCAAAAATTCACAGCATTAATTTGTGGCGTCCCAACGCAGATGCTCGATTAAGTCGTCTGAAATAGAGTTTCTTGTTTTGTAGGATTTTGTGGAAATTTTCTCTGTGTAGTACAGATGATTGGTTTCCAGTATTGTTAAAACAATAAAAGAAATTTGCAAGGGTTTGAGAGCTGAAGGGATAGAAATTGGTTTTCAGGAAAGCGTTTATCAGTAACAACCGAAAAAAGAGAATCTAGTGATGAAAAAATAACAGAATGTAAGAGATACCCAGGAATAAAAAATGATGGCTTTTTTAATAAATTTAAATAAAAGTATGCTGGAACAGAAGGAAATAAGTGAAAAGAATGAAAGAAGCATTAAAGAAATGGGTGAAAAATGAGAAAAGTATAAAAGAAATGTGTGAGAATGTATCAAAAATATAAATGAGAAATTTGATAAGAATACTCAGGAATTAAAATCAGAAAATGAGACGAATGCAAGAAAATCTAAAGAAATGAGTGACAGGATAATGTTAAAAGAACTAATAAGATCATAAAAGAAATAAAATTTAAAATTAAAGGTAGAGTGGTCCAGATTATAGCTGACATGGATGACGTACAAGAAGAAATTGTGCAACTAAAAAAAGATCAGGAAGCACGTGAGAAAAAAACTAGTGGAAAAATTTTAAATTTTGATCAAAAAGTGAATAAAATTGAGAAGAATTGTCAAACCGGGTATATAACGTTTAGAAATGATTTGGGAAATCTTAAAACAGACTTCAGCAATAAGTTTGAAAATCTAGAAGATAGGATTAAAAAAATTCATGTTGGGGAACCTATACGATGGAGTCCAACTAATGTTCCGTTAGAACAACATTCAAAATTTCATGGGGATAGTAAACATAATTCGAAGATATTTTTAAACAACGAAAACTTTGATACTGAGCAGTTGGGATGAACAAACTAAGTTAAATATCGCGAGATTCATGTTAAAAGGTAGTGCAGAAATTTGGTTTGGACTGATTGAGAATGAGTTAAACTCGTTTGAAGACTTTGAACTTAAATTTTTAAAACATTTTTGAGAGATAACCAGCAATTTAAGGTTAGAGATAATTTACTATTGGGAAACTACAGCAGTGATTCTTGCAATTCAAAGTAGTTGTTTGCTAAAAAGAAATTTAGTGTTGTCAAACAACTTGAAGCAAGGGAAAACTGTGAAAATTGACAGACAGATGGCAATAAAAACAATAGGAGATATGCAGAGATGGTGACAAAACGAGGATCTTCAACGACGAGGTCGGATTTTCAATAAAAGGCAAACCGAGTGCACCCTTGCAAATTAACCAGTACAAACATCAACGAGGATTTATAAAATTGTGCGCAGTGCTTCAAGTTAATTTACAGTTGTCTATCTGTTCAAAGTTTAGCAAAGAGTTGTTTCAAAATCTATAAAATAAACTCCATAAACTTTTAAGGGTGTACTGTTCTCATATTATGTATAAGCTATTTATACGCACATCTACATAAACTGTTTATATTATCCTCTCCGTGCTAATTGAGCAAGCACTACACTACTTCCAAGTACCCTACAGGCCTAAATACACTTGCTGCTGAATACGCTTAAGCACGCACCTTTAATCTTGTTAAGTTAAGGGTTTATTATTACAATGACTAGGTCCGATAATTGCAATAATAATAAGAATAATACTAAAACGAATTCGAAGCAGCAATTTGTTAACGAGTTAGTTGAGTAGTTGCACTTTGCTATTATATTTATAAAACGTACGAAAATTTACTTTTCTGTGTAATAATATACTACAAAGATAACTCCGTATTGATGGTAGACTATTGCTGGTAAAATTATGCTTACAGCCCAAGGTAAATTGTATAACATTTGTTTATTGAATTTCACGATGAGAATTTGATAATGAAAATTTAATTTAGACTAGCTATTGAAATATCTACTTGTTACGGATAAAATGAGCGTTACGTTAATAAATTTTGATTTGCCTTGAAGAAATAGGTTTCCCTTAACAATAACAAAGGTGCGTCGGTAAACTACAGGGATGCAGATGAAAGAAATTATAAAAAAAAAAAAAATTTGAAGGAAAGTTATAACAAAATAAAAATTAATAAAAATGATAAATAAAATGGATGAAATACCAAAAATAACTACTATACACTATCACTTACCTTAAAAGGCTTTTTCTAATTATCATAATTGAGGGCGGTGCCAAACCGTCTGGTCACAGCTATCTCTTTTAGTATTTTTCCTACACGAAATACGGTTATTCCTCATGGACCTCCTTTGCTTCGGTTCCCTAAATTTTATCATCTTATGTTGCCTTTCTCTAAAATACCTTAAAGCACATACTAAATTTTTGTCAGATTAAAGAAAAATAAAAAATAAAATGCTTTCCAAATACGATTATATCACTAGGGTATCTTTACAAATGTATCTTTTTACCTAGTTTTTATATATTTTTAAATAAATTCAACTTAAGCTTAAGCTCTGTTAACATTAAATCATTTTAGTATAATACCAATATACTTTTCTTAAAAGAAAAGCATACATTCCTTAACCTTACTGTCGTCATATATTGCTAAAAAAATAATCCTAAAGGGACGCTAAATTTAATACATCAATAATAGTATCACTCCAAATTTGTAAGTTTCCCTTATTTAATTACATGACATCTATAGATCCGTATTTCAGGAAATAACACACATAGAATTCCGTTAGATACCAGCTTTTTCGTAAGCTGTTCATTGTCTATTCCAAAATAATGTAAAATCGCTAGGTGCACGTTTTGTTAATATTTTAAAATGTTAACATTATGCTCAAATTTAATCAACACTTGATCCGTCGGTAAATCATTGAGCAATAAAATAATCACTTGCTTTTTAATTAATTTCCTTTTGCATAAATGCAAATCATTTACATTTTTATAAAGTTACATAAAAGCTCATAACTCACTATTTAATTATAGAAATTCCAACAGCACTCTTTCTTGAGACAATTTCTTGGGTTATCCACCCAGCACGGCTTTCTTAATTCAACATCCCACAAACTTCAAAATGAGGGGTATCCTCTCCAAGTCATAACCAGCATTAGACCGGTTGAATCGACGATAATTCTACAAATTCATGAACTGAAAACCTTTATCATGCCGGTGCATTTGTAAGTTTAAATAAATTTAGTCGTAAACCGTGTTTTCTCCTGTTGGCAGTCAATATTCTTATCTTAGAACTAACTGTGTTTCTTTTCACCTTCAACTTCTAACAGCTACACCCTCCCTCTATTACGCGTATGTCTACATGTCAACATTTAATAATTAACGGCTTGCGGACAGTTAATTCGTTTTATGTCGGATGTAATTATTGTCATTTAATTTCCTCATAAATTTTTGTAATGGCACAATCTTCCTGGCAAGTTTATAGGATGAATCCCGTGTAAAATTTTGTTGTATTATGTGATTTGCTTAAGTTATCGTTCTTTGCATTTTTTTTGCAATATAAAACATTGTTACGTTAAATTTTCGCAATCGATATATTTCTGTATCCTTTAAATAAATATTAAGTTCCAACTACTTCGTCGTTACTTTTTATTAAGAAACGCTTCATAAAATTTCCAACTTAAACAACCACATTCCTATGTTATTTCGAGTCATTTAAGTATTCATTAACAAGGTGGGCTACCTTCGAAATTGAAATGATCACTTATTTAAGAATCCTATAGAACCTGGTCAAGTGTTAGTTACAACGTTGTATATGTGGAATCTATTCTACGTTTAATTTGCTTTGGTTAGCAAATGTTAAAAATCCTCGCCTTATTGATTCTCTGAAATAAGTTAAACACTTGTATCTCTCCAATAAATACGTTTCAGTGAGTTAGCATAAAATACTATTATCGCTTTCTGTTATTACACGTGTTCACGGTCTCAGAGATTATCTGATCCCGGTATTGTAAATCGAAATAGTAAATTTTTATGATTTTCTATAATATATAGGCAACCCGTCATACATTTAACTACATAATGCTCCCATGTGGATTGCAGGCATACCAAACAATTTGAATAGGCACTATTTCATACAGATATACATCTTGTAAGTCGTCATTTACAGGCTGAGTGTCAAATGGATTTTTATTACATGCGGCGTCCTTTCCCGTAAAGTGACTCCGTAAAGTCGCGGTGTTAATATGTTTTCCTTTAAGAGGTATTACTTTACTTCAGTGTTTATAAAGTCAAACTTAGTCAAGTTTTGTGAAGTTGTTTCTTAGAAATATCCAGTCCGTCGATAATTGTAAGTACTGTAACGATTTTTTCCTCTCTCTAATTGGCTCCGCTAGCCTCACGCATGGGCGCTAGTGAAACGCTTTTCTATACTTCTGGCCGACAATACTTTATAATCACCATGCTCCAAGTTAGGTGTCTGCAAAACAAAGTCTTCCGACGTAACTAGGGGTCTATTCCTTGGGTAGAGCTATGAGCAATGGGGGTAAGTCGAAATCTGTGGGGGGGTCACACTCAAACTAAAACAAACAGGCGCCACCAAGTCCAGATTGATTCATGTAAATGGCATGGCTAATTTCTAAGGGCGGACGTGGAGACCCAAAGAAAAAGATCGCCTTCGCTGACAAAAACCTGTCTTAACAGAATAAGACGCTGTTCCTGTAAGGAAAAATAATAATTAAGTCACATAAAAATGGGAACACTATTTGTGTCCCTCAAATATATCTAAAATGCAAAAGAATGTTTCTACATAAGGGTACCATAAAAATTGAACTCTTATTGCTTTTTGTTTATCAGGTCTGATCAAACTAGATCAGAATAAAAGACTTTAAGCGTGGATTATAAATTTACTAGAAAGAATTTTTCTGTTTCTGTAAATAAAATTTAATGCAATAAAATAAAATGAATACTTGAATTACTTGAAGAATTATTGTAAAGTTTATCAACTTGATTCTTACTCAAATATATTACAACCCAGTGTGACTGGTTATACTAAGGTTTTCTAACCCAATCAGATCTGTGTAGGTCATTTACAAATTAATATACAAAACTTTCTTTTAAGTTAACAGTATTAAAATCGATTTGAAGTCAAAATATTCACAAAGATATTCTCTAATTTTGTCAAAGGTGGTAGTAATGTAATACTAAACATCTGCTTGCAATTGTGCAATTGTTGACGGCATATTTCAAACAAACAGGTGACGTAGCCGCAGCTGTTAATTTATGCTGAAGCCACGTGTACTCACATATCTACGAAACTAAGTGAAATTTAAATTTGATACTGGAGAAAACCAGCTTAGCTACAGATAAACTGAATAACAAATTTGTGCTTCTATAAAACAAAACGAAATAACGTGCTTTTAGAAGGAAGCACTGAGGAAATCTTAAAGCTATTACGAACCAAACCCCGGGCTGCTGTCCTTGGCTAGATTGGGAACTGCATCGCCGTGCGGAGTCTGCAGCTAATTATTCCTGCTTTCCATGCTTTAAATACAGGTGTCGAAGCGAAGTGGGTTTCTTACATTGATTCAAAGTTGCATAAATTTTGTAGCGTAATCTTCCATGGTCTAATCTTAGTTATAAATATAATTTTCGTTGCGTAGTTTGTAAGCCGTTGTTTGTAAGTCGTAGTTGCGCTAAACAAATTTTTAAATTAGATACTAGGATAACGAATATACAATACCAACCGTTACTCAGGAAGTGTGTTACACAATTAATGCAACCCGGAGGTCACTCGCCATTCTCTTCGAATGCATGCTGTCGCTGCTTTTACCTATCGACGAGTGCCCCTGCCGCGTTCTTGCATGGTGGGAGGGTCCCGAGGGGGGTTGTCAATCCTCTCACGCGCGTGCCTGTGGCTGTGGAATACACCGACCTCCGAAACAAATAGACTAACGACTCTAGATACTGTATTAATGCAAAAATTTGATTGTTACACGTATTATTACTTTAGTTAATAAAGGTGTTTTAACATTCGTTATACCTTTAATGCAGAGAGTTTTAATGCGAAAATAAAATTGTTACACTACCCTTTCCTAAAAGAAAAAAGTTTTTTCCTTTAAGGAACAACTTCAAATATAACAAATACAAAAAAATTTTTTATTATAATAATACTAGCCTTTTCTACCTTCCTAATTAACTATGCAATTTTATGAATTTATTCAAATGGGGAGACAAATATTTACAAATGCGAGTGTGTTGGTAACTACGTGTACCTGACGTCCATCGGGAGACAAAATCGGGGAGTCACAATCGGTATTAATCAAAATTGGGAGGGGGTCAAATTAGAAAGTCAAACACTCCACGGGACAAAAAATTCAAATTCACGATAATTCTTTAACTTGAGGTTCTTACTTCAAACAAGGCTAATATTTACTACCTGTAACCAAACATTTTACAATTTATTTCAAATTCCACAAAAAAACTTCACTTCCTGGAGCTCAATTAGCTCTCTCTAAAAAAAAGGAATGCTTCCTCACCAAAACAGCATAACTATTCAAAGTATTATCACTATAAGGTGACAATCAAAAAGAAGACCCTACTAATAGGTCTAAATTTAAAACACTATCATCACAAAGTGATAATCAAAACAAAAATGACCTAACCAAAAGGTTACTTATCAAACCCAAATACAAAATATTATCACTTTATTGCAAAGAGATAATCAAAATGAAGGTAACCTAACCATAAGGTTACTTAACAAATTCAAAATACAAAATATTATCATTTTATTACAAAGAGATAATCAAAATGAAGATAACCTAACCATAAGGTTACTTAACAAATTCAAAATACAAAATATTATCACTTTATTACAAAGAGATAATCAAAATGAAGGTAACCTAACCATAAGGTTACTTAACAAATTCAAAATACAAAATCGAACCAGTTAGGGCTGTAATATCCTACACCCTACTGATTATCCTATCACTAAGTTCCAACAAACAACAGATCTCATTAGTGATGGACCAAATGGTGAGACTCACCAAGCCAACCTTGACCTTATCAAACCAAGAATTTCGAACGGTCAAAAAACAAGGAAAGAATAAACTAATATTCTCTCTACCTAGATAAGTAGTAATCAGGACTAACAATTAAATAGCCCACTTACTTCTACATTGTAAAGATATCTGTTAAAGACATCTTCTAAACACATCTCCGAATAACGCGCGAGCAAAACGACCAGCGTGCACACCAAGGCACACCTCAAACTTACAAAACCTACAAATCTCTAACCACTTATTTCACTTCTCAAACAAAATACTCAAAATTAATGAACCGACACTAAATCAAAAATCGGAACAAAACAAAGCAAACCACTACTGCATTACTTAACATCAAAGAGATGACCGGACCGGAACTAATCGTCAGGATCATCATTTTCATTTGGATACGACACTTCAACTGGTTTCAAGTCCTTTACGTGCCATTTCCTGCTCTTGTTCCAACTTCGTTCTCTAACTCATACACTAAATTGGAATGTTTTTTTCGAACTTTACTCATAATGAACTTTGGAGCTAACTTAGCGGAAAACTTATCACTAGCACTCGAGAGGACCTTATTAGCTCTCCAAACACTTTCTCCGACTTGGAACGAAATGTCTCTTCTTCTAAGATTGTAGCGTTTACTCGAACGTTGATAAGCTACATGCAAATTTTCACGGACATTCCCAAAATATCAAATAAAAGTTGACGATCCAAAACATAAGAAGGTCTACTACTGGAGACGACATCAACATCCTCACCAGGTTTAAAATCATCATTATAAGCTTTTCCACTTAAGGGTACCTGACGACCAAAGACTAAAAATTTGGAGAATAGTTGGTGGACTCATGTTTTGCTGAGTTGATTGCGTATTGGATCTTTGATATCTCACTATCCCACGTATCATGTGCTTCTACGTATGAACGAATTGCAGTACCAACTGTCTTATTGATTCTTTCCACAAAATTGCATTGGGGAGCATAAACAGCATTATACCAAATCTTTTGAATTTCGTACCTTGCACACAAAGCTTTAAAAATACGTCCAATTAATTGTGGACCATTATCACAAATAACAAACTGTGGTACACCGTAGACAAGAAATACTTTTTCCTCCAAAAATTTCTCAATCAAATGTGCCGTGGCACTACGCAAAGGTTGCAAAATCGAATACTTCGAGAACCAATCACCAACAACTAAAAGCCATTTATGTCCGCGTTTGGAACGAGGAAACGGACCCATCAAATCTAAAGCAATGGTTTGGAACGGTAGTCCAACCTCTTTCTCCTTTCCCATCATCCCAAGGGGACCTTTATTGGGTGGTTTTTGAGCACCACAAACCAAACATTTCCTACAAAATTTACGTACGTCAAAGATCATCTTTGGCCAATAATATAATTCTTGGACACGAGACAAAGTTTTAAAGAACCAAAATGTCCTGCTGAAGGGGTCATGACATGATTTAATGACATTTATACGCTGAGATTTTGGCACTAAGTACTTCCACTCTACAACATTCGCCGAATGCGGTAATAGGAAGGTATAAACTTATAAATAAACCCATCTTCCACTTTCCATTGTGGGTAGCTTTTGGGTGACAACAAAATTTTCTTTCTCAAAGATTCATACCACAAGTCTACACCATCAAGTTTAATCTCTACTAAATTAACTTCTGGATTTTCTAAGGAACACCACGACTAAGACAATCTGGGACTATATTAAACTTTCCTTTCCTATGCACCAATTCAAATGAATGTTGCCTTAATCGAACTGACCACCTGGTGAGTTTTCCAGTTGGATTCTGAAGATTACTCAACCAAAGTAACGAAAAATGATCGGTGACAACTGTGAAGCGAACTCCTTCTACCCACGGACGAAATTTCTCAATTGCAAAATAACTGCTAAACACTCCTCTCTGTGGTGGAATAATTGCGCTCTGTACAGCTCAGGGTTTTGCTTGCGTCACACTCAACAATGAAGGGTGCTGAGTAGTCTGGCTGCGAAAGAAGAGGTGCAGAAACTAATGCTTGCTTGATCAGCACAAATGAATTTTCTGCTTCCGCACTCCAATTTACAGTTTGACCTTTTTTCTTACTCTTAATGAGGTCATTGATAGGCGAAACTAAAGACGAAAAATTCTTTATAAAACGACGGTACCAGCTGCACATTCCTATAAACCTTTTAATCTCCGTTGTGGTTTTCGGACGAGGAAAGTTAACCATTGCCGACACCTTATCGGGATCTGTACGAAGTGAGTTAGAGCCTACTATATAACCCAAAAATTTAAGTGTCTTTTTAAAAAATTCACATTTACTTATGTTTATAGTGAGGTTAGCTTCTTTTAAACGTTGCTTAACCTCTACCAATAACTTTAGGTGTTCTTCAAAAGATGACGAACATAATATTATGTCGTCCAAATAGCAAAATACATGGGGTTCAAAACGTGGACCAAAAATTGCATCTACTAAACGCTGTTGCGTCTGCGCAGCATTCTTCAACCCAAATGGCATGCATGTAAATCTAAATTGTCCTCGTGAAATAACACTGAAGGCAGTCTTATCCTTAGACGACTCACTAAGAGGATTTGCCAAAACGATTTTCTCAAATCAAGTGACGAAATGTAGTTCGCACCTCTCAACATATTGAGAATTCTGTCTACGTTTGCAAGGGGGTACGAATCATGAACAGTTAAGTCGTTCAGGGTTCTACCATCAAAACAGAAGCGATATTCTCCATCTGCTTTCTTAACCAACAAAACTGGAGAGGACCACGGACTAGTACACGGTTCTATAACTTTAAGTTTAAGCATGTCGTCCAACTCCTCATTCAATATCTTACTCATATATGGTGACATGACATATGGTTTCTTATGGAAGGGTTTGGCATTGCCTGTGTCTATGTCCATTTCAATTAGGTGAGTTCGTCCTAATCTATCGTCGCTGCTAATCTCACTAAATGAATTTATTAACTCTTGTGTTTGCACATTGAGCATCTGAAAGGTCATGTAAACCAAATAAGGAATCTTCAGTGTTCAAAGGGATGGAAGACGAACCTATATACCCAATGTCGTTCCCAATGTTACTTTGGATAAACCAATTATTACTTCTAAAGTCAGCAACTACACCAAATAATTTTGCAAAGTCACTACCGAAGATAAAGGTGTGAGGTAGGGACGGAACCACTAATGCATTAAGGATGCGGCAATCATTACCTATACAAATTGGCAAATCAACTGAGCCTACAACAGACTTTATTGAACCATCAGCTGTAGTGATACCTGTTTTTGCTGAACTAAAATTTTCAAGTCTAATTTTCTAACAATTGAAAGGGCTAAGGATCCTACCACTGAGGTAGTGCATCCCGAATCTAGAAGACCGGTAATGTCTCTATCCATTAACTTCACCATAATGTAAGGTCGATTATCACACTGCTTCTCAATGAATAAAGTATTATTCTTAGGCTTCGGAGAGTCCTGACAAAAATTTTTAACAACTGTAAGCCATCTCGACCACTCGTCTTTACAAAAGTATTTTTCTTGTTTACAAATCATAACCATGGCCTTATTACGCGGAACAGGATGCCGACCACTATGCGCCTGCCGCCTTACTGGTTTTTGAACATTGTGGACATGACGTTGCCTTAACGCCTTTTCGACCACATCCAAAACAAAAATTTTCTTGGTTGCTCTACAATCTCTAAACCAATGTCCACTACGGGAGCAATTCCAACAAACAAAATTATTTCTCTTGTCGGGACTAAAGAAATTACAAACTGAGGACTCGAAGAGCTCTTATCCGCTACTGTTACTTGGGGATTAACTAATTTATTCTGAAACACCCTACTCTTAACAGCACAAACTTTTCATTCAACCCAGGATGTTTGTTGTCAAATAGATGCTTAGAGGGTTGCAAATCTTGTTAGGTTTACTAGAAGATGCTAAAACCAAGTTTAGTTTCATCAAAGAAGCTTCTTCTAACCTTTTACCCAAATTTACTAAGGTAGACAAATCTTGAATGTCCGACAATGCAAGTGCTGAAATATATTCAGGAACCAAATTTCTTCTTATCATCTTAACTTTAGTAACTTCTGCTGGCTCGTTGGTCAGTCTACTAAACAGGGTTTGCATATGCGCGACAAATAAAATAATCCTTTCGTCTTTACCTTGACGACGATTTCTGATCTTTTCCCAAATGTCATGATCTGAAGAACCGGGTAGAAAATCTTCCTTAAACGTTCTAACAAGGAGTTCCAGTCTCTCAATGAATTTTTACTGTTCTAAACCAAACTAAAGCGTCACCCACAAAAGTTCACATGCTGATCCAAATAAATCAGTTTCGGATACCTTACGAGATTGTGCTAAATCACTAACTCTATCTAAAATGAATATAGTTGTTTGGGATCACCTGAGAATTTTACAGGCCATGAAGCCTATAGGTACGGAAGTCGTTACATACGAAGTCGAATGAATAGGTGCACTAGCAACTGAAGGAGATACTACAACGGACCGATCCAAATAGGTGGACTCTGTACTTTTATTGGTTTTATCGTATAACTCAGCTTCAAGGGTTAATATCATTGCTACTGTCTCATTTCTGAACTTAATTGCTTCCTCCGAATTTATTGAAGGATTTTCATGCGCTTAACTCGCCCCGAAAGGTGGTTTAACCTTGAACAAGCTCTCCTAAAATTGAGTCTGATGAGTCACCTTCAAATTCGGACACAACATTACGAACTGACTCGACTGAAACTGAAATTTCTTTACTTTCCGTTGCAAAGTCTACTTCATAACACGAAAGATCGATCAAACAACCAGGCCTATCTATTTCCTTAGCTAACAATCTACCTAAAATTTTCCTTTTCTCCAACACTGGTCTCTCACTCACCACTCCTCTGATTCTCAGCTCATACTCCAATTCTTCTTTAAGTAGACAAACAATTTGGAATTTTTCCGACATGATTACTCAAGCCTAATGGAATCAAACCGATAAATCTAACTGATCTGAACCTCACAAAAGTGATCAAAACAAATTCGTACTACTAGAGGTAAAAATCAAAAGGTGTTTTTGGTAAAATAATTTTTGCCAAAACAATATCAAAAAAATTATATGGGGTCAAAATAGAACGAAAGTCAAAAATAAATTTGACCAAGTTAATCAATTGACTGTATGAGGGTTAATGTTACAACCAATCTTTTATCAAAAGCAAACAAACAAATCTAAATGTCAAATCGACTTTAAGCAAACAAATTTCGACGCAAAATAATTTTTGGACAAATAGATTTCAAAGCAAATTAAATTTTGAGCTAACAAATTTCGAAGCAAATCAAATTATGAATAACAAATTTCGAGGTAAATCAAACTATGAACAAACAAATTTCGAGGCCCCAAACGTTGCCAGCGCCAGTGTAACGATTTTTTCCTCTCTCTAATTGGCTCCGCTAGCCTCACGCATGGGCGCTAGTGAAACACTTTTCTATACTTCTGGCCGACAATACTTTATAATCACCATGCTCCAAGTTAGGTGTCTGCAAAACAAAGTCTTCCGACGTAACTAGGGTCTATTCCTTGGGTAGAGCTATGAGCAATGGGGGTAAGTCGAAATCTGTGGGGGTCACACTCAAACTAAAACAAACAGGCGCCACCAAGTCCAGATTGATTCATGTAAATGGCATGGCTAATTTCTAAGGGCGGACGTGGAGACCCAAAGAAAAAAGATCGCCTTCGCTGACAAAAACCTGTCTTAACAGAATAAGACGCTGTTCCTGTAAGGAAAATAATAATTAAGTCACATAAAAAATGGGAACACTATTTGTGTCCCTCAAATATATCTAAAAATGCAAAAAGAATGTTTCCTACATAAGGGTACCATAAAAATTGAACTCTTATTGTTTTTTGTTTATCAGGTCTGATCAAACTAGATCAGAATAAAAGACTTTAAGCGTGGATTATAAATTTACTAGAAAGAATTTTTCTGTTTCTGTAAATAAAATTTAATGCAATAAAATAAAATGAATACTTGAATTACTTGAAGAATTATTGTAAAGTTTATCAACTTGATTCTTACTCAAATATATTACAACCCAGTGTGACTGGTTATACTAAGGTTTTCTAACCCAATCAGATCTGTGTAGGTCATTTACAAATTAATATACAAAACTTTCTTTTTAAGTTAACAGTATTAAAATCGATTTGAAGTCAAAATATTCACAAAGATATTCTCTAATTTTGTCAAAGGTGGTAGTAATGTAATACTAAACATCTGCTTGCAATTGTGCAATTGTTGACGGCATATTTCAAACAAACAGGTGACGTAGCCGCAGCTGTTAATTTATGCTGAAGCCACGTGTAGTCACATATCTACGAAACTAAGTGAAATTTAAATTTGATACTGAGAAAACCAGCTTAGCTACAGATAAACTGAATAACAAATTTGTGCTTCTATAAAACAAAACGAAATAACGTGCTTTTAGAAGGAAGCACTGAGGAAATCTTAAAGCTATTACGAACCAAACCCCGGGCTGCTGTTCTTGGCTAGATTGAGAACTGCATCGCCGTGCGGAGTCTGCAGCTAATTATTCCTGCTTTCCATGCTTTAAATACAGGTGTCGAAGCGAAGTGGGTTTCTTACATTGATTCAAAGTTGCATAAATTTTGTAGCGTAATCTTCCATGGTCTAATCTTAGTTATAAATATAATTTTCGTTGCGTAGTTTGTAAGTCGTAGTTTGTAAGTCGTAGTTGCGCTAAACAAATTTTTAAATTAGATACTAGGATAACGAATATACAATACCAACCGTTACTCAGGAAGTGTGTTACACAATTAATGCGACCCGGAGGTCACTCGCCATTCTCTTCGAATGCATGCTGTCGCTGCTTTTACCTATCGACGAGTGCCCCTGCCGCGTTCTTGCATGGTGGGAGGGTCCCGAGGGGGGTTGTCAATCCTCTCACGCGCGTGCCTGTGGCTGTGGAATACACCGACCTCCGAAACAAATAGACTAACGACTCTAGATACTGTATTAATGCAAAAATTTGATTGTTACACGTATTATTACTTTAGTTAATAAAGGTGTTTTAACATTCGTTATACCTTTAATGCAGAGATTTTTAATGCGAAAATAAAATTGTTACAGTACTTACTTTTATATCTGCTATCATGGTATTAAAAGCAGGCAGCTATTTCTCTTTGGCACACAAACGAACCTGAGGTACGAATACTTTGTTGTTTTTGTATGCTTTCTATGGAACCTAGTTTATTCTATTTTTTATGGTTAATGACTACACACTTTCACATATTAGTGCACAATGTGGTTAAGCAATTGTTTTTCAATTCACAATTAAAAAGCTCGCGTTGAAGTAATTTTACTTACTTTAACTAAAGATTTCGGAAATGTTAGCGTAAAACAAATTGTTTACCATTTATAATCTAGATTAAGTTTAACACAATGGTTACCTTTAGCTTAAAGTTACGCTATCCCTTTTAATATAACACGTAGTTACCTTCAGTTAAGGGTTACGTTATTACTTTTAGGAAGTGCACTT
Organism: Platerodrilus igneus; assembly: GCA_036346225.1. NCBI lineage: Eukaryota > Metazoa > Arthropoda > Insecta > Coleoptera > Lycidae > Platerodrilus > Platerodrilus igneus. The sequence goes on along the minus strand of JARFIW010000149.1, from coordinate 983,273 downwards.
TGGTAGAGAGCAGATACACAGCTCTATATTATTAAATATATTATGTCTAATTTTCTTCTAGTATTTATTTAGGGCTGAAAACATTGTGTAAGTATTCATGTAGTTGTTATTTAGATATTAAGATTTTTGTGACTCGGATATAATTCCAAACTGATATTTGTTTAAATTTTTATGTGTTTATATAATGTTTCAATAGGACGTTACATAAATATTCGTTTTGGTTTTCGTAAATTTTCATTTTAATATCATGTTTGTTAACTAACGGTTTGTAATAAATCTACTTATAAAGTTTCCAATTTTTTTTTCTGTGTGATCCATCCCACTCTACGACGTTGTCGGCTAGTACGGCATTAATTCTTGTGGATTCCCCTCTTGTTTTGTTGCGGTATTCGGTGCGAGCATTTTTTTAGTCTACTTTACTTTTCTTTCTTTTCTGCACAGAGTACTGTATCAATTTACTTTCATTATTGCGCTTGGTTGCAGGTAGTGTTCTGAGAATACTTGGCAGTTTCTTACATAGACTACTTTATTTATTTGGTTAATTAAATAATTAAAGTAACCCCTGGGTTCTTTAATATTGTCTGATGAAACCAGTGAACTTTAAGGAAGGACTTCTTTAAAATGATGGAACGCAACTATCTTCCGGCTATGCTAGGGATCTATTCCTCGGGTAGAGCTTATGAGGATTGGTCGTGGTTCTTTTTACAAAACATTATTTACTTACTGACTCACTTTATATCAAAATAGGGATATGGGGAGGGCGCCACCAAGTCATTAAGTTTTAAACGCAGAGTTTCCCTAAGGGGAGTCCTTAGAGAGGAATGTTGTATTTACTGCTTAAGCAGGAGCTGTAAAGAAAATTGAATTAAATTAACAAAGGAGGACACAAAAGGTATACTCTTGCTACCTCATAGAAAGAAAAGCTATAAATATCAATTATGCACACACTTTTATAGACACAAATATTAGGCATCAAATTTTGGAAGTGCTATCAGTGCTCCTTCATCAAATGGAAGCTACAAATATCATTATATTAAAGGTATTTATGCCTTTTATTCCTTGATCCATTTACCCTATTTTTGAACTCATTTGTTCAAAATAAAACAATTAATTAAATGAATTAAATGATGATTCTTTAATTAAATGTTGCTTTATGATAAAAAGTTGTATGTACAAAATATATACATTAAAATTGTACTTCAATTTCTTCTACGCAGATGTAGAATAATAAAATCAAATAAAATATCAAATATGTTAAGCATTTCTTTTTGTTACAAAGTTATCTCAAATCAATACCCAAAGTATCAGATCTGTTATTAGGTTTACAGGTGTATATTGAAATATCAAAAATCTAATAATTTAACTTTTATATTTGTTTTAAGTATAATTACACATAAATGAAAACTTTAATCAGAACTCAATTAAGGTGTTTAAGTTCGTTTGTAATAATAACGGGTACAACCCTGGATTTAAATGTTGATAATTACAAAACATCAAAAGTCGTTTATAGTTTGTTAAGCAAAATAATAATTGTAGGTCATTACAATGTTATTTTTATATGTTGCCTTGTATCAGTGTTGACCAAATGCGGACGTCATGTAAAATAACAAAGAAGGCTTACCTTGTATAGCCAGGATCTTGTTTATGTAACAGTGTTACTTTGTAAAAACCAGATGTGCTTGCATACTGTGCCTCGACAAACAAATGACGTCGCTGTCCACATGTTGTGACGCAACCAACCAACTGTACGCCTCTTCGGCCCAATTATACAAACTTGAAGTATATTTCTTTCTTGCAAAAATGAAACAAATTAAAATCCAATCCAACAGCTTTCAAAAAATACTATGCTTCCTTCTTTTACGACATTTCGTTCGTTACAAAACAATTATGTTGACCATAATTATCCACATTATTACTTGTAAATACCGGACATTTGCCAAGCATTTTCCTTCTAATCAAACATTATGGCAATTAAAGGATTATCGTAAATGCTAATTATTGGACGTTTAAATTAAAACAAAAGAATTGCGACTAAATTGAAGAACATTAACATTAAATCACAAGTATTACGGTCTCATTGAAGAACGTTTATATTAAATGGTAAAATTGAACGACGTTCATATAAAATCAAAAATTATTATGGTCACATTGAAGAAGGTCTACATTAACTCAAACATGTTACGGTAAAATTGAAGAGCGCTATAACAAATTTATTTAGTTTGTTTTAGGGATTAAATCTATGTGCTTACCATTATTAAAAATACTTATTCAAGTGCATGTTGCACTCGAATTAAACGTCTAGGTGTAAGGCCACACGCAAATTGCTGGCTAGAATACTAATCTTCTGCATGATGTGTTCTTATCGAGTGCCCAAGCCAGAGCGACTGGTTGGCACGCTGCGCATAGTACTTCAAAGTCGCTTGACATTGAGGTATTTATTCAAACAGCCAACGCCTGTTGTTAGCAACCAAACTAGCACTAGAGGATAATCTGTGCATTATGATTGGGCTACATGATCCCAATACGAATATTTATTTGAATGACGATATTTATTTGTTTAATTAAGTAGACAAAAAGACGTATTTAACAAATAAGTTTAGGTGATTTGCAGTCGTCAAAAAATTGTTACAAATTATCTGAGAATACTTTTGCAGGTGGTATTTTATCGATAGGAAATGGTTTTGAAAGGAAAACTCGCCTGGTGGTTATATTCACAAGTTGAGCATCGAAAGAGATCCTATTCTCTACAGCAGCCCTTCACCTGAAAAGACTCCGTATAGTCACTGTGTTACTTAAGATGCTTTCTTTTAAGAGGCATTACTTAACTTTATTGTCAATAAAGTCAAACTTGTCAACTGTTGTAACTAATTTCCTAAAACATCCGGTCTATTGACAATCGCAATTTGAAATCTGCTACCATGATCTCAGAGGTGGGCCGCCATGTACGATAGGTTACGTACTGAGCAAATAGTCTTCCTAGGAGGCAGCTATTTCTGTTTGTCACACCAAACGGACTTAAAATACGAATACTCTGTTCTTTTTGTATGCTTTCTACGCAACTCAGTTTATTCTATTTCTTTATGGTTGATAACCACACCTGTGCTTTAGTTTTTTCTTATTCGTGGTTATGGCACAATAAATGACAGACTGCAGTTCAAAATTTACTTTCATGTGTTAGCGCACAAAGTGATTACGCGATTGTTTTAAATCACAATTAAGAAGCTTGCGTTGAAGCAATTTTACCTACTCTAAGTTAAGATTTAGGAAATGCTAACGTTAAGAAATTGAGTACTAATTATAATTTAAATTAAGTTTAAAACTTCAGTTTAGAATTACACTATTACTTTTAGGAAGTGCAATTCGGTAGGGAACAGGTAAACAGCATTATATTGCTGTATATATTGTGTCTAATTTTTTTTTGTATTTATTTAGGGCTGGAAATATTATGTAAGTATAGTGTACTTGTTATACAGATTTTAAGGTTTTATGTTACTTGGAAATAACCCTTAATAGAAGTTTGTTTAAAATTTATGTATATTTCAGAATGGTGTTGTGTTATAGGAGTTGACGCTTTTGTTTATATCATGTTTTAAACAAGACGTTACGTAAATGTTTGTTTTGATTTTTGAAAATATTCCTTTTGATACTATGTTTGTTAACTAACAGTTTGTAATATATCTAGTCATTAAAGTTCTCAATTTTTTTTTCTGTGTATCAACTCTGCTCTACGGGTTTTCAGCTAGTATGGTATTAAAATTTATGAATTTTTTTCTTGTTTTATTGCGGTATTCGGTGCGGGCGATTTTTTTTGCATACTTTACTTTTTTTCTCGTCTGCACGGAATACCGTAACAAAATACATTGTAACATAATGTATGAAAAGATTCAATCATTTGCAATCTGATATTTATGAATTTTGCTACTCTGCGTCTGGGTTTTATACATTGTATTATAATGTTATAACATTAATTCTAATTTATTTAATCTAAATTTGTAAAAGAGTTATATGTTTGTGATGCATATTAATGAATCCACTGTTATTTACTTAATAATTCTAAAACTTTCTTAAAATAGTACGATTCTACTATAAAAATTTACTAAAATAGATATTGTCTTTATCCTTTTATAGTCTAAAATAAGTTAGGAACCAAAGTTCCGGTTCAATATGTTTTTAACAGAGATGAAACGATGCTTTTGTGGTTTTAAGTTTATGATTTTGATGGAATACCAATTTATTGACATGCCTTGCTTACTGAACGCTATTGCATATGAAATCAAAATTATACAGGATTTGTCAATATCAATTTATCCATTTAGATTAATTTTTCTCTTTTTGCATCCAGTTTCTATTTAACGTAACGCTAAAGCGTTACATTCTCTTATCAGGTAACCAAAGAAGTTCGTGCAGTTTTTGAAGGAAAAATATAAATATTTATCACTAACCTGAAATGCTCTATTACTCAGCGAAGTAATCACCATTGCACTCAATGATCTTCTGTCAACGCGACATCAATTTTAGTATACCGGTATTGTATAAATCTGCGGATTTGAAATCACAAAATTGGCGGACTGCATCTATAACATCAACTCGAGTTTTAAACTGCCTATGCCTCATATAAATGTCAAGAGAGCGAAAAACATGGTAATCGTTTGGCGAAATATCAGAAGAATAAGGTGGGTGTGGAAATGTTTACCAGTCATACTATTTCCTGGGTCTCTATTGTGGTATTAAGTTTAGCATTGTCCTGTAAGAATAGTACTTTCCTTCGATTGATCAAAGGAGGTTGTTTTTGGATGAGTGCTGCTTGTACTCGCTGAAGCTGATTACAATAAACCACAGCAGTGATGGGTCGGCTCGTTTTCAAGAACTGATTATAGATCATTCCGGCTGCTGTCCACCAAATAGGATCAGTTGATGGCAACCGATGATAAGGTCGCTTAAAATTTAAGTACAGTATACATTTTTCGTCGTAAGTTTACATACGATCAAGAAAGGATTAATTTTGATCCCGTAAAAGTATGCTGAACAAATGGTAATGCGGCTTAATTTGTTATCGTGTAACACTTCACGTGGAAACCATTTGCTTAACTTCCACGTCTTCCCTTGTTGGTGAAGGTGCAACCGAATACTTTCATCACTCACATTAAACATTTCTGTTTAGTGATGGATTCGAACCGAACCGAACCGAACCTTGCTCTAGGTTCGGTTCGGTTCGAAAACTTTTAGTCCGGTTCGGTTCGAGGTTCGGTTTGAAAAAATATATTTCGGTTCGGTTCGGTTCGGTTCCAAAAAAACCAACCAAACCTCGAACCGAACCGAACCGGTTTGATATTTTGATATTTTAAACAACTAGTGCGTTCAACTACAACAATTTAAATGTTTAATGTAGTTTTTATATTTAGTAGTTGCTACTTTCAAATAAACCCAACATTAATTTGCTTTAGATTTTAGTAGCATAAATCATATTAATACTATTTGTCCAGATTTGATTTTTCAATACGTACTATCTTTAACAAAGCGTAATTATAATTAGGTTAATAGTGAAAGCCACCTTTAAAATTTAGAATATGTTAATAATTGATGATTTTTACTAATGTCATTTTACCGTGAAGGAACGAAATCACACGATCTTTGAGATTACTTTTATTTTAGTTTTAATTAGTATAAAAAGCAGTATCAAGACAATAAGGTGTTGCTGATTTCGTATATAGTACATACAAAAAGCCGTTTGTCAGTTTATCTTTATTATTATTATTTCTTTTAAAATACGATATCAGATGGTTCTTGGAAAGAATCATAAATCTATCTCAAACACCCTTTACGTTTTTCATAATAAAATATAACAGTATTTATGGCACGGGCATTATGTCTGCTTATTATTTGCATTATACTGTGTTATTTTATGTCGGCATTTATTGAAAAGTTTATGCCGCCATGAGCCATAAGCTTCAACCCTTGGTTTTGAGAGAAAGTTCGATGTCATTCTTCTGGAGTATCAGCTACTTCTAAAAACGTTGTTGGTAATGGCCACACTAAATAAACAGTAAATAGTATGATACCATGTGTTTTGTAACACCATTTGTTGAGCGATTATGTACAAAAGAAAAGGAGATTAGTTTTTGTATATGTTTAATAAGATGGTTTTTGGTTTTCAACACGACTTCTGTTGATTAAATAAAATAAGCTTGTTTTTAAACCAAATTTTCAAAATCATTTTTAGTTTCTTTAATATCTAATAGTAGTTGTAAACAAACAACAATTTGAAATAAGGAGCATTATACAAATCGAACTAATCTAGAATTTTTTGATCTACAAACGTGGCTCGATGACAAAACTTATTAGATATGTAACACTAATTAATACCTATTACATTTTACCTATTGGCTTAAAATTCAATGACCATGTACATTAGAAAATCGTTGTATTTTTTTATATGCTTGCGACTAGAAATTTTTAATTGTGCATTTGGGCAAAATGACCTGTTTTTATTGAAAATTAAAATTTTAAACTAAATTTTTATTTAAAAGTCGAACCTTTCGAACCGAACCGAACCGAACCTTGGACTAGGTTCGGTTCGGTTCGAAAAATTTGCCGATCTGTTCGAGGTTCGGTTCGAAAATAAAATGGCCGGTTCGGTTCGGTTCGAAAAATCGAACTATTTCTGTCAGCTCTTAGTTCGCTGTACTGGAATTTTCGTCCACAACTTCTTTCAAATTCTTGTTCTTAATTATCTTCGATCTTCCAGAGCGTACTTAATCGATCAAGCTGAAATCTCCTGAGGAAAATTTCTTAAACCACTTCTGTACTGTGCTATCACTTACAACGTCATCTTCGAATACCGTACACACTTTTCGCTCTACTTTGGCCGCTTTGGTGCCAAGTTTTTACTCATAGAGTAAATAACTTTGAATTAACGTTTTGTTCATGGCGATTTTAAATTATTTCGCAATAGGAATTAAACAATTGCCGCAAAATTCGATGCATCAAATGAGAGGGAAAATCATACGAAAGTAAGTGACAATTATAAACAAGTGATGTCAACAAACAGCTAAAAAATATCCATAGCACTCTGTATTAGAAAAACCGCACGAACTTTTTTGGTTACCAGATACCACAACAGCTCCATTCGACATTATTTTAACCGTGTCAGACTTTTTATTTGAAATTTTCCCTTTAAAGTGCAGACTGGTGAAATATTTCCTGTATATTACAATATCTTTCTCTAGCTTAGCCACAACCTGAAGGTAGGTGATCTTGCGCATTACGGCACTGTTTCCTAGAGACAACTATTTCAATGTCTCGTATATATCTTTTTCATTCGTGATGTATGTCTTTCGCTTTTACTATCATTTTAACTCTATAAGAAATAAGTGCCAAAAGAATAGTGTTACTTAAGAAATTTAGCGCTTTGCATTGGTAACTTTCTACCAATTTAAAACTAATAATTCATGTGTCCCTAGTATGATTGACACGTAAGTTAGAGATACTCAAACCATTGATATGAGGTTCTAATAGATGTATTATTTCATCTAATACGTCGACATAGATTATTATAGTTTTTTTAAAGGAACATAAAGTTGTTTTAGTGGTAAAATTCAAATTAGTTCCTAATCAACTTTGTCCTAAATAAAGTTCAAATTCCAAACCTTGTTCACTGAATATACATTACCTTAAATTATAATTATAATTTTCTGTAATACGTTAACAAAACAGTTTTGAATAATTCACACAATGTGTGGAAATGGCTTTATTTATAGAGCAAACATTCCACCGCTTATGCCAAATTAGGGATTTGATAATTGGTTACTCTTGACACATTCGCACAGAATATACAGTCTAGTCTATAAAGATAAAATGTATTTTCTGGTTTCAGTAATTACATTATTTGCTAGATGAAGTTTGAGATAAAAATGAACAGCGGATATTATGAAATTCTTGGGTTCCAAATGGAAATTGTCGATTACGTTGACGCTTTCTTTCATTTGTGAATATGAATGAGGTTAAATGAACAAACACAAATAAATCAAACCTTAAATTTTAGAGGGACAAATCTATTGTTAATTTAGTTTTGCTCATGATATGTATAAAAGGTTTTGAACAAAAATGTGTACGGTAAATTTGAACTGGATGAATGATTTAAAACCTGAAATATGTAAAATCCTTTTTAGATGGCGTAGAAAGAAAATGGTGTGTCAGATCTCCCGAATTCGGTTTACATGAACTATGATTGATGAGGGAATTGTATATATAGGTATATAAAGCCGAAGAGTGATTTAAGCCCCAAACAAAATTGCATTAGTATGAAAACTGTAACAAAGAAAGATTGAAAAATTAAACCAGGTGTTTCGAAAAACGAAACAAAATAATTCACCACATGAAATGCATCATAGACTTTATATTGATTAAAATGAAAATTGGTTAGATTTTACATAAAAGTTAAGAATGTATTTTTTACTACATTTCAAAAGCTTAAGACTGTATTGTCATATACGGTATAAATTGCACAGGCCAATATTTCACAGATGACAGAAATACATTTTAGTAAACCTTATTTACTCTTTTTAGCTGTAGGGTTTAGACGTGCTTTGGTACGGTACCATATCAAAAATAAAATGAATTATTGGCAAACGGCGTATAGAGGTTAACTATAATTATTATCATTGATGAATACTCATATATGTATCATTTCCATGATTATTTAAACATCAGCTATAGAAAGTTAACCTATAGAGCCAAGTTTTAAAATTATTTGAAAAGGGATGTATTTGGTGCCGTCACCTCCTCCCGCTCGAGGGTGAGAACAGCACTATAGAACCGTAACTATAGAATATAATTTACACTTTACAACTGCAGTATTTATATAACATATTGGTACGATGAAAATATCAAACTTTTGTATCTATAACGTTTGGTAAATTCGTGGGTTTGAAGTCTTCGACTTCCAGTAAAATTCTTTTTCAATGCCTACATTTTCAAATTTATTTTAATTCTTGATTGTAAGCTTTAACTGTAGACTTAATTAAAAACTGGCAAAACGTAAAAAGTAAAAATCTTTGAACACAGAAGTAAAATTAAAGGAAAAGGAATGTTATATTTATAAAATTTTTGTTTTCAAAAATTTTTATTGTTTACGTTTTGTTGATAATTAACCTGAGGTTTAAAACCTGTGATCAAGAATCAAACTGAATTTGTTTTAGTGAAAGCCAGAGACCTCAAGGAAACAAACTTACCAAACATTATAATACATATATATATATATATATATATATATATATATATATATATATATATTGACGTGATAAGGAGTGAAATCCAAATTCTACAAATAAAGCCCACTAAAATATAAAAGAATCTGGAAAAAATAGAAATTTTCGTAAATTCATGATTACATCCTGTATAATAGAAGCGTAGTTTTATTCATTAAAGTATCAAGAAAAATGCAACTGCGTGTGTATAAATAATCACCTTGTATGATATAAGCGTATTGTAAATACATAGAAAATAATTTAAGCTGTATATCTAAAAAAATCAATTTTAAAATACCTTAAAAACTCATTCAATGCGAACGCAAATCGATTACTCTAAAATAAATACAAAGCCATTTGTAATAAAAAAAATCCCTTTTCCGGCATAAAAATAAATAATTTTGTGTATTTAAAAGCCCAAATTTTATCTTAATGTGTATTAAAAACACGTCTTACCGTGAAAGCAAATATTTTTTATAAAAATGTAATTAGTTTGCATTATAAGGCCATCAAAGTTTTAAATTAATCATATCAATTGACTTTGTATTACATAAATTCATTTTAAATAAATAATTTTCTGCAATAAACGAGATTAAGAAAGAACTTTCGGGAGAATACGTCCGTTTAGTATGAACTAATTAATAAAGTTACGTGTATTCCAAGAATCGGCCGGAACATTACAAAAATCCGTAAAATGTAAGAAAAATTTATACAAAATTATTTATTACCTTTCGCAATTAATGGATTAGTATGCGACTCCACAATAACCTTGGGTATTAAACAAAGACGAGCAGCGTACGCAACTAATAAGTGGAACGCGCTAACGAAGTAATAAAACATGCCAACTTGAAAGCTAATAAACAATTTTCAGAAAATTACGTCAGATAGCAGTGTATTATTTGGAATGGATTAACGTAGTCACTAGTATATTCTAGAAAATAGATAATTTTTTATATAAACGAAAGCGTTTATTAAAGAGGTCATTCATTCATAAACTCGATCGTGAAAAAATGTTACCCTGAGAAAAGAATTTCAAAGTTGTTGTTTTGAAGTATGCAATACGCATATCGTAATTTAACAATTAAAATAGAACAGTGAATATAGAAGTTAGTTTTAAATGTAATCTGCGTAAATATGAAAATTGGTAAATGCAATTATTTGATCTTGTAATATACAATGAAGATGGGGAATGCTTCGATATAATACGCTATTTAAAATTGTATTGAAGAATTGAACTAAGGATGCACATTGGTTTCTAAATGGAAATGCTAATAATATGAAGATTTTGTAAACTGAGATTTGAACGTCAATTTAAAATAAAGCCAAGAAACCGAAGATATTTAATTGGAAAATCGCTTTGTGGATCTTTGCAAGTATTACTTTATTTGTAACTGATACTTTATTATTTGTCATTTAAATCTAAATAAAATAGGTCTTAATTATATAATAACTTTTTTTGTAAGGGTATATATACCAGAAAGTTGTGCTCAAGAGTTCGAAACACTCTGACCTTTTAATAGACTATCTGTCAAGATTTTTGACCCAACAAACCTTACAAGCGTAAGAATCATAACCAGGTAAACTATCCATACGAGAAAAGATTTAGTTCTGTAAATTTATATCTAACGAAGGTAAGGAACATTTTTATAGTTAAGTAAATAGGTACTTGTTAGAAATAATTTGATGTTTGAAAGAAACAATGTTGTAAGTGTTCTATATGCTTTTATATGAGAGAAAATATTTCATACTGTATAACTACTTTGTGATATTGCTGTGCTTGATTTCATTTTATAAATTCCAACATTTCCGCTGAGTTAGCCAGGCAAAGTAAAGTTAGAATAGAAGGTAAGTCAACAATTTTAAATTTTACAATTTGCTGCATCTGTATCACAGCACTCTTTTAGCGGCGTATCAAAGCGAAGCGTTGTCACAGCAATATATATATATATATATATATATATAAAATAGAAGTAAATATATATATATATATATATATATATATATGTGCATGTGTGTGTGTGTGTGTGTGTGTGTGTGTTTGTGCGTGTGTGTGTATAGCGTGTCCTAGACTTGATCCTCAGGCCTATAACTTACTTATTTTGAAAAATGACTATAAGAAACCCTATATAGTTGTAAATGTTCGGAAATTTTCCGTAAGATGTTCTACAAAAATTTCAAAATTTACACGGGTAAAAATGCAGAGATTTTCATTGGTTTTTTTAAATTGCACCCTATATTTTATTAGACCTTTACATTACAACATTTTGTTTTGTTCCAAACCTGTAACAAATATAAAAGTTGCGTCATAAAATTTTTGAAGAAATTGAAATACAGTTTTATGATATTACTATCTAGTACGTGATGAAACAATGACCTTGTTATTCTTTTTACTTTAAGGTAACAAATAAATAATAATATTATTTGATAACAAACAGCGATAGGACACTAAGCGGTAAAGGTCAGATATAATCTTTCGAATGAGTGATCTCATAAAAGGTTATTGTTAGATTAAGAGTGTAAATTTTCATAATAGGTTTGTGTGCAAGTCACTTAAATAATGTTTTGGAGTTTGCACATCCACATAAATTTGACGTTAAACAATATATAACAAACGTACTGGATTCAGGACGTTTGATACTGTTAAAGGAAGGATATTAAATTAGATGACTTTCTGAAGATAATTGTAATTCATATGAAAACTAAATTAAATATTTATTAATGAATAATTATTATATGCTTAAAAGTTTGTTTATTTGTGTAGTAGTGCAAAAAAATAACCTAGAACTCTGTCTGTGCGTAGGAGATTTTAAATTCATTATATATGCATTTGAAATATTGTTTGCGAGGTGATTTTGTACTTATTATATTTGTATTAATAATATGGTTAGTAAGAAAAAGAAATCGTGGCCTTATTATATTTCTGTTTGTAACATTTGTGAAGTTTAATTTAATTTAATGCAGAGCGCAGAGACAATGGCACCCCCGCAATATATATTGATGTGATGAGAGGTCATTGACAGGTCGTATGGCGTTATTTCGTTAACATACAGCGCCGCAAATCCGAGATAATTCGGAAAATTAAAGAAAAACCTCATGTTAAGTAAATATTCATTTTATAGAAAGGCGTATTTGAAAAAAACGCTCGGTATATAAAGTATAAATCTATATGAACCGTGATTGACAAGAGTTTTCATAACTCAATCGTGTTCTAAGATAAGGATAACGGTATCTACTATATTCTGCGCGTAGGAGAACGTTTTGCAAAGAGCTTTGCCTACAAAATGCTCAATTGTGTATCGATTAGGCGCATTAAATTTTTATTTTGCGGGAAGCCACGTATGTCAAATTTATTTTTCAGGTTTTTGTTTGATAACAAATTTTAACTGATTATAATACTTCACATAGTAAGAATACTAGTTTTAGAAGTGAAATTTATTATAGTTAAAAATAGATTTTATTGAAATAACGACGGAAAGGTGTTTTGAATGGTCTGAAATGAATAAGATTATTTCATGGTTAAGATGGAAATAAATAATTAAACAATAATTGAACTACTGCAAGTTTCTTAATTGTGATAAAAGCATATGAAATGGGAATGGTTTGTTACACATTATATGACGCAATTTGCATGAAAATGCGTACTTGTTAAAACAATTTGAGCAATTTTGGAGCTATGACTGATAGTTATGATTTGGAAAAGGGCATCAACAAGTAAAAGAAAATTATATTGTTTAACATTTTTAAAAGGACATATCTATTAATTAGCTAAATTATATGATAATATGCTTGTTTTAGGTGCAAGTCTTTGTGTGAAAATTGTTTGTACAAGTCGATAATTTAATTTGCAGGGTGGCAGGCCAACAGAAAGGTTTTGACAGTATATACAGGAATTATTAAACCTAACTGAAGGTACGTTTAAATCTGATTTTAAAGGGGTAGGTATTGAGTTATCAGACTTATTTGAACAAATTTTGTACATAATAAGATTTAGTTAAGGAGTTATTTGTGAATGAAAATTAAGAGATTAAAATTTGTAAGTGCTAATTATAAAAAGGACTTTTTTTAGTATAAGTTACTGATTATCCAGAAGTTATAAATTTTTTGTTAGATTTAAGATATTTTTCGTAAGGCAAAGCCGTTTTGGCAATTTGGGACCCTATTTTTAATATTTATAGTTTGTGTTGAGAGAAAATTGCTTTTCCTAAATGTTATATGTAAAATATAGTTTTTAATAAAAAAAGGTGTTGTAGATGTAATAACTAGTATTTGAAAGATTGTTTTTGAAAGAATATTTCGTATGATTATAAATCATCACTTCAGTCCACAGCAATATATGTATATATATATATATATACATATATATATATTGCTGTGTTCCGCCTCTGAGATAGGGAGCCCAAATTAATGCTGTAACTTACGTACAGCGAATTATGTTTGTGAGGAATGCACTAAAAAGCATGAAATTATTATCTTACTTTTCTTTCTTTTGCTTTGCCTGGCTAGCTCAACGGAAATTATGCTAAGTTTACAAAATGAAATAAAACACAGCAATCTCGAGAAACATCTATACATTCAAAAACATTTGTTTAAAAGAATTTGTAAAAGTTTACAGCTTAAATTTCTACAGAGAATAATTCCTAGAAGTTACTTAATAATTCTTACCTAATCCTTGTTAAAAATTTCAAAATCCTATTTAATTAATAGCTGGTTAATTTGTCTATCTCTTATTACCACGCTTGTAAGTGTGTTTGACCAAAACTTTTACAGATAACTTATTAAAGGTCAGAATGCTTCAAACTTTGACCTTCAGACTTGATGCAAACTACTCGTTTCACAACTAATAAACATGATAAATTATTCTAAATGTAAATTACCTAAATTATAATATTCTTATCAGTAACAAACAAAGTAATATAAAGTTTATACTTGCAATTTTTACGGTCATATAACGTTTAATAAAAACTCATTTTTAACGTAATTAACGGTATTAAAAGCCTTCCATTTCCATCAAAAAATGTGTCTTCTATCTTTAATCACTTAACTATAGAGTAGCTCTTGTGTCAAAGAACGTTCTATCTTCATTGTATTTTACAAAACAAATAATGCTTCATCAAATAATTGCATTTTTTTAACTTCCATGTTTGAAGCTACTCAAATTTATAAGTTTCATGTCTTAAACTAATTTATAGCATACAATTCAGCTTTAAAAGTTACATGTTTTTTGGCTTTAGAAATGACGAATCGTGAATGAAATTGTTCTAATCAAGTTAGGGCTTATATACAAAATTATTTCTATACGTCATTGATCGAAATCCTTCCTGATTCATTTAGTTTAATCGTAAAATGTACCATTTATCATTGTCTAGTACATGTAGTTAATGGTCGGAGCTCCTTTTATTTTATTGTTACACGGAAACCTATAAATTAGTTGTTATCTATCTCGGTTTCATTTTATTGCATTTTTAATAATCGCACGGGTTCCCTTTATAGAGCGTTTATTCATAATTTGCTATTTAATAGTTTTTACAAAATTTTTAGTAAATATTGACGTATTCGTTTCTATTAATTTTGAAGGTTCTGAAATTTAGGCGCCGTTCAAAACTCTTAAAATGTTATTTTGGATACTATATACACACGGATAAATTATGCTTTTTGTTAACGCGAATGAATTTAATGGCTTTTGCATAAAACGAATGAAACATGTTTCAATACATCTTTATACACAGAAAATTAAATATATAAATAGTTCAAGTTTGCAATTGCTTTGCATCCTAATAAAAGCACGGACTTCAGAAATTCAAGGGATTAATTTTTCGGTAACTAACGTACCTATTTTAAAGTGAAACTTGTTTTACTAAATAATGCATGGCAAAATTAATCGCAATTGCTCTCTTTTACAGTGCAAATGCAATAAGATTAATATGGTTTTTACGCGGATGTATTAAATGGCTTTGTATTTATTTCTTAGAATGAAACTCGTTTTTATTAAGTATAGAAGACTTATTTACGTACACGGGAATACCCTTTAAAAGTGCATGCCACTAATTTCAGTCTACACTGAAATATATTTCACTTTGCTTTTATATTTACACACCGGAAATTTAATTATATAATTAATAAGAGCTATGTCTTTAAATGACAAAGAATTACGCTTATATTTATACAGGATAAAGCACATAAATATTCAAAAATTTCTTTTTTTTGTGACCTCCTTATTACATCAATATATATATATATATATATATTATTATTTTCTATTAGATATAAACCATCTACAATTTAAACTCGTTATACTTGTCTCTTTAGTTACAAGTTGCAAATTAGTAGCTTTTAGCAGAATGCAAAACCTCCGTTTCTAAATAAATTGGGTAACATCGATATGCAAAATCTCCTTGAGACATATTCACGAATTTTCGATATCTTTCCAACTCTCCCTTCAAAAAGAATGGTGCTCGTCGAGGACGAATGTCTGATATACGTACTAAATTGAAAAATATTTAGTTCTTAAATAAAGAGTGCCCACATTTTTTAAGAACGTGAGAACAACTCACCGCATGTCATAATCTAGGTGACAATATCGACCACCCACATGTTTTATATATACATATATTTTTTAGACGGTGCATAAGTTAAATAACGTATTTTAGCATTACGTGGTGCTTTTTGCAGCTGCTACGGTCGAGTGTGATTCTAGCAGAACGAAGCTTTATTGATTATGCTATTGCCTTTGGAGTATATCTCAATGAAATATGACATTATTAATGGTTTAAACGTGGGGTCTCTGGAGTAGTCACCAGAACTGTCATTCTACGAAAATACATTGTGTAAGTATATAAATAAAAGGTTGCTAGCACACATTACGGAACTGATTAATTTAAGTACGCTGTTCCACATGAATGTACTGCTTTCGCTTGAGGAGAATATTACATTGTTTATGGAAGAAAATCGTACTCTATTATAAGAAAATCGGTTTGTACACAGAGACTGGAGTAAGTCTTTATATTAAGATTATAAATAAATTTAAAAACGACAATCGAAAAGAAATGGAACTTTGCGCTCACCTTGTATCAATCATCAAACCATCACTCTAAATATCAAGAGTTGGTGGTCAGTCGTGTTGCAATTAGAGCCATGGTGTAATATAAGAACAACATTTCATCCCTATCCACTTGCTCGGAACAGTCAGCTTTATGCAAATTTAAACCCACTCTACGGATATAGCCTTTTATTTACATTTATCGCAATTCGAGACACTAACATTCTAAAAAAGATGTATTGATATCTTGTATTTTACAGGAATAAAGTAAGATCTGTGTGATCCGTATGATCCGCTAAAATAAAGTTTTAAGTTATGGGACAAAGTTATGATATATTGTGTGTAGAGCGTCGTCTTCACACGAGTTTGGAATTTTCAAGACTTTTTCCTAGAATGTCTGTTTCATAAAGAATAAAAGTTGGAAGTGTACCGATTTATTTTTAAATTGTTTACGAGATTTTGTAGATATTAAAGAGACTGCAAATTTGTATACTATACAGCAGTCAATCGCCACATCCTTATTTATCCTTTGCTATAAATCTCTAAACCCATTTGTATTATTTTCTAGCTAAATAAATCTTGAAACCTTTGTTTAACAATTATACATGTTTTAATTAATTTTCTATACGAGGGTTGTTCGGAATACCAAAGCCAAAACCTAAATTAGGTTTATTTTACTAAATTATATTGGTTGCTACGTGTCTAAACGGCGTTGCGTAAATTTAAAAATTTTAAACTTACTTTACTCTGAAGGGGGCGAAAACACCGTAAGGGTTTTGAAGCTGTTCCGACTAGCTGCAGCAGAGTGGGAGGGAGTCCTATGAAAAAAAAAGATACAACTCCCGGATATACAATTTGCAAAACTACTTTAAATTAGTTAAGTTTTGGGGTTTATTTACCTAAGAAGGCTTTTAATTTCTGTTTTGGTCAAAATTAAATGGACGTCAAACCACCATTTTCGTCTAAGCAACTCTCTACTTGTAAGTAGATCCTAAAACTGCCTGGCACTTTATGTTAACTCGTTAATTAAGTCGTTGTTGAGCTTGGTAGATGTTGTTTTACAAAATTGGTACTTTTTATCTTACTGGTAAGTAAAACAACACCTCTAATACACCTAACCTATATATCATACAAATTTCCAAAGCATTGGTTTAATTAGTTTAACACAAAAAACATAATTGTCCTAATATTCCCCGACTGGCCAGGTGACATTGCATTAAATAAATGTTTTTTCCTCGTATAAATTTACCAAACTCTAGGTCGGTCAGGTGACGTTTACAATTAATTTTTTTTTACTTCCGTAACAAGGACATACAGCGTAGTTTCCAATATTCCATTATAAGAAAACGTCCCAATGAGTGTTGTGACCGTCATAATTAACAACATATAATGTAATTTAACTTACGAAAATTCTAGCTCCTTTGAAAACGTTCTACCTTATATTTTGCCAACGTCATATTACGTATAACTATGCAAAAATAGTTCAATACAATTATCGTTTTAGAATAGGTTACCAACTGTTTAATTTGCCATTCGGTTACGTTGATCCGACAATAAGGTATCCAAAACCACCAGTAAAATATGCAATTGCCTACGGCCTCTAAGTTACTTAATCCCCTGGAAGAACAACCAAACAAATACTTGGTGAGTGGCGCATGTTCTCCCTTACATTAAACTTATATCTTAGGCCGGCACTTCAAGCCGAATCCACGAGAATAATTCGAGTTAGAAACGTCTGCACCATTACCGTGACGGAGCATTTACAAGTAAACGCCGTCTAGTCCATCATCCGTAACTTGTTATGGTTTTAATGTAACCTGCACATGACCTGTTAGTCCACTCTTTCATCTTGCTTTGTTTTAAATGGTCTTGTTTTTATAAAAAACCTCCCTCCATTTTAACCGTATTCTTTCGTTTTTCCCTCAATCTACCATGCACCTCTTGCACGTCCTGTCCTTATGAATCATGTTACTACCGCGTGATCTCTATATATATGCTGTATGTAGCATTCTTACGGTCGAAACATGTCTGTACCAATATTTTTGTAATTTCCCGTATTCTTATGCGTCATCCGTTTACGTTTTCAGGCCAGAACTTATGGTTTTTGCGGTTTCTATACTGCATATTATTTTTCTTTTAAATTAAGTGTCACTGTGTTGCTTATTATAGGTCCTGTTGGTAAATATATATACTTTTAATATTTTTGAAGTGATTTTTAAACACTGTTGGTTTTCCACGGTCAAATATTTTATATTTTGATAAAGTACCGAAAACCTCGACTGTACTAACAAGAACGTTGCCACTAACTCAATGGGAAGGGTGGTGTAAATGTTTGAAGAGAGCCCCAGAATGCTATCGTGGGAGAAATTCCAGTCTTAATCGGGAATTATCTCTAAATACACTGGGTTTCTAGGGAAAGAATAACAAGAGGATGCTAAAACTCGAGATCAGAATAGTGATTCTAGCCGGAAATTCACATTAGGCGTGATCGACTACACTAATGCCAAAAACAACCTAAACTAAACGTTGATAATAAGGACACTAATATACCTATTCAAAACTGTTAGCTAAAGAAAAGATTTCCAAAATCAAACTTTAAATTGCTGGTATATTAATCACGCCTCTAATTAATTGCAATATATTTTGTTACATCACTTCTGGAACCATAACCTTTGCTTTAGTTGTGAGAAATATCAATATAGGACTATTACATAATTATGTTTTTATTACAAATACATAGAAACATCAAAATTACTCAGCTTGATGAAAAACTTGTTGGCGAACGAAATTACTTTTTAAGTTCTTAAACTAATAACAAGAACGTATTGTGGGTACGTTTATAACTTCATGCAGTAAAAAATGTTCATTAATATACTGCTACTGTAGGTTATAGTTTCAGAAGATTTATTATAAATACCTAAGAACTAATTGGCTGTAGATACCTTTGGAAACAACTAAAATCAATGATATTCTGAATTCAATTCACTCTAATCAAGTATATGGGACTTATGGGACTTTGTGAAACAGTTTGATGTTCTTAATCAACATTACTCTTTTCCAACATGAAGTTTTCTTAAGAGGAACCAAAGATTATTTTCCCTCCATATACGACGAGATTATCTTTGACGAAGTTCAGACTAATGAATTAAGACTGCAAACTGAAATTGCTTTTGTTGTTTTTCTCTATCTAACATATGTGAGATTATCTTATTGACACGTTAACTTAAACCAGAAGAAGTAACTCTTTTTCTGAATCAGCATAACTTGCATATGAACCTTCTTCGTTCCAAGACGATGTGGTCATAGGTGTCAGCGTTATACATCATTAACCAAAACAAATTAATCATAAAGCTATACTTATTTAGAATACAAACTAGCGACGATATCATTTCTTACCTAAAACCGCCATAATAAATTTGACAATTTTTTGAGCATGAACAATGTAGGATGCAATAGTAATCATTCCTTAGATCAAGACTGCAGGTAACCTAAAAATTATACTTTTTAAAGGAAATAATCCTAGCCTTATTGGTAATATTTTCTTATGCACAAACCATTAAAATGAAATATGATTATAAACATTTCAAAGAAATATAATAACTTACTTCCTATAGTCACGTTAATCAGTTATACAAATATTCTAGTAGTTTAGAATATATTTGGAAGGTATTCAACTAATCGTAAAAGTCTACGTTGTATTAGAAATTGAAACGAAATCGAATCTGCTAAATAAATTTGAAGCTACAGTATCTTCTCCAATGCGTTCTCTGCGTGACATTATTTCCCAGCTGTTTTAAATTTCATCTCCTTCCAAACACTCCTCCGTAATTGAGTTTCTGACAGAAGCAACGTTTCTTTGTAGTTCCATTACAATCAATTTATCTTATTAACGAATTTAATTCTGTTAAAGGTCTTTTTTCGAGCAATTTTAATAGAAGCGAAGAGAAAGGTTTTTGAAAATGTTCTGAGAAGTGTTCACGAAAATAAATTGAAGTCAATAGAAAAATGTTTAATGTTACTTGACGTTTCCAATCATTTACAGAAGAACATTAAAGGAGCTAGGTAGTATGCAGTTTCCTTTTAGGAATGTTTTTTAAAAGAACGAAATCGTAAAAGACCTATAGGTTAACACATAAATCAAAAGGCCACTATAAAGTAAAAGTAGTTGCTCTTTTAGTTTTCACATTACATATAAGGTGCAAAGTACGATCAATGCTAGTATTTTAATTTTACTAAATGTCTCCTTAAAAACTGCATTGTTTTGTAGATCTTATTTGTGCTCCGTAGCACAGAGTTAACAGCTTTGCTATAAGTTTTTAAATACAGTATTGCCCGAAATAAACAGTACTGAAACTATGTTGGCGGTGTTTTTATGCGTGCGCTGTCACACTCAAGTTAGCTAGTATAGACCTGTCAAGTAAACCTCAAACAAGTAATTAGTAGGGCCTAATTGTTAAAAATGGTGTTAAGTACGGAATCGGCCGACATAATGGTGCAAGTTTGCTATACGTGTCTGATCAATTCACACAAAGGTTTAATAAACGTTCTCCAAGTAATGCTGTAATTTTGAAGGTTATTGAAAAGTTTAGAAATACAGGTAGTGTATTGTGCCAACGAAAAGGAAACTCGGGGCGTCCCAGGACAGTTAACAACAACAATAACCATGAACGTGTTTTTGAGCAAATCTTAGAAAATCCGAAAGTCAGCCAGGCAAGGACAGCGGTTACAACTTGATTTAAAAGAACTTCCTTTCAAAGAATCCTGAAGGAGCTGGGTACATTTTCGTATGTGATTCAGGTACATCAACAACTACATCCTCGGGATTATCGCAGTAGAGTGGAATATTGCGCCAGAATTCTCGCGTTACAGTATGAAAATCCTGAATTTTTGAAAAATGTTTGGTTTTCAGACGAAGCACATTTTCACTTGTCAGGCTATGTGAATCGTCGCACAAATCGATTTCTGGGCTTTGCCAGACCCGATGAGGTTCAAGAGGTTCCTTTACATAGTGAAAAAGTGAGTGTCTGGTGTGCTGTTTCCGGACACGGAATCATTGGTCCGTACTTTATCGAAGAGAATGGTAGGCAAGTCACACTTAATCAACAGAGGTACAGACAAATTTTAACACGATTTATCCCTGATCTACGTCAATTCTGTCGTGCACGTAACTTGGCATTTCGAAGGATGCCGTTAGAGTCTTTTTCGCAGCCCTGAGACAACCCTTATTCAATAACATGACCAGAAACTTAGAACATCGTTATGAAGTCTGTCTCGAACGAGGAGGTGCACATTTAGAACATATAATAAAGTGTCAATAATATGTATTTTTTAAATATACAAAACAATTACAATTTCAGTACTGTTTATTTCGGGCAATACTGTAATATTGAATATATTATCACTACCTTGTTTATTTCATGTCGGTTTAGTTTTCCTGCTGAGATTAATCACCAATCACCACTTTGTTGCAAAACAATCAAAAATTTAATTTTTCTAGCGCGGTCTAAAATAAATGCAAAGAGGGTACAGCGAGCATAACCGAAGTAAAAATGTTTGTAAAATCCCTAATATATCACATTATAAGAAAATAATAATATCGATGCATGACAAATAAGTGTGTTTACAAGTACATAATAAAATATAAAAGCATTAAATTGCTTGTCGATACAACTACCGCAATATTTTCCGATTTTTGTCCCTTCAGTTCTATACAAGGTACTGAAAAGCAAAAATCTTATGTACATGACAAATTTTTTTATATGTCACTTTTGACGAATCTCCTTTTGAGGTCTTCTGTGTTCAAAAAATGATTTTCGACTCGAGGTGTGAATGTGTTCACTCGTGCACGTGTGTGTCGTGGGTACGTAGGCTATAGACGCATACTACGTGCTTGGGTATGTGCATATGCTCGTGCGTGTATTTGTGTTCGTGCATGCGCGCGTGCATGTGTTATACATGCTACAAGATTTTGTGAACAAAACATCAGTCAAGCAAATCAATGGAGCAAAACGAAGATTTTTCCTGTTGTTTTATATTTAGGAAACTTTACCTAAGTTTTTGAGAAAATTATTGCTGAAATAAATGACTTGAAGGTATAATGACATATTTCGTTATACCCTTGCAACAATATTTGGTCATTAAAATTTTCTAGAGGATATTCTATTAATAGTTTCACTTTTGATTTAAAAAATGAGTAACTTATTTATTAAATTTATTCGGAATTTTATTGATTTTTGAAGTCGAAGTTTGCAATTTCGAGAATATCTGGAAAATAGGTCTCCAAAACAGGACTAGCAGATATTCACTTGTTTAACAAGATCTTTTAACTGGTTTTGTCGTAAAATCGGCTGAGTTGTGACGTTGGAGTTCATTCTATAGGTTTTGAATTGTTTTTAGACATAACCTTTCAAGTACTCACAGAGAAAAAATCCAAGTGGATCAAGTCGCTCGATCTTATCGGCGAATTCTACTCTCTAAACCGAGAAACTATTCAACCAGAAAATTTGCTTTGTAATAATTGCGTGTGTGGCAGTTCTTATTGGAAGTAAATATCCTACAAATCGGCGTTCTCCAATTGGTTCCAAATTAGTTGGTTATCGTTTCAGGCATGCCATTATTTGCGACTGTCTTATAAGCGTTATTTGAAAGAAATATGACTTCATCACGCCTTTGGACCAAAATGTCACATGGCAGGTAGCTTGCTAGTGCAATTGATTAATCTTCTCCTCAAATTCCGCAATTTTGCTTATTAACCTAGTTACCCAAGTGGAAATGAGCTTCATAAAAATTCAATGAAGGATTATTATGCTGTGACAGCGCTTGGGGTTGGGAGTTTGCCCAAATTATACTCATTTAGGTACAGCGATGGGAAATTCGAAATTATTGCCTTACATTCCTTTTGTTTCTTTGCCTGGCTAGCTCAACGAGATTTACTAAATGAAATAAAAAACACAGCAATCTCAAGAAAACATTTATACATTTAGTAATATTTTTCCCTTATACAAAAGCGTTTATAAAACGATTCACAGTTCCAGCTTATATAGAAAGTAATTAAAATTCTTACCTAACATTCCTAACAGACATACAATTGTTTTTAACTAATAGGAGGAAAATCTACCCATCCTTTATTACCACGCTTGTAAGGGTGATTGGCCAATAATCTTTGACAAATAATCTATTTAGTAAAGTTCAAAATACCTCGAACTTCGACATCAAAATTTGCTATAAATTATGCCTACAAAAATATAAAATGAGAACTTATTCTAAATCTAAATTACTAAATGTCCAATTACTTTTATTAATTATCAAACAAAACCGAGGTTTTATACTTGCGAAAAATAGCGCTTATCAAAATTTCATCAACGTAATTAATGATATTAAATACCTCCTGATTCCATTCTTAAATTGACGTTAAAATTCCAGTGTACAAGTTTGTTCACATCCTTTTAAATCTCCATTTAGAATATTAATTTTCGAAATGCATCCTTAATATTTAATTGATTAACTCCGCGTATTGTTTTGCATTAGAATTATATATGTCGAAGATTGTTCAATTCTTGTAGTGTTTTACAAAATAATTATGTTCCATACTTATGCAGAATTCCGTTCTGAGAATTAATTTTTTACTCGAAATTACATAATAATGTTAAATATTCTAAGTCTAAGTTATTATTTTATCTTATTAATTGTAATACGTTAGTATTTATCAACTTACCTTGTATAAAAAATTACATAAAATATTTATATATTTAATACTTGGCTTATAGCCGTAATTTTGAGCATTGCTTCTTGTCTATATCCAACATAAGTCAAAAACTTGACAATGTCAGATATGATTACCAAAAATGCTAAACGTAATTGAAAGTTAGGTTTATGTATGGTTCTATACACGATTTGAATTTGTTAATTTTCCAGTTATAGTCATCGGTCTCGGTGGCGTAATTGGTAAACGCATAGTCCCGGAAAGACCAAGGTACAGGTTAAAATCTTGTCTAAAACCTTATATTTTCCTTCTTTCAATTTTACTAGCTTGATTTGAAATGATCATTTGGGCTTTGCATAAAAGTCTAAGTTATTATTTCATCTTGTAAATTGCAATATATATATATATATATATATATATAAAAAAGGGGGGTGGTAAACAAAAAGGTGGCAAACCCAACGTAGGGCTCGAAAAAAACGCTCGCTGATAAAAAGGCTAGATAGCTGGCTGGATAAATAGCTCGAAAAAAAGGCTAGATAGATACTAGATAGATTGAAAGTTAGACAGAAATAGCAGCAGGATACGGGATCCCGAGATTAGGTGGGGCCCGTAGTTTTTAAATAATTTTTCAAGTAAAATAAAGTAAGGTATAGGCAGCAGAGATGACGGACGCGGACATAATACGACTCCTGATGAGTTTAACAAACCAAATGGAAACTTTACGTACGGAACAAAAAGAGTTTAGGACATCATGCAAGGAACTAAAGACAGATTTAATGAACCAAATCGATGAGTGGCGGACAGATATTAGCACGGCGATTGACGAATGGCGGACAGATATTAAGACGACATGCACGGAACTAAAAACGGGTGTAACTAACATGATTGCAGAAACACACACGGAACTACAAACGGACTTAACAGACAAAACCGAACAGTCGCGGACAGATGTTAAAACATCACAAGCGGAACTACACGCGGAACTACACGCGGAACTACACACGGAACTAACAGACAAAATCAAAGAGTCGCGGACAGAGGACGAACGCAGGACTGAGCTACAAGACAACGTAGACCGCGTAGACGACGAGACTGAAAATACACGGGTACAATTGCAGGGACAGGCACAACAGTTGACACCGAAATTGGGCGCGGTAATATTGAATATATTATCACTACCTTGTTTATTTCATGTCGGTTTAGTTTTCCTGCTGAGATTAATCACCAATCACCACTTTGTTGCAAAACAATCAAAAATTTAATTTTTCTAGCGCGGTCTAAAATAAATGCAAAGAGGGTACAGCGAGCATAACCGAAGTAAAAATGTTTGTAAAATCCCTAATATATCACATTATAAGAAAATAATAATATCGATGCATGACAAATAAGTGTGTTTACAAGTACATAATAAAATATAAAAGCATTAAATTGCTTGTCGATACAACTACCGCAATATTTTCCGATTTTTGTCCCTTCAGTTCTATACAAGGTACTGAAAAAGCAAAAATCTTATGTACATGACAAATTTTTTTATATGTCACTTTTGACGAATCTCCTTTTGAGGTCTTCTGTGTTCAAAAAATGATTTTCGACTCGAGGTGTGAATGTGTTCACTCGTGCACGTGTGTGTCGTGGGTACGTAGGCTATAGACGCATACTACGTGCTTGGGTATGTGCATATGCTCGTGCGTGTATTTGTGTTCGTGCATGCGCGCGTGCATGTGTTATACATGCTACAAGATTTTGTGAACAAAACATCAGTCAAGCAAATCAATGGAGCAAAACGAAGATTTTTCCTGTTGTTTTATATTTAGGAAACTTTACCTAAGTTTTTGAGAAAAATTATTGCTGAAATAAATGACTTGAAGGTATAATGACATATTTCGTTATACCCTTGCAACAATATTTGGTCATTAAAATTTTCTAGAGGATATTCTATTAATAGCTTCACTTTTGATTTAAAAAATGAGTAACTTATTTATTAAATTTATTCGGAATTTTATTGATTTTTGAAGTCGAAGTTTGCAATTTCGAGAATATCTGGAAAATAGGTCTCCAAAACAGGACTAGCAGATATTCACTTCTTTAACAAGATCTTTTAACTGGTTTTGTCGTAAAATCGGCTGAGTTGTGACGTTGGAGTTCATTCTATAGGTTTTGAATTGTTTTTAGACATAACCTTTCAAGTACTCACAGAGAAAAAATCCAAGTGGATCAAGTCGCTCGATCTTATCGGCGAATTCTACTCTCTAAACCGAGAAACTATTCAACCAGAAAATTTGCTTTGTAATAATTGCGTGTGTGGCAGTTCTTATTGGAAGTAAATATCCTACAAATCGGCGTTCTCCAATTGGTTCCAAATTAGTTGGTTATCGTTTCAGGCATGCCATTATTTGCGACTGTCTTATAAGCGTTATTTGAAAGAAATATGACTTCATCACGCCTTTGGACCAAAATGTCACATGGCAGGTAGCTTGCTAGTGCAATTGATTAATCTTCTCCTCAAATTCCGCAATTTTGCTTATTAACCTAGTTACCCAAGTGGAAATGAGCTTCATAAAAATTCAATGAAGGATTATTATGCTGTGACAGCGCTTGGGGTTGGGAGTTTGCCCAAATTATACTCATTTAGGTACAGCGATGGGAAATTCGAAATTATTGCCTTACATTCCTTTTGTTTCTTTGCCTGGCTAGCTCAACGAGATTTACTAAATGAAATAAAAACACAGCAATCTCAAGAAAACATTTATACATTTAGTAATATTTTTCCCTTATACAAAAGCGTTTATAAAACGATTCACAGTTCCAGCTTATATAAAAAGTAATTAAAATTCTTACCTAACATTCCTAACAGACATACAATTGTTTTTAACTAATAGGAGGAAAATCTACCCATCCTTTATTACCACGCTTGTAAGGGCGATTGGCCAATAATCTTTGACAAATAATCTATTTAGTAAAGTTCAAAATACCTCGAACTTCGACATCAAAGTTTGCTATAAATTATGCCTACAAAAATATAAAATGAGAACTTATTCTAAATCTAAATTACTAAATGTCCAATTACTTTTATTAATTATCAAACAAAACCGAGGTTTTATACTTGCGAAAAATAGCGCTTATCAAAATTTCATCAACGTAATTAATGATATTAAATACCTCCTGATTCCATTCTTAAATTGACGTTAAAATTCCAGTGTACAAGTTTGTTCACATCCTTTTAAATCTCCATTTAGAATATTAATTTTCGAAATGCATCCTTAATATTTAATTGATTAACTCCGCGTATTGTTTTGCATTAGAATTATATATGTCGAAGATTGTTCAATTCTTGTAGTGTTTTACAAAATAATTATGTTCCATACTTATGCAGAATTCCGTTCTGAGAATTAATTTTTTACTCGAAATTACATAATAATGTTAAATATTCTAAGTCTAAGTTATTATTTTATCTTATTAATTGTAATACGTTAGTATTTATCAACTTACCTTGTATAAAAAACTACATAAAATATTTATATATTTAATACTTGGCTTATAGCCGTAATTTTGAGCATTGCTTCTTGTCTATATCCAACATAAGTCAAAAACTTGACAATGTCAGATATGATTACCAAAAATGCTAAACGTAATTGAAAGTTAGGTTTATGTATGGTTCTATACACGATTTGAATTTGTTAATTTTCCAGTTATAGTCATCGGTCTCGGTGGCGTAATTGGTAAACGCATAGTCCCGGAAAGACCAAGGTACAGGTTAAAATCTTGTCTAAAACCTTATATTTTCCTTCTTTCAATTTTACTAGCTTGATTTGAAATGATCATTTGGGCTTTGCATAAAAGTCTAAGTTATTATTTCATCTTGTAAATTGCAATATATATATATATATATATAAAAAAGGGGGGGTGGTAAACAAAAAGGTGGCAAACCCAACGTAGGGCTCGAAAAAAACGCTCGCTGATAAAAAGGCTAGATAGCTGGCTGGATAAATAGCTTGAAAAAAAGGCTAGATAGATACTAGATAGATTGAAAGTTAGACAGAAATAGCAGCAGGATACGGGATCCCGAGATTAGGTGGGGCCCGTAGTTTTTAAATAATTTTTCAAGTAAAATAAAGTAAGGTATAGGCAGCAGAGATGACGGACGCGGACATAATACGACTCCTGATGAGTTTAACAAACCAAATGGAAACTTTACGTACGGAACAAAAAGAGTTTAGGACATCATGCAAGGAACTAAAGACAGATTTAATGAACCAAATCGATGAGTGGCGGACAGATATTAGCACGGCGATTGACGAATGGCGGACAGATATTAAGACGACATGCACGGAACTAAAAACGGGTGTAACTAACATGATTGCAGAAACACACACGGAACTACAAACGGACTTAACAGACAAAACCGAACAGTCGCGGACAGATGTTAAAACATCACAAGCGGAACTACACGCGGAACTACACGCGGAACTACACACGGAACTAACAGACAAAATCAAAGAGTCGCGGACAGAGGACGAACGCAGGACTGAGCTACAAGACAACGTAGACCGCGTAGACGACGAGACTGAAAATACACGGGTACAATTGCAGGGACAGGCACAACAGTTGACACCGAAATTGGGCGCGGACGACATGGTATTACTACTCACAAGACACATGGAATCAGAAGTGACAAAGGTGGTCGTGGTACAGAACGTGAAGACATTACGGGAAATTTTAGGCGTGATGCGAAATTTCGATTTAGCGACGGCACTGGAGGCGAAAACGCGGACAAATTATTGGGAGCAAAACCGGGGTTATAGGGAAGACAGCCGACGACATGCGTACCACGAACACAGACCTAACTACCGACAGGAAAATTTCAACCACGGACAGCGAAATCATTGGGGACACGACGGAAACCGACGACCATATTACAATAGGGAACACCGGGCGAACGAATACCAAGGACAAAACAGATACCAGCACGGCAACGACGAGGATGACGGCCGTACGACGGGAGGCGGAACGCAGTAACGGATACAGCCGGACGGACAGGGACGCAAACGTCCATCACATGACGACCAGCGCGAGGACACAGGACACTGATAAGATTGAAGTAGTACAGATACACGAGGCGCCGTCGGGAAAAAAAAACGCAAAATTTTGGAAGACCGAATGTTTAGGATTGAATATAGACGTATGTTATAGTTTAAGAGATTGTTTATATGTTGCTTTGGTTGATAGTGGTTCGCAGTTGTCGCTGGTAGATGAAAATGTGGTGGTAAAACATGAAGAATTTTTAAAGGGACGAATAGGAACAAATGAGGGGGTTAATATATGGTCGGCAATGAACAAAAAGCTAACAACGATTTATAGGGTTATCCGTGTACCGATATTTATAGGGAATAAAAAGGCAGGAGATGCAGAGTTTTTGATTACAAAGGGGTTGCAGCTTGATTTTATATTAGGAATGGATTTTATAGAGGATTTTGGATTGAATATAGATGGAAAGGATAGGTCGATTAGGATATTTGATAAAGATAAGTTAGGGTGGTGCCTACGGTTAGTTCGGAATATAGGAATGGAAATGATATAGATAAGTCAGGATTAGAAATGATTAGAGAGAATAATTATAGACGGGTTGAAGTGAGATTATGTAATATGTTTGCGAGATTAATTAATGATGAACAGATAGGGAAAGTGAGTATTGATATTAAGGCGAAGCTAGAAGAGTTATTTAATAGATTTATAGGATTGTTTAATGAAGAGCCGAGATTTGCGAAGCGATATACGCATAAGTTAGAGGTCACGGAAGATAGTGGGTTTAATACCAAAGTGTATCCAATCCCATTTGCAATTAGAAATAGGGTTAAAGCCGAGATAAGCAATATGTTAAAAGAAGGTATCATCGAACCAGCAAAAACTCCATATGTGAACCCGGTAGTTATTGTTCCGAAACCGAATAAAAGGGATATAAGAATTTGTTTAGATGCGAGGAAGTTGTATCCATACCAAAATAGTGCAAGAAGAGGGTTTAGTAGGATAGTTTGTTATATAGTTCATGCGACGGAAAGTTTAGTTTTGTTTTAGTTTATAGCGTAGGTTAGTATATAGCGTAGTTAGACCGACGGGTTGAGAAAGGAAAATAGGGGTTGAATAATTAATATGTAGAAACACGGGGAGTGATTTTAAATAAAAAGTAGAAATTATGCACACCAAGGAAAGAGTAAAAACAGACGAAATTTCCACTTTCATTCAAAATCAGTGGGGCCAATTGTAGTGTCAGGTGGGAGCTACGAGGGTTCTAAGGGTAGTTTTGGGTTAAAGGGGGTGTATGCCAAATAGAATGATCCATATATCAGATCCCGTAATTCAAAAATTATGTTTTGCCGTACTTTACATATGCTAAAGTATTTACAATGTTAATTTGAAATGTATGTGCCAAAAGGTAAACTATAATGACTAATGACGTTGATAAAATACACAGTGCTCAAGGTTTTATACTAAGTTACAGTTTAATAGGCCATTGAAAGTACATTTGCCATCCTAAAACCGGATGCGTCTACGGATGTCTACTATCAACCACGCATCCAGGTCGTGTGTAAATTATTTTGGCTTTTTATTTAAATAGAATCAACTTTTGGACGAATATGTAATTTCAAAATTATAAGTAGTAGTGTCAAATGTGATTGGAGAATTGTGAATTATTTAGGACCAATGATAGAATTATGTACAAACTAGGAAAGTGTAAAAGGACAACAGTGAAGGTATTTGTGACACAAAATAAGGGATAAAATGTTATTGGATATTTTTATTTATGTAAAATGTGATTAAGTAGGCATGATATTGTTGTAGTAATCGCCTTGGAAAGTAAACAACGAGGAGATCTTTTTCGATTTAATTTGGTGTAAAGACGTATTTTTGTAAACCTGCGCTAAAATTGTTTAAATATTTTTAAAAAGAAATAAATGTGTTTGAATTTGAAGAGTTTAATTTATTAAAGTGGAGTAACGAGAAGCATAAGTGGTTAGTTAAAGAATAGCGACGGCGAATTAAAGTGAAGATTGGTATTGGTGAGATAGCGAAGAGGCGAAAAGAAAGATTGTTTAGGAACGGATTTGATAAAGGCAGAAGGCATCGGTGAAGAATTGTAAGCGTGAATAGGATTTGGATTGATTTGGTTACGGATTTATGGTTAATGGGGCATTGATTGGATTGATTTGGATAGAGATTTATGTATAGCGGGTCATTGAGTGGTTTGTAAGACAGGGAACGTGAATAGATTTGGATTGAGCTGAAAGGAGAATAGGTTTGGATTGAGCTGAACGAGGACTAGATTTGGATTGAGCGGAACGGAGAGTAGATTTGGATTGAGCGATTAGAGAGCAGCAATTGGAAGAGTTAAAGGCTACGAAGAAAGTAATACGGAAAAATTAGCGCAGGGGAAGTAAACAAAACGGTCATTCAAAATTCTAAAATTCGGGTTATTTATTTCAGATTGGGGATCAACAAAATTATACTAAGATACCTGGAGGCGATACGAAAGTTTACAACGATAGTGAATCCATGTAAAGACGCATACGGCGACAAAGATCTTGAGCCAGCAGTAAAATTAGGCCAGCAACGAAGTATAATCCAGGTGAGTACTGTGAAATATCTTATAACGTCAAAGTCAGAAATTGTGTAGTAATTAATTTGGCACAAGGCTACGTTGATCATTAAATTTTGGCATATATAGTGGTAAATTTTTATAAAAGTAGTAAAACAAAAGATAGTGCAGTTTGGTTGGGCATTGCACATCTACTTACCACCGAACCCACCCTGAGAAAAGAGTTCATATAGTCGAGGCATAGTAATAAACATTTTGATTAGATAACCAACCAAACGTTGCAAAAGTACAGGGCGTGCAATAGGTGTTTGCATTATACACAAAAAGCATTGAAAATTATAAGAAGGGGTGGGCAACGTAAAATAAAGTAAAATATAATATAAAAAGGGGGGGTGGTATACAAAATACAAATAGCCTTTTTTTCGAGCTATTTATCCAGCCAGCTATCTAGCCTTTTTATCAGCGAGCGTTTTTTTCGAGCCCCACGTTGGGCGCCACCTTTTTGTATACCCCCCCTTTTTATATTATATTTTACTTTATTTTACGTTGCCCACCCCTTCTTATAATTTTCAATGCTTTTTTGTGTATAATGTGCAAACACCTATTGCACGCCCCGTACTTTTGCAACGTTTGGTTGGTTATCTAATCAAAATGTTTATTACTATGCCTCGGCTATATGAACTCTTTTCTCAGGGTGTTCACCTACTTACCGTGGGTTCGGTGGTAAGTAGATGTGCAATGCCCAACCAAACTGCACTATCTTTTGTTTTACTACTTTTATAAAAATTTACCACTATATATGCCAAAATTTAATGATCAACGTAGCCTTGTGCCAAATTAATTACTACACAATTTCTGACTTTGACGTTATAAGATATTTCACAGTACTCACCTGGATTATACTTCGTTGCTGGCCTAATTTTACTGCTGGCTCAAGATCTTTGTCGCCGTATGCGTCTTTACATGGATTCACTATCGTTGTAAACTTTCGTATCGCCTCCAGGTAACTTAGTATAATTTTGTTGATCCCCAATCTGAAATAAATAACCCGAATTTTAGAATTTTGAATGACCGTTTTGTTTACTTCCCCTGCGCTAATTCTTCCGTATTACTTTCTTCGTAGCCTTTAACTCTTCCAATTGCTGCTCTCCAATCGCTCAATCCAAATCTATTCCACTATCAGCTCAATCCAAATCTATTCTCCTTTCAGCTCAATCCAAATCTATTCACTTTCCTTATCTCAAAAACCACTCAATGACCCGCTATACATAAATCTCTATCCAAATTAATCCAACCAATGCCCCATTAACCATAAATCCGTAACCAAATCAATCCAAATCCTATTCACGCTTACAATTCTTCACCGATGCCTTCTGCCTTTATCAAATCCGTTCCTAAACAATCTTTCTTTTCGCCTCTTCGCTATCTCACCAATACCAATCTTCACTTTAAGTCGCCGTCGCTATTCTTTAACTAACCACTTATGCTTCTCGTTACTCCACTTTAATAAATTAAACTCTTCAAATTCCAACACATTTATTTCTTTTTAAAAATATTTAAACAATTTTAGCGCACGTTTACAAAAATACGTCTTTACACCAAATTAAATCGAAAAAGATCTCCTCGTTGTTTACTTTCCAAGGCGATTACTACAACAATATCATGCCTACTTAATCACATTTTACATAAATAAAAATATCCAATAACATTTTATCCCTTATTTTGTGTCACAAATACCTTCACTGTTGTCCTTTTACACTTTCCTAGTTTGTACATAATTCTATCATTGGTCCTAAATAATTCACAATTCTCCAATCACATTTGACACTACTATTACTTATAATTTTGAAATTACATATTCGTCCAAAAGTTGATTCTATTTAAATAAAAAGCCAAAATAATTTACACATTACCTGGATGCGTGGTTGATAGTAGACATCCGTAGACGCATCCGGTTTTAGGATGGCAAATGTACTTTCAATGGCCTATTAAACTGTAACTTAGTATAAAACCTTGAGCACTGTGTATTTTATCAACGTCATTAGTCATTATAGTTTACCTTTTGGCACATACATTTCAACTTAACATTGTAAATACTTTAGCATATGTAAAGTACGGCAAAACATAATTTTTGAATTACGGGATCTGATATATGGATCATTCTATTTGGCATACACCCCTTTAACCCAAAACTACCCTTAGAACCCTCGTAGCTCCACCTGACACTACAATATATATATATATATATATATATATAAGAAATCTTTTATACTGAGCGTAAGTATTACATCATTAGTGTATATATATATATATATATATATATATATATATATATATATATATATATATATATATATATATATATATATATATTTTTCAAAAACAGTTGAATATCTCAAAATCTAAAAGGAATAGATAAATACAATTTGATATCAAATTAAAGCTCTTTTATGGGCTTTCCAAAAATGTAATAATATATGGGGTGTTCCATTTAAAAAATATAAGTTTAATATGCCCTGGAATTATGAAACACCCTGTATACTTCAAAATAATTTTAAAATGTGCTCTTGAGGTATGCCTAATATGCGTCCAAATTTGGTTTACGTAGCTTGTATAATAACGGAGTTATCGGCCGTTGCCCCACTAAAACTCACCCTGTATATATATATATATATATATAATATATATATATATATATGTATATATATATATGAAACACCCTGTATACTTCAAAATAATTTTAAAATGTGCTCTTGAGGTATGCCTAATATGCGTCCAAATTTGGTTTACGTAGCTTGTATAATAACGGAGTTATCGGCCGTTGCCCACTAAAACTCACCCTGTATATATATATATATATATATATATATATATATATATATACTATATATATATATCAAACAACACAACTATAGAGAAGTAACTGTAGATAACTAACATCATAGCAGCAAAATAGATAGACTTCACTACAATTAGACTCACAATTTAATGAAAAGGTTTAACTTGAATTTAAACCCGTAACAATATATATATATATATATATATATATATATATATATATATATATATACAGGGTGAGTTTTTAGTGGGGCAACGGCCGATAACTCCGTTATTATACAAGCTACGTAAACCAAATTTGGACGCATATTAGGCATACCTCAAGAGCACATTTTAAAATTATTTTGAAGTATACAGGGTGTTTCATAATTCCAGGGCATATTAAACTTATATTTTTTAAATGGAACACCCCATATATTATTACATTTTTGGAAAGCCCATAAAAAGAGCTTTAATTTGATATCAAATTGTATTTATCTATTCCTTTTAGATTTTGAGATATTCAACTGTTTTTGGAAAAAATGACCCTGATTAGATACATTGCCACTGCACTAGTACACAACTTATGTTAATTTTCAAGATGCAGAAAATTTTACTATATACCGTAGTATATTTGTAAATATCACACTTTTGAAATTTCTTCACAGTGTACAGCGTGTGTCAAGTTTCACAAAATGCAATTTTTAAAACTTTTTTTTAAATGGTACTCTACCAATTTTATTGCTACAACGGATAGTTCATTAAGTGTTCTTTCATTTTTGTTAAGCATTCCCTATCCATTACTTTCTGAGATATTTTTGATTTTTTTCAAATTTTAAGAATGTTTTTAATTTGCATAACTAAAAATAACTTACTATTGGAGAATATTATAAAAAAA
This sequence comes from Platerodrilus igneus, assembly GCA_036346225.1. Lineage (NCBI taxonomy): Eukaryota > Metazoa > Arthropoda > Insecta > Coleoptera > Lycidae > Platerodrilus > Platerodrilus igneus. Next base: position 947,984 of record JARFIW010000149.1, on the reverse strand, counting down.
TTAATACATTTTGATTAACAATCAACTATACTTATCCAATAACAATTTTCACTAAAGATATAACAACCTACAATAATACGTTATCAACAGAATTCTGCCAGATCAACAATATGCATTTTATAGAAAATGTTCAAGCAGGAAATCAGGCAGGCTTTGAAAAAAATAACAATTACAATTATAACGGCATTTAGGTTTATTAATTGCAGTGTGTTGTCATTTAACAGGATATGTCTCGGTATATTCTTGATGCAAATAGGCAATTTCTTAAACTTTCTCCCAATATCCAAATCATATCTATTTGTTCTTCCACGGTAAAATTCATTTTGAAAACTCTTTCAAAGATTACATTTAAAACAGAACTGATAATGTGTTAAATGACAACACACTAAAATTAATAAACCTAAATGACATTTTAATCATAATTGTTATTTTTTCAAAGCCTGCCTGATTTCGTGTTTGAATATTTTCTATAAAATGCATATTATTGATCTGGCAGAATTCTGTTGATAGCGTATTATTGTAGGTTGTTATATCTTCAGTGAAAATTGTTATTGGATAAGTGTAGTTAATTGTTAATCAATATGTATTAATTGTTTTATAATATTCTCCAATAGTAAGTTATTTTTAGTTATGCAAATTAAAAACATTCTTAAAATTTAAAGAAAATCAAAAATATCTCAGAAAGTAATGGATTTAGGTATAGGGAATGCTTAACAAAAGTGAAAGGACACTTAATGAACTATGCCTTGTAGCAATAAAATTGGTAGGGTACTATTTAAAAAAGTTTTAAAAATTGCATTTTGTGAAACTTGACACACCCTGTATGCTGTGAAGAAATTTAAAAAATGTGATATTAACAAATATACTATGGTATATAGTAAAATTTTCTGCATCTTAAAAATTAACATAAGTTATGTATTAGTGCAGTGGCAATGTATCTAATCAGGGTCATTTTTTCTATAAACAGTTGAATATCTTAAAAAATAAAAGGAATAGATAGATACAATTTGATATCAAATTAAAGCTCTTTTTATTGGCTTTCCAAAAATGTAATAATATATGGGGTGTTCCATTTAAAAAAGTATAAGTTTAATATGCCCTGGAATTATAAAACACCCTGTATGCTTCAAAATAATTTTAAAATGTGCACTTTAGGTATGCCTAATATGCCTCCAAATTTGATTTACGTATCTTTTATAATAACGGAGTTATCGGCCATTGCCCCACTAAAAACTCGCCCTGTATATTTCTGTGTAATTTGTATGTTAATTTTGATTAGATAAGCCATTTAATAAGTTATTGCAAGCTTCTATATGTAAATACATATTAATCAAACTTTAAAACGATTTCCTAATCTCTAGTGTAGTAACAAAAGATTGTAATGAAAAAGTTCATTAAGTGCCGGAGTTAATTTTCATCATTTTTAGCGTTTGTAAATATTTTCAAAGAACTTTTAAAACGTTTAGATGCAAAGTAACAAAAACCATTATAATCAATTGCAGATGTAAATATGTGTTAAACGTGCAGTAGAAAAGCGAGCATCTTAAATTATAGCAGATTGGATGTATAGTAGTCAAAAGCTTTTCAGATTCTTTTAGCGTAAAAATTAATAATTCTAAGGTCATAATCAAAGAAGGTGAAATATTAATTTTTATGAATTAACAGGTGTAATAAATGTAAATATCATTAACGGGCAAATCTAATCATATTTTATAAAGTGTAATTGGTAAAACGTTAGCATTTGTATAACTTTCAAAAGCTAAATTGGCCGTTACAATGTTTGTTAAACAGAGAAGGAGATATTTTCTAGTATTATTTATAAAAGGTGTGAAAATGTTTTGAGCGAAACAAGCTTAACGGTTACCGGTTCTAGTGAATTCGAATAAAAGGGGCAAATAAAACAACACGTACTTAGTATTTGTTTTCGAGTTTGAAAGTGGTTTTCCAAGGATTTCTGGGTAGCGTTGTGTTAATTGGTAGACAAGTCAACCGTCGCTCTAGCATATAACGTGCACAAAATAACATGTCAATTCTACGAAAAGTAGTTGATGGTTAAACAGGCAAAGAACGATATAAAATAAGGAAAGATTGTTTATAGCATGTATTGGAATGGGAGAAAGATAGATGGTATTAAATGTTCGTTTGACTTTGAAAAAAAACTGTAAAACATATTTATACACATTCATATATCAAAGGGAGACCGATGATAGTTTTAAGATTGTTGAGAGAGAGTAAATGTTATTTTGGGGTTTAACCGAACTTGCAAACATGGTGGAAAAAGAATAGAGGATGTAAAATACATGGTAGACTAGGATAGATATAACTTGTGGTAGGAATATGAAATGTGGAGTGAGTATGAAGTAAGAAAGATAAAATTTTCGTATGTAGGTTAGAGTAAGACGACTTAAATACGTGTATTATGATGGGCGTGTGTTAACCAAAAAACTTATTTGAGTAGGGACTAGGATTCGGCGAAATAAAGATCCATTGCAAAGCTAAAATGTATTTTCGTGGTAAATTGTTGTTTTTGTTGTTAAAATTCTTGATTTCGACGGCGGTTGGTGCTCGGATACGAAATTTACGGAGAATCGTTGAAGGTTAGCTCGTCTGTTGTTGGAATTAGTGGCAGTTGAAAATTTTGTTTGTGGTCTTAACCGTTTAGAAAAGTACAAAGAAGGCTAGTTTGTTTGTATTGTTATATTTACGAGAAATTTCAAGTTAATGGGCGTAGATTTGGCTTTATAACCACGAGGACGTGGTGATAGAGCTCTCTCTTTTGCTGGTCATTGACGCGTACACTACTGTTGGTGAAGAAATTACTGTTGGTTTTTATTTTAAGTGAATTTAGTATTAGAATTATAGTTGATAATATCTTACACAAGTTGGTGTAATATTTAACTAGCAGTTCAAAATTTTATAAAATACATTTTGACAAATGAGAAGCATGTTTGAGTACGGTAAGTAAAAACATGGCTTTATATTTTGATGGTTAGTGCAAGTTGTGCAGCACACTAATGGAGTTGAGAGTATTAAAGGTCGATTTGGTAGTTTATCTATGGTAAATGGACCAGTCGCAGAATTGGGAGAATGGAATGTACCGCCACTTGGTAGTCGAGAGATTGGAGCAACTGATTGCCATCACAGATGGTGTTATACAATTTTGTGAGGTTTGAGAACGTGCAGTCATTGGTGAGGACATCAGGCATTCATAGTATGATTGCAGTTCCATGTGCGATGGTGCATTCCAGGTAACAGTTTCTTTTTGTGAAGCATTGTTTATTTTTGTGGTTATTTGGTGTGTTATGACAATTTTGTGCCTTATGGGTATATTTTTATAAAATCTATAGACTAGAGAGTGACTTATTGAACGTTTATGTATTATTTAACTAATTTATGTAAGAATTTATGTTCATAAAATGATTTTTGTAATATTTGATTGTGTGCAAAGTAAGTGGACTTATGGCAATTTGCAGTGCAAAATTTATCACGAGTATTTAAAAGTCCTACTATGAGCTCATATTAAAACCAGGGGTAACGTAACATGGATGGTTAAGCCCTGTTACTTTAAATTATTTATTAAAGGATAAAATTTTATTGCGAAAATAATTTGAAAGGAAAATGTAGTACTTCAAAACAATGTTGTAAATAATTTTACTGATGTGTGAAATAACAATTGACAAAGATTGTTGGTGTAGAACTTTTTTGTTTGAATAAATCGAGGTAAGGTGCCGTAGTCGAGTTTTCTTTGGTATAATAGTAGGGTAGAATTTTCCAGAAAGCAGCAGAGCAGCCGTGGCATATTTTTAGCAGTGAAGGTTGTCAGAGAATTTATGTTGACCTAACAACAGGTGTGTAGGTGAGTTTAGTCTCAGGTAAGCCTCAAAATATTATAAAACTACCTGGTAAACCTAGCCTTAAAATGACCTAATTGAGGAGAGTAGACTTCAAAATATAATGACGTCCAAAACGTGGGACCGTAGTCTGTAGGACCGTTGTTTGTAGGCCCTGCAGAGAAAAGTGACTGCTAGATAATGTTAAATTAAAATAAAAAGTGCCAATTTTGTTTATTTCATTCAGGTCGCCATTTATCATTACCGAAAAAAATAGTTACAAATTGCAACCGTAGTTAGTATTAAAGAGCCTTGACGCGAATTAAGTGTTTCGATTGCATATAAAAAGGTCGGAAAATTAATAAACAGATATTTTAATTCTTGGGGGTATACAATTTTTCACCTTGCCTAATAGGTTGATCAATTATATACTATAACAATTATAAATTTAAAAGAAGTTATTGAGAAACACATTAATCATGTGCTCCCGTTTTTATAAGAAAACCTATATCCACAGAAATATCAAATAGTGTTACAATACACAAACTTTGCTTTTTTTATTACTCCAATACGGGATATATGTTTTCCATTACTCTGAACGTGGCATATACGAACGAACAAAATACTTATCACCTTCACTTCCCTCTAGCAGCATTTCCATTTGAAATTCATGAAACATTAGATCTATGCTATATGTACAGACGAAGAAAATTGGTTTCCATGTCACGACGTTTTTTAACGAAAACAGTGCAAAATATTTAAATTTTCACAGGCCACTTCAGCTTCCAACGTCAAAGTTATAATACACCCAGAAATATACATTGCTTGATTTATACTCGTTCTGCGGTAAATCTTCTATAAATTTTCTCAAGTAGAAAATTATTTATGGAACGTTATAAACGTTATAAACGCGATAAATATTGCAAGCCGTTGATTATTTAAACATGTTGAAGTGTATGAAATAGCACACAAGGTAAAATGATAAATATAACTGCAAAATTTCTGGGGTATATTTCACTAATCCTATCGTCACGTACATTTTTCGCCATCTGCTGTTTGTTCACAATTATAAAATGTATTAAGTTCTTGAATTTGTTTGTTTAAATATAATATAATATACCATGATATAATAATTTTAATTGTTCCTGATTTGGGATTCGAAATCTTGTTATTATGTTGTAATATAAAATATATGGGGGTGTGAATTATTAGCCTAGGGCTAAATTAAAGATCTTCTTATGGTGAAGGGATCTTGACATTCCTCCGACTAAGCTAGGAGTCTATTCCTCGGGTAGAGCTTATGAGGAGTGGTCGTGGGTTTTACGACAAAACATTGTTTACTTACTGACTCTAATAATACTAAAATAGTGGGAGCAAAAGGGGCGCCACCAAGTCATTAAATTTTTTAATCACGGGTTTGCCTTAAGGGAGGACTTGGAAGTCCTTAGAGAGAAATATCGTATTTACCGCTAAAGCAAGAGCTGTAGAGAAAATATTATTAATATAACAATAAATGACACAAGAGATGTACTCTTGCTACCTTATACTATAAAGAAAAAGAATGTCCATTTATATCAATAATTTAAACATTATTATATGAACCAATTTAGGCATTAAGCCTCTTGAAGGTGTTGTTTAGTGCTTGTTTATCAAGTCACTGTTATAGACTTTACTTTTATGAAAGGGCATTTATACCTTTTTAACTCAATTACCCTATCTTTGAACTCACTTGTCCAAAATAAAGCAATTATGCAATTGAATTTAAGGGTTGTTCTTTAATTAAAATTTTGCTTTCTAAGTAATCAAATTTTATGTACAAAATATACATCACAAATGTGGACTAAAATCTTCAACACAATGATTGAATATGAGAATTACAACTGTCTTTAATAAGAATAAAAAAATATCAATAACGTATTAAACATTTTTACAAGGCTTTTCAAATTAATTACCCAAAATACACAGATCTGTTACCTTGGTTTACAAATGTGTATTAAATATTTAAAGACTAAAAATATTAGTGCTCGTAATTACTTAAGGTGTAATTGAATTTGAATGAAATACTTTGTTAGAATTAAATATAGGTATTTATATTCATTTGCAAAAATATCAAATATAACCTTTGATTCAAACTGTGATAAATTCTAAATAGCAAAAGTTTTCGTAATTACATGGTAAAACAAGAATTATAATTTGCTACAATATTGTTTTCGATCATCTGCCTCGCTGTTAAGATAGGCGAAAAGCTGTAGTCATGTCAAATAGATAGAAAAACGCTTACCTGGCAAACAGTTGTTTTAAACTACATTGAAACGATTACGTTGTCGAATCCAGATGTGCCTGCCTGCGATCCTTTGACAAACAAATGACGTCAACATACTATCTACATTTTATTGCGTAATATACTGGATCTTTACTGGAACCATTTATACAAACTTGAAGTGCATTTCATCTTTGCAAATCGAAACAAAATCGAACTATAAAACAGGCTATCGAAAGTACATCATTTTCCACGTTTCTTTAACTTGTGTTACAGACAAATTATTTAACGGTAACTGGAAAATTAAATATGATATTTGAACTTGTAGGCTCGCAATCTTATCATTGCTTAATGTTCAGAATCAACATTATTACATTTACCTTAGTGAAAATAGACTTGATAATTACAAAGATCAAAGTTCGCCAACCATTTATATTAATTCTTTAATAAGTTAATTGAAATTAATATTAGCAAATTTTAAAGAAATTATTATTGGAAATTTTATAAGACCATAACTAAAAAATTCCTAAAGCATATTTTATAAATTCAGTGAAATCAAAATTAACAACTTTAAGGAGTTCATTATTAGAAATCCATAGAGCGCATTATTAAAATACACAGAAAAAGCTAGTGCATTTTGCACTTGTTCAAGCGGTAACGGCTATCGCTACACGCAGGTTGCTGGCGAGGATCCTATTCAACTGCATGGTGCTTGTGACTCCACAAGTCGTCGTGCCAGACTGAATCGTCCGTTCGATGCAAAGAACTCACATCAAAATCGCCCGGCATTGGAGATGCAATTCAAACGGCCAACGTTTACTAATAGTAACTAAACCAATACTATAAAGTAATATTGGGCTTGTGATTGGGGTACTCGGCTCTGATCTAAATATTTATTTACATCGCAAAATTTAATTGTTTGTTTAAATAGACAATGCAGTGTATTTTATAAATAATTTGAGAATAATTTGTAGTCGTCAAAAAAATTATTACAATGTAGTGGTGTGAAGTTGTTTTCATGTGGTGTCTATCGAGCGTAGAGTGGCCGTGGTGGTTTCTTCTTTTGTGAAATGTATTAACTTCAAAATGTAAACGATCAACGCACAATCTTGCATGTATAAATTTTAATTGTATTTGGATATCGAAAGATAGAATCTATGTGTCTGTTTTGTCATTACGTTTTGTTAGTGCAAAGTATATCAGACGTTCTATTTCAAATATTATTTTTAATTGAAATTGAAAAACTTATAATAGAATGATAAAATCGATATAAAAGGCACGTGTGCAATAACAGCTAACAACGTTATCAAAAGCGAGGCTAAATAATTCTTTCCATGAATTTGGTTTGCTTCTGATAAATATTTTCCTATCCCACCGCAGAAAGTATATTATTAAATATTATTTTGAGTTCAAAACATTCTAGGAAAACACGTTTTAATGATACAAGCAATTTGTGATGTGATTTAGAACTGTTTTATTTTGTTGAAATTACGTGCCATGATCTTATCAAACTATTTTGACGACGTTATAGACTGTTCAATGTTTTTCTTAAACATGATGTTTTTTATCTAACAAATTTTATAATAAAAATTAACGAATGCGTAAGCTCCGAAGCATTAAGTAAGGTTCAGAGTTATAAAGATCCTTATAAACAAATTGCGCACATCGTAAGCAAAATATGTTTATTCTTGTATAAGGTCTAAATTTACCTTAAGCCTTCCTCTTTAAAAAGTATAGATATGGAACCGTTTGGAGTAATAATAAATTAGAAGACTGTGGGACAATACAAATAAAAATAATTAATGCCCCTTTACCATAAAAATGTTTTTAAAGACTAAATATGTATTTCGACCACTATGTGGTTATCATCAGTAGTAAACTAACAAGTAAAAAAGCATTAAAAATTGTACAGGAAACTCTTCTGAAGATATTCTCTTCACCACGTAGACTGTTGTGATCCTTCTCAACAAACAATTTGTTAAAATTTGTTTTGAACACCTGAGGATATTCTCCTCAGTAAGTAGGCTGGTAATCTCAACATAAATTCCCTTTTTTTTCCTGGTTAAGTCATTACCCGCTCGAATGAATTCCATTCCTATTCTTAAATTCTTCAACAATACCTTATATAGTGTACCTGTTTAGAATAAGCCCGCTTTAACATAATTTTTACTCAAATCCATTTTGCTTTTAAAACGAAAATTTATTCGATAAATTAAATAGTCAATACCTTGTTTTAGGTATCCGTTAATTTGTTAAACATTTCGATAACGGATAATTGCTTTCTCTTGTGTTTCCCATCTGGAAACTTGTCGAAATCATGGATCTCACTATTATTTGATAGCGTGTTTCCAGTTTGCTTTGATAACGCGAGGATTTCAGTTCAAACTCGTGTTATTTGAACCAATTTTTTTAATTTGATTCTGCAGCTTGTGTGTTAAAGTATTTTCTACATTACTCCTTTCAGTACTTTAAGAGCAATGCATGTTTTTTTTTTGTTCGACAAGTAGGAGATATCTTGCGTGTATCGGTGAGTTTTTCCGCGTTTACCTATCCTAATCAGATTCTTTTTTTAGCTTTTAGCTGGAAGCCAAATTGGTTCTGTTTTATGTAGGCCCAACAGTTTTTTGCCACAGATCAATTGCCGTTGCCTGTAGATCGCTAGTGCCGTTATGGTAACAGGGTAAATAAATCCCGACGACCGTGGCAATGCTGTGCTGATTCACTCCCGATGGCGTGTAAGCTAAGTATCTCGACACATACAGGTATACAACTTGTTTTCTTTTGTGTATATCAAGGGAATATTCCTTGGCAGCGTTTGGTGTAATTACGTGATAAGAAACGTGACACTGTAGGACTATTGTTTGTTACAACGAATCAATATTATCGCTCTACAGGTGTGACGTACCATTGTTAAAAGAATGTTGGACAAAAGTTTTCACACGCTTATTCTTTTCTACTGATTAGTTTATTTTACAAAAGGTATTATATACAATTTAAAAGAATGTTTGACAAAAGCTCTCACACGTTAATTCTTTTCTACTGATAAGTTTATTTTACAAAAGGTATTATATGCAATTTTAAAAACGCTTAACAAAAGCTCTCATATGTTTATTTTCTACTGATTAGTTTTATTTTGTGTAAAATACGAGATGCGCACTTCGTATTTAAAGTACTAAATTGTTCGTATCACATAATTGTTTGCTGTGAAATAGTAACGCTTAATATTTTTTTTGCTTGTTTGTACAGAATCCTTTATTTATTCTTGTGGTTAATAGATAATCGTGGGCGATGTGTTCTTTTTTTGGTATCTATGTAAATCCCCCCACTCTCCGCGTTTGGTGTTTAGCTTGGTATTTACGTTTCTTCCGGCTACGTCTAGGTACGTAGCAGCCTTAATAAACCAAACTACTTAATTTACATTAAAATTATAACTGCTTAAGCGACACCAAAGTTAATCATTCGTTCTCATTGATTGTTAAGCCAATGGAGAAAACAATCCCGATGACGCTATTGACCCTTGTCAATATTTAAAAGGGGGTCCTTTGTGTTTACCTATTTTGATTGATACATACGCATTTAGAGAGGAATACCTGGGCACCACCTTCAACAGTTTGTCATCCTCTGGTTTAACCGGGTGGCTGATTTCAAAAATATGTTTAGCGACTTGAGATGTTTCATATTTACCAAATTTGAAATAAGCAATGTGCTGTATAAATCTAGTTGTAACATTTCTCTTAGTCTGACCAATATATTTTTGAGAGCATCCTGGTCTCCGAAGAGTTAATCTCATAAATACCCGACTTTTGCAAGTTGTACGCTTTGTCTTTGGGTTACCTAACAGATCTAAAATTTTATTAGTATTATTATAAACAATTATGAAATTGAATTGTTTAAATATTTTATTAAGACTCTTAGTTTGACACATTTTACTAATTCATTAGTGGTGCTAGGTTGCAAAGTCGTTGATATACGGAGGTTATTTATATTCCTAGATTTTCTTAGAATATTATCTACAATAAGCGCAGAGAAATCATTGTGAATCGCTATTTGTTTAATAAGTACAAGCTCCTTATTAAACCTGTCGCTATTTAAAGGCAAATTAATTAACCTGTTAACTGAAAAATTGAAAGCTGCCAGTTTATGTTGTAAACTGTGGTTGGAGGAGGATAAAATAAAACGATTCACATTAGTTTCTTTCCTATAAATATAAAATTCTAGTTTATTATTGCTTCTAACTACTAGTGTATCTAGAAATGGCAATTGTCGAGTATTCTCTAGTTCGCATGTGAATTTTGTGCTTTTAACTTTTGAATTTAATTCATTAAGGAAATCATCAACGTTTAATTTTGAAGTGTCAAAAACGCAAAAAATGTCATCCACGTATGGGAAGTATTTCGAATTCTATTTAAACTCAGTTTCAAAGTGCGACATAAACAAATTAGCTATGAATGGTGAAATGCTATTTTCCATTGCAGTTCCTTCATGTTGTTCGTACAATTTGTTGTTAAATTGAAAACATTTCTGAAACGTGCCTGTGAAATAAGCTTAATATACTCTTCGATTTTATCGTCTTGAGTATTACTATCTATTAGAGCATCCTTTAAATATGTCAAAGTACGTGGGATAAGAACACTAGGGAATAATGAACTGACGTCAAATGAAATTAAGATTTCGTTCTCTTCTAACGTGATATCCTTAATATTATTAATATACTCTAATGTGTTTTGTACATTCAAACTATTGTAACGTGCATTTTTGGTAATTTAACATTCTACACTTTACCAAATACGTAAAATACATTGGTTTTGGATCGCTGTTTGTATAAAGGAAATACTTCAGAATAATCCAGATTTGTATGCAATTTAACTCGTGGGTATTACTTTAAAAATAGATAATTTGAAGATTGATTTTCATTAATAAGGAATGAATTGTAAATTGGATTATTCGTAAATTACTTTCCAACTTATCGGAAATGATAAACCGTTGTAATTAGTTATAGATTGCATCGTTCTTGTCTGGCATTCATATAAATTTAGTTCCTTATGTGAATATACAAGTCTAGATAATAGGCGATAAATGGTTGTAATAGCGACGAGTTTATATAAACAGATTAGAGTTGTAGTTTGTTCTTGGTTCCTATATATTAATTACGTTGAAAAGACTGTTTCTTCTTTGTTTTGACAATAGTGAGAATTAATGCGGGATCAATTTTTCGAATTGTTCATGAACAAGCACGGCACGATTTTAGTTGTTTTTCTTGTGAAATAAAAGTTGTATATTAACCGTAGTAAGGGTAGTTCTTATTGCTTTGAAGGAAGATGCTTTTATATGTAACGGGTTTTATTGCTTACGCGTGCCGTACTAATTGTTTTTAGTTGTTTTTCTTGTGAGATAAATGTTTTAAGGAACATTTGACGGACTTGCTTTAGTGATACACGTGCTTTACCCGTTATGGTTCTTTTTAGTTGTTTTGTCTTTTGATATTTAAACTGTGTGTGCAATCTAGTTTCGCGGTCCTTTTCTTCTCAGAGTAGCGCATACTTTGGATTATTTAAATACAGTGTTACTGTAGTTTCTGAATTTTCTAACAACAAAGAATCTAAAATAGATCATTGCTTGCGCAAATTTCGTTATTTGCGAAATATAACAGATTACCGACTTACAAAGGTATTGGTTGAAGTTTCTCACTGCTTTTTGGGATGTTTATGAAAATAATATACATTTGGTCCCAGTTGAAATTAAACTAGTGCGACAGAATATTTCGAAATTATTGTTTTAAGAAATAGAATTACCAAGAAATTTATCAAGGCTACATAGTTCCGACGCGTGATAATGTCTGCTGCTAACACCAGTGAAATACGTAGGTGTGATTAGTGTAACGTGTGATAAGTTCCATCAACACCCTCACAGTCAAGGGTGAAGTGCTTCGTTAGTGCAGGACATCGTTGAATCCCACACTTCAGTTGCAAGGTAGCGTTACTGAAGGACTTTTGTAAGTTGAACTATTTCCTACTTGTTATTACTTTAAATATCTATCCGTTGTTTTGCCATGTCTTCGTCGTTCTGATACCTTTTACAATAGACTTGTCTGCTATTAAGAAGAAAAAAAATCAATACTACTGAATTACTCATACCAATTGTGTCTTATCTATTTATCTTTTGTCAACATTTTATCTGATTTATGTTTAATTGGTGTGTGAGGAAACGTTTCTGCTACTCCCCAATATTACCCCACTTTGTACTAAACATTTTTCTGTATTGCTTTTACCGTTGTTATATTATATAGATTATCCAAACACTTTCTTTTTTTTACATTCTACAAAGTACTTAATAATTTAGACTTTTCATTGCTGCTATGCTTATTCTTTTTTTTTCAGGTTTGCTTAACTATTTTTCTTGCAGGTATTGTCACTAACTCCTTACCACCGCATACATCATATGTCAGTCTGCTTTCTACAACCCCCCCCCTACTCTCCGATTGAGCCCGGGCATTTCTTTGATTTTCTTTGTGTTACGCACGGCTACGAGCCAACGTAACATAAATTTGGCGTCCAACGTGGCTGCCACGAATTAACGTAACACTATTTACCTTTAAATTTTTAAGTTCATTTGATAATCAGTTTGATAACCGATAAGTCGGTGAGTTAATACCTGAAACAATTGGTCTCGTGGATTTATCTTTCTTATGAATTTTTGGCATGCAGTACATTTTTGGAATTTCATGGTTTGAAACTGTCAATTTTAATTTTAATTTTAATCAGGATTTATAGTTAAAATGCCAAGCTAGAAAAACTACTAAAGAATCACAATCCCCCCCACTAGAAATTGCTTCACCTCTAATAGATTCAATAGTGATTAACGAGTCGTCAAAAATCTCTAATAATGAAGAATTAGCTTTTCTTAATCGCAGCTTAAAATTTGGTTTAGAACACAAAAATCTCTTTAGAAGATATAATTGTAGGAATTGAGAGTTCTATTTGAAGGTTAGATAACGAATCTTGAATCTCGGATGTAGCAAACAACTGAATGCGCGCGATATCCTTTTGATATCCAATCTCATGGAGCAACAGATATCGTCACTTATCATCAACGACCAGGCGTTGTAAATTATGTATGCGTACAAGCCTATAAACGGCAACTAACTATGCAAGATTCTTAAATGCGAGAATGGAAATGATTACGAAACTACACAAAAACATTTATTAAGCGTATTGTTAATAAAGAATTATCATTAGTAAAACAAAATGTTACAACGCATCTGGATTCACTGGATTTTATGAGTGTCAGTGCCTGGATTACAGACATAGCTTTTCTGGGTAAGCAACGTCTTTTTGTAAAACCTGGTTAATCTCAGGAAATGTTGTATAATCATGCTCATCATAAATCAACGATTGCTTTCGATTCTGCATTCGCGAATTATGTGAGTTTACTTTCTGCAGCACATCATGTAAAATAATCAATTGTAAACAACAAAGAAGTTATTAAAATGACACATTTTTTGTAATAAAAGGTATGTCGATTTGACTAAATCCGTTAAATCGTGGTAGCTGATGAGAGGTTAGTTGTTCTAGAAAATACTACGAAGGGTGCTTGATATGTATCGGGAACTGACAACAGTATTGTTGCTAGATGCGAGCTGACGTTTCTAACATACTTACAACATTTTGCCATATGAACAATAAATGTTTTGTTTTGATTGAGTTGAAAATTTCGTCTCGGCCAAAAAAACAGGAATTAACTCGTGAACATTTTCGTGCAATGATTTTTTACGATTTCCGACGTGGATTATTTCCACAACAGTGCCTGAATCAACTTATTTCGACTTTTGGGGAAGAAGTTCCAACTAAAACCACTGTATATTGTTGGTATAGTAAATTCAATCGTGGTCGTAGTTCGCTAGCGGATGAATTTAAAAGGTCGTCCAAAATCGGCTGTTGTGCCAGAAAGCATCGATGCTGTGCGCGACTGTGTGACTTATCGTAAGATTCGGGCATCTCTAGGCGTTAGTATGCAAAGTATACATTCGATATTACATGAACATTTAGTTAGCTGTGAAAATGCTACGTGCCCGTTAGATTCCACATAACTACACTTCTTATATCGCTATCGGAATGAAAAAATGCTATGAAAATTGGTTCCAACGTATGCAAAAGTATATCAATCATCGTGGAGAATATTTTGAAATACAGTAAAGAAGTTTTCACACTTTAAGTTTTGTTTTTGTTGCTTATTCCCGATACATATTGAGCATCCCTCGTAAATGACCTAATGCAGGGAAATGTCCGCTTATTTTTCAAATGATGCCCCTGCCGGATTATAGTTTGAAAAATATATCCACTATCCATGCAATAATTGCCTCACTCAAAAATAAAGAGGACAAAGTAAGTAACCATCAGCTGCAAGCTCCAATGAAACAAAATACTATTATACAAGTTAAACGAATTTTAACTGAAATAAATGCAAACTATCCTCTCCATCTTCTTGCAAAAATTATATGACGAGCATACTAAAAATACGATAATGTGTATGTTAGTAGTTCTTTCCATGGGCATACCGATTTTCTATACCATATCTTATGGACAAATGTAACCAATTGCAGACTTTTAATTTCAATAATTTTCTATTGTTTTGGTCATAAGTAGTTTAAGAGATTTCATTTTTTGTAGGTAAATTAAATGTTGACAAGAGACTTAAGTGTATTACTTTTAATTACACGAGTTAGTACGTTAAAGCTCTATTGGCATGTATCAAATTAGAATTATTTGACCTGGGAATGGATTCCATTTTGCTCTAACGCTACTAATAAATTTTAAATTAAGTATTCACCTATATGTAGGACGTTGACGTATAAACTCTGTACCGTAAATCTAATTAGCTTAATTTAAATTGTCTGTTTGACAGACAGTAAACAAGAAGTGCTTTTAATTTATTCTGCACTGATCCCGTTTAACGACATGAAATCCGTAAGTAGCTGAATTATTAATGTAGTACTGACAGAGTTATAGCGTCGATTCCTGGCATAATGAAATATTTGCTGAATAATTTTTAAATTTTAAACTGAATGTTTGTTTATGTTCAACTGTTGTGTAGTAAAACCGCTGTAACCTAAGAACAGTTTTAAAACGAATTTCTGTTTGTGATCGAAAACAATCGAACAATTACATAATGTAATACCCATAAATAAATATAATTTGATTCTGCCAACTGTGGTGCCAACCAGTCAATCTGACAGCAAAAAAATGTATGAAAAAAATATTGTAAGGGAACTTAAGACCACGTAAAAATTTAGTTCTGCTTATTTTAAAGTCTGAACAGTTCACACCTAAAGTCTAGTTGCATTTACTCAAGAATTAGTATACATATTATTTGACAGAAACCATATCGCTTTTCGCAATTTATGCTTGTATAGGCAATAATCACTAATCCAGTTTGTACGCACTTCCAAATTTAAGTAAAAGTTGGCTACAAATTGATAAAGACGCTTTCTTAATTAATTTACGTTTGCACTACTTCATTTTGAAAGACAAGTAGCATGTTATATACTTTATAAATACAATGGAGTTGGGAAATTTAACTTTGCAGAGATAGTAGTCAAAATGTCCACATCTGAAATACAGTAGTCGACTAGGTCGCGCTGCATCTCAAGCCCGTCATCTTTGTGCTCTTGATACTACTTCATAAATGTTTGCCTGTCATCTTCGTTCATAGTGTCTGGCTCATAAAATTCGATGGAAGGTAAAAGTCCACATAATTTGCGTTAGTGGCGGTGTTAAACAGGTGAGGAAAGTACCCCTTCTTAAAACTTTCTCCCAGTTCAAACGCTTTAGGAAGTTTGGTTGAACCAATGGAAAATAATTAAGAGAGTCCAAAAACTGCACATTTTACATCGTCAGCGATCTTATCTTCGTTCCTCTCATGATGAGCTCCGGCTTTAAATCTCTTTTTGTTAATATATAATTTAGACAGAATTGATGGTCAAAAGCTTGTCCGTTATGAGCAATAACTACCAGGTGTTTGAACTTTTTTCTTGATGCTAAAATAAACTTCATAAAATTACGAATGACGTTGTCCCTACATACAATCCGTCTATAACCACATTTCTGGCAAAAGTAAAGATGATCTTCATTTAAACACATATTGGCTTTCCGGTATCAGGTTTTATATAACAAAAGTGGTATTCAAGAACGTGAGCACAGCATATTTTACAATATACTTCGCCACAACAGTGCTCGCGATTATTTTTCACCGTTTTTGAGCATCCCTCACACAATTAAATTTTTTCGCATACGCCTTTTGTTTTATGATTCATCAAACACGGTTGACCCCTAAATTCCCGATTGCACAATTTAAATACAATATTAAGTTCCTTCCCACAAGGAGGAGTTTATGGCAACAGGGACATGTGTTTCCACACCTTTGATTTGTCTTTGGTATTGTAAGGTGTGTGGCACTTCTCACAAAAGTACGTACAACAGAATGCGGCTGTAAGAAATGTTATAACATTGTAACGTCCTTTGTGGTATAATAAACTTAACGATGTGCCTTCTGGAGACCCTTCAAAAATTATATTGCGCCCCTTAGTGCCATAACTGTAAACAACAATTCTGTAGTTTTTAAGATACTTTTGAAATTGATGTAGTTCAGATATTCCACACTCTACCTCAGGAACAACTACCCCGGAATCAAGACACAGTTGAACAGCTCTTTTGGTCTGTATTTTAGCCATGTCGGGCCGTAGTTTGGCACGATCTGGATCCTTATTTGCACAAGCAATAGCCATCTCTAAAGCCCGCGGTAAACACAGGTTGTCTTTGTTACTGATGACGATAATTTCACGTCTCATGCCGTTCTCTTCGTTAAAAGTATTATAGTTTCTAGCCCTTCCTCTACCCACTGGCATTCTTACCAATGTCACGCTCAGACAAAATGTCTTGTACCCTTCCGAATTGGATCGATATATGTTGCTTATAACATCTCAAACGTCATCGTGTGAGCTGTTCCACGGGGCGGAAGCAAACCCACCCATCTCCCCACTGCAAATCTTTGGTGCATAAACTAAACCCTACTTGATCACCAACTGCAAGTCCTTCAGTGGCGATTTCTATCACTTGCCTGACAGCGTCTTTCATCCACGACACAGGTTCTTCACCTTCGGGCAACTGCTTTATTTTAAATTTAAGCGTACATCCCATTAAGTTAAAACGGCGGAATCTTTTTTACAAAATCTCTGCTCGTAATAAATTTAGCCATTATTTGATCTTGCTTTGTTACAAAGTTCTTAAATAACAACCGACCAGGTTAGTTAAACAATTGACATAAGACTGATAAAGCGATCGCTAGATGTTCTCTTTATGGTTGTACTCAAAAATAAAGCAGGTGATCACAGTGCGGAACCTGTATGAACTTGTCTGTTACCGACTATGCGGTCCGATGACGCAATCATTATTAATATTATGTAGCTAGTATTGGTTATCGAGGTATGATCATTCACAGTTTTTAAATAAAACTTTAACGATTTCGAATTAACACAAAAACTTTAACCTTATTTCTATTTCATAATTATTGAAAAGCGGTCACGTGTAGAACTTAAATCAGAAGTTGTTAAAGGTACCGTAATAATGACAATAATTAGAATGCATAGCATATTCGAATTCATTCAAATATGTATTCTCCTACGCATTTAAACTATCTTCTAAAGGTCGTCGCAAGCATTGTAGCAGATTTCAAACTAATAGCAAAACGAAAATCCTCTACGAACGTTACAATACGTATGAACGGACATTTGTGCATTTGACCGAAGAGAATATTCATAATTATAAAGCGTTTGTTTTAGTTAATCACGTATGAATTGCTCAATAAACGGTATTGCCATAAATCTATTTTCTTAGTCCATCAAAAACATCCGTGGGGTGTTTTTATTCTGAATGTATTTTCAGATTAAAATGAAAACTATCCACTTTTAAATTTGCAACATATCATTATACGAAATGTAGGTTAAAGTCGGACAGGTAAGCGGACACTGTACTCGCTAACACAATGAATAACATAGCTAAGTTGACCATTATTATTTAATTTTTATTGCCATTTTCCGAATCTTGTTGCATTATATCGTAAATGAATTAACAAAAAATTAATTATCAATAGGTACTAGGTATCTATGAGACTGTTATATTACATTCGAAGTAAACTGAAAACTTCGTCAGTTATCCAAGGAAGGACGTTGACTCTTATTTGTTGATGATGCAACTCTTTTATACGTAGTAGTATAACGTTTATTTATTGCAACATCAAAAATTTAACCTAATGTAGAAAAATTATTAAATAATTACAAGGGGATATGGCGGATATTTATTTAATTATACTGAAAGTGTAAAAATGGAATGTCAATTTTACCAAACACGTATATTCTAATAGCTTTTTCAATTGTCCTTAAATACGTCAATATACGGATGTAATTAGAATGACTGTATCCCAGAATAAGTATAATCGCATTACTAAAGTGAGATAACAGTCAATTGGATGATTAATAATAGTAAATAGGATGGTGTTGATATGTAGTATAATTAAATATGAAGATAAAATTTTTTAAAAATGTATAAAATATGTTTTAGAATTCTAAACAGTAATTTTTTTTTGATGTTGATGTATACTGTCTTGGTTTTTTAAATTATTGTAAAGCAGTTATTTGTATGGTGATTTTTGTTGGTATATTAAAACTGATTTTGTATATATAGTTTTAAGTAATTAAGATAATATATTAGTATGCAGATATGTTACATATTGTTTTGATTATTGTTGAATTTGTAAATATGTATGTAGATGTTTTGTTTAATTTATTTAGTTGTGTTATTAGTTTGTGTGTATGTGTGTATGATTGTGAGAAGATGTTACGTGTAATTTAGTTATTTGTTATTGGTTTATTTAGGTTTAAAAGGTAAGTATATATAGAGCTCAGGTCTCCAATGTCTGTCTTTTTGTTGAGTATATTGGAGTTTTGATAGATGTAGCATATTTCAAGAAATTCGCGTTTACATTTTTATTTTCAATATGTAGGATTCTGGGATTGTTGAAATCTATAGTGAGGTCTGTTTTTGTTATGTGTGTGATCAGAGCAGTTGCATTTGGTTTTGTGCGTATATCACTTTTGTGTTGTGTGATTCATTGTTTGAGACTCTGCGAACTTTGTCCAATGTAAATATTAAGACAATTTAATTGGTATATAGTGTTTCTTTGTTCTGAAGGTGTGGTATGTTTTTAGTTTTTGAAAAAAGATTATTTATTGTTAAATCTGTTTTTGTTTGCAAGCTTTATGTTAAAATTTTTAAAGATATGTTCTATTTTTGAAGTTAATTTATCGAAATATTGAAATATTTTGTATTGGGGTGTTTGATTGGTGTTAGTAGAAGTGTTTTGAATTATTTTTGTTGTATGGTTGTATATTAGTCTTTTTATTAAAGGAGGAGGATAGCTATTGTCTATTAGTATATTATAAAGTTTAGTTAATTTTTTGGTATAGGGATGGATGGCTGATGTTTTTTATTCTATTTTTTGTCCTAAAATAAAATTTATTTTCATATTTAATGGATGTAAGAGTAGTAATTTAGGTATCTACTTGTAGTGGTAGGTTTTTGATACCAGTCTAGTATAATTTTGTTGTCTTTATTTCTTATTAATAAGGTATCTAAGAAAGAGACTGAATAATTTTGTTCGTTTTCAATTGTAAATTGAATTTTATTGTTATAACTATTAAATGTTTCTAAAATTGAGTCAATTTTATCGAATAGTACAGCTGTTATTATATCGTCCATAAATTTTTTTAAAAAAGGTAATTTAAAAGATAATTTGGGAATTATTTCTTCCATTATGTTATCCATAATAATTTGAGCGATTGTGGGCCTTAGATTGGATCCCATGGGACAACCATCTGTTTGTAAGTAGTATTCATTACAGAAACAGAAATAGCTACTGTCAAAAAGAAATTCCATTATTTTTATGAATTGTTGTTTAGGTATTTTGCAGTTGTTTTTGATTTTGTGCCATAGTTTATTAATCTTGTTTAAAGCTAGATATTTTGGAATATTGGTAAATAGTGATACTGCGTCTAAACTTATTAATACATGATTAGGAAGTAATTGAAAATTATTAATAAAAAGTGCACATTCAAAGGAGTCTTTAACATTATAAATATTAGTTTTTAAAGATTTTTTTAAAATTTCAGCTATAAATTTGGATAAGTTTTCAGTAGGATTATTGTTTGATGCTACTATTGGTCTTAGTGGGTTATATAGTTTGTGTATTTTTGGTAAACCGTATAATTTTGGTGATGTGCTACTATAATTGTTTAGAATTTTTGCTTCTTCTAATGTGATGGCGTTGGATTGTTTTAGTTCTTTAATTATATTTAATGTTTGTCTTTCAAATTTTTTAGTTGGATCTGTGTTTATTTTTTTGTAAGTTGTTGTGTCATTTATTAGGCTGTAAATTTTATTATTGTAGTCTGATTTTGACATTGCTACTGTGACATTTCTTTTATCTGCTTTAACGATTAATAGGTCATCATTGTCTTTTTTTTGAAATTCAGTTAGAAGTTTATTTTTGAAGTTGGTATTTTGTTTGATAAAGTTGGTGATAATATTGGTTGCCTGTGCTCTACATATATTCCTGTTATTTTCTTTAATGGTATTTATGACATCTTCTAAGTTTGCAAGTAAATTGATAATGGTTTTGTTATTTATAAATGGACATATACTGAATTTAGGACCTAGTGACAGAAAGTCTTATATTTTTAGGTAAACTGAAGTTGCTAATATTTTTAAACCATTTGTCAGTGCATTTAAAACTTAATTTATTGTTATCTGACAATCTGTCAAATTTTTTTAGGATACTGATTTTGATTTTATGAAATTCTTTATTATAGTATATATTTTGATGGTGTTCCTAATCAGAATAAATATAAGTAGGAATAATGTTAGCAACTTTAGTTTTTACAAATTTTAGTTCTTTGTCTAATTTATCTAATAATTGATGCGTTAATTTAATTTCTAGGTTTAAAATTTTGATTTTTAAACGATCGTTGAAATGTTTAATAATAGGAGTAGTAATATTACCATCACTTTCTAGTACACTATACAGGTTCTTTAATGTTTCAGGAATATGTCTAAATAAATAAATAAATAAACCAATAACAAATAACTAAATTACACGTAACATCTTCTCACAATCATACACACATACACACAAACTAATAACACAACTAAGTAAATTAAACAAAACATTTACATACATATTTACAAATTCAACAATAATCAAAATAATATGTAACATATCTGCATACTAATATATTATCTTAATTACTTAAAACTATATACACAAAATCAGTTTTAATATACCAACAAAAATCAACATACAAACAACTACTTTACAAAAATTTAAAAAACCAAGACAGTATACATCAACATCAAAAAATATATAACTGTTTAGAATTCTAAAACACATTTTATACATTTTTAAAAAATTTTATCTTTATATTTAATTATACTACATATCAACACCATCTTATTTACTATTATTAATCATCCAATTGACTGTTATCTCACTTTAGTAAGTATTAAGTACTATTTACATAATTTTTAGCTATTAGTCAAATCTTTTTCACATAACTAACTCAATGTATTTATTTGTAGTACTCTTGATAATGAAAAAATAAATTTCCGAAAGATTGAGTTTATAAAAAAAAGAATTCTTCAATTCTGCTGACCTAAAACCCATAAAGTTATATACTATTAAGGAAGCAAGGTCGTTACCAATTTTACTATATATATATATATATATATATATATATATATATATATATATTGATATTGATATTTTAATTTTTTTGGGATACTTTTCGTTCGAATGTTTTATTAAATATTCATTTGCTTGTTTCTGACGTTTCGATTTTATTTAAAATCTTTTTCAAAGAGCTAAAAGTATAAAGATAATAACAGTATTAAAATTATAGTTTTTTTGGCATACACAGCTTGAATAGAAAAATTTGACATTGACATTGACATAAAAATAAATGTGTAAATAAGGTAACTTGTAGAAACTGCAAATTATGGATGTAATGTTTTGATTATGTGGGGTGTATAGTATGGTGTGGTGTGCTGATTTAAATATATTTTGAAAATGTAGAGGTAAATTAGTAAGTTGGTTTTATGGATGGTTGTCTATTTTGGTGATGTTATATAGTTGTGAGTACACTATACTGAGGTTATTGATGTCTTGTTTGTTGTTGATGCAATTATTGTCTTGTATTATGTAGTAAGATTCTAAAATAATCGTCTTTTGTGGTTATTGTCTTCTGTTAATATGGTGATTTCATTGAAATTGGCTGCATGTTTGGTAGAATTTAGATGAGAAGCAAGAGCACAATAAGTTTTTCCAATTTTGCATCGCTGCGATGTTGGGTAAGTCTATTTTTAACCATTGTGAAGTCTGTCCTATGTACGTTTTTGCAATTGCATGTGATTTTGTAAATTAGGTTGCTGCGTAGAAGTGGATTAGTGGGGTCTTTTAGTTTTGTGAATAAATTTCGAATCGATTTTTCATATGTATAAGCTATACAGATGTTAGGTTTTTAATATTTTAGAAATTAGTGGTGTTAAATTTTTGATGTATGGTAATTGTATGTATTTTGTGTTGGCAATTTCGTTTTGTTAAATAGGGGTTTTTATTGTGTTTGTATATAAAAGTTTGTTTAGTAGTGATTTTGGATAACCATTGTTATGAAGTATATTAAAAGATCTTGTTTATTTTATATAAGAATTTTGGTTCACATATTTTCTATTCTATGTTTTAGGGCTAAAGCAGTGTTTATTTTGTGGGTATATGAGTGATTGGAATGGTAGTTTATGTATCTTTCTGAGTTTGTGGGTTTTTTGTATATATCGAAATTGATTTTGTTATCTGGAGTTCGTATAACGAGGGTGTCTAAAAATGGGATGCTATTGTTGTTTTCTGTTTCATAAGTGAATTGTAGGTTAGGATTGAATATGTTAAATTGTTTTAATGTTTCATTTATGCAATTATTAGGAATTGAGCATAATATGTCGTCGACAAATTTAACTAGGAATGTCATTTTGAATGGTAATTTGGGTAAAACTGTGTCTAAAAGATGATCCATGATTACTTGAGCTATTATGGGTGAGAGTGGGGATCCCATTGGGGTTCCAAATATTTGTAAATAATATTCTGATTGGAAGACAAAATAAGTATTGTTAAAAATTAGGTTAATAGTGGTTATGAACATTTCTTTGTTTAAATTGCAATTGGATTTAATAGTATGCCATTTAGTGTTAATGACGTCTATCAGTAGGTCTATTGGAATGTTAGTAAATAGGGATGTTACATCTAAAGATATTAAAATATGATTGTTAGGTAATTGAAAGTTTCTATAGGTGTCAACAAATTGAAATGTATCTTTTATGTTGTGGTCTTTTAAAGGGAATGATTTTTGTAGAATATCGGATATAAATTTAGCTATTTTGTAAGTAGGAGTATTGATGGATGATATAATTGGTCGTAAGGGAGTATTGTTTTTATGTATTTTTGGAAGTCCATAGTATTTACCGGGTATTGAATTATTTATGGTTAAAGTTTTTTTGTCTTGATCTGAAATATATTTTTTTAAATGACGTAATTTTATGTGGTCATTTACTTTTTTTTGTATACTAAAAGTTGGGTCTTTGAGAATTTTTTTGTAAGTATGTTGATCTTCTAGTATTTCTTTTGATTTTGAGATGTAATCTTGTTTTTGTAAAATAACTGTAACTGAACCTTTGTCTGCATTGGTTATTATTATATCTTGATTGTCGATAAGAAATTTATTCACTTTTTTGTACATTAATTTTCTTGACCAATTATACTTTATATAATAAGGGTTTTTTTTGTGTTTTGGGATATTTTAGGTCAAATAAACACAATTGTCTTTAAATTCCTCTAATTACTTGACGTTTCGGTCGGGTTTCTGACCTTAATCGTAAGTATAGAAATATTTAAATTAGAAATAGACTATGACATATGATTTTACTAGATGACATACATCATGTTTTTATTTGACCTAAAATATCCCAAAACACAAAAACCCTTATTATATATATATATATATATATATATATATATATATATATAATATATTTTAAAGATAATGACCTTCTAGTAATATTAAATGTTTTAATGGGTTTGAGGTCAGCTGGTAAAAGAAAACTCTTTTATAATGCCTAAATTTTCGGATTTATTTAATCCTTGTTCACAGGTTTCTAAAAATGTTATAAACAACTAGGCTAAATTATACAAATATTAATTGCAACTTACAAGATGAGTTGTTTTAAAAATTAACATCGAAATTAATTATTAAACATAACTATTTTTAGTTTTCACTTTCAAATGTAGGAAGGATATATAATTTGTATAAGAGGAAATGTAAAATAAAATTATGTCAGATTTTGAAATATTTCAAATTCTCTTTTTAAAAGGATACCTGATACCTTTATTTAATGTATATGTTATGTTGTATGTGATAGTTGTTTGTTTGTATGTGTGTGTGTGTGTGTATTTCCATGCGTTAGGTTGTGTGGTTTGTATGTGTGTATGTATTTATAACGTTGAACATATTAACAAATATTACATTAGGTATGAAGCTATGTTTTAAAATTAAGTAAATATGTGTAAATCGAGCTCAAACCACTAATATCAGTTTTTTTATTTATATTATCTTTTGCATTAAAAATGTGATACATTTCAAGAAATAGTCTTTTTTGTTTATCTTTCTCTAATTCTAAAATTTTTGGATTTTTGAACTCTATTCTATGATCTAAATTAGCTGAATGACTCGATAAAGCACAGGAATTTGGTTTAACTTTTATGTCACTTCTGTGTTGAATTATACGCTGATTTAAGGATTGACATGTTTGTCCAATATACAGGCCATTACAATCTAAACAATTAATTTGGTACACAATATTTTTTTGAAATAGTTCGGGTGTTTTATCTTTTAATTTTGAAAAGAGATTGTTAACTGTTAAAATATTTTTCTTTGCATACTTAAAATTATAATTTTTAAATACATTAATTAGTTTATGAGTTAATTCATAATTGATGATTTAATAACGGCTATCCCAGAAAATAAAATAGTTGAAACCCTTCATATTTTTAATAGCTATAATAGTCATATCCAATTCACAATAGAAACAGAATCCAATAAATCGGTACCTTTCCTGGACACTTTATTAATTCGAAACGATGAAAATAAAATAATTTTAGATTGGTATCAAAAAACAAAGCCATTCCAACAGATATTTAAATTACCATTCATATCACCCTTTCAAAACAAAAATAAATTTTATTTTAGGATTAAAAAATCGAATCAAAAGAATATGTCATCCAACATTCTACAATAAAAATATAAAAAAACTTTCAAACATTTTAATAAACAACAACTATCCCACACCTCTAATAACAAAATTACTATATACCTCTGAAGAATATAAAAACACAAACAACAGTAACAGTAATATAAACAAAAATAACACAAGTAGTAACAACAGCAAAAATTTAGAAATATATAAAACAATATCAAACATAGACAATGAATAAACTCATAAACTGATTAAAGTATTTAAAAATTATAATTTTAAGTATGCAAAGAAAAATATTTTAACAGTTAACAATCTCTTTTCAAAATTAAAAGATAAAACACCCGAACTATTTCAAAAAAATATTGTGTACCAAATTAATTGTTTAGATTGTTGTGGCCTGTATATTGGACAAACATGTCAATCCTTAAATCAGCGTATAATTCAACACAGAAGTGACATAAAAGTTAAACCAAATTCCTGTGCTTTATCGAGTCATTCAGCTAATTTAGATCATAAAATAGAGTTCAATAATCCAAAAATTTTAGAATTAGAGAAAGATAAACAAAAAAGACTATTTCTTGAAATGTATCACATTTTTAATGCAAAAGATAATATAAATAAAAAAACTGATATTAGTGGTTTGAGCTTGATTTACACATATTTACTTAATTTTAAAACATAGCTACATACCTAATGTAATATTTGTTAATATGTTCAACGTTATAAATACATACACACATACAAACCACACAACCTAACGCATGGGAATACACACACACACACACATACAAACAAACAACTATCACATACAACATAACATATACATTAAATAAAGGTATCAGGTATCCTTTTAAAAAAGAGAATTTGAAATATTTCAAAATCTGACATAATTTTTATTTTTACATTTCTTCTTATACAAATTATATATCCTTCCTACATTTGAAAGTGAAAAACTAAAAATAGTTATGTTTAATAATTAATTTCGATGTTAATTTTTTAAAACAACTCATCTTGTAAGTTGCAATTAATATTTGTATAATTTAGCCTAGTTGTTTATAACATTTTTAGAAGCCTGTGAACAAGGATTAAATAAATCCGAAAATTTAGGCATTATAAAAGAGTTTTCTTTTTACCAGCTGACCTCAAACCCATTAAAAACATTATATATATATATATATATATATATATATATATATACATTACTGTGAATTTATAGGGTACAATAGACGTTAGATAGGTCTGATAATTATTTATGGCAGGGTAGCCCATGAATTTAAAATCAATTAGAATTTAAGATGTTTTTCTAAACAATAATATAAGAATTTACGAGCTTCATAAAGCATAGGGTACGAATTTGTAATTTTAAAGAAGCAGCTTATAGATTATTTAATACTAACGTTTTCAGTTTCTGTGTATAGTAAAATAAATCGATAATTTAAGAGAATGAATTCTTCAATTGCATAAAGTGTACATAATTTAGCATAGTGTAAAGCTTTAATATTGTTTAACCTTGCAAAGATGTAGCGTGAAGTAGGAAAGTGTTGTAGATAAACAACTTATAAACGGCTAAAGGTTCTAAGAAAGAACGTGTAGACAAACAATTCATTTCTAGCAACAGGAGAACGTTGAAAATAGGTTCGTAGTATTAATTTAAAAGGAGGGAAGATATTTTATTTCAAGGATTTCTGGTTAAACGCTCAAGGCCGTTATTAACCAACGAACAACAAGTTTATTTGAAGTAGGGTGTTGAAGGTTGTATAAATGGATCGATATTAGATAGAGAGGCCGTGTTCTAACATGTATTGAAATAAGACAAAATTTAGGTGTGCATTGACTTTGAAACAGCTAAGGGAGACAAGGACTAATATAATGAAGATATGAGAAACGGAGATAGTTGGTAGGAATACACATATAGAAAGGAGACGAACGATACTCGAGAGAGGGTAGATGTTGTAAGATTATTATTATACTTGTCAACTTGGGAAAGGAAATATAGAATACGGATTAGACAAAGACATAATAAACTGTTAACTGGCATAGGAAATATAGGAAGGGTACTAAATAGAAGAACATTTTTGGATATAAGATAGAGCGAGGTGACGGTATATACGTGTATTCGAGAGGCGTGTTTTAAATGCTTGTTTGTTTCAGTTGATGAGGGACTTCAGCGAATTTGACGGCCGTTGAAAATTTTAATTAGAGTTTTGCAGTAAAACGTTTATTTTGTATTCAACATTTTGAGATTTTCGAGACGGTTGGCATACGGCTGCCAGTTTTCCACAGAAGTGTTGAAAATTAACGATGCGATTTTTAGAATCGACGACGGTTGTGTATTATTTGTGTAGAGTGTTTTTGAGAATTGTGAACTGTCCTACAAATTTACCAACAAAGTTTGTTTGTAGTAGTGGTGTGTTGTTGGAAGTGAACTTAGCCTTGGGCGTGGGGAGGGGGTGATTTGGGTCTATATAAACCATCGGCAAACGACGAGTCGCTCTCTGTTAAATTTCATGGAAGCTTCGAATTACTTGAGTACATGTGTCAAGCGAATAGTGAGTTTTGATATTTTATTGAAATTATTTCAACGTACACAAGTTGGTGTACTGTTGAATTAACAGTTTTAAATTTGTTAAATATATTTTGAAAATCGAAGCGTGATGTACAGGAAGTAGAAATTACTTTCTTAATTTGGTGGCCGGTGCTTGTTGAGCACTCAGATGGAATAGTGGATGTAAATGAAACTTAGCTGATGAGTGGAGGATTGGAGATATTGTAGATTGGAGAAATAAAATTTTGGATAGATGATTGCTGTCCCAAATGGTGTGAATCAACTTGAGGTGATACCAGTACGAGCAGTCATTGAGGTCAGCGATGGTTTAATGGCAGATACCTGTTGTGCTACATTCCAGGTAACTGATATTTTTGCAAAACATTTATTTATGTGATTGTTTGGTGTTATGACATTCTGTGTTGGGGGGTGTATTTTGGTGAATTCTCTGGACAAAGAAATTGAGTATTTTATATGTATAAGAATTATTTTAAAAATATGTTGAAGTAGTCGAAATGTGTATCATAAAATATTTGTGTATTAACGGCTTATGTAAAAGCTAAATGGGTTTTAGGTGTGTTTCAGTGCAAAATAAGTTTAGCACAAGTTCAAAAAGGTTTACTATGAGCTTTTATTAGACCAGGGTTTTAAAGTAAGGTTATGGCTAAGCCCAGTTACTTTCAATAATTATTAAATCTAGAAAATGTGTTTTAAAAAGAATTATTCTAAAGTGAGGATGGTATATGGTATATTTTGATATTGAATTTTCGATTGGAATAAATTGTAATAATTTTGTGTAGTCGAGTTTTCTTTCTTCAAATATTAGGACCGCTGAGAGTCGTGGTGTATATCCCTGAGGAAGCAGCATTTGAAGCAGTGTAAAAATCTAGTAGTTCTGGCGTCCAAAAGGAATAGCATCTTCGTGTAGAACAATGTATAAAATAAGATGTATCTGTAAACAAACTCTATGAAAATAATAGAGCCTATTGACGAATACAAATCGGGCTAGTAGTTATATAGCAATTAACAAAACATTAGCTTTATTACTTCACAGGGGAGGAGACATTTACTGAGCGACGGTTTCAGCTTTGTTAAGCCTCATCAGAGCGAAATAGTTTCCAAAAACCTCATGAAGTAATCGAAGCTATTATACTGATATAATTTCGAAACAATCTCTGTACTATTGCAAAAGTAAATAAAACCGCCATCAGGTGATAAAACACCAACACTACTAAGCGTGGAAGTACAGAATTGAATCGAAACTACATAGTAAATTCTATAGATGGCTATAAAAGTACGTCTGGCCTTTGAGATTTGCGGAATGTTACAGCAAAATTTATTTGCAAACGTAACAAACCATCTCGTGGCGACACCCGGGTTCATGTCCCAAGGCAATTCAAATAATAAAAATTAAGTTATTTGCAGTCCGCAATAAGAATTTGTGTAGAACAATGTATAAAATAAAATGTATCTGTAAACAATCTATGAAAATAATAGAGCCTATTGACGAAAACAAATCGGACTAGTGTAGTTATATAGCCATTAACATTCCGCAAATCTCAAAGGCCAGACGTACTTTTAT
Organism: Platerodrilus igneus; assembly: GCA_036346225.1. Classification (NCBI taxonomy): domain Eukaryota; kingdom Metazoa; phylum Arthropoda; class Insecta; order Coleoptera; family Lycidae; genus Platerodrilus; species Platerodrilus igneus. Next base: position 918,367 of record JARFIW010000149.1, on the reverse strand, counting down.
AGCCATCTATAGAATTTACTATGTAGTTTTGATTCAATTCTGTACTTCCACGCTTAGTAGTGATGGTGTTTTATCACATGATGGCGGTTTTATTTACTTTGCCATAGTACAGAGATTGTTTCGAAATTATATCAGTATAATAGCTTCGACTACTTCATAGGGTTCTTGAAAACTATTTCGCGCTGATGAGGCTTATCAAAGCCGAAACCATCGGTCAGTGGATGTTTCCTCCCCTGTGAAGTAATAAAACTAATGTTTTATTAATGGCTATATAACTACTAGCCCGATTTGTATTCGTCAATAGGCTCTATTATTTTCATAGAGTTTGTTTACAGATACATCTTATTTTATACATAATATATATATATATATATATATATATATATATAAATGATGATATTCTTGACCTTTTAAAATTTATATATATATATATATATATATATATATATATATATAGATTCTTTTTAGCGAACATAAATATATGGATAAGTTGATATTTTAATTTCTTGGGATATTTTCGTTCAGATTTTTTTATATTAAATATTCATTTGCTGGTTTCTGACGTTTCGATTTATTTAAAATCTTTTCAAAGAGACAGCTTGAATAGAAAATATTTGACATCGACATAATTGAAATAATAATATATCATATATATATATATATATATATATATATATATATATATAAATATTTTAGGTAGTTTATTACACAAGGTAGGTTGATAAATACTATCGTATTATAGTGAATGAGATGAAATAATAATTTAGACTTTTTATGCAAAGCCCAAATGATCATTTCAAATCGAGCTAGTAATTGAAAGATGGAAAATATAAGGTCTTAGACAGAATTTGAACCTGTATCCTGGTTTTGCCGGAACCATGCGTTTACCAATTACACCACCGAGACCGATGACGACAATTGGAAAATTTACTAATCTAAATCGTGTACACGACGATACATTAACCTAACTTTCAATTACGTTCGGCCTTTTTGTCAATCATATCTGACATTGTCAAGTTTTTGACTTATGTCAGTTATAGACAGGAAACTACGCTCAAAATTACGGCTATAAGTCAAGTATTAAATATATAAATATTTTTGGTAGTTTATTACACAAGGTAAGTTGATAAATACTATCGTATTATAGTGAATGAGATGAAATAATAATTTAGACTTTTTATGCAAAGCCCAAATGATCATTTCAAATCGAGCTAGTAATTGAAAGATGGAAAATATAAGGACTTGGACAAGATTTGAACCTGTATTCTGGTTTTGCCGGAACCATGCGTTTACCAATTAAATCGTCTACATATTTCTTAATGAATCCTAATTTGAGTGTTAATTTTGGTATACATGTATCTAATAATGTGCATGACATACTGGGATAGTATCGGATTAGTTTGGAACCCATAGCACATCCATACTTTTGTCGATAAAATTTCCCGTTGTACGTAAAACTATTGTTATCCAAACAAATGTTAGCATATCAATAAATCCTTTTTGGTCTATCCCATATGCCTTATTTACAATATATATATATATATATATATATATATATATATATATATATAACGCTTTGAACATATTTTTCCAGTAACCGCAATTGTTTCAAAAGTAAATAAAGATCTGCAATGTGTTGTGTTCTCGAGCTATCGTATTAACGAGCAACAGCAGATTCACACACACGAAGACAGGCCCGCGCTATGCATAAGAGCAAGTCAGTTTCTGGCCGGTATCCCCACGAACTGAAAAGCGTTGCCGTGTTCTATAATTGAATAACAAAATGCATTAACTTTTATGTACAGAACAAGATTTAATTGGTTTAGAAAATTAAGCAGGATTCCTTGTCGATGCTTAAAAGGAAATATGTTACTTTGAAGAGAGTAAATGAGTGCATTGCGTTGCGATGATCTAGACTTCACGTGTTCATGGTCGACCAGCTAAGTTTAGCTTTATATTACCGAAAAGCTTTTAATATAGCATTCTGCATATATCTTCCACTTGCTTGGATAGTCAGACCAGGCGTGTAGTATCCCAGAATTGATCCCAGTTTCAATAAATTCATTTAAAATTTCTATGTATGTATATAAAAAGCAAAGTGTGTTGTGCATTCCGACGATTCGTTTCTTTTTCAGTTGTTGTTATTGTAGTTAGTAGTGCTCTATAGTACAGTTCTATTAATTTAATTGTGATTATTACCTACTAGATACGGTGAGGTTTTATATTATGCTTATTTTTTACTCGCTGTTGAGTAGAACTTTATCAACAAAAACTAATTATTTGAACAACTTTAATGTTGATAAAATTGCTATTGGCTTATTAAAAGCAATCCTACATTGAAGAGCGTTCAAAGAAATAAACTTTTTAATTATTCAAATCGCTGGCAGACGAAAAAAGAACATTATTGTGATACTAAATTAATTTACTTAACAAACGAAAACGAGAACAGAATTTAAAAAGACTAAGAAAAACTACCCAACTTTTTTCCTAAACCCGTAAACCCCAGTCAATTAAAATCAACTTTATCGGCCCTGCGCCCTAGCAGTCAAGAGTATTTTGATGTGCAAGTATTTCCTTCGGTATATCCGTTTGTTGAGTAACTATCTTCACAAGATATTGGTAACGACGAGATTTTTGAACAAATGGAGAAAGTTGAATTACCTAACGAATTTATGGTCATAAACATTGTCTACTTATCAAGTTCGGTAGATAATGAGAAAAGGATCTTTTCATTGTCAGAATGAAAGTTGTCGCAACTCTCTAAAGATAAGTTGGGACGTAAATTTTCTTCTATATATTTTACGAGAAATATTTCATTTTTCCAAAACGTTAAATGTTAGTCAAATAACGACAAAAATGGTTTGTGATTGGAACATTTGGATGAGCATTTAAATTTGCACGTGTACAGTAAATTACATTTTGAAAATTCACGGAAATGGTCTGAATTTTTAAATTTATGAAAATCCTAAACTATTGATTTCATATCTCAAAATCTATTAAGCTCTTAAATTAAATATTGGCGTGTCGTTATTGAAAAAAAAATTTATGTTATTCATGGGAAAAAGTAAACTTGTTCGATACACGTAACGAACATTTTCTGAAAAGTGTCGAAATAATAATTTGATCCTATTGCGGCTGAGCATACAAAAAGAATTCAGAAACACGAAGCTAGACGAATACCTTAATATTTTGTAGATATAATTCACAATGAAATTATTAAGCTCATATTAAATAAAATTAAACTAAACATTTTAGATAAAGTAAAAGAGGCTAAATATTTCTCTACAATAATCGCTACATCTCTGATACCATCCATCAAGAACAAATGTCGGTTTGTGTTAGGTTCGTAGATTTACATTCAAGTAAAAGTGAAATTAATGTTAGAGAAGATTTTGTAACATATACGCTCCATAAGTGACAGAATAGGTCAAGGTTTAACAAACCTCTGACTTACAACATTAGAACAGGAAGGACTGGATGTTTATAATTTACGCAGACGAGGATACGCAAAAGGGGACATATGCGGGGCAATAATAATGATTTACTAAAAAATCTGGACATCAATCCATGAGCATTATTCGTTCTCCGTTGTAACCATAGCTCGAATTTTATTGAAACTAGTGCAGCATAGTCAGATATATCCTACATAATATTTTTTTCTATAGTTTTAGAATTATGTAATTTATTATCTGCGTCAACAATTCGATGGCCAATTTTAAAAAAGCATATTTCAAATTTAACAGTAAAATCTTTATCGGATATAAATAGTCTGGTAGAATTGACGTCATGGTTCCTTTAAAATACCAACTTGTGGAAATTTAAGATTTACTGTTTGAAATTATAAGTAATAAGACTGTTCTTTCTGTACCAACGTATAAAGGACAGCTACGATCTTGCAAAGAAGATCAGAAATTTTGAATTTGTTTCTCCGTTGATTTTATTATATAATGTGTTAAGTAAAATAAATGCTAAAAGCAAAGTTTTACGAAATAAAATTTTTATATTTCCCAAGCATGTGATAGTTTGCGGCACTTAAATAATATTCTTTAAAAATGTCAATCAGATGAAGAAGTTCACATTTTATTAATTGGTGCCAATGAATTAGTAACTTCAATTTATATTAAAGTAAAATTTGAAGACTATGATATATTGAGATCAAGGAAATAACAATTTAGTTACGAATATTGTGGTGAACAGTTCGACAATGAGGAATAAAATTCAAAGTTAGTTGTTTCTTTAGCGTACTGGATAAAACTATTACATCAGTTATTAAAAGATTTCTATTATTAACAGCTTATTCAAATCAATTTTATTTTTTCTTGAATATTTCTTAATTTTGTAGTCATTCGAAAGATATGAATAGGTAAACTTGTATTTGGAACTTGAATCATTACTAACAGAGATGAGCGCGATATTAATGGTTCTGACTTGATCCATGAACTGTTTATTAAAAATTCGAGAAAAACCGACTACAAGTCCAACTGCAGTGTTAAAGTATATTCACACTAATAACTTATTAACAATATCCGTTTCTGTCGCTTGTATATAGAACGCTTATTTTAAAATTAAAAATTGTCAAAAATCTTCGGTGGCTCAGGAACGACTAATAACCTTAGTATAATTTCCATAGAGTGCGAGTTCTTATCAGAGTTAAATATTGACGTACTTATTAATGAATTTCCCAAAAACAAGACGAGGAGATTAAACTATCGAATATTAACACTTTTAATTATTGTATGTATTTACTATTTGTTCCGTGCTGAATTGACGTTAAGTATCTGAATTAATTTTACCCTACAAGGACGAAGTGACATAACAGTTCAAATAGTGCACGGGCTAGCTTTTAGTGATACCAAATGGGTTCTATGAAAGGAAATGCAAAACTTTTAGGAGTATACAGCTTATAACACTTTTACTAACTACGTTTATGCTTGCCTTAAAAGGTCTTTAAAATCTCTTTGTCTAATAAAGCTATTGAACACTAACCCACCTTAAGAAACTCTGATTAAAGCCTCCCTGGAAGATGGGTGTTTTGAAAGACTGTTTTAACGGTTTCCCACCTGCTACTAATTTAAAGTAAACATAAATAATAAAAAAAAACAAGTCTTGTTCACTTAACCTGATTTATCAAACATGAATATCATAGTAAATATCAACCGAGAAAATAACTAAGATCTGTCCCTAATTGGGCAAATATGCGTGTATTTAAAGAAAGGAAAAACTTAAATTTGTCAATTATAGACATTCAACAAATTTAATTTTTACATATGACTTATGCGAATACAATTGTATACTCTTCTATATGAGAATGGTTGTGTTTACAATACGCTTTAAACCAGTGTGCTCCCACGTAAAAAGTTCTCCTGTTAATAAGTTTTACTCATTCTTATTATTGCTGCCCATCATAATTATTAATTATAGAACTCGTGAAATTTTTAGCATGTGGAAAGCGATGATTTCAGGTAATCAAATACTCCAACTTGGCATTGAATGAAAGCTTCCAACACAGAACACTTTCACTTTTAACGATGTTTGTAATTCCGTGCTTTCGCTCGCGTTTGGGAACTTTTTTACTAATAATCATGGGGTTTAGTACAGTGACTTGAATTACCCCATAATCAATCTTATTTTGCACGGTCATGGCTGCGTGTCAATCAATTTGAAGCTTTGCTCTGATTTCTATTTTCCAATAACCGAAGATGAAGGATAAATAAATCTCCTGTTTTATTATCCATGGGTTTTTAAGTTTTTCGTTCTAGTGTTATTGCATTCTGTTTTTCGTGCTCACAGAGTTATGCGCCTAACTGCGCGATTTTTGAGATTAATGTAGTTCTATTGATGTGACAGGTCATCTTGTTTCCACACTTTTACCTTGAATACCAAAAACGGCATTATTTGTTTACGTTCGCAACACATTTTTATATGGCTGTAATCTATAAGTATATGAATGTTGTGGGTAATCTACCATGATTACAGTTTCTTTGAATTAATGTGAGCTCTTAATTCCTCCCGCGGTTTACATGTAGCGCATTAATTTTGTCTGGTTTTATGATTAATGTGGTTGTAGGACGTGTCGGTTCAGTTTCATGATTCTATGGTTTGTTTTTGAACTAGTGTAGATGTGTACAAATAAACTTTTCTATGCCAAGTGATTTCCCGAGTGTCTATCTGAATTTTTCTAATATTGATAGGTAGAGTGTATTGTCCCGATTGTTAATGCAGTTTGTATAAAAATGTAATAAATGCTTTACTATTTTAATCCTTTATTCTAAATTAGTATTACACTAGCCACATTATTAAATTTACACTTCCAAAGTTTATAAATTTTACAACTGCTTTCACGCTAAAAGCTCATTTAACTAACTGAAATTAAAAACTCTGTTATCTAATGTTTCATTACATAACACGCTAGTGTTACATGTTGTATAAGGATTACATATTATATGTAGTCATTAGATGTTTTAGTTATCATAATACATAGTATGCTCTCGAAAAGCGTTGTAATAGGTACTTGTCCGACGGCGCATTTAGAGATTTACGCGGTTCTGCTAAGAAAATACAGAATATAACGATTCCAATTTTTGAATAATTACAGCACATTACATATACTACGTGTAAGCGAAAATAAAAATGAGAATACACGTACATTTACAACTTAGGAATAACTAACTTAATAATTCTGACAAACTTTAAAGCCAATATTTGCTTTGTTCTCACTGTATGTACCTACTCCTTCATACTGTTTTCACTGCTTATTTTACGTGACCAAAGATAACGAGTTAATAACCGTTAAGCTCCAAGAGTACCATAAATTAGTGAAGAACAAAAACATCACTACGAAGTTTACACTTATAGGATTACTGAATTTCCCAATATTGGTGATTTATTGCTTATGTAAGGAAGGAACAAAGATTTTCTATTACAGTGGTAGTAACTGCTTTAATCAAAAGCGTCCAGAAAGAGAAAGCTTTGGGTTTTAGTTGGAAATTACGTCTAGTAAACAGCAGTATTGCTACCGCAGGCTTTAATGCTGCTATTTAAAAAGTCGAGTGACTGCAGCATCATTAGCCCAAAAAGCTTGGACGTTATGAAACCTTTTTCAGAAACGTGCTTGATATTTAATGTTGCATAATAAATCTGACTTATCTTTTGTACGTTGTCTGTGTATTTAAAATATTTACATGAAGCATTTGCAAAATTAAACGTTCCAACAGTATAGACCCTTGAATAACTAAACAATTTGCATCATGCTTGCTTGACAATATCAGGAAATTGTAAATACATGAACGCAACTCAGGAATTTAATAATCTTCCAACTTTACATTTTAAGACAAAATCTGATGTCTTATTGAAGATACATTAAAACTGAGACACATAGCAAGGATAATTTCAGATTGTAATACACATGGAAATTTGTTTTTGTCTCATATTATTCTCACTTTTTCCAACCTGTTGACTTTCACTAAATCATTTACAAGTACGGAACGATGAATATGTGTACAAGTCTTTTAGAATCTCAAGGACTTACGCAGAAACCACAAACATTACTGACATAACTAAAGACCTCAATGAAATTATATTTGTGAAATGATAGTGATGTTTCCAACAGCGTTGACATTGCTGCAGTATAATTCTAAGATCAATGTTACCATATGAATATTTGCGGCACTAATCAAAAATTATGAATATTTTATAATTCAAATACAAAACAGTTGCTGCACATTACGGACTATAAGTATAAGTGGTACAAAACAGCCAATACGACAGCACAAATTGACTCCCATTTGAACCAATGTAAATCTGAAGGAATTGACTTTCATAAAAATACATGAAGATTGCCTCTATATGGAATATATGAATGAAAGAGAAATATGCATACGTAAATTTAATCACCTTGCTAATTACACGTCGTTTTTTGTCTGTGCTTGTCACTCAACCAGGTGACGCCAATACTCAGGCCTACACTCCAAACTCTTGAGCCTATGCCCGGCGTAATCCCAATTTCTTATATACTTATATTCTTGTGGTGGAAGATGAGGAAATTATACTTCTAAAATGCGTCTATGTATTTGGGGAAGTCTCGAGCACTGTTTATGGCGGAAAATGGGTATTGCTCATTAAAAAATGGTCTACCTATAACTTTTGTTGGAAGATGGGAAATTATACTTCTCCACCCAATCTCCGACAGTGCTCGGATGTCTTCGACATCCTTCTGTTTATCTTAACTCTTTGAGGAGCAAAAATTTAAGCAGCATAAAGTTCCTAGTGGAGCAAAAGTTTTTATTTTTTTAATCGTAAATCATAATAAATCACTGCATACGTAGGTAGATAGAATATGCCTTGCTAACATTAAAAATACATATTCTTGCAAAGTATAGCTTTTTTTAAAAATTTTGGATGGTTGTACTAAAAACAAAAATATTTTCTTTTGCGTTATTTGTAATACATATAAAGTAAACTTAAGCAGTAGTATGATATTTTTGAAAACAAGATTTACTTTTACTTAACCTTTACTTTAACCTTACTTCAACTGGAGTGAAAGGTTTTGATTTTTTTATTTGGATCTTTTCCATTGGCATACCTAACGATTGTCTTTTTTTACAAACTAGCACTAACTGGTCGGCCAACAAATCATTCATTATCTCACGTCAAAAGTCTTTAGCAGTAAATTTTTGTAATCCCAATAATTTGTAAATACAATATGAATTTACAACTGATGCATCTAACAAGTAAAAATAGATTCTGTGCCACCATTTCTTACTACGCTGATCAATTTCGTAACTGCTTTGCAGCTGATCGAATTTATCAACGTAATTCATGTTATGATTATACTCAATAACAGCAACAGGACATGGTACCTAAGTAATGTTGCCCACATCTTCTGGATCATGATAGTTTGAAATAATATGCACGGCTCTTGTGTCCTTCCATTTGATAATTAACAATCCTGAATCACTTGTGAACCACTGATATTCACCACGCTTCATGGTTTTATCTGGCCGAAATGTAGGAAGGTAACGACGTGACATGTTTACCGTACCTCCATCAATAGAACGCTATTAAAATAATTATCGAAATATAGGATATGATTTTTTCACGCAGAGAGGATAAAAGCTGATTGATGACGCGAGCGCCAAGACTTTTTTCTGTGGCATTTGTCTTGCCCGTGTATAAATCAAATTTCCAACAATATCCAGATTTATCAGCAAGAACCCACATCTTGTAGCCTCGTTTTATTGGCTTTTATGGCATATATTGCTTCAATGAGCTGCGTCCCTTGAATTTTATCATGGATTCGTTGATAGCTATTTGTTTGTCGGGAACCAAGCATTTTTCAAAATTTGCTGAGAAACATCGATCATTGGACGTAACTTGAAAAGCTTATCAAAATTAGGGGATGACCTTTTAGGCATAACAGAGTTGTCGTTTACATGTAAATGTGACAGTAGCCAACTAAATCGTCTTAGAGATATTAAGTTACTAATAAAGGGATCGTTGAGATCGGGTGCACTAGACCAATAATCTTTGTAGCTAGGAGAATGTTTGATACCCATATGCAAATTGATTCCCAAAAATATTTTCATTTCTGTGGTAGTAGAATAAATATAATTTTGCCTAATAATTTTTTTTTGTTCTGCATATAGATTGGTTTGAAACACCAAGTGTTCGATGAATTCCTCTGGTAGTAACTGTTGAAAAATTTTATACGGCGTGATGTTTTCTATATTTCTGATAAAATCAGGCACACCAACACTATGTGTGAATGTTGGAGGTAGCATTGGCTTGAAGTTTTTCGCCCACGTTGGTGGTTTATATTTTTCTGTGTCATTTGGACTGGAAACAGGAAGAAGATTTTGAATAATCCTATCTCTAAAAGTTGCTAGTGGTAGGTCAGATTCGGACTCTTCACTTGCAGAAAATCAAATGTCTTTGAGTTGACTTTCAACATTCACTGCATGCTCTTCACCATCGGATATGTCAGATTCATCTTCAGATTTAGATCCTGATGGTATTGGTACAGCAGATGTATTCATGTTTTCAATTTCTTGATACAACTCATCAACTGACATATCCACCAGTCTAAATGGCAAATCATCTTGCCTCAATCGTGACATTTCCCTACAAAACACATGTTTTTAGAAATCTATAAATGGAGTGGTGGTACATAATAAGTACCACTATAAATGCTTGTTTATCTTTAAATATAACCAAAAATGCATATTACTAGTGCAATAATACTTACCAATACACAAAAATCTACCACTAAATTTAATATTTACAGCCAAAACTAAAACTTTTACAGAAAATAACCTCCAAACATTGATACTTCATCACAAGGAAACAAACAAGTGAAATACATAACAGTGTATTCAAGTAATCCTAGTTTCAAACCACAGCAGTAATTGTTGAGGCTGCCTAGATGTCTCTCATCCAGTGGTTTAGGAATTCTACCATTCAATCATCAGTAGAAGGTGTTCACAAGTGTGGTACATTATTGAAACCACTGCCGCTAAACATCACCAACAAAAGTGGTACATCACTTGTACCACAACCACTCAAAGAGTTAAAAAGTATAAGAATATGCATTGATGTGCTTGCGCTTTCATTTCTAGCTTCGCCTTTGTTCGCATACATTCGACATCTTTCAGCTCTTGTTTTGTCTTCTTTGTCTTTAGTATTCGACGGCAGTTGAAACAGTCAACATAAACTATTATAAAGTGTTTAGTATCCTGCAGCTTCTTGGTAATAAAGTAAAATCAGCAAATGAGAAGGTTATATTGTGGCTGCTGTTAGAAAATCTGGATAATAATAACTTAATCACCGATATTAAGAACATTAACTGTACCAAAAAAGGAAAACTGTATGAAGGCAATGACCTGCTCAATCCAATTACAGAACATTTCTGCAAAAATATATTGTTAGTTAAAACGGAAGTTATTGTGAATTACTCCGAGGAATTAAAAAATAAGAGTATATTATTTGTAAAGAAAGTGTGTGGCTTTTTTAAAACCTTCCCAAGTGGGAAGTTCACGAAATCTATATCTGCCAGGCATAGAGTAAAAGCTAAACTCCCATTCCTACTAGAAAGCGAAATTAAAATGGCGCGAGGTGTAAAATATATCATTGGGAAAGATGGCCTGGAAAGAATAAACAAGAAGTATATAAATCTAATATGCTTTCCGTACAAAATGAAATTAGCAGATGTTAAGATAGAAATCTTATTGGAGGGACTGGCGGATATGTTGAAGCAGCTCTAAACACAAGACTACTATATACTAGATCTGGATATAACCCAAAGTTTGAGCGGGATATTTAACAGGACGGAAATGGTCGAATAGTTAGCGAATAAGTTTAACTTTGCCTGCCATGAAAAATGTACCTACAAGTTACATGAATGTAATTTTAGATAAGGATAAAAGAGCCGGCAAAGATTGCTTAACGTGTGTAAATTCCAATAGTCCCGTTAAGTTATATAACAAGTTTATATGCCAAGTAGTCAGTTCTGGCATTATCAAGCAGGTAGGTAACCATATAGTAAATTTTATCTAGCCGTCCAGATATTCGCTTAAACCAGGCATTTTGATCTACTGTGGCTAAAGAACATGGTATTACGAGACAACAATATATAACTACACGCTTGGGAATTGTTATATGGTGGATATGGTATATAATCCATTAAGGGATTGCTTAACTTTGTTGGAAGATAGCAAATTATACTTGCAAAATGCACCGGTGTTTTCAGTTATCAATTGCAAATATGTGAAAAAACTAACCGAAAATGTGCAAAACAGTTGCCGTTTTGTATTTAACAAAAATCTGCAGCACGTTTATTTAGAAAACAGTAATACAAAGAAACTGACTGAATTACAGTGTAAATTACCAGTCAATATTAAGAAGAGATACACGATAATAAATTACGCAATATTTGCAGTTAGTTTTAACTGTTTAATTAATTATATAGAAGTTGTAGAAGATAGATCGAACGAAGATAGTGTATTATATTAAAACTGGAAGCACGTTCTTTAAAAAACACTGATGATCTAGGACTAACTGCTAGAAGTAATGTTTTTTCGCATGTTTTGAGAAAAAGAACCTATATATGCATAAAACTTTTATCGTACATTGTACAAAAAGTAGAACCTGTGTCGATTAGTTTTATACTATCAATGAAGAAAAGAATTAGAATTGAAGATGTAGGTTTGAAAAAGGAAAAGGATGGAATACTACACACAGACAATCGCATAAACATCTAGTTGAAAAGAAATACAAGATTACACAATCAAAGCTGAGGGTAATAAATTTTTTAAAACACTGAAAAATTTAGACACATCTGCCGTATATAAATTTCTGCATTAACATTTAGTAATCGAGAAATTTGTTCCTCTGTAGAAGTTCTTGCAAAAAAAAATTGGAATACGGAAGTGTATTTTTAAAGAGATTTTACAAAACTCAATGTAACGAAAATTCTTCTGATCTATAGCCTAGTGCTGGCAGCGGCAGTGTAATGTTTTTATATTACTTCTTCGCACGTCCCACGTTATTGGTGCTACGTGTAATATATTTTTTAGGATAGTAATTGCTATTGTACGGAGGTTTCTTGAATATGACGACAGTTCAAGGTGAAGCTGGTTGGTAAGTGGCTACGAGAAAAAGGAAACTCCTATTTAGATGAACGGCTAACTTTGAACATTAATTCATTGCTCTGGCATGAGACGGGGTTGTGGGCCGATTTTGTTTCGTCACATAAAACACTAAAAGGAAGGACGCCAAGACGTTCACGCTTTAACAACACGAAAGCAAAAGTCTTGGGAAAAACACAGAAACCCTTAGGCTCTTAAATCTATGTTATTGCTTCAGAACCAGTCAGCTATGCGGAACAATGCCTGGAATAATGGCCCGCGTTGGAGCGCCACCAAAAGAGTGCTGTGATAAGGCCCGCGTTGGGCGCGTCACCTAAAGAATGTTATGATAAGACCCGCGTTGGGCGCGCCACTATAAGAGTGCAGTGACAACGCCTCACGTTGGAGGCGCCGCTAAAAGAGTGCTGTGATACAAATACGGCAAATTGTAAAACGTGAAATTGTTTACGTACCTTCCTTTCTAACTTAGCCTGACTAGTTCAACGGAATTAACGGAGTTTCCAAAATGAAATCCAACACAGCAATATCACAAAGCATTTATACAGTATGAAATATTTTCTCTCATACAATGCATATAGAACATTTATAAGATAGTTTCTTTCAAACATAAAATAATTTCTAAGAAGTACTTATTATAAAAAAATGTTCCTTACCTTATTTTAAATTTATAGAACTAAATTTCTTCTTTTATGGATATTTTACCTGAACTTTGTTTATTCCCTCGCTTGTAAGGTTTGTTTGACCAAAAATCCTTGACAGAAAATCTATTAAAATACCAGAGTGTTTCTAACTCTGAACACAAACTTTCCTGGTAAAAATCCTTTACAAAAAGGAACTATTAAGACTATCTTAAACTATCTTAAACTAAATGACAAAATTCAAAATATCAGTTACAAAACAATTCACGAAACGTCGATCGAATTTAAGAATCGACTGAATCTCCGTTTTTAATAAACGCTTGTTTATATATACAAATTTATATATATATGTAGTAGAATAGTATGAAACATTATGATGCAAGGGTTTCCAGAAAAACTCATTAGCGTCTAAAATCGCAGCGTTTATTACTTCGTAATATTTTTCACTTATTAGTGGCGCACGCTGCCTCGTCCTACTCTAACACATACGATTATTGTGACGTCGCATACTAATGCAAAAGATAATCAATTTTTATCGGTTATTTTATGGATTTATGGGTTTTTTCAATGTTCGAACCGCTTCTTGGAATAAACGTTTATTTATTAATAAGTTCATACGAATTGACGTGTTTTTCTCAATTCCTCTCGAAACTTCTTTCTTAATCCCGTATATTCCAGAAAATTCTCTATTTAAAATAAATTTATGTAATCCACAGGGTAATTAATTTAAACTTGTAATTACTTTTTAAAGCAAAGAGGATGCATTTTTATAGAAATATTTGCTTTTACGGCAAAACATGTTTTAATATTAGGGTTTTAAATACAACATTGATCGTAGTTTTATGCTAAATGCGTAAAGCTTGTGCTATTTACAGCAAACGAAAAGCATTTTTATAAAAAATGTATCAATAATTAATAAGTGAAACTAAATGGCTTTGAATTTATCTTAAAAATGATCGATTTGCGTTCGCATTGAATGCGTTTTAAGGTATCTTAACGATTAATTATTTTTACTATGCTGCGTACATTATTTGCTGTGTATTTACAATAGGCCTATATCATACAGGGTGATTATTTATACACGGAGAATTTGATTTTCCATTTGTACCCCAATGAATAAAAGTTAGCTTGTATTAGTCAGGGTGTAATCATGAATTTACTGAAATTTTCATTTTTTTCCGGATTCTTTTATATCTTGATGGGGTTTGTATGTAGAATTTAGGATTCAATGACCTCCCGTGACCCCTTATCACGTCAATATATATATATATATATATATATATATTAAAATATCGCAAAGCTCTATACCTGTATAAAATCGAGCCCCACAAATTGGGCGTCATAAGTTTCTGCGATGCTTGCCTCTACTCAAACCCCTAGCTTGGGTTAGTATTAATTACTATAAAATTACCTGTATAAAACTCCACTAATTAAACCTTAATAAATTTTGAGTCCAAGCTTTGGATTATGAGATGTTCTAGTTGAGTACCCTCTGAAGATGCTCTCAAAAATGACACCACACGGCTAGCTCTGCGCACTGCTTCTTCAGGGATACTCAGCTCGGCTGCTCATCTGCTCTACTATCCATAACTACCTACCTAATTAGAAAAAAAAAATTCGACCAACAAAACATACAACCTTTTTATTCGGACAGATTAATATTAAACTCACACAATCTCAATATTTACAAATATTTCATGCTTCTACTCGATAGTAAAAATCATCAACTTAATACACCAACGATTTATTGCTTGTCTGCATTTCATTGTGTTATTGTAAAGTAGATGGGCTTACCACAGAATCTTACTTTATTTCCCCTGGTCTATTGTGAGCTCAGTATAAACCCTTTTTATATTTGCGTGCAAAATTTTAGCACTGAAAAATTTTACAAAAGATCCGTTTACCTCTTACATCAGTGAAATATTCATAAATATTATATACATGTATTTACACCCTCAGATTTCAAATATGTCTGTTACAAAAGTAAATAAATTAATTTTTGGTTCATAAATTCATCACCAAATAAAACTCAAAGTCACTAATAGTTTAAACAAATAAGCACCAGCACAACAGTTTCAAAAAAAATTCATTACCTGAAGAGTATTCTTCATCCAGATCACCACATCTAAAAATGCTTTCCCTTATCGACTGCACGTACCAGGATCACTTCACATTGCTGTCTTCCATGGGAACAGCAATTAAATCTCGAACCCACTGGGCATCCAAATTACCATACTCAAAAATCCCTCAGGACTGCCGCTACAGATCCATACATAATCTCTTCATACACGCAATGTGCAACAAGCGCCCTCATTCAATTTGCAAATAATTTTCTACCTATAGGTCATCCTGCTTCAATTAGTAAAAATGATTTTATACGGAACATTCCGTTTATAAAAATTGCACCAACTTGTGCATTTAAAACACTTATAAAATTAATTTCGGACTTCACTAGTCGCGTAGTTTGAAGGTAGGATGAGTATCTTTAGTAGAATCGAAAACTAAAAGAAAGAATGCAGCCTCCTAACACATTTATATAAGCACAACCCCTCTCAAGTCGCACGTATCTTTCCTAAACATTCTTCGAAAACTTTTCAACGACCACTCAATTCCAGAAATAAACGTGCACGAAAATACAACCGTCTTCAAAAACTTGGAAATTTTGAGCGCAAACACTGCTTTACCGCGAAAAACTCCTTAAACAAGCCAACCGTTTTAATTTACTTTGAAATCCTCTCTCTCATGTTACCCCCATACAACTACAATCACGCCTCCCATGTGCGCATACATACTACTATTTCAGTTTTGCTCTCATAATAACATTCTCTAGCCTTGTCTTCATACCCTACCTAAATTGTCTACGTTATTTCTACATTTTTGGTATCTTTGTCTACCCCATGTTTAATAACTTTATTATAGTCCCACTATTATTACATTGTTCAAAGTTGTTTTTCCCTCCTTTTATGTGCGCCTTAAAAAATCGATATCTTCTGCAAACATGTTGCATCTTCGTCCCGCTTATTAACCTTTAAAATATACTCGTCTTACAGACATTTGAAAGTCATTACTACTTAACCATATGATATCTTCCATCTGTTTCTATTCCACGCTAAATATCGTTTCTCGCCTGATTTTATCCATCTGTTTTCAACCGGTAGACGACCGTTGCTTATAGCCTCGTGTTTTCAGTTAACACATTCTACCTAGAACTATATTGTCAACGTATACAAGCTTTATAGGAATTGTTTATCTATAGTACGTCTGTTACTTGAAATTCTTAACCGTTGTGGCTTGTTTTCAAATATTAAACCTTGTAAAGTTCCACGAATATTTTAGCTTATGCTACGTTTAAGAACTGTACCTTGCTTATATTATTGATTTTTATGTTACACCCAATCTGAAAAGCTTTCATAATAATAATATTTGTACACAATTTGTGACCTTGCCATAGATCTTATTCTTAATTAATTATTGTCCTCGTTTTAATTAACCTATAAAAATTAAATCTGCATTATCTTATCTAATCTTATCCCTATCTAATTATATGGAAGCATTTTAACTTGTATATCGATTTCTATGTCCAGGGTACTTACAAATAAATAAATGTTTGGCTTATTTATTTATTGCTATCTAAGCTTACTAATCTACAGTAATATATACGTCCTCTGTGCAGGTAACTAGAACTTGTACTTTACTTTTTATGGATATAAAAAGAAAGCAAAAAAAGTCTATCTCATATATTTTTGACCGAATTCAAAACACTTTTTCAAGATTCTACAAGTATAACCAATCCATACGCTAAAGATAGCAATACGGTTTATACGTGTTTTAACCCTTTTAACTTTTTGAACCATTTTAATCCTTTTAGACCTTTTAACATTTTTTGGAGGGAAAGACATCTGCACCTCAACCGGGCTATTTACCCTACTCCGAACTGCGGCAAACCACCGATAAATAATCGTTCTTGACAGTGCTTTACCACCAAAAACCAAATTAAGTTCATCGATTGACTGCTATTGGGGTTAATCTACGTCTAAAGTTGTGCAAAATAGTCGTTGGAAAATGTTCAGAATTTAATTCCATTTTTAGTCGAGCTGAGTTTTTCACGTTGCTGTAAACAACACAAATAACACACGTACGTCAATACGTGCCGAACACGTATACTATAAAAAAAGTCAAGCTTTACGTCAGTTGCCAGATTGCAGTACTAGTTTAACACAATCCCCGAAATATAAAAGACAACCCTTGTAGGTTTCAGCCGCAGAGTTATTTTTTCTATATTCTGTCATTGACGATAGTAACATTATTAGTTTTAAAATTTATCCTGAAAAATGTGCTATAGAGAAATTTTGTATACACTGAAAGATACTTAAAAAATATTTGTTAAAACACAGTTGTATACGGTATTACGAATATGAAGTACATGTACAATTATATAAGTCTGGATATCTCTTCGCGTCAGCAGTTACTTGCAGTAGAAAATTTTCTTAAAAATGTAATACGTTAAATATTTTCTGCTGGTTTTCTGCTATTAAATAAATCTTAAAGTTATGTGAGGATATATAAACTTTACTAAATGTTTTTTAAATTGGCTGAATTACAAGAATCAAGAGCTTAGTTATTGTCTGCATAAGCTATAATATGACTAGATGCTATTCTTGCAAGCAATATCCAAAGCGCAATTCTGTAGACAGCTTTAACATAATTCTGGGTTTTCGTATTTTATTAGCCATTCATATATAAAGATGTTTATGGCACAGTTTCAAATAATATAGAGACGAAAATCACCAATAGCCTAGTCTAGACCAATATTTGTACAACAAAAAATATTTTATACTTCAATCAAACTTGTAATATAAAATCTTTTCAGTTGTACGTTTTTCTTCAAACATCACATTGTAGTTTTGTAAGAAGTGTTAAGACATACTTCACATAAAAAATATTATTGTTTGTCTTTTAATTTTATAAGGTAAAAGGATTGGAACAATTTGTTGGAAAACGCAATTTGTGTTGCTGTTTTGGAAGATAAACACTTTTTTGTTGTTGATTCCGCAATAATTGCAAACTGTGCGAGTTACATATCCCCCGAATTAATATATATGTATAATTAAATGGAACTATGAATTCTTAAGAATAGATTGTTACAATGTATAATTGAAAGACGAATTATAAAAAGGTTAATAAAAGTTCACAAACCAGATATGAGAACGGAAACAGTTACTTTGTATTCCAGACGTAACATGACACTGCCGGTGCAGGTCACAGTTGGTTATAAGACAGCAATTATTAGTATTAAGATTATTAAAATGTAATACTTTGTATTGTATCAAGAAATAGCAGACATGAGATCTACATTTCCCACAAGGTGATGTAAGAGCAGGGATAGCATAAATACCCTCAAGAGCCTAAGATGGCCAGTCAGTCTCGAGCTTCATAACTTTAACATTGTTGGTTGTTTAAGCTACTCGCCCTAGTTTTAATTAAATTAATTAGTGAATAGTAACTTTGATTGTTTTTGATTTATAAACGTTAATAAACATAACGTACCTGTATTTTAGAAATCATTTGTAATTTCTGTATAAATAAATTTGATAAAAGAGATTTTTGGAAGAAAGCCTTTTAAAAAGACACTCCAAGAGGCCCAAAACCTATCTGGCGCAGTCGGTAGGATTCCGGAAGGACACTAGAGAATTCAAAATTGAGGAACTGGTGGTGGTGAATTCCAATTTTTTGACTGGAAGAAAAACCAATTGGACGAAGTACAAAAATCGACCAAGTCCAATAACAAAGAAGAAAGACTATAGTGGGACTGGCAATCAAACTTTTGTGGGTACTATAAGTTCATTTCTTGACCATTTCAATTGCATATTGATATTAGCTAGTAAGAACAAAAGAATTTTTACACTTTTATTATCGTAATTATTATTATTTTTGAAAGAAATTACTCAGATATGCACAATTTATTACAATTTATTAATGAAACGATTTATTCAGCAAGTCTCAGCTTTAGTATAACACAATTCTTTTGTACCATTTTATTATAGCAATTATTATTTAGAAAAATCTAAAAACTCGATTCTCATCACAATTATAAAAGTATATAATTAAACATTATCATTGCAACAATTTAACAAAGGTATACAATTACAAGCATTTTATGTACTGTATTATTGCAACACTTATTGAAATAATTATTCAGCAGAAGTCTAAAACCAATTTAATTATAACCAAGGTTAATATAATGACATGCAGTATACGTAAAGATAAGTGATTCTTTAAATAACTTAATAAAACTCGACTGAAGTAACTTAGAATTATTATAAAAACAATGAACTTTGACAATATGAAACTTTATCTAAACTCAATTCCTCTATACGACGGAAATTAGGCACTCTTATGAATTTATATTACATCTTGCGAGATATTTTTAAAATCTTTTTATATAGAAGGTGACATTGAACGCAACGTCTTACTTTTTCGCCTAATAATCGACAAATTAACCGGCCGAGCAATATCATTGATTGCGAGCCGCGATGACCGCGTCGAATGGGACGACTTTAAACGAATATTAATAGCATATTTCAGATCAAAGAATATCAAATGTCTTGTCCGAATTTAATAGATTTACGCATGGAAGCTAACCAATCACCCTATCAATTCGGTATGAAATGTCAGGACATACGAAGTTTAATTTTGACCAAACTAAAAATTGAAGAACCCGACCAAAACATACGTTCAATAAAGACGAAGATGTACGACGAATTGACTTTCGACACATACATCAATGCATTACCTGAACGGCAATGGGACAAAATAAAATTTCAACACCCCCAAAACTTAGAAGAGGCAATGAACAAGATTGTAGAAGAAGAAAACGTTATGTATTACAGAAATAAACTATATGATCCTAACGCGAATAAAAATTACTCACCGATAAAAACGATACAAACCGCGAGACAAATTCCAACACAACCGAAATATACACCATTTAACGCACCAACGAATCAATCTCGAATTAACAATCAAGACTTTAATAACACAAATTTCCACAACCAATTTAGAGAATTTCCAAAGCAAACATTTAATTTAAATTTTAAAAACCCACATTTACACCAAGGTTTAATCAAAACGTAAATCAACGAAGTCAAACATTCGGCGCAAACCCCAACAATTATTACAAACCAACTCTTATGGACACTTCATCTGGTAACACCAGACAGAATACCAAAATATCTCAAATCAGACCCGATTACACCCAAAAACAAAACTTCACTTCCGGGGAACCATTTCACCAAGAAGTGAAAGTTTTTAATAATCATGACACGAATAACCATGCAAACTCCAATAGAAACGATGAAACAAATCATTCAGAAAACTGTGAACGTAACAACCCATATGAAAACTACCAAGAGGACGACGATAAAGATGCGTACTTAAATTTTCAGTTGAACCGATTCAAATACGACCAAACATAATAAATTTAAATAGCATTAATCAACAAATTTTACCTTATATAGAAATATCTCATGCGGAACTCAAATTACTAATCAATACAGGATCTTCAAAAACTTTAATTAGCCCCAAAACCGTACAGAAACATTATTCAGATTTTGTAGAAAGAGAACCTTTTAAAATCAAAACAACACACAAAATGACATTACACCAATTTATAGCAAACATACCCTTACCCAAAACTTTTAACGTAAAAATAAAACACAAATTTTGCATCTTTGAAGTTAACGACAAATATGACGGATTAATAGCCATGGATCTTCTAAGAAAATTAGGAGCAAACATTGATATAAAAAAACAATTATTAAGAACGAAACACGGACAAATTCCCATTAAATTCCAAAACAGTGACATTCAAACCGACCAAAAATACACTCTCGAGCCTAGGACAGAAAAACAAATAAAAGTTTTAGTAAACTCAAAAAACGACGTAGGAATTATAAATCACATGTCATTTCAACCCGGAGTAGAAACACCCACAGCGTTAGTACAAATAAAAGACAATTGCGCCACTACGACAATTTTGAACTCAAACGATTACTGCATCGAAGTATCATTAACAAAACCTATAGACGTAGAAGAAGTAAACTTTAGCGAGATGGAAATCGACGAAGACTCAAGAAAACAATTCCAACCCTACAGAACACGATAGGATGTTAAAAGAAAATTTAATTAACATTCGTTTTAATACGACATTAATAACGAAGAGGAGATAGCAATTAAAGACTTATGTTTCAAATACCGAGATATATTCCATTGTGAAGAAATACCATTAACTTTCACCAACACAGTGAAACACAACATTGAACTAATAGATAATAAACCAATTTTC
Organism: Platerodrilus igneus; assembly: GCA_036346225.1. Classification (NCBI taxonomy): domain Eukaryota; kingdom Metazoa; phylum Arthropoda; class Insecta; order Coleoptera; family Lycidae; genus Platerodrilus; species Platerodrilus igneus. The sequence continues at coordinate 896,744 of JARFIW010000149.1, read as the reverse complement.
ACCAAAGCATTTAGACTACCTCAAACAAGTAAAACACCCTACAAACCTTTTCAAAAGTTACATGCACACAGTTGGTTAGTCGAAGCTCAAAATTTTTTAACAATCGTAGACGCATTCACCAAAGTAGACCAAGCCATACCCATTATTTCAAAAAATAGTATCGATGTAACCTAAGGATTTTTACAATACTTTACATTTTACGGTACACCCGAAGCAATAACCTTAGACATTATAATTTGAATAAGGTCCGCTATACTTGCGGTCACGTCCCCAATGCTCCACCCGAAGGTACTACATTGGATTTAAACGCGAAAATAACCGTGCTTCTTATTAATCCTAACTTCATAATTAATCCACCCTAAATAAAAATCTAAATAAGAATCTAACAAACCTAAAATCTAACAAACCTAACAAACTCTAACAATCTAACAAACCTAAAAAATCTAAAAAACAAAAACAAAAAAATTAAAAACAGGGTTTAAATAATGGTATCCCTAGCGCTGACCTTGGAGTGTACCCGATCAACAAGATACAATCAAAAATGAGAGGGGGGAGGGATCCGTAATACCGGATAGCAGACGCCGGCTCTGCTTACCAGTGTGACCTGAAGAGTCGTCTTAAAACTATCCAAATCTAGCTAACTAATTTAAATCCATCCCTAGCTTTCCCTATCATTCCCTAACTGATTTATATTTTGATTACAATCTTTACAATTCTACTCTTCCTTCCCAAATATATACTGCAACCAAAATGGCGACAGAACGTCAAACAAAACAAATATGCCACAAAATATTACAATACATGCTAATAAATATAAAGTGTAAATATAAAATATAAATAAATATAATTATATAAATATACAAATAAATGTCTAATAAGCGTTAAGCATATATAGCAGTGCACAAAATAGCAAAAGCATCGCCCTATTTATCAGGTGCACTCGCACAAGCATTATGTCGGCTAGCGCCATTATGCACAAAACGTGCTTGTTAAATTATTTCAAAACAACTAATTAATGTAAATCAATGCTTGTGCGAGTACAGCCGCCACAATTTAAGTCTTACCTCGATAATAAAATTCTCCAGCATCCGAAGATCTGGTCGTCTGCCTACATCTAATAACCTTAGACAACGGAAGCGAATTTAGGAACGAGACCATACAAATACCCTAGAACTCCATAAAATAAAAATTCATTTTATAACAGAAAATCACCCGGAATCAAATGAACTAATTGAAAAATTACATTTAACATTATTGGAACAAATTAGACTGTTAAGATTAACCTATAAGAAAGAGCATATCACTAATTTAATGCCATACGCACTAATTGCTTACAACAACACAATCCACTCATCAACTAATTTTACATCTCTCGAATTAACATTAGGACACTCAGATTCCCGCAACCCTACGATATACACTACAACAAAGAAGTATATCAACAGTATGCAAAAGATCACAAACAAAAATTAAATATTACTTATAATAATGTCAAAAGTAAATTAGATAACGATAAGGAACGTATTACAAAAACCCGTAACAAAAACGCCAATATAAATACATTTTCAGTAGGACAAACCGTATACGAGAAAAATTTTAAAGGTGAGAAACACAAAACGGCCCCCAGAAATTTAGGTCCGTTTAAAATCAAAAACATATCAGATAAAAATGTAGTCGTAGTAGATAACGGATAAAACGTAAAATATATTCACTTAAAGAATTTAAAACACCCTGTAATTTCAGATGGACAGCCATCACCCTTACCTACAACCTCCACCCAAGTAGAACGGACAACAACGACATAATAATGGAAGATATAAAACACAACCCCGGTATACTACTAGTAAAATTGGGAAGTAGGCAAAACACAGTAGATTATTGGACATTCACACAGAAATTTGATTTAACTGAATTAAAACAAGAATTCTATATAATTAGAGACAATTATTACAGACTGAAACAATCAATAGACACAGCCAAATTCGAAAAAGAATACACGATAGAAATGCTTAACTACAACAGTATAATGGAAAACATCCTAAAGAACACAGACGACAAATTCAATCGATTAATACCAACAGACCAAATCACAAGACAAAAAAGAGGATTTATTAACGGATGAGGTAGTATTATAAAAGCAATCGCAGGAAATTTAGACAAACAAGATGCTGAACGATACGACAACGCAATACAACACTTAATTGAAAACCTGAGTGACATAAAAACCATTGTTAGAAATCAAATATCTTTAGCTCAACAACCTGAATAAGATTTAGCACGATATTCAATCAAATGATATCAATTCTTACGGTAATTCAACAAATTTTAGCCACATTAAAAACGCTGTAACATTTGCTAAATTAAACACATTACACGCTAGTATTATAGAACCAATTGATTTATTAAATAAATTATTGAAAATTAGACCACTTATAACTAACAGTAAACTACCCTTTGAAATAACATAATCTAATATACTTATATTTGAAAAAATAACATTAGTAAAAGGTTATGTGAAGAATCATGAAATTACGTTTTTAATAGAAATTCCCATTGTAGAGATTAACACTTATAATTATTATTATTTATTTGCTTTCCCCATGAAATTTACTAGCCAGTATCAAGTTATTATCCCTAAACCCAAGTTCCTTTCCCTGAATGAACTTAGGTATGCATTCACGAATGAAAAATGCAAAGAAGTAGCACCTAGTCAATATTTATGTCAATCATTAACGACAACAGCTATTCAAACAGATAGCCCCTGTGAAGTACAATTATTAAGATTCTCTAATCACTATGAGAATTGTGAGCCAAAACCAGTACAGCTTACGAATATGAAAATTCAGAAAGTCAGGGACAACAAATGGATTGCTGTATTTCCGCAAGAAGTAATAGCAACCGCCAATTGCAACCAAGACGAAAACAATTTAGCATTAATTGGAAGTAAAGTAATCACTATAAAAAAAGATTGCTGTTTAAAATTAGAAAACGAAATTATTTGAGTTTATCAAGACCCAGCAATAACGAAGAAATTCGCAAATCTACCCGAACTACAGTTCAAGATTACACAAACGGAAGACTAGACATCTAGACCTAGACGACCTCAATCAAGCCGTAAAATTAATGGACAGTTATAAAGATCACTTAAGTGACTAAACAGTGCCAAAATTGCATTACGACAATATCAGTGTTTGGATAATTTTATGGCAATAATTTTATTAACTCTATATTTGTTGTACAAAATGTATCTTAGATATAGAAACAAGTAAACAAAGGTAAATAAAGAAATAATAATTAAACCCTTGGGGACAATGAGTTTTAAAAATTAAGTTCAACCCTTAATTTTCATCTACGTCGGGAGGAGTTACATATCCCCCAAATTAATATATGTATATGTATAATTAAATGGAACAATGAAGTCTTAAGCATAGATTGTTACAATGTATAATTGAAGGACAAATTATAGAAAGGTTAATAAAAGTTTACAAACCAAACATGAGAACGGAAACAGTTACTTTGTATTCCAGACGTAACATGACACTGCAGGTGCAGCTCACAATAGGTTTAAGACAGCAATTATTAGAATTAAGATTATTAAAATGTAATACTTTGTATTGTATCAAGAAATAGAAGATATCAGATCTGCATTTCCCACAAAGTGATGTAAGAGCAGGGATAGCATAAATACCCTTAAGAGCCCAAGATGGCCAGTCCCTCGAGTTTCACAACTTTAATATTGTTGGTTGTTCAAGCTACTCATCCTAGTTTTAATTAAATTAATTAATGAATAGTAACTTTGATTGTTTTTTATTTATAAATGTAAATGAACATAACATACCTGTATTTTAGAAGCCATTTGTAATTTCTGTATAAATAAATTTGATAGAAGAGTTTTTGGAAGAAAGTCTTTTTAAAAAGACGCTCAAAGAGGCACAAAACCTATCTGGCGCAGTCGGTAGGATTCCAGAAGGACACTAGAGAATCCAAAATCGAGGAACTGGTGGTCGTGAATTCCAATTCTTTGACTGGAAGAAAAACCAAATGGACGAAGTACAAAAATCGACCAAGTCTAATAACAAAGAGGAAAGACTATAATGGAACTGGCAATCAAACTTTTGTGAATACCATAAGTTCATTTTTTAACCATTTCAATTGCATATTGATATTAGCTAGTAAGAACAAAAGAATTTTTACAATTTTATTATCGTAATTATTATTATTATTGCTTCTGAAAGCAATTACTCAGATATGTACAATTTATTACAATTTATTAATGAAACGATTTATTCAGCAAGTCTAAGCTTTAGTATAACACAATTCTTTGTACCATTTTATCAAGAAATAGCCGACATGAGATCTGCATTTCCCACAAAGTGATGTAAGAGCAGGGATAGCATAAATACCCTCAAGAACCCAAGATGGCCAGTCAGTCTCGAGCTTCACAACTTTAACATTGTTGGTTGTTCAAGCTACTCGCCCTAGTTTTGATTAAATTAATTAGTGAATAGTAACTTTGATTGTTTTTGATTTATAAACGTTAATGAACATAACGTACTTATATTTTAGAAACTATTTGTAATTTCTGTATAAATAAATTTGATAAAGAAGTTTTTTGGAAGAAAGCTTTTCTAAAAAAACGCTCCAAGAGGCTCAAAACCTATCTTGCGTTACCAAATACATCCTCACTACACGAACGACGCTTTGCGTACATCACGTTATACAGAACGATTACGTAAATGTGTTTTTGATGTTTATAGATATTCTTTTGGGATTGTATATTGGTAATATAGTTCTTCTACTGAGGATTCCAATTTTTTTCTTTCTGTATCACCCATCTCACTATACGATGTTATTGAGCTAGCCCGAATTCTAATTCTATTGAGAGTTCGATTCTACCATTCTGTCCGTGTTTTTCTTGCAGTATTTGGTGTGGGCAATTTTCTCTACTTACTTTGCTGCTTTCTTTCTTGTCTGCACGGAATACCGTAACACTTTGTCACGCGATAACGTGTTAAAGCGTGTCCACGAACTAATAAATGAAATAGCGATATTTTTGATCAAAATATGTCATAAGCATGTAGAAAGCTTTTATCACAATTTATTTCTAATAAAGCTCTCATTTACTTGAAATATTTAATTCATTTATTATTTAACTTGAGGAAAATATTACAAATATATTCGACTTAAAAGAAAAGATCGGCACTTTTGTAAAAAAACACTTTTGGTATAACAAATATTGAAGGTATTTTGAAATGTTTCACACGATGGGAATTTATCTACAGTTACATGCTTACGAAAATCACAAAAAGGTGTTGCTAAAGACAGTGGAGGGTCACCGTTTAATAAATTTGAGCTCTATTTTCAGCAAATACTTCTTCACAGAAAACATTAAATTGGGTGACTGGAATTGGGTAATAAATCCATTTGAAAGTACAACTACCGGACTACCACTGAACAATAAAGACACCCGATTAACCTTTCTTCAAGAAAAATTAAACTTTGTAGTTAGGTTATTAATAAAATTTTGAAGTGAATCAAAAGAGTTTGATATGTACTACCTTTTCTTACCTTTTACCTGAGAGAAATTAGCTTTTCTGTTGTAACTGCTTTAAGGTCATAGGTATAATAACAAACTTCAATTAAAAAGACAAATTCAGTGACTTCAAATATCAAACTAATCTGGATAGACTATACACTATAAGACAAACAGGCATTATTCATTAGATCTATGCCATATAGATGTTTTATTATAATTTTAATTATAGCGCACTCACTGTCACTATATACTTTTTCGTTTATTCGATGCTCCACACCCGACACCCATACGCATACACGCACGCACTCACACGCTCATGCACGCAAGCCTGCCCAAACGCAAGCACGTACGCACGAACATATGCACGTACACGCACGCACGCACGCACGCACACACACACACACACACACACACACACAAACGAGACGCACCCCACAGTTTGAAAACCTTTGGCTATAAAAGATTTTTTATAAATTTAATAATTATATATGGAAAACGTTCGTGTATTTTTACTAAACTCGCCAATACCATGGATATATTTTTTGCGCTACTTATGGGTTACTCTAAGCTTTATCGTGCCGCTATTTATAAACATAGCAATAACTTTTGTATAACGCAATAGTTTGTGGAACAGAACAAAGTGGTATTAGCAGTCCAATTTTCTCTTCTTTAGAACACTATCTTACATGCCCGCAAGCGCGGTATACTAGACGCAACGGCAGTTGGTAACGCTAATCTTTAATACAGATTTTAGCGCGCCCATCTGTCAATGACGTCACACAAAATGCAAATTAATACGCGTCAATGACGGAATATATAAAAGGTTAAAAATGAAGTATAAACAATAAGGTACTTACATAAATAGGTACAGCTTCCTGCAGAATAAGTTAAAGATGGCGTCTCACAGGATAGCTTCGTTCGGGGTTGCTAGTAGCCCCCTTCCAGATTATTACAAATAGTGCGCATTAGCGTCCTTCGGGATTGCTCCAGCTAGCTGCTCAGGGATCCCTTCCGGAATGTTTAAAGGTGGTGCTCCGGCGGGGACTGCGGTTCGGCCAGGTTGCTTCAAAATATCTTCTTTTACCTATGTAGCGGAACGATAAGGAACAGGTTTATAAGGTTGACAATCAAAGATAAGCAAGAAGGGAATCTACATAAATAAAGATAAAGATACGTTACCGAAAACCCAACCACTCTTCTCGAAGTACAAAGGCAAAAAGCCACGTTTCAGCGTCTCTCGGAAAAACCCCACTCTTTTTCTTTCCCCACACGCGTCAGCGCGATCTGGCGCAAACGCACTCTGACGTGACGGAAATACGCGCACCAAGTCTTTGAAATTTATGCGCGAACTCCCGCACATCAAGACTAAACTAAAAAATGTTTAGTGCCAAATTTTTGGCACGTAACAATCGCGACAAAGCCATAAAAGAAAAAACTTAAAAAAGAAAAAGTCTGTTAGCAGAGTAACAGCTTAAAATCTAAATCTTAGTTACCCTACGTAAAACCTAACTTAAAACCTACAAAATGTTTATTTAAGGCGCCACCTGGTTTTTTCGACCGATAACACGTCTACCGAAGTACCAGGAAACGGAATGTGTAGCCCCATTGTCTATGACTACATTAATAATCGACAGCACAAATTTGTCGGGGAGCATGAAACACTACTTAAATTAAAACAAATGCGACAAGTCGCATAACCTATCTAAACTAAAGCTAACATTAAGGTTTCCTACGTGCAAACGCACATGAGCGTTGCATCAAAACTGTTCTTTGTTGGCAAAAAGTGCCCAAATTTAAAAATGTTCATCAGAGTGAGTTAGTCTACACTCTAGTAAATTTTTGGTACTGGTACTTTAAGGGTTTACTAATGATGCACATCAAAACTTGTCCATGACATGGTTGTGAATCAACAAATTTACCAAACGTACCACCTTACTGAATCCTTACATTGCTAACCTAACAAATTACATTTCTATATCAGGTTAGCTTTTTCACTTAATTTTCAAGAAAAATAATTCCCACGTCTGGTCATAAATACCAAACGTTAGGAAGATAAAAAGATAAAACACGATCTCAAATTGTTGTTGAAGATAGTAGATAAGATAACGATATTGAGCTTAAATTGTTATCATCAAAGGTAATAGGTAAGATAACGATATTAAGCTTTAGTTATTATTTGAGATACTAGGTAACATAACGCGATATTCAGCTAAAGTTATTATTAGAGATAGTAGGTAAGGTAGCGCGATATTAAACAAAAGTTATTACTAAAGATAACAGGTAAGATAACGCGAAGTTAACTAAAGTTATTACTAACGGTAGTCGGTAAGATAACGATATTAAACTAAAGGTATTATCAAAGATAATAAATAAGATAAAGATATTAACTTAGTTATTATCAAAGACAATAGATAAAGATAACGATAGAGTGGCTCCGTGGAGCCGTTAAATGGGAATTTCTCGTACCCTCTAAAAAGAGCAACTTGTGAAGCATGCCCGTTTGCAATAAACGGCACGAGAGACCGGCAAAGGCATTTGGGTGCATCCCTGCACCCGGCGTTAATTGATATCGGTGATACAATAACCCGATACCCACACGGTATATACGGTACTTATATACACATGCACTCACACATTCACACACTCATACATACCTTCACTGTCAGCACTCCTATGCGCTGATAGCGGCACCGCATGACCTCACGAAAGATTCCCAGAGACGGGGTCTGGGTGTGTGTGAAAACCCGGCGTCGCCGTGGATCAATGTAGTAAGCGTTAGACTACGGATCCCAAGGTCCCGGGTTCAAATCGCGACACGGCCGACTGCTTGAAAAATGGCAGGTGAGCATTTTTCACAAAAATTACGCCCTCGTTCGGATGAGAGGTTAAATGGAGGTCTCGTGTGTGAGTGTTGTCACGCACGTTAAAGATCCCTACCTTGCCTGGAACGGCAAAGGTTCGGCAAAATTCTAAATTTCCAGGCAACAAAAAACTCGCCTCCTGGCCAATGTAGTACCTACAGGTGGAGCATTGGAAATGTAAATGAACTGTCTGTGAAAACCCTCCGCGCAACCACACGGTGACTAACGGAAATAAAAAGGCAGAGAAATAGGAACGGTAGAAAGAGGGAGATGGGTATTCGGAATGCATAAGAGGCACTTCCAGGTAGAAAAAAGTAGAGCAAGGGCTCGCATTGAGCTAAAGAGACAGAAAAAAGTGGATAGCAAAGCGCTACTCAACCAGCCAATGTAGTCAGTAGCCCGGAGTGAGGGAACATCACTCTTATGTGGCAGACGGGTGTTCCGGGACGAGAACAGGTCCACCAAAGGAAAGATAAGGCAGAAACGGAGACAGTAGGATACGAAAAAGTAGAGTTTTGGACAAGCGTCCGAGAGAAGGTAGAGAGTTGTCCCTATTTAAACACAGATCGGTCTGAAAAACCACCTGCAATATTAATCCGACAAGATAAGGTATATCATACGTTAACAAAATTCACTGGATTCTTAAGAGAACTAGTACGATCATTTTCCTAACGAGTGCATCCACTACGATAAGAAAATCAGACAAAAGTTGACACAACAACTTAAAAGTATCATTACAGATACAATCACACAAAAACCCAACTGTTTCAAAGTAGTTTTTAAAACTGTAACGCCCTAAACACACAAAAATGCCTAATTATAAGCAGTTAAATACAGACACACTGTCCCAATATGCTAAAACAACCGAGAATTTAATAAGATATCAATAAGAAGCGATAGCACCTCACCACGAAGTTCAACAAAAAACAATAAAAAAAATGTTTATAAGTTATGGTGAATTAATAGGAAAAGAAACAAATAATGATATAGTATAATGTGGGCGACTGTAATAATTCAGAGGAAAAACACATGGAATAGACAATCCTAGTTTTTTGCAACTGCGAATATGAACTATTTCTTACAATGGCATAGGTCGCGCGTGTCCTATGTGAGCCCAAAGAAGAAAAACATCCACTCTAACATCAGCTCAAACCAATCATAAAAATTCAATGAGTTATTTCAACCAAAGTTACGACAATTACCACACAATTAAACGATGTAAGAAAAATACTAAAAACCAAACAATATGCTGTAGGAAAAGTTCGAGGATTAATTAAATGAAACGACAGAGTTATGTTGGGGGGTGTAGAGAATAAAGTGATATATAAGTAACGGTATGTTTAAGGAAAAGTCAATCAAAAGGAAAAAGATAGCTAATTTAAGGTAAATGAGATATACACAGTACAAGAGAGGAAATAAGCAATTAAAGTTAACTAATTGATAGTGAGGGTTAAAAACATTAGATACATTGTCAAACAAGTAAAACGTGAAAAGCTTTTAGATGTACGTAAGGTTGAACGACTTTAAAGATAATTTTAAGCCATTTAATGAGGTTTAAATCGATATGTGAAGAGTTAAGAGTAATCAAGATTTGATTCACTAATAAAATTGTTGAATAACAGAAAGATATCTTGTAAAACATATATTTACTAGGATGGTAAACTCTCATTTGAGTTCCACCCAAACTAATAAAGAAAAATTTTAACATCATTCTTTAAAAAATGATTTATAAATTGCTAAAACGACAAACTTACCATCAAACCTCGTCTAGACTTATAATGCTTAGCGACCGGTCCTTTGGGTCTCGTTCTAGACTTACAAAGCTGGGCGACCAATTCGAATGGCAAATCTCGCTTAATAGATCTTAAAGTGCGTTGAAATATTGATATCTAAAAAAAATATGCTATCAAGACAAACTCATACTTGCTATACAAAAAAATATTTTACGATACATGTATTAAGAATCAGTATTCCAAATTGTTGGAATATTCTTTCGATATTGCGGGAGTTATCAACAACCATCGTAAATGAGTTTAGATATAAAACGTTAACGATGATTTCGTTACTACAATGTTTAAAGTAGCAGATATAAAGAGATTCAGTTTATTACAGCGTTTTGAAAGGTAAAAGATATGATTAGATAATTTCGTTAACTGTATTTAAAGGCAAAATGTTCTTTAAAGAGGCATTTGTAGGTTATACTGTTTAAATTAGCAAGGAAACACATTTAAAACTATATCAAAGCAAGATAATGTTTAAGAAAAGAAATATATCACGGTTAGGTTACAAAAAGACACTCCAAATTATAGAAAGGTACATTATATGTGTTATTTAACAAATACTATAAGATTCCGTTACTCTAACTTTTTAAGAGATATTCTAAAAGTTCAAATCATTAAGTTAAATGCTTTTAAACACAAGCTTCCTTTAAAAGTAATCTGAAAATCATAATTAAATAGCTAGGTTGCTAGGAAATGCTTTTAAAATGTTATCAAACAAGATAGTGTTTATTTACAATTTTTAAAACAGTTTTCAAAGTCGAAAAACAAGCAAGGGTTATGTTTTAATCTAATATAAATAGATAATTTTCCTAATAAACAGTGTTTAAGGCATGAAATTACTTAATTGCTTATTTATTTATATGCAAATATACTTACTTGTGTAAATTAAAAGTGAGGTTAACTTGTTGATCCTTCCTGGAAACTTATATTTGCATTTAAAAACAAACTATGCACTTAACTAACATAATTTAAGTTAACAAAAGCACACCACGTTTAAAATTGGTAGAAAATTAAATTAACACATATTTTAAAAACAAAAACTGTATTTCAATATCAAAAATGGCGGTATCCATTTTGTTACTCTAACAACAGCATTGACATTTTAGGAATCTGGTGGGTTCCAAAATACCAACATAGAATTTTGTGGTCAATAGACATTAAAATATTAGATAATTGTATTTATTAATGTTTTGTTTTAAATGAAAAAGCTATAGATAATCGTTAATTAAGAATTATAAAGCCATAAAACAAAGGAGGAAATTCCTATACAATCAAAAACACGTTGAGGCGTCAATTCTTACATGCTCGCAAGCGCGGTATACTAGACGCAACGTCAGTTGGTAACGCCAATCTTTAATACAGATTTTAGCGCGCCCATCTGTCAATGACGTCACACAATATGCAAATTAATACGCGTCAATAACGGAATATATAAAAAGTTAAAAATGAAATATAAACAACAAGGTACTTTCATAAATAAGTACAGCTTCCTACAGAATAAGTTAAAGATGGCGTCTCACAAGATAGCTTCCTTCAGGGTTGCTAGTAGCCCCCTTCCAGATTATTACAAATGGTGCGCATTAGCGTCCTTCGGGATTGCTCCAGCTAGCTGCTCAGGGATCCCTTCCGGAGTGTTTAAAGGTTGTGATCCGATGGGTACTGCGGTTCGGTCAGGTTGCTTCAAATTATCTTCTTTTACCTATGTAGCGGAACGATAAGGAACAGGTTTATAAGGTCGACAATCAAAGATAAGCAAGAAGGGAATCTACATAAATAAAGATAAAAATACGTTACCAAAAACCAAACCACTCTTCTCGAAGTACAAAGGCAAAAAGCCACGTTTCAGCGTCTCTCGGAAAAACCCCACTCTTTTTCTTCCCCCACACGCGTCAGCGCGATCTGGCGCAAACGCACTCTGACGTGACGGAAATACGCGCACCAAGTCTTTGAAATTTATGGCGCGAACTCCCGCACATCAAGACTAAACTAAAAAATGTTTAGTGCCAAATTTTTGGCACGTAACAACTAAACGAATCCAGTCTTATTTCTTAATTCCAAAAATACGTAAAATCGTATCAGTTTTTGCAAATAAGTTTTCAATTAGTCAAATAACGATATGGTTTTTTAACGATGGTTAACTACTGACAGTAGGGACATTTCATTAGGTGAGTGTTTGTGTTTAACTAGATTATCTTTTCACACGCTTTAAAATTTTACCTAAATTAAATTTTTGATCAATTAATTTGAAAATGCATAAGGACTTATAGCAGTTTTAGGTTATATTTAATTTACCCTTAGGTAACCAGAATAGTTTTTATTATAAACGAAAAGGGAATGAAAACGAATCATAAAATAAATATCTGGTTTTAGTAGCTATTCCTTTACATTAAGTTTCTCAGCGACAGTATTTTGCAGCTGCTTTTAAATTTGATTTCGTTTTAAGTAGTCGTCTGAAATTCAATTTCTAGCTGGATGGATGTTCTTTTACAGTTCCATTACAAATCAATTTATTTTATTAACAAAATTGGCGCTACAAGAGAGCTTTTTAGATTAAATATTGCCTACACTCAATAGTCTTTAGAAACTTGAAAAGGACTTATTATTGCGACAAGTTTCGTGATTGAATTACAATTCTTCGAATATAAGAAAAGCTATAGGTTATTTGGTCATAAATCGATGCTGCTCGAGATCCTCAAAAAAGGTCACAAAGGCATTCTTTCAACGGACTTCTTTCAAATTGTAGCTCATCAGGACAAAAGTAGCAACAGATCGTAATCAAATAGGCACACTTCCAAAGTACAGCATCATCAACTCACATTTTATACGCTTTCATATGATTGAACCCGATGTCGCAGATTTTGAATAACGTTAACATGGACGATATACGTCTCAATTACTTTTTGCGGTACTATAAGCACTGAAGTACCACTCAGATATAGACTTCTAGTTCGTAAAATGATTGATGAAGGAGATGGTGAGGGCAGTTACTTGTTAAAGATATTTAAAATGATAATTTAAGAGAAAAGGAAGTTTTAAGATTTCAACTTGGGTGATGGTGATTTCATAAAGTAATTTTGAAAAGTTTGTGCCAATGAAGTGAACTGCTGTTGTTTGTATATCATAAAAATTGTGTTAAAATATTTAAAAGGAAACTTCACTGCCATGTGAATATGTACGTAAAGGCCTAAAAAGTCAAGTAGTATGTTTTATTAGATTTAAGTTAGTTATAACATGTAGAAGTTTTATTTACTTTTCACTATATAGTTGTAAGTCTATTATATCATTTGAATTTCACTTGTTGTTAGGATTAAAATATCAATTTAGAAATTTTCGGTCAATGACATTTGTGTATTAGTTTACTTCAAATTAGAATTTGACAAGAGTATTAAGATCTATTAATAAAAAGTTGGATCATAGAATGTTAGTTGGAAAAGAATTGTAAAAGAGTAGGCTGGTTTAATGTTTTAAGGGGCATCTCCATAGAAAAAAAGACAGTTGTTTAAATTTTTAAAAGAGAGTTGTTAAAAAATTTAAAAAGGGGTTGTTGAAATTGAAAATTAAGGAAAACTGATTTGAAAAGAACTGAAAAAGAACTTTACAAACTATAGAACAAAAAGTATAATCTTTTTTTGGTGACAGTTTACGAATTGTATACCTTTTATTATTGTAATCTCCTACATAAAATTCAACATATGAAAATTGTAATTGTGATATTCAAAGTATAAAGGAACTGTTGATATTAAAAAGTGATAAATGCAAGAGTCCTTGTCATTGTCTTATTATTGACCATTGATTTCTGGGAGTATTTTTGTGTAGACAGAGGAGTTCCAAAGTGGTGCTATCAGAACGCTGGAATTGCTGAACTTTTGGTGTCGAACACGGTGTTGATATCACGGAGCTGAGTTTCCTGATAAGACCAACGACGATAAGTATAAGTGTCTCTAAAGAATTTTAGCGTACCTAAAACCCTAAAATAAAGGCGTAAATTCAGTAATACAAATTTTTAAAACGTACTTATCCACAGGTATTAAGAACCCACATCAAGTTCGAATCAGTCACTGTAGCAGTGGAGCTTCTTTTCAGCAAATTTCATGAATCAGGTTTATTATTATTTTCATGTCAAGTAAACACTTTAAATCATTATTCAATTGAAATCTTAAAATTATTTAAAAATATAAATGTCTTTATGTCTATTTTATGTTGAGATTTGTTAACAGTTCCATGCTATCAATTTGTAAATTCTTGTGTCGAACTTAACAGAGCATTCTGATAGATCCAACATCTTATAATAAGTTCTTAAATAACTCTTTGACAGCTAAACTAAAATAACAAAATTCATTACCGAAAATTTCTAAATGTATTTCCAAGTATTAAAACCAATGACAAGTTCAAATTCATTAGAAGGGACATTTTGACAGGTCATTGGAGTCAGTGTTTATATTTACCTTTCATTATCAATTGATTTATTGTTAACATATCTGTTTATACATTGCGTATCAAGTCATGTACTTGTGCTAAGCAAGGTATTTGTGTGAAAAATCTGATATGGTTCAGCTCAGCTGTATGCAATCATAGATTTTACAACAATATAACCTGGTAATTCATGTCTAGGCTGTTTAAGCTAATGAAAGTTACAATAATTAGTGAAAATTATGCACTATGTGCATAATTTGTTGTAACTATCTGGTTATTAGTATTGATTACATAGTTTAATCAACTAGTCAAATATCACATGTGCAGCTTGGCTGAACAGCTGAATCTGTACAGTTCGAACTAAGTGTCTCTGATGTGAATACTCGTTGTTACTTAATTTGTCTGCGTTACGCTATGACGTTGTCTAATCGTTAACTTCGCTTCATGCGTAAATTCGTATCATGGTTCTGAAATCGTCTTGCTGAACAAGTTAACTGTGCGCGTCTGTTTCACATCTTCATCTTGCATCAATCATACTTGAGCAGAATGCATATGGTTCGCTTGTATGCAATCTGTAGCTGTAATCTGTATGCATTCATTGCTGACTTCAACGGTTTTATTCTCATATCATCTATACAATAATCGATGCATAATATCACAATATATATTGCTGTGATAAGGGGTTGTTGAAGGGTGCACTTTATAGTGAAGGTCATTTAGGAATGCGTAATTACTATAGGCAGCAGAAAACGGCATTTATTTAGGAAAGAATTAAGAAATAGACATAGTTTGTAAATAGTAACCAGTCAACACCCTGTATATAAAGTATAAATAGTTTTAAGCGACGCAGATAAACATAGGAAGACGCATAGTTGACGTAGGAATGAGAAATACATTCATTAGGTAAATAGAAAATATTAAATACCCTGTAGATAAAGTTTTAGTTAATTTAGGTATAGCAAGTAATAATATTTTTCAGTGGAAGCACGCGTATATTTATAAGTAAACAATAAAGTGTAATTAGACACGCATTCAAAAGGTGTTCCAGACGATTAGATTAATACGGAAATAGAAATAGAGCTTCAGGTAGCTAACATAAATGCGTACAAATATCTAACCATTTTGATAAGAAAGGAGATTAAAAATTGCGTGAATCGCATGTAAATATGAAAATTTAAAGTCGAATTGCATCAGTTGTTTATGGAAAAGCAATTAGATCTATCAAAACACAGCATGTTGATAACGAAAGACAGCTGCAAGCAGGTTATGATTATTGGGAATCGTGGAGCATTACATCAGAAACTGCTTTAAATGTAATTATTTGATTGGTCAGAAATAAGCGACGAGTTCTAGACCATACCTACTGATGGAGTGGGAACGGGATAATATATTAGCAAGCACCGTGATAACGAAGTTAGTTTTGAACTCAACAAAGGCCGAAGTGCGTCGTTATGAAATAAAATAATACGTAAATTTTAAAAGTGAAAGATAAAGCAAGTACTAATATGAAGATTATAATTGCCGATTAAACGTAAGTACATTTTTCGTGAATTTATTTTAAACTAAAACATAAAAATAATAGGGCTTCGAAGTCTGAGGGAAATAGACTACGATTTCAATGTCCGGGGAAAACAAACGACAATTTAGAAGTCCGGGGGAAAATACAGTAATACAATTTTGATGTCTGGAGGAAGAATAATACAATTTTAAGTTTGAGGAAATTGATTGATAAGATGTAATAAGTTTGATATGAAACGACAATAAATTGGGGGTGCATAAATTAATAATGTTAGTCCATAGTGTAATGGCAATAATTTAAATGTAATCCAGAATTGGAGAAGATAATTTTTATTTCAAATGGAAGCGTCGATGTGAAGAAAAATAAACCAGGTCAGATTTTTTAGTTATAAGACATTTTGTTTTTCTATATATTTTTTATTTTGAATATTTAATTTGCTTAATATAATATGCTTGTGAAAAGTCAACAAAAGAAGTTGCATACGTATAAAATGAGTAATATGATAACAGGTTTAGAATATTGTACACTTTGTTGATAAGGATAATAGGTTTTTTTTTGGTGACTTTGGGTTTTGAGTAAATAGTAGATGATTGTTAATAAATGAGATTTATAACGTTAACTAATTGAAAAGTGTATTTCAAATAATTTACAAAAGCTGTACATAATATATTGGTTTCATTATATAAAATCGAAATTAACTGAATTTTATAATTCCAAATAAATGCTAGCCGAGGTCATAAGATTTAAATAAGAGGAGCTACGAGTTGAAGAGGAAATTGATAACAAGTAAGGCGGTAACATATCGAATTTTGCTATTGGCAGACAAGGTTGGTTCAAGATAAAATCCAGTTAATCTGATAGCAATATTAATAAGACAGCCGGAGGAGGAGATAATTACAATCTTGTTTATTCATAGTAAATATTAAAAATGGTCGTCCAAATGATGGAGCGCTAATAATTTAGAGAGTACATAGCAAAATAAATATTAACAGCCCAACGAAGGGGCTCGAGAATTACAGTTCATAGCAAATAAATATGGCTACCCAAGCTTGGGGCATGAATTAAACCACAATAAAATAACCTGAGATTAAGAGGCACAAATTAAAATAAATTTTAAAATACGATTGCGAGATTTCAAATAAATTAATTAAACTAAACCGGGGATTTAAAAAGTTTCAATTAGGGAGAAATAAAGAAATTTGTACAGTAATTAAAGTTAGGTAGATTTATTTAGTATTTAAAAGTTTAGAGTAAAAATAATAATTTCAAAATGGAGAAAGGATCCCAAGAAAACATAACGTTGGAGAGAAGTTTGAGCGAAGAACCGAGAATTTCACAAGAAGCCAAGATGTTGGAAATTTTAATGACATTAAATAATAAAATGGATAGAAGTGAAGAAGCCATAAAAATGGTTACAACAAAAATGGAGGAAAACCGAGAGAAATTGGGGAATGAAATCAAGATTCTTAGCAATGGACTGAAAGAAACAAACCACACTATCGCTGAGATTAAGGCACAGATGAATGAAAGAATTGGGAAAGTCTCTGAGGAAATAGAATGCGTATAAGACCATATTACTTTAGTTAAAACGAAACAAGAAAAGTACGAATGCGAGTACAACGATAAAATTACGAATTTAAATATTAAATTAGGAAAAATTGAAGAAAATTGCGAAACGGAGTTCAGATCGATAAATCAAGAAATAAATAATTTAAAAAGTAATCCAATAAATTTTAATAGAGAACCAATTAGGCTAGTTTAAACAAACCTTTCAATTGAACAGTTTACCAAATTTTACGGGGATGGAAAATTAAATCCGAAGATATTTCTGAAAAATTTTAAAATGTTGATACAGGGATCTACAGATGAATTATACAAATTAAATTTAATTAAGGTCATACTAAGAGGGAATGCTGAAAAATGGTATAATTTAGTTGAGAATGAGATAGAAACATTTGAACAGTTTGAAAGCAAATTTTTACGTCAATTCTGGAGTGACAATCAGCAATATCGAATTCGAAGTAACTTAAGTATGGGAAGATACGATTCGGCGAAAGGAATAACGCGAGAATTATATGCGATTGAAAAATTTACTGTAGCGAAGCAATTGGATCCTCCTTTAGAAGATAAAAATATTATAAGATATTTAGCGGGTCATTTTAACTCTGAAGTAAAGCGATATATAACGACGCAAAATATAGTAGATAAAGATATGTTTATTGATTATTTGCAGAGATATGATGATTAGGAATTTGATTATGAAATAGAAAATAATGTTAGGGATCGACGCACGAATTTTATAAGGAATGAAGAGACTCGGAATAATTATCGTAGGAACAATTATAATTATGATCGTGGAAGAAATTTTAATAGGGGGAACTATGGCAACTTTAATAATGATTTTAGGCAAAACAGGGATACTGGTCAGATACCAAGGCAACGAATGGAGAGAACGAATCATGAGGGCAATTATATTAATAGGGGAATAAATAGGCAGGAAAATGATGATCGACGGACACAAGCTAGAGATATTGATAGTATGGAAATAAGGGATACGAATCGCACAGATACAGGGATAATGAGTCAGGCAGGACCTTCAACGCGAAATCAGGATTTTTGAGTACGGACGAACCAAGAAAAATTCTACGAATTAACGGATACGGAAAACAGCGCGAGTTTACTAAACATGAAATGGATAATGGATTAGGAAGATTTGAAAGGAACTTATTACCAAAAATTAATTTAAAGGTGGAAGATAAAATAGTTAAAATGTTAATTGATACTGGAGTAGAGGCATCACTTGTTGCGGAAGTGTTTGTTAAACGAGAGAAATTGGGGGATAAAGCGATACCTATAGAGAGGTGTAATTTAGTGGCACCGAATAATAAGAGATTTAGTGTAATAAATGAAATGGTAATTCTGAGATGTGAAATGGGAGATGAAATATGGGAAAATGATTTTATGGTAGTACCTGGACTGAAGATAGATGTTATATTTGGGATGAATATGATAGATAAGTTGGGGTTGAAAATAAATGCGGAATGCAAGAAGATTGAGTGTAATGGGAAATATATTAAATGGTATGAAGAAGGGAATATTGAAATAGAAGACGACTGCGTGAATATTAATCAGTTTAGTAATGAGATAAATAATGGGGGTAATGAAAATGAAGATATTAAGTGTCCAGATGATTTAAGAAATTGGGTGAATATATTATTGAATAAGCATTCAGAATTAATTGGGTCGAAGTCGAGAATTGCCAAGGGTTATGTGCACAAGTTGGATGTGAGAAATAAGGAACCGTTTAACAGTAAAATATATCCTATTCCAGTAGTATATGGAAATAGAGTGAAGGAAAAAATTGAAAAAATGTTACGTGAAGGTATTATAGAGAGCTCCAGTACGAATTTTGTGAATTCATTAGTAGTCGCCGTGAAGAAAAGTGATAATAGTATTAAGTTGTGTATTAATACAAGTGAAATTAGTAAGCGAACGAAGCCGCAATATAATTGTCCACCAAAGATAGATAGAATATTAGGGAGAATAGGTAATAGGAAAATTTATAGCAGATCATATTTAAAGAGTTCATTTTGTTTGATTCCATTAGCGCGAGAATCAAGGAAGTATACGGGTTTTTCGGTAGAAGGAAAATTATACCAATTTAGGGTGGTCCCGGTTGGTTTGTCCTCGAGTACGGATGCATTAGGGACTGTGATCAAAAATATTTTGGGACCGTATGAGGAATTTAGTATCCACTATAAGAATGAAATATTGATATTTAGTGATAGTGTAGAGGAACATTTAGTACATTTAGATAGGATATTGTTAGAGTTAAATATAGCTGTTTTGATTTTGAATTTAAGGAAGTGTGAATTTTTTCAAAATAGGGTTAGATTCTTAGGATATAGGATAGACAATAAGGATAGAGTTAGGAAATACGAATTAAAAGGACCCCGATTTAAAAGGATGATTAAGAAATATAAATTAAAAGGACCCAGATTCAAGAGTGATAAGGGGGAAGTTAGAAATAAATAAATTTAATTGTCCCATGAAAAGAAACATGAATAGATGAAAGGAAATTTAAAATAAATTTATGAATAGGTATACATAGGATAATAGAATAGGATTTGAATATAAGAATAGGTATAGGTATGAATAGTGTAGTATAATAGGACATAGGTATGAGATAAATAAAATGTAAATATGGGTTTAATAAAGCAAAAGTCAGATTTTTAAAATGGAAATAAAAATATAATAATTTCATACCAATGTGAGTTTAAGTTCACGTTGGGCGCCAAAAAGGACATTGTTATAAAATTTTATATTTTAATTTGGGGGAATTATGCTGTGATAAGGGGTTGTTTAAGGGTTCACTTTATAGTGAAGGTCATTTAGAATGCGTAATTACCATAGGCAGCAGAAAACGGCATTTATTTAGGAAAGAATTAAGAAATAGACATAGTTTGTAAATAGTAACCAGTCAACACCCTGTATATAAAGTATAAATAGTTTTAAGCGACGCAGATAAACATAGGAAGACGCATAGTTGGCGTAGGAATGAGAAATACATTCATTAGGTAAATAGAAAATATTAATACCCTGTAGATAAAGTTTTAGTTAATTTAGGTATAGCAAGTAATAATATTTTTCAGTGGAAGCACGCGTATATTTATAAGTAAACAATAAAGTGTAATTAGACACGCATTCAAAAGGTGTTCCAGACGATTAGATTAATACGGAGATAGAAATAGAGCTTCAGGTAGCTAACATAAATGCGTACAAATATCTAACCATTTTGATAAGAAATGAGATTAAAAATTGCGTGAATCGCATGTAAATATGAAAATTTAAAGTCGAATTGCATCAGTTGTTTATGGAAAAGCAATTAGATCTATCAAAACACAGCATGTTGATAACGAAAGACAGCTGCAAGCAGGTTATGATTATTGGGAATCGTGGAGCATTACATCAGAAACTGCTTTAAATGTAATTATTTGATTGGTCAGAAATAAGCGACGAGTTCTAGACCATACCTACTGATGGAGTGGGAACGGGATAATATATTAGCAAGCACCGTGATAACGAAGTTAGTTTTGAACTCAACAAAGGCCGAAGTGCGTCGTTATGAAATAAAATAATACGTAAATTTTAAAAGTGAAAGATAAATCAAGTGCTAATATGAAGATTATAATTGCCGATTAAACGTAAGTACATTTTTCGTGAATTTATTTTAAACTAAAACATAAAAATAATAGGGCTTCGAAGTCTGAGGGAAATAGACTACGATTTCAATGTCCGGGGAAAACAAACGACAATTTAGAAGTCCGGGGAAAAATACAGTAATACAATTTTGATGTCTGGAGGAAGATTAATACAATTTTAAGTTTGAGGAAATTGATTGATAAGAAGTAATAAGTTTGATATGAAACGACAATAAATTGGGGGTGCATAAATTAATAATGTTAGTCCATAGTGTAATGGCAATAATTTAAATGTAATCCAGAATTAGAGAAGATAATTTTTATTTCAAATGGAAGCGTCAATGTGAAGAAAATAAACCAGGTCAGATTTTTTAGTTATAAGACATTTTGTTTTTCTATATATTTTTTATTTTGAATATTGAATTTGCTTAATATAATATGCTTGTGAAAAGTCAACAAAAGAAGTTGCATACGTATAAAATGAGTAATATGATAACAGGTTTAGAATATTGTACACTTTGTTGATAAGGATAATAGGTTTTTTTTTGGTGACTTTGGGTTTTGAGTAAATAGTAGATAATTGTTAATAAATGAAATTTATAACGTTAACTAATTGAAAAGTGTATTTCAATTAATTTACAAAAGCTGTACATAATATATTGGTTTCATTATATAAAATCGAAATTAACTGAATTTTATAATTCCAAATAAATGCTAGCCGAGATCATAAGATTTAAATAGGAGGAGCTACGAGTTGAAGAGAAAATTGATAACAAGTAATGCGGTAACATATCGAATTTTGCTATTGGCAGACAAAGTTGGTTCAAGATAAAATCCAGTTAAGCTGATAGCAATATTAATAAGACAGCCGGAGGAGGAGATAATTACAATCTTGTTTATTCATAGTAAATATTAAAAATGATCGTCCAAATGATGGAGCGCTAATAATTTAGAGAGAACATAGCAAAATAAATATTAACAGCCCAACGAAGGGGCTCGAGAATTACAGTTCATAGCAATATATATATATATATATATATATATATATATATTGTGATATTTGGTGTACTGAAAGGGGGTTATTTTTCATTTTTGAACCTAAATTTTGGATTCAGCATGTGAAAGTACGTCAAACAACTTTAGAAACTCTTTTTAAAGTAAATAGTTAAAAATTTAATGCTTTTAGAAAGTTTTAGGAAATATACATATATATATATATATATATATATATATATATATATATATGTATATATATGGCACATGATATATAAGAAACATCCCGTGTATAATACGGTATTTAAAACTTTAGATTTTAAAACAAATATTCAAACCTCTTATTTTTAATAAAGTTAGTGATTATATTTGCTAAAAGCTTTTTGAATGTGTTTTGAAGAAGCGAGTTTTCCTTGTGTTATAAATAAGGGAGATAGGGACTGAACAAACAACGACGACTCCAATTACCGACGTCGATTAAGTGGGGTGAGCGAGGTCTATGACTGCTAGAAAGAGGGTAAAACTTGATAATTGGAATTGGAATGAGGCAGCAGTTGCCCGTTAAACAACGAACATTGAAAACAGGCTAACAGAGAAAGTTGATTTGAGCGAATATGTATGAGGGAAATTGACATAACACGTGTTGCTTAGAGGCGTATTTTAGATGTTATTTTCGTTGACTTGGGGTGAATGCCAAGGTTAGTTTGGAGTATTAATTTTTTCAATACTACAAAATATTTAGTACACGTGCAGTGTTGTTCGCTTCAAGTTGGTTTACGTGGAAGGGTTTTCAAAATTGTGTAACTAATGAGTGACGGTTGGAAAGAAATACACAAAATTTGTGTACATGCGAGTGTGAGTGTGAGGGGTTTTGCAGAAAGGCCCTGTGGATGTAGAAGTTTTCAGGAATTTAACAGGTTTTGGAGGTGGAGGACCTGTATATAATCAGCATGGGACTAATTTGAAACTCGATTATTCTCTTTTATTTTACGAAGCTTTTATTTGTTACGACGTCTCTATAATTCATATACGCTGATACTGAGATGATTGCAGAATGTTTTGAATTTGAACAACGGTAAATGGTTTATAGTAACAACAGCTTGATTTAATTGCACATCTGGTGCAAAGTATGTAATTAGTTTGGAGTAATAGTCGGCGCTTACCAATTTGGTTTACGATTAAAAATTATGGTGCTAAAAGAAGAAGTTTGATGTACAGCAGGAGTTGAGATGCACTGCCGCATGGCAGACGAGAGTCGACTTCTTGGTAATTTGGTTACAGCTTGCAGTTGGGGAAGGCAATCGAAGTTGGAGTTGTTCGTGCATGCAGGAGTGATAGGTTCAGGAATAATTTGGGTATATGAAATATTTGATATTATGTACGAGGTAAAAGGGTCTGTTTAAATATTTGTGTGCAAAATTGGCACTAAAGGTCAAGGTTCTTCTATGAGCTCGTATTGAAACAGGGATAGAGTGAGAAATGTGTTGAAGCCCTATTACTTGTTTTCAATGAATACAAAATATATTATCGTGTGTAAATATTGAGTTAGTAATGTTACTGTATAAGGAAGTATTACAAGGGGATGTATAGAACTTGTAAACTGAGGTGTGAAGGAACAGTCTAATTTTTTATCAAATTAGACTGGTGTGTATTTACCGTAGCAGGATTTTTAGTGTAGATAGTTTATTTTCAGGAAAGTGAGCAGAGCAGCCGTGGAAAATTTGATAAGTAAAGGTTTTAAGCAAGGAAGCTCGTAGCATTTATTGACATCAAAGTCTTGAGGCTTTAATCGAGAAGGAACACGTAGCAATATATATTGCACATGTATTATCCATATACTGCTATCCTTAGATCCCGTTTACGGTTTTGCTTTTCATGGAATTCTGTACTGCTCGTCCCTAAATGTTTACTACCCAACTTACGTAATATTTCAAAATTAGTGTTCCGTGTGTTGAAATGGAACACACCCACATTTCTGACCAATAAGTTAAACAAATATATTTTCTTAACAAAACCACGGCTATATCTGTCTCAGGGTTACTTTTAATGCCGCAAAACGCTATTTTATTAGTTGGGGGTACAGTTACTAACAAATACCATCTCAATTTTGAACTTAATCGCGCCTTCTCTTATAAATTTTGGATACCAGACAAATAATGCCAAATAGGTAGTGCGTTAAAAAATCTCAACGTACTTGACGTTTAACCTTATTTTTAATGGTATTGTACAATACAAGCCCTTGGTAAAATCAAATGATTGAACTCTATTTTGGTTCTACGGTAGAAAGTTGAATATCACATATATACCTGTACTCCCTGTGGTGGCTGCAGTCGACCATATACTATAAATTCTCAGATTTGCACCTCAGATTCAGATAAACCTAATATATATATATATATATATATTACTCATATTTAGACCAGGGTAGAAAATTAAATAATCAAATCAAATAATTTTAATTACCGTGTATAAGGAATTTCATTAAATAATACGCTTTATAATTAATGTTTCAAAGAATCTTGGAGAAACCGGGACTTAGTATTTACGAGAATGTGCGATACGGGTTTATTAAACCCAGATAACAGTCCGCGTGGACTAAAATATAATCGATAATAAAGAATATAAATTTGCACCAATACGAACAGGTTAGAAAAGGAAAAAGAAAATGCGTCAAGCAAAGACACATATTGTAAAAGGGCGGGATTTAAGCAACGTCAAGGGGCTGCGATTGGTTAAAAATAGGATGCATATATCAGAGGTAGAACAACAATTTCTGTATAAAAGTAATTAGTTTTCTCGGACAACTTTGCGGGCCGTGTTGAAATTTTCTGAGATCTCAATGGGGTGAGGACTAAATTCATAAAAATCGACGTGCAGGCTACAGACTGGGAACGTAGAATGAGGAATTCATTGGAATTACCCGTTTTAGGGAACAAAGCGACGTGTCGGCTATTCGCTATATATACAGGCGGGAATATGTGTTTCTCTCTTAGACTCTTAGACTTTCGACGATTCGATGCGTTAAAAGCTCGTGCATCCGCGACTTGATATTAAACAGTGCATTTTAGTTTGATTAAATAATTTAAAGTGTGCTAGTATATTTTAGTGACTCAAAATAGTTGGTTATTTTACGTGCTAACATGAATGTACTTCAGTGCACTTAGATACAAGGTAATAAAAGTTTATTATCACGGTACCAATTAGTAAAATTTACAACGACAAATGTATACCCAAAAGTAGGCAGTTTTGGCGTATATTGGTAATATTGGTAAAAGGAAGTATGAATTTCTTTGCTATTTTGCGGGGTGTTAATGACTAAATGGTTCGTAAATGTGTCTGCATCCACTGAACCAGAGGCAGATATACACAGATGAGTTCCGGAAAAGCCTAGAAACAACTTTAAATTAATGGTGATGAAGAACATTTTTAAAGCGTTGACAACTTGAAGCTGTAAATAGAATCCGGTTGGAATGGTGTGATTTACAAAAGGGACGATTACACTGAAGCTACGAGGACAATAACCTTCAGGTAAATTGTACTATTTTGTTTGACATTTTTTGTGTGTATTGAATGACTTTATAATTGATTTACTTTAAATGGACATTAGTGGAATTTTTCTAACCATAAAAATTTAATTTTAAGATGAAATTTGCTTGTTTAAGTAAAAAGGGGTATTTTGTTTTGATGTTCGGGAATAGGATGAAATTTTGGGTAGGTCTTTGAGCTCAATTAGACAAACCTGGTTAATTAACGTAAAGGGGTGGTAGATGCTCCCTTTATACTCAGACTCCGGTCTGCTTATCTTGTTATATTAATTAGTAGGCATCCAACAAGGACTTTAATTTTGGATGCACAGTAAAATGATAATAAAATTAATCCGGAAATTCTTTTTAAAACTGAATTTTATGTTCAAATTTAATTTGAAAATTTAATGTATTCTGAATATTGATGTAAATAGAGTTAACGTTGATGTTTGTGGTAGGAATGTGTTGTTTAATTTTTATGATTGAGAATGGAAGTTATCCAGAAGAGCAGCCGAGGCGATTAACAGAAGGAATCAACGGACCAGGTGATTTAAAAGGTTTCACAGCATTCTTGACGCCCAAACTGTGGGGCTCGAATGTTTTTTCGTAAAGGGCCAGTACCTGCAAAGATGAGAGGTTACACAGCAATATATATATATATATATATATATATACTTTCTAAGTCTACAGGTTTTAGCAGTTTCCAAACAAAACAAAAACGTTAATATTGTATTTACTTAACCTGGCAAGCGTAGAGAAATTTTTTGTTATGGCCTAAAAAAGCGCTTCACGAAGTATTCTAGTAAATAATCAATTTTAAGGAATTTTTGTATAATTAATGTAGGTGTATTACACATGTTTATGTAATATAGAAAGAAAAAGAGTTGTGTAAATTATCTTCGGGGTTTTTAGGAATATAATGTTATTATCGTGCTACATTGTGGTAAAGATTTTTCTCACGGATCGTGATAGGTATATGTCGTTTTTCCGACCAATCAGATTGGTGGATGAAAAAGGAGTTGTAAAGCAGCCGTCATAATTCATTCCTATCGTAACTATATTGTCATTAATTGATTGTGCGGAGTAGTGCATTATAGGCTATGTAGTGAAATGTTTACTCGTCGATATTGACATATATCCTTTCATCACACCTTTATCTGTGTTCCTCTGTATGTTGTAAGAATAACAACGAACTTCACTGCAAGAATGTGAACTAAAACGGCATCCACATTTACGCCTCACAACCTGTTACGTTCCATTTCGTAGTTTGAGATAAGAATAACAATTATGTGTTACCCAGCTTGCTAATATGCCTTAGAAGGTAAGTAGAATCGTTTATTAATTTACATTGTTAATTTGAAACGTAAATTATGCTATCTTACTTGTAAATTCTGTGAAACCTAGTACGTCTTCTGTGCAATCACACGACTTATTTTAACTTCCATTCACTGTATATAACACTTTCTCAAAATTAATAATTATTAAAATATATTTTAGGAATCACACTACACAATAGTACATGACTGCAAAAAACATGAATGTCAATGATGCAATACTCTAAGAGTACTCTAAGTCGAAAATTAAATAATAATTGGAGTTTATTATGCTAAATAGCCTAAGCAAACTCCAATGTTAAAGCTGAAATACTGTAGACTGGCTGATGGTCTTGAGGCCCCAAAGTGTTTATGTTGTCCCTGCCCCTCACATGTCCGTGTGAACTTGCAGAGCTCATGTTTGCTTATTTCTTAATTCTATTCATTATACGATGTAACAATCTTAATTTCTAAGTAATCGCGGTTTCTTAACCGTCTGTGACCTGCCATCTGCGGTATCACTATCATCTGGAATACAATGTATTGCATCCGTTCTCACAACTTGCTTGTGAACTGTTAATAACCTTTATTTAATTATCCTTGGGATATATTGTTGCATTATACTTAAGTTTCTTTAACAATTTTCTTTATCACTATCATCACTATCATCTGGAATACAATGTATTGCATCCGTTCTCACAACTTGCTTGTGAACTGTTAATAACCTTTATTTAATTATCCTTGGGATATATTGTTGCATTATACTTAAGTTTCTTTAACAATTTCCAATAATTCCTATTAAATTCTATTACATACATAGATTGGGGGATACATAACTGGCTTTATTTAAAATTTTAATTCCAAAAGTTAACACTTTATGTAAAGGGTTAACATGTACATCTTTTAAAATATTAAACAAATGGTACTAATGGAATAATAATAAACTTTATTAACCATATGGTCTGCAATGCATACACTAAAATTGAATTTAACTACTTGTTACAATATTTGTATATAAGTAGTGTACATTGTCCATAATAAAATTAAAGTGAAACCACACAATATAATATGCTTAGTAATAAAAAGGCTAGAAACAATAGCCTTCTTATTATATACCATTGGAATTTCAGAATGAGTATCCCTACCTTGCTTGGGCAGCAAGGGTTTGGCAAAATTCAAAATTTCCAGGTAAAAAAACTCGCTTCCTGGCCAATGTAGTACCTTCAGGTGGAACATTGGAAAATCAAATGTAAGATAGCACTTTATTGTAGCGAGTATAATATCTATAAAACTCAGATCTGTCATATGTATTAGAAGTGCGCTTGCCCTGACTTCAATTGTGTTAAGCATAACATAATCGTAATTGCTTTTAGAAGGTGTTGCAAGGGAAGGATGGCTATTGGAAAAACTGACGAACTCATGTCTTTGGGCGGCGCAAGTGATAAAATTCTTCTGCAGTGTATAATAAGCACATTAAAAATTTCTAATTAATTATGATTATATGCTTAACACTAACAATAAATCCCCAGCAAACCAATTAAGGTTATTAAAGACACCCTTGGTTTATCTTGATAGTGTACTTTTCAGGATAGCGCATTCCATTCTGCTTGGTCCTATTGCGACGGGTTGCAGTTGCTTCCGACGGTATGGCTTTTCTTGCGAGACGTTGAAGGTAGGTAAGGTAGGTGAGGTGACAACACTCGCGTCAGCACTACCAGTACGATAAGTTATAGGCCTATCAGATGTGGCGGTATAATCGAGAGTTCCTCGAATAATCGGCGGTCCTTACTTTTTATGTTTCTCCCACCAACCGAGGTCGACGCACTTGCAATGGTGTTCATGGGGGAGTAAGCGCTTTCTCACGCTGGAATCCTGCGTCGGTGCTTACGTTTGCAATGATAAGCCTGACACCGAGATACGTGTGGATGTTACTATTTGCAGGGTTTCACAACATTAGCGGAATTGCACTAATTAAACAGGGATTTGTATAACTGTTAAAGTAAAGTCCATAATTCCTAAATTAAGAAATTTTTTTACTTCCTAAATGCTTTAAAATAAAACGTTTCATACGGTTGCAGCTAGAATCGCTAATTAGACATAGTAAGAGGTGTTCAGGTAGTCGTTGTCGTAGATACTGTAACCTACGGCAGCGACTCCAGGTGCAACTGGACCACAACTTTAATTGCGTACGATGTAAAGTTCAATATGCAATACCCACAAGGGACTACTTGTCCATTATGTGACATTGGGCATGTGGTATACGAAGCAATTCTTTAACCATGTCCTTGGAAATTCAGTTGCTTCGTAACATAAGAAATATATCTTCACAGAAACTGATGCAACATCCACAATTATTTGAACGGATGGGGGGGGGGGGGCGTCCACATAGACGAGAGTGTGCTTACCAACCGTAAATATAAGCAGTAGTAAAAAAAATGGGTGACTGATGCGACATCCACAAATATTTGAACGTTGGGGGGAGGGCGCCCAAATAGACGGGAGTGTGCTTACCAACCGTAAGTATAAACAGTAGTAAAATATAAACGGGGGCGACCAGTAGTAAAAAAATGGGCGACTGGTATATACGAGCAACTTAGAAGAGAGGGTATAAGATTTATACCTAATGGTTTAGAAAATGTGTTGATATGAGAAATGCATGAACATGCAATTTCTGGAAGTGAAATTTGGACCGATTGTTGGCCGGGGTATAATAATTTAAGTACCTACACACAACAAATCTGTGAACCACTCTCGCTTTTTCGGAGTCCAATAACCGGTATATGTACGAATCATATAGAAAGTTACTGGTCCACATTAAAGCATATTTTACGACGTTTTTAGGTATTGGGTTCGCCTTTTATCAAAGAATATGTAGATGTTCATGTGGTGGAAACCAATTGAGCCTACAGCTAGAGACAAATTTAAAAATTTGTTAATACATATTTCGGAAAAACGTGTAGTACAAGAATTTAAACTACGTATTATGTAAATATTAAATTCGTTTGTTTCTAATTTGCTGTTAGATACTGGCTCAAGTAGATTTTAGTAAGACTATAATTTTTAATGGTTGTTTATACATTTCGGTTGAAAATTCTGTCCTGAGTCGAAACATGAGCATCATTTACCGTAAAGAGTTCCCTTAAAAAGTTATGCACATTTTAATTTCATGATTTGGGTACTTTTCCATTATAAATGTAAATGTTTTTCCATTATAAGAATAGTGTTGAGGCAGAAATAGACTAAGGCGAAAATAGTGTTGAGGTTTCAACTTAGGTTAGTGGTCGAAATGTTTTACTACTAAAATAAAATTAACAAACGAGCATTTGTGCAAATGTAGCGTTGAGGTAAAAAAATAGTGTCGAGGTGAAAATAGAGTTGAGGCAGAAATAGTGTTGAGGCGAAAATAGTCTTAAGGTTTCAACTTAAGTTAGTAATTGAAATGTTTTACTACTAAATAAAAGCGTCTGCGAAAGTGGAAGCAAATAACTAACTCACATAAGCTACGCGAAATCTTATTTTTGCAAAACTTTAGAATTTATTTTTAGAAAATGGGTCGTTCGTCCTCCTTTTTGTTTTTGAAAAACGCTATTGGGGTCTGAAAGTGACAAATTCGATCGGCATGAAATACACCGTTCCCATTCTCTGCAGGTTCTATAACTGAAGAATACGGAAAAACATAGGCCAATAATATATCTTAAATTTCTGCTGGGGCATTATTTTCCGAAACTAACCTGTAACTTTACGTGACTAGTCTTCCAAAGTGACATCTTGTAATGGTATTTAGAACTAGTCCTGAAAACGCTTACTTTCGAAGTGTAAAATTGATCCGAAAGTACCTAAGATTATTAAAATTGTACTGTCGTAAAGTCCGGGCTTTTTATCATTTTGAAGTAAGGACAATTTAACCACTTAAGATTATTGAGTCGGGTTTTGCATTCTAAATATTTCAGTAACTAATTAAGGGTGAATCGCTTTATAAACATTGTACTTTAAATTGATTTACAAATTACATGTTTTAATACCAGAAATATATTTTCTAAATTTTAATGGTAATTATGGTTTTGTGATTATAAAAGATTAACGACTTTCTTATTACTTAACAGTATGTTTACTAAGCTGATCGTACTAATCCTCAGATACAGAATAAAGGAAACCTTTATAAGGACGTATTATGCATCAAGATCGGTGCGGTTACTGCAAGGGTATAGAAAGCACGTTATCTGGTAATAGATTACAAAAACGTCTCATAAATCATTAACTCAAAATGAACCGTATCTACTCCATTCTTCCCAGGAAAAGCAAGCGGAAAACAAGAGATGTATCGCCATCACTTCCTTCTCATAGTAGTGCCCCATCTGATGTTCATGAAATATTAGCCACATGCATATTTCTATATGGATAAAAGGAAATTGGTTCAAATGTCAAAATGTCGCCCTATATGCCAAAGAGTAGCAATGTTAATATTTAAATTTCGTAACTCATCTGCTTTTAAATTCCAGCCATGAAAAGTTATACAGTCAACACTAATAACATCTGATGATTTATGTTATGCTCTGGCGTGTTATAAGCTCGTTGAAATGTACGATTATTTGGAATATTTTTGAGCTTTAAATGTTTCCCCTTTGTGGGCATATATAAATGCAATAACGAATTAGTCAGTATAGATAATTGCAACTAAGGTAATATGCCTGCTTGCATAATGCTACAATACTTGCATTTCAAATGTACTTGAAACGCTGCTTTTCCTGGTATAGGAGGTGGCCCGTGAAATGGACGATGTTTCAGATGGACGAAAGTGCACCACTTACCGTATCAAACACTAGCTTGAAGTTTAATTCACGCGAGGGCACGAGTTTGGGCATAGGTTGATTATGATGACTAAACAAAAATTTATTGAAAACAAGGCGCTATCGCATCTTTGAACATGGTCAAAAATAAG
Source organism: Platerodrilus igneus (assembly GCA_036346225.1). Classification (NCBI taxonomy): domain Eukaryota; kingdom Metazoa; phylum Arthropoda; class Insecta; order Coleoptera; family Lycidae; genus Platerodrilus; species Platerodrilus igneus. The sequence continues at coordinate 864,664 of JARFIW010000149.1, read as the reverse complement.
TTAACCTTGAGGTAAGATGCATAAACCTTTTGACACTAAACACAGGGTCCAACAAAAATATAAAGAGCGTACTAAAAATTTATTTTAAAAACTGTCTGAGTCCACACGTACTGCATGCAACTCGATGTTAGGGCCAACTTTGAAAAGAAAATCGCCTAATTAAATTATCAGTGTGTGGTAAATTCATTGTACAAATTTGAATGTGAATTTTGCCGCTAAGGAGATGAAGTGGGGGAGGTAAGGTTGAATATGTTTGTATTTTATGTGAGAATAAATTTATGTTTTATAAGAAATAGTGAATCAATTTAGAACTAATAAACTGTATTAACTTCATTTAGAAATATACTAAGCCCAAAAATATTTGCAACAGTTCTCAGAAGTGGGATTGTACTAATTTTTACAGATTACTGCAAAGATTGATGATGCTAGCAAGCATCAACAATGACCTTAATGATAAACAAGTTCTTGCACAGGATTTTAACAGTTTTGACGAAGCTCAAAGTGTCCAACAATTTACAATCAATAATAGTAATGTTGATGTAAATAAATTACTTGTATCCATGCAAATGATGCAACAAAGTGCTACAATGTTACATATGCTAGCTACAAATCAAAATCAACAGGCTAATGCTAGGAATTATGCAGATTTTTCTAAAACTACTCACACATTTAGTGGAGATGATATTTCATTAAGTAAATATTGGTTAAATAGTGTAGAAGGTGTAGCAAAGTTACATTACTCGCCTTCAGAATTTACTTTAGAAACTGCACGAAGTAAACCTGTTAGGCTGCATACCACTGGTACGAAGCTAATCGTGATTGTCTGTTAACATAGGATGCTTTTAAAACTATGTTGCAGTATTTTGCGCAAACACGAAAGACATCAGTAAGTAAAAGTAAAGAACTAGTTTACGCCAAATACCGCAACAAAACGAAAACAGAATGGTAGAATTTGGGCTAGCTCAAAAACGTCGTAAAGGAGCGTGGGTAAAATAGAAGGAACACATTGGAAACTTCTGTAAAACTATATTGTTAACATACAATCTTGAAAGGCATTTACAACACAACAAAGAGTCTAACAATTTGCGTAATCGTTTGTTAGGTAATGGTAGACAAAGCGTCATAAAATAAGAATATAAAATTGTTAAGCAAATATAACATCTTATAATCTAGATACTTACTTAATGCTTCACCTTAAGTATATACAAAAGCAAATAAAACATAAACTATACAGTAGTTTAAAAAAATATATGGATAAGTTATATATACATGCTGCATAGTGAAGTGCACCTCCTCAAGAAATACAGTAACATTAAACTTATACACCCTAACTTAAATTAATCAAGTATCAACTACTTTTAAATTTATAAGTAAGTTGTTTACGTTAAAAAGACAAAAGAAACAGTTAAAAACGAACTCTAACATAAACTTTGACTAACTAATTTTTAACTTGTAGAATGATTACATAGTCGTTTGTGCATTGTGCATGTAAGTTTTGTAACGTGGTGGTGCCAATTTATTGGATAATCATTAGTTATAACAGCAAATGAAAAGTCTATTCTTCACAGCAGCATAAAAAAATTACGAAAACTGATAACTGTACCTTGAGCTATTGACTTCGTGTTAGTATCATCTTAGGACTGGAAAAATGCGGCTGCATTTTTCCATTGACTGGATGCTGGAACCACCAACTTAACTCATACTAGCACAGAAAGCATTTTTAGTAACACGACTTTGCAACATGTATCTTTGGTAAGAAGATGTTGTATTCAATCTTCCTTTCAAAGCACGGTCTCTATTTATAAGGACAGAATCATGTATGAAGGTAGGTATTTGGCTTTAAAAGATATCGCCGAAGAATCAAGTGTGCAAAATTCTCAGAAAACAGCTGCCGAAATACAAACTGTAACAGCTTGCCAACAAGCAAATAACGCAATTAGCGAAGGATTTTTAGACAAAAAAAACAACCTTTTTACTTTGAAACATCTTAACAGCTGCAGAATAACGGTATAAACTTACAGATAACAAACCCATTGTAAGCATATGTAGGCAGGTAGTAAGTGGCTTTATCTTTTAGAAGAAAGCTGTACATTTACGTGCAGCTTTTAATTAAAATGTTGTCACTGCAGGTGGTAGGAAATATTGCAACTACTTTGTAACGTAACGTTTCCTAAGAGGCTGCTTGATTTTATAAGGCAAAATTTTATAGAATAATTACTTGAAAAATTTTATTAAATAACGCAAATTTCAAATGATAGGAAATCAGCCATGTTGAGAAATTTTAGGGCGTTTTAAAAATAAATTCAGAAAAATTGTTTGCAGAGTTTTGAACGTAACAAATTAATTTTCAAAAACTTTTATTCATGAAGAAAAAGTTACATTGTTATAGAAAACTATGACTTCGAGAGTCCAAGATCTAAAAGAAGAGTCGAGCTTTTATTTCCATAAAAAAATAAAGCTGTGTAAAGAATTAACACTCTCGTTTAATGAACAAAAGGAGCAAATATAGTTATTGGTTGGCGTCGAGAAAGCTTGCAAAATTACATAAAGATAGTAATGATTTATACAAGGATCTAATTGCCTTTGAAAGAATAATTACTGAAAGAGAAATAAAACATTGCTCAATAAATATTAAACCCGTTGTACGTAGTTTGAAACCATCGGTTGGTCCATCTAAAACGAAACAATATAATCGTTGTTCTGGACAGTTTCCAAATGCTTCCGAAAAAATTTTCCTGTTTTTAAGAACAATTTGCGGTACTTCAATTGTAATGAAGAGGGGCACTTATCTGTAAACTGCGGAAAACCTAAACGGCAAAGAGGTTCCTGTTTCACTTGTGGATCTTTCCAACATACCAAAAATATTTTTCGAAGAATAATCCATCTATAGTTCTCGCAATTTCTAAACCGACTTTCGTCACAAATGACGTCACGCCATATCAACTACAAATGATATTCTTGTCTTGTCTTGTCTTCTTCAAATAAAATAAATTCTTAGTGTCTCAAAATTACTTACTACTATCCACAAAAAGTTTTTTTATTTTGAAGCCAAAATGAAATTAAATATAAATCAAACCAAATGGGCAAATAAAAAAATTTAGCTTATTACTCACTCATACAGAATGTGTCAGGAATGAATAAGTCATGTGTGTCCAGATTAGTTCATAATCTAAAATAAGACTTTAATGGGCACAAATACCTCTAAACCAACAAAAAATATTCTTGTGAACTAACTTGTAAGCCTTCGTACAAAGGTGTAGTATTAACAAATGATTTTTATACTACACCAGTTGCGTTTCGGGCATTGGGAGCTGCCTTTTTAAAGAAATTGGGATGACGCCGGGCATAGGCCCAGGGTATGGAGTGTAGGCCTTATATTGGGGTCACGTGGTTGAGTGACACGAGTTACGTTTTGGCCCTTGGGAACTGTCTTTATAAAAACTTCTTGTAACAATTTATTTATTAAACAGAAATTACAATTGGAATTTTGACAAACTTGATAAAATTATACTAAGTCGAAAAAATAATAATTGAATTTAAATGAGGGCGAGTTGCCTAAGCAAACGACAATGTAAAAGCTGAAATACTCAAGACTGACTGATGATTTTGGGACTCTCGAGGTATTTATGTTGTCCCTGCCTCTCACATGTCTGTGAGAACTTGCAGAGCTCATGTCTGCTTATTTCTTTATTCTATTCATTATACAATGTAACAATCTAAATTTCTAATAATTGCGGATTCTTAACCGTCTGTGACCTGCACCTTCAGTATCACTTACGTCTGGAATATAATGTATTCACATCCGTTCTCACAACTTGCTTGTGAACTTTCAATAACCTTTTCTTATTTATCCTTAAATTTACAATGTTGCATCTAACTTCAGTTTCTTAATAATTTCCTATTAATTCCTATGTGATTATACGTATATGGATTGGGGGATATGTAACTCGCTCAAGAAAATAAGATTTTTTGCTATTAAGCAAAATGATATTAGATCAAACGATCTATTTAAAAGGATTAAAGCCAATGTACTTTTCTGAAACCTGTTCTAATTTTAAAGAAGTTAAATTATTTACTAACAAGTGGTGTTTTAAAATTTTAAAGTGTATGTGTCAAATGATTCTCAAGAAGTATAAAAATGCTAATAATTTTTTTATTATGATAACTTGTCTATTCTCTTTTTGATAAACTTATCCTGTATTCTTGGTTGTGTTCTTGTCGTATGTTTTTTTGGTTTTGATTGTTGTAGCGGCCAGAAATTTACAAATTTTGATTACCTCTTTTCAAAAATATCCAAACCTCAATTTAGACTTATTTAATTTTCTATTTGTAATATATTGTGTAAAATATCAGCCGTAACTAGTAATTAATTTATTTTAAAAAACCTGTGTTTTGTGTTATTTTAAAGTTGTTAATAATGGCGACTTTTCTGTTTATATACAATCATACCACATTAAAGGGGTCTTATAACGTTTAGAAGATTTACATTGGTAGATTTAACATAATTTTTCCTTGATGCCTCTTTTATGACACTTAGTACACTCTTTGGATTAAATTTAATTTTGTGTTTGCTCGTGAGGTAAAATTTGAAATGAGTTATAATTTAAAATTTTTTTAAAAAAGGATTTATATCCTTCTATTAACGTTTTCAGATCAGAAACGAATCTAATGTGTAGAGCGCATAACACTTGACGTTATCAAACTTGTTTTCTGAATAATTCGGGTCAGAAACAGGAAATCATTAATTACGCATCAATGCATGTCATGCCAATCAAACTGCTTTCAATACTTCAATATCAATTAATTTGAACTCGAGAAATCTGCTCTCTATTAGAGCAGCTTTTAATTGCGCACTACATTGAAAGGTTTAGAATTGAGTCCTTGCTGCATGCAATATGTATAACAACCTCTTTAAAAATTAACCGTAAAATACGGTTATTAAATTTATTTATTCAACATTTTTAAGAAAAATGTTTCTTACTTAATAGTTGTGAATTTCATAGATACAGAGTACGGTTCAAAGTAAACAGTACTATTTAAAAATGGAAACAAAAATTTTTTTGGCAAAATAGTCCAAAATAGTTTCCTTGAGACTATACAGCAATTCTCACTCAAGAGGCATGACGAAAGAGTGTTTTAGGTCGTCTGTAGAGATGGCGTTGAAAATGTCGGTTCAAGTTTTTGGATAGCATCTATGTTGACATAACGCTTTCCTTACATCCGCAAATCCATTTTTTCGAGTAGGTAGAAATCATACGCTGCTACATCAAGATACTATGACGAGTGATTGTGTTAAATGCGGCTTCTGGTAAAAAAAAATCAGTGACATATGTCGATCGATGAGTTGGCGCATTATCATGCAACTAACGCCAATTTCTTTTTTCACGATATTTTGGCCGAATATGACGAATACACCGCTTCAAACTTTCAAAACACTAAAATAATATACAGCATTAACCGTCTGACCAATCCGAATTAATTCCTTATGAATTATACTTTTTGAATTATAAAAACAAATCAATACTGTTATTTTCTTTACTCTTCACCCCTAAAAAATCGATAACACCACTCCTAAAATTTTCGAAATACCTGTCGGTGCTCATCGACCCCGAACGACTTTTATATTCTCATTTTTTAATTTTTTAAAAGACCAATGCTTATCGAATAACAACTTCTAAACTCGAACTTCTAACTTTTCTATTTACAAACATTAGTAGGTAAATAAGGCCGGTCCTAATTCAAAACGCGACAGACGTATTTTCCATGTGTAAAATACGTCTGTCACGTTTTGAATTAGATCAACCTATAATTTCAATGTAAAATAGTTGTGAAAACATTTCAATGTAAAATAGTTGTGAAAACATGAATTCTTATATACTTTCAATGTAAAATACTTGTAATATATATAATATATATATATATATATATATATATATATATTCTACTGACTCCCCCTCCCCTTTTTACTTTTATTTTTATTTATTTAAATTATAAATTATTATACACTACTTTTGTCGTCGCGCCTATTTTTATTATTCAATGAATGACTTTTATATAATGTGCTTTAGCAAAGTTTGGTTGGTTATCTAATTAAAATGTTTACTATTATTATGCCTCGACTATATGAACTCTTTATCTCAGGGTGTTCACCTACTTACCGTGGGTTCAGTCGTAAGTAGATGTGCACTGCCCAACCAAACTGCACACTCTTTTGTTTTACTACTTTTATATGAATTTACTACTGTATATGCCAAATTTTACTGATCAACGTAGCTTTGTGCCAAATTAATTAATATACACAATTTCTGACTTTTTTGACGTTTTATGATATTGCACGGTACTCACCTGAATTATACTTCGCTGATGCCCTTTTTTAATGCTGCTGGCTCACGATCTTAATCGCCGTATGCGTCTTTACATGGACTCACAATCACTATTGAACTTTCGTATCGCCTCCAGGTGTCTTAGTACAATTTTGATGACCCCAAATCTGAAATGAATAACCCGAATTTTAGAATTTTGACAAACCGTTGTAATTACTTCCCCTGCGCTAATCCTTCCGTGTTCCTTTTTTTCTGCGTTGAATCTTCCCCTGCAATTGCTGCTCTCTTAATTCCACTCTTCGTGCTCCAATTAATCCGTCCGCCTTTTCGTATTCAATCCCAAATCTAACCGCCGTCCTGTTCCAAATCACTCAATGCCCTGCTATAAATTCGATGTCCCACTCGATGTCCTACTGCCTTCAAATCTCTATCCAAATCAATCCCCAAATCTATTTATATATTCGTTGCTTCACCGTCGCTTGTATAACCACTCTATGTCCTTCTGCCTTTAAACCACTATCCAAATCCAATTAAATATTCGTCGCTTTTCCCGTCGCACTATAACCACTCTATACACTTCTTTTAACGTCGTTGTTGCTTATTTAACCACCGATGCTTCTTGGACCTCCACTTTAATAAATCAGACTATTTAAATTCAAACACATTTATTTTTTCAAAATATTTAACAAGTTTAACGCAGGTTTGCAAAAACACGTCTTTATACAAATTTTAATCGAAAAAGAATCTTCTTGTTTACTCTCCTAGGCAATAAGCACAACAAAACTAGCTTACTTAATTACATTTTAAATACCTAAAAATATCCAATAACAATTTGTCCTTTCTTTTGTGTCACAAATACCTTCACTATTGTCTTTATACACATTCCTAAATTCTATCATTGGTCCTAAATACTTCACAATTCTCCAATTATATTTGATACTGCTATTAACTTATAATTTTGAATTTACAAATTCGTCCAAAAGTTGATTCTATTTAAATAAAAAGCCAAAATAATTCACACATGACCTGGATGCTTGGTTGATAGTAGACATCCGTAGACGCATCCGGTTTTCAGACGGCAAATGTACTTTCAATGGCTTATTAAATTGCAACTTAGTATAAAACCTTGAGCACTGTGCATTTTATCAACGTCATCAAGTCATTTAATTTACCTTTTGGCACATACGTTTCAAACTAACATGGTAAATACTTTAGCATATGTAAAGTACGGCAAAATATAGTTTTTGAATTACTGGATCTGATATATGAATCATTTTATTTGGCATACACCCCTTTTAACACAAATCTACCCTTAGAAGCCTTGTACCCCCCCCCCTGACATTACAATATATATAAGAAACGGCGAGTATATAAAGAATCATTAATTCATAATATTTTATTTATTTACTGCACAGCTTGAGAGGACAACTACTGGGAACGGACTATTAAATACTGTAATTAACAATTTACCATTTGAAGCGCATATTCCGGGTTACAAATTTTGCGGTCCGGGTACAAAACTAATCGAACGGTTAGCTCGGGGAGACAAGGGAATAAACAAGTTAGACGAGGCTTGTAAGGAGCACGATATTGCATACACCAAAGAAAAGGATCTATCTAAACGTCATCAAGCAGATTCGAAGTTAGCTCAGTTAGCTACAGAAAGACTAAATTCTGGTGACTCGTCTTTAGGTGAAAAAGTAGCAACATTTGGAGTAGCTACCGCAATGAAAGCTAAAGTATAACTTGGTATGGGTGCCTGTGCATCACTGAGAACAAAAAATATCAATAAAATAAGAAAACTGATAAAGAAACGTAAAATAAGAGGTACGCTAGGTATTAAAAGTATTATCAAACAAGCACGTACATCTTTAAAAAAGACTAAAGGATCTAATATTATGGATGCAATCAACATAGCAATTAAGGCCGCCAATACAGCAAAACAAAAGAGGCATATTAAATCAGCTCGTATTATATCAATTCCTAAGCGCCCTTGGTACTCTTACTGGAGGTGCAGCTGCTGTTGCAAAAGCAGTTTCAGATACTAAAATAGCTAAGGAACAACTAGCGGAAAAACAACGTCATAACAAGGCAATGGAGGACATTGCAGTCGGAAACGGCATGTACATCAAACCTTATTAAAAAGGTTTTGGTCTTTTTTTAGCCCCTGCAAAACCTCAAAGGAACGCAACTTGATTTTACCTAATCGAGCACTAAGCAATGTAGAATTAATAGAGTTTGTTAAGCAATTAGAAGTACCATATTTCCGTGGAGTGTTCATGAGAAACAATCTTCCCAAGAAAGTTAATTTAAAAGAATGTGGTATAATTAATTTATATGGAATAGAAGGTTTAGGCACGCATTGGACCTCTTACAAAAAGTACGGTAGTAGCGCTATTTACTATGACAGCTACGGAAACCTGCGACCGCCAACAGAGTTGATAAGTTATTTGAATAGCGGGGTAAATGTAAAATTCTTTATAACATTAACCAAGAACAATCGTACGGTACTGTGTTTTGCGGTCATTTATGCTTACAATTTCTAAGTAGTGCATAGAACTGCGTACGAAGTTGTTATGTCGTACACTTTTACTCTAACGGGAAACACTTCAGTTTTAACAAGCAATTTTAATCCGCCTATAAACTTGGATAATGATTCGGAGTACGTATTAGGATTAACAAATTTTGAGTCTTATAACACAATTCCAAACATAGAAAAAGGAATAAATAATAAATTTTATTATGGATCTAACGGAGAATTCATAGAAATACCTGAAGGTGCTTATGAGATTAGAGAAATTAATAAATATCTTCAAAAAGCTTTAGGTGATAAAAGATGGCGTGGTCGTATGGATCAATCACGAAGCGCTAGAAAGACGCCAGTGTATATAGAAATTACAGCTGACAATAATACACTTAAATGTAGTATTAAATGTAGTCTAGATGTGGATTTTACCAAAAGGATTCAATTGGTTCTCTACTTGGTTTCAATCCGCGAAAATTGCTAGCATTTGTCACGCATCAAGCAGACTACGCGATCAACATTTGTAAAGTGAATGCAGTTTTAATCGATTGTAATATTGCAAGTGGATCCTATTTAAATAGTAAACCAGCCCATGTAATACACGAATTTTTCCTCAAGTACCTGCAGGTTTTAAAATTGTCGAGTGTCCACCTACGATTATATATCTACCAATCAGGTCACGTATAATAAATGAAATAATAGTTAAAGTGTTAGATCAAGATGGAAATTTAGTTAATTTCAGAGGAGAACTGCTAACTGTAAGGTTGCATTTAAAAAATCTGCAATAGCCATGGGTATTAAGTATAATGCACGCAACATGTCAAGAATTGATATAAATGCTGGAAATTTCAAAGCAATCGACACTCGATTGATTGTTTCAAGACCGCTAACAACACAAAACCGGCAGTTTCTACAATCGTTAGGACTGCATTTAATTAAAAAAAAAGTAAAATGAATAGTGAAATACTGAATGTGCGTGAAAAAGTTTACTTCGACAATGCAATTGTTAATATTGAAAAACATACTCATCAACCTTATGCTAACACATCTTTAAACAATAATGATGAAATTCGAATCGCTATACAACAACAAGATGTATACACCTTACCATCGAAGAGCATGCTGTACATAGAAGGCAAATTAATTAAAACAGATGGAACGCCGTCTCAGACAGCAAAGTTTGTTAATAATGGAATTTTGCTGCTTTTTGATGAAATTAGATATGAGATTGGTGGTATCATTGTAGATCGTGTTCGGAATCCTGGATTAGCGTCTATAATGAAGGTTTATGTTTCATATAATAGCAATCAAAGTAAACATTTACAAAACGCTGGGTGGTTTCCTATGGATGATTCACAAATAGTTGATACCAATGGGAATTTTAATGTTGCAATAAACCTTTCAATGGTTCTCGGATTATGCGAAGATTTTAAAAAAATTATTTTAAACCTCCGTCATGAGTTAGTCTTACTACGTTCTAGTTTTGATACTAATGCTATAATTAATCCTACACCCGATGAAGAAATAAAAGTTGTTTTAAACAAAGTTTTATGAAAAATGCCGCATGTAGCCGTTGATGATACTCAACGAATTAATTTAATAGAATGCGTTGCACAAAATCAGGATTTGCATATTCCGTTTAGAGGATGAGAGTTGCATGAATATCAACTTCTACAAGAAACGCAACGTCATACATGGAACATTAAAACAACAACACAATTAGAAAAACCAAGATTTGTGATTGTTGGTATCCAAACCAACCGAAAAAATAGATACATGAGCAACTACAGTCGTTTTGATCATTGCTATTTAACCAACATGAAACTATATTTAAATTCAGAAATTTTCCCGTACGATAACTTAAATTTGAGGTTCGAGAATAAACAGACTGCGTTGTTATATGAGATGTATGCTCAGTTTCAGCAATCATACTACGAAAAGGAAAATGAGCCACTTTTTTATCCTGAAGAATTACGAAGTATTGCACCATTAGTAGTCATAGATTGTTCTAGACAAAACGAAGCGTTAAAATCTGGTACTGTCGATATTAGATTAGAATTTGAAACTAGCAGAAACGTTTTGCCAAATACATCTTGTCATTGCCTTATACTTCATGATAAGATAGTCAAATACAATCCACTCTCAAACAGCATAAGAATATTATAATTACTTTATTATTATTATTACTGTACCTTTACAAATTATGAAAAAACAATAAATCATTTAGCAATCACAGTCTATTTATTAATATTTTTACATGTTTTACAATATCTTTTACATGTTTGAATTATTAAGTGATTTAGTAAACAGCCATAAACATTGACAATTTTAAATAAAAGTTTTGTTATACATTTTCAAATAAACTAACTGGTATGTTAGTAACAAACTGGATTTTTTTAAACAGAACGGTTACTACTACTACTACTACTATTTTTCTCTACAATACATTTATACTAATATATAGTTCAAAACTCGGGCAGATTGAAAGGTATCCTATTTTTAGATACATCCAAAAACGAAAATCGGCGTACTTGTGCAGGTATAAACATAACACTGAAGTTTTATAACTAAAAAATATTATATGTTAATCTAGATAAAATAAATTGCATTCTTTATTTGAGCCAGTGGTTGAAGCTTTACAAGTCATTTCTGTATGTATGTATAGTTATACCCCCAAGGTTTAGTATCAGTGGTTAAGGTACTAAGAATTCTTTTATCATCACTTGGATTAAGAACAATTTTGTTTTGTTTAATAGTAAAGACATCATGTTTGACTGATCTAATTAAACATTGCTGTTTCTGTACAGTCTGTTTATAAAACAAAGCATTCTTATAATCATCAAAAGAAATTTGCTTAATACTTGCTAAGGAAGATCCTTTGACTTTTTATTATCCTATCCTGAACTCTGTAAGTGTACATTTTAGATCTAAGTCCTACAAACTCTAGCATGATGTCACCATTGTTTTCATCTTTCATAATACCAGGAACTTTTTTATTTGATAATGGAATATGATATTTGTTATGAGGATCGTAATCGGAAGTATCAAATCTATGAATATCTTGTTTGATATTAGAGTAAATATCTTCAACGCTAAACTCGTATATCAAACTATCCGTATCTGTGTACAGCAGCTTTGCTTTGTTAGCAAATTGCGATTTTATATAACTATAGTGAAATTCATATAAATAGGTTTTTGAAATATCTAGAATAGAGAAACCTACATAAATGGGTTTGTTTAAGTAAACCTCTAATTTCTTCATTTCTATTAAGACTAGATCTTTGTCTAACACAGTGCAACTATGAAAATTAGGCTTCGCTATGTAACTACGAGCTCCAAACCGTCCTTCCCATTTGGTCACTAATTTCACATCTTTCCTTTTCCGTACGTTTTCCATCATCTTTCCATAAACCGAATTTATCATATTTTTATAAAAGCATATATCGAAACTGTTTTTGACTGTTGTCTTAATTTCGTATTCAAATCAATGTATTCTTTTAACCAAGGAGCTTGTTTAAACCGAAGAACCTTATGAATCTTTTTCAGTTCTAAACCGTAGCTTAAATACATTTTTAAATTCTTGTAGTGAATAATATAGTTGAGTTTTGGATATAAAGTTGTAAGTAATTTCTTTAAGTTTGATTTATTAGAAGGTACTGGTGGTATCATATGTTCAGGCGCCAAAGGGAAGTCACTGTGAATTTCATGTAAAGATACTGGATAGTGTAAATCGCATTCAAAAATATATCCTACATCAGAATTATCGGGAATATTAAGTATGTCTAAACGTACTATATCTGGGCTGGTACCATCTAAAAATTCAAATTCTCCATATGGAAGATATTCAGACATTGCAGCCCCATATAAATTATTAACATCAAAATACATTAAATATTTAGAATCGAAATTTGGATCATAATCTGCATTCATATATTTGTTATTTGCTTTAGCATATCTATTCGAACATTGAGAAACACCGCCACGAATTCCCCGTTCTAAAAACATTATTTTTCAATATCAGTAAGCAGCTCGAGTTTAACGTTCGTCGTTTTAACATCGCATCTAGAGCTAAACCAGGAGCCGTAAAGTAGTGAAGCGGATCTAACTTATACGTGAACATACAAGTTTTTCTAAAGTTTCAAATATATCAGTCAAGAGCAGTACATCTGTTTTTAAATATAGGTCTGAATAGTCCCCTAGTGTTTTTATATTAAATGTTTGCCAAACGTGTTTAGCATGATTGTAGTCTTCATCTGAGATTTCTTCATTGCGCAAACGATTAAAGAATGCTGTTTTACAGAGTAAATCGGTTTCATTGAGCCTATCCCAAGAGTTAATGTAATCATAGGGAAATATACCTTTACGCGTAAGTAACTGAAACTCATTATCGGTGTTACAATTTTTCCTGGTGATGGATTTTTTATTATCATCTAAGTATGAAGCTAATTTTTCGATGCTAGATGCCATAAACCTGAATGAATCGATAAATCTAAAAGTAACTTTCGTACCATTTACATATTTTGTAAAAGATATGTATTTTTCCTTATTTATTGGTAGAATACTTACCAAACCTGAAAACTCTAACGCAATTTTTTTAATAATGAAATGCGAATCGTAGCCTGATAAGTTATGAAAACTACCGGTATCATATAAAAATTATGATAATTGATGTTGCAATCTTGATGAGCCGCTCCTCGAAATTCACCTGTAAAGTGACAGTGATCGCGAACTCTAATATCATCTATACTAAAAGGTTTATTGCAAATGTGACAGTGAAGGGCAAATTTAAATGCTAACTTTTGTTCTTCTGTTAAAGGATTCATAGGTTTTGGGTTACAGAAAATTTTATTAGTCGTTTCTGAAATCAGTTTCAATTGAGCAACAAACCATTCTATACAATCCTTTCCGCGATACAATTGAAATTTGGAATATTTATTATCATACGAGCATTTCAAATAATACGCTACACTAAAGGGTATATGCCTTTGGTAAGAGACTGTGTTTAGTATTACCTCCGACTCATTGCATGGTTCTAATATACATTCGAGATCTGCATAAACTACAAATGATACTTTTTCTTGATAGTGGAAATGTTTAAACGTTAGATACTTTTCAGATTCTTCGGGTAATCTTATTGAGCAAGTATTCTGTTTTTCGCAATAATTCGAATGACGCTTAAGTAATGCTGCTGTACTAAAATTATTTAAACATCTATAACAAAAAATTTTCTATGTTCATGTGAAGACAACTGTTTTGCAAATAATTTTGACATATCCTTAATCCAAGTAAAATGAAAGTGATTCTCATTAGCATTTGCCGGACGAGAATATTGTAAGGAATCATTATTTAAAACTAACAGATTAATAGGTTCAATTTTTTTTAAATTTTCACTTAAACAAAATGGTAGTATTTTAGTATTTTCTATACAATATAGGTTAATTGCGAGATTGTTAAGCTTCTCAATTTTTTATGTCTTTAATGTGATTGGAAACTGAATTGAATTGTAGCGTAATACTGTATCAAAATGTGGATAGCTAGATATTCTCTGACTATTTTGTTTAGCAGGATATAAAGCGGAAACCAAGCTCCAAAGAATGCAATGTTGATCGTTATTTATTACGTTTACCACAGCTTTTTTTTTTTTATAAAATCCGGAACCGGTACAAACGTTGAACACCCTCCTTTAAGTGGATCATGATTGTTTATATTTACCTTCAAGTGTAAAACTTCTTGGATTGCCCAACCAGAATCTTTCTTGCAAAATTCTTCTAATCGCTTCGAAATCTTGTTCAATACGTTCTCCTTATACCACAGCTTGAGATTGGTATTTATATCGATGTGACGATTTGCAGTAGGAAACGTTTTCAAATCTATTTCGCCAGTTGTAGGCTTAACAAAGTTAGCGGTAAATATTACATTAACTTTCAACATCGACTTTTTTAAGCAAGCAACAATCTTGCGTTTAAAACTAGCGAACGCCTTGTCTAAGAACACTAGAGGATCTCTATAATTTAAATTGGTAATAAGTCCCGTAATTATTCGACTTCCAAAACATGATTGTACATCATGCCAAATCAAATTTTTCGAGTATGACCTCTAGAAAGCGTTGCATCAACACCTTTACCACGATATTCCAAAGTGCGTTTCAAGTGCCTCAATCGTACAAGGTAACTTTTAAGATGTGCTAAATTAGATTCCAGCCTACTAGGATTTTCTTGTTGATTGTCTTCGTATACCTTATTTTTAATAGCAAGCTTCAATATACTAATATTTGCTTTAATAATTAAAATGTGTTTCGTTATTTCATTCACTGATTTAATTAGATTCACGCATTTTACAGTTAATCTCAAAATTGCGCTACTAATCTCGGATACGGTTTCAGAATTCATGATTCTATAGAAAATCAAAATACACTACTTAATAATACAAGTATTTTCTCTATTTACTATTTATATAAAATATCATCTGACGTAAGCAAAACAACTGCAAAAAAGGTTCATTCATCTGAGTTTACGGAAAACGCGTAAGCAAAACAACTGTAAACGAAAATAGCATACAAATCGAAATAATTGCATAGCGAATTGCTTGAATGCAATTGTTAAAAAAATCGCCTTTATTTACGTTTTTTATTCAAGACGATTTTCAAGCTTGAGTCGTGCATGCGGTCTAAAAAAAATTGCAGAGTTGCCTTCAGTACGTGTGTATGACAAATAATTCGCTATGCAAGCATTTACAATATTTACATACTGAAGGCAACTCTGAGCAAAACAACTGCAAAAGGAATGCATTCAACATCATTTTTCATTCCGTATGCGTTTACTACAAAAAAATGTTTTTATACGACCTTTGATTTATTATGTGTACAGAAAATACATTATCATTACAGCGCTATTTTTTTATGATTACATTGAAATATTTTTAAATAAAAACAAAGCAAATTTGAAAAAAAGTGTCTCAGATTAAACCGTCTTGTTTAATAATTTACACGCATTCCTGGTTTTTAAAACCCAGTATTAAAAAAACATTCTGCAGTTTTATTATATAACAGTACCTTTAAAGAATTTACACACAAATTACCTATATATATATATATATATATGCATGTAAATTGTGTCAGCGGTAATCTAAAAAAAACTTATTCTATAAATATTACTACTTAAAGGGATTTATTTGCATTGCATTATTTTTAAATGAAAAATTAATCTGAAGAAAAATATTATAATTTACACGCACTCATGGTTTTTTTTTTTAAAACCCGTTATTAAGAAAAAACATTTTCCAGTACGTTGATAGTACTAAAGAATTTTTCTTATTCAGCACAAATCACTATATCCCTATATATATGCATATAAAGTCAATTTTTTGTTAATTTTTTATTGAAAATAAATTATGCTAGCAGTAATATAAAACGAAATTAATCTAATTTAGGTTTTATTATGCGCCTTCTTGCAATTTCTGTTTCAGTCAATGAATGTAATTCATTACTTCTGCTGAGCAGTACATTTAAAAAAAATTTCTTATACAGCATAAAATCGCATAAACACGCAATTACCTATATATTTGCATATAAATTATGTCAGCGGTAATCTAAACGAAATTAATCTAATTTAGGTTTTTATTATGTGCATTCATTGCAATTTCTTTTTCAGACAATGAATCTAATTCATTATTTCTGCTGAGCAGTACCTTTAAAAAAATTTCTTATACAGCATAAATTATGTCAGCGGTAATCTAAAACGAAATTAATCTAATTTAGGGTTTTATTATGTGCATTCATTTCAATTTCTTTTTCAGACAATGAAACTAATTCATTATTTCTGCTGAGGTATAATTATATTCGCTTACATACTGTTTTGTTCATTAGAATAGATTACAGAGCTGAATTTTTTTTCAGAAAACGATGCAAATTTTAATTTTTTCTAACAGATCAGTTTATTATTTAATATAAATACTTCACGTAGATTTTACCAACAGTATTCAATCAGATCTCTTGTATAATTATTAGTTACTATTACTAGCAACTTTTAAAAAATAAGTAACTTGTCATCAATCAAAAATTGTAATAGTACCAACGTAAAAGTTCTAGAGCAATTTATATTACATTCTGACGAAGACGTGATTAAAGAAGTTTTGGTTGTTCTTCACCTCAATTCAACACTGCTGCTATTTTTGATAGTGACGTAATAGATATATCACGGTAAGTGCTTTTTCACATTTATACATGTGTTTTAAAACAGTACTAATTTATAAGTTACATTAGATCAAAAACCATTCTGGAAATTCTGAGGCTATCGTAGGATCGTTGACACACTCTGATCCTCTCAGAAACATCAGGTAGTATACAAAAGAAAAGGTGAACCTACAATAATCTTTTATGTTATGCTTACAGATCAGGCAAAAACATGTCGACTATGAAAAGTTATGTACAGAATCTAATATGGCTGTTTGCTGTGAAGATGACAAATCCTACGAAGATGACACAGTAGAGTTGCTTAACGCATTTAAAAGCGTGGAGCGAAGCTACTGCGTCGTATAGATTTGGAACTAGAAATAATAAAGCAAAAAGAGAGGAACTAACAGCGAGGGAGCAGCAGATACTTCAAGAACGGGAGTTAATAAATACTTTTCATTTATAAATAGTTAGATCAAAATATTCAACAATTTGTAAAATAAAAAGTATTTTATAAAAGTTTCTTTTGAAACAAGACTTTCTCTAAACAAGCTAGTAAACTCAAAGTAAAACGCACATAAATCAGAACCCACTTTAATTTGATACATCATTCTTTATACAATCGACTTAGATGTGTTATAATAATAAACTAATTTCTTAAATTAGTGACATATTATTCTGAAAATTCTATGTTGACAGTTAGACCGATCGATCCCTTACTAGTTATGTATACGTGTTTGTTCGATCCAATACTTTCATTTAATTGTTTCACTCCATGTGCTTGAAGGTATTCAAAATATCTCAATGGCAATATACTCTTGAACTCTTCTGTTTCCACTAATACTCTTTCTCCATATTTTGTCTTGATTGTTTGCACTTTTAAAACTTCAAACCTCTTATTCACTACAAGATCTTTTGAATTTACATAAGGTTTGCGATATGTGGTTTTATTAAGAGTATTAAAATCCATATTGCTTTTCTTTGACTAATTAAATTAATATTAGGAGCAATCTCCTTATATAGCAGATTACCACCATCTGCGTACTTTGCCAACCCACTTTTCAACCTATCACAAGAGTGAACTCATTTTGAATTGAAACCGGCCCATGTGTATTTGCAGCCTCTAAACATAAATCAGAATCCACTTTAATTAAAACACAATTGACTTGAATGCGATATTTTGCATCTGTCATACTGTCTCGCTAGAAAACCAAATTCAAAACATCTACACACATTCTTCTCTGCACTTACATTTTTCAACATACGTGTGTTTTGAAATATGTTCCATTGAAAGTAATATAAAGCCGATCCTAATTCAAAACGTGCCCACAAGTATTTTACATTTGAAAAGAATTCAGGTTTTCATATTTTACATTAAAAGTATATAACGCCGATCCTAATTCAAAACGGTGCACGTGTAACTTCTCGCTAGAAAACCGAATTCAAAACAGCTACACACATTCTTCTCTGCACTTACATTTTTCAACATACGTGTGTTTCATTGAGAGTAATATAAAGTCGATCCTAATTCAAAACGTGCCCACAAGTATTTTACATTGAAAGTATACAAGAATTCATGTTTTCACAACTATTTTACATTGAAATGTTTTCACAACTATTTTACATTGAAATTATATAGGGCCGATCCTAATTCAAAACGTGACAGACGTATTTTACACATGGAAAATACGTCTGTCGCGTTTTGAATTAGGACCGGCCTTATTTACCTACTAACATTTAATGAGACCAAATTTTCTTGGTAGTCCCAATCCAATTTTACTTGTAATCTTGAACTATCCCCTAGCAAATTTAAAACGCTTACTTTTATATTTGTAGACATTTTCTTAGCGTATAAGCATTGGATAGACTCAAATTTTCTTAAACGTTTGAATCAGCAATTAATTAACCTTGGACCAACCTATAGCCAAGACCTGAGGATTTTCAAAAATCCCAAGATTGATTTACACAATAAATAAGTACACATTTTTTTAAAAGCTTTTATTTACCAATAAATATAAAGTTTACAATAATAACTTTTTACGCTCACCATATATTTTAATACATATACACATTTACAGACAGAATTTTTCTCTTTAACCCACTGGATAATGACAATAGTCATCATAACGCCTCAAAACCTGTTAATATTGATTTTCAAGTAAAGCACTTTCTGTAATGGCCAACCCAACCCGTGGTGATCAAATTCTTCTTATTTTTGATGCATACCCACGCAAATGTTCTCGTAATCGTTTTGCAATTGCTACCTGATGTGGTAATCATATTTTTTATATTAAACGATTTCCCATCCGTGGTCTTTGGATCAATATCCATTTTGGCATGGGCACTATAAAGTTTACAGTGATTTTGAGCCGTATACGCCTTTAATTTTTCGCTGACTAAATTATTAAACCGTTCCTTCTGTATACCGAAAAAATAGGACGACACTCCGCCGTCCACGGTGTCGTATTATCTCCTTTAGCAGCAGCAGCTGCAGCATTCTTATACCTATTGCTCCATAGATAAGCAGAGTACACAACTTTGTGACCTTCACATCACACACTGCACCAGATACCATTGTTGTTTGGGAAAATAATTTTTAACTTGCAGAACTGGACATTTAAGCCCGATGCGAATGTGGTTACGCTATGCTGTTTTACTTGGAATCGCGTGACGGCATCCCTCCTGACAAAGCGAGCGTAACAAGACTTGCAATTTAAAATGTTTGCAGGTTTAGTGCAAAGCTAAAACTGCGCTATAAGACTTTAGTGGGCTAAATTATAACCACTTAATATACATTATGGAAGCATCCGAAAGTTGTGGAATACACCCGTTCGGTGTTAAGGATTAAATAATGGAACTATACTTCTCACGCCATATCAACTACAAATGATGTTCTTGTCTTATTTTAACTCCAGAAAAAAGATTCCTTCTTGGTTTGCAAATTTTGCCATGTTGCCGCCTTCATTTGCGACATTTGTTAACAACTAATATTACTTGTATTGGTTATGTTAGATTTTCGTTGGCGTTCTTATTTCATGTCATTATGCTATTGCGTAGATTTGTCCTGCATTTTGTGTTATTCCTGCTTGCATTTAAAATTGTTCTTTTCAGAATGGACTAGCATTATTTTTGTTTGGGTGAATAAACCATGTCCGATTCAAGTTTAAGAAGTAGAGGGAAGCTACTTGTAGCTAATTTGATAGCGTTTTTTGAACAAGAACGAGATAACGGTGTTCCATTTATTCCCTTGACGGCAGTTCGCGAGGTAATTTAATTATTTACTTCAATTTTTAGTTCATCTTTATCATCATTTTGTTTTCGACCTTACTTAAGGTCGGTTTGACGCAGCTCTAACTTCTTTTCTATTCTGTGCTAATCTAAAAAGCTCTACCTACCCTTCACAACCTAAATTTCGAATTATTTGACTAATATAGTTTGGTCTAGGTCTTCCTATATCCTTCTATCTTTTTCCTATCCACCTGGCTCTACATAGATATTAGCAACCTGATGGTTGTTAAAGAACTCTAACATGTTTACATGATTACCATATATAAGGAAATAAAATATAACCTGGTTATCCGCTTCAAAAAAAGGAAAAGTGTTAAATTATATGTTATGGTAAGGCTTAAGCAACGAATGGCTGCCAACATGCCAGACCGCTAACTAGTTGTGAGTTGTCATGGTGACATTTAGTTAGCTGATTTTTATTATTTTTTTTTGTTTTGTTTTCGAACTTACTTAAAGTCGGTTTGACGCAGCTCTAAATTCTTGTCTATTCTGAGTTAGTCTAAAAAGGTCTGCATACCCGTTACAACCTAAATCTCTAATAATTTGACTAATATAGCTTTGTCTAGGCCTTCCTACTCTATTTTTATTTGGTAGTCTATAATCTAAGACTTTACTAAATAGTCCCTCATGTCTTAACTGGTGCCCTATCATTCTATCTCTCCTGACCTTCAATTGTTTCCACATACAGGGTTCCTCACCTATTCTTCTATAAACTTCCTCGTTTGTTACTCTATCTGTCCAACTAATCTTTAACATTCTCCTATAACACCTAGTTTCAAAAGCTTCTATCTTTTTCTTATCTACTTCTTTAATTGTCCAAGTCTCACTACCGTATAGTAGAACGCTCCATACGTACGACTTTAAGAAACTTTTTCTATTATCTAAACTAATACTATTAGCTATTAGTAAGTTTTTCTTTTTTAAAAACATTTTTCTAGCTTGAACTATTCTAGCTACTATATCCCTTCTGCTACATCCATCCTTTGTAATTATACTACCTAAATAGCAAAATTCATCTACCTCCTCTAACTCGGTATTACCTATTTTTAATTTTGGTTTAGAACTAGGCTGTAACTCACTTGTCATTATCTTTGTCTTTACTGAGTTAATTCTCATACTATAGTTACTCTGTAGTATCTCATCTAAAATATTTAAAAACTCTCCTAACTCTTTTCTAGATTCTGCTATAATGGCTATATCATCTGCAAAACGTAACATGTCTATTTTCTGTCCCTGTACACTAATACCTATCTCTTTTCTCTCTAGCTAAGTTTAAAGCTTCCTCAATATAAACATTAAAATCAAGGAGACAGTATACAACCCTGTCTAACACCATTTCTAATCTTAGCTTCCTTTTCTATTTCATCAAATCTAATTACTACGCTTTGGTTTTATATAGACTGTAAATAATTTTTCTATCCCTATGAGAGATTCCTATTTTTGCAAAACCCTGAACATAACAATCCAATTAACTCTATCAAATGCTTTTTCTAAATCTACAAACGCGAAATGAGTCTTTTAATTTTTTTGTAACCTTTTTTCGATAATTACCCTAATCATTAGTATCGGTTATCTAGTCCCTCTGTCTTTACGAAAACCATATTGGTCTTCACCTAAATAATTCTCAGTCAAAGCTTCTACTCTATTATTAATTATTATTGTTAGTATTTTGGAAGCATGAAAAGTTAAACTAACTGTTCTAAAATTCTCACACCTATCAACTCCTGACTTTTTTGGGATTGGGATAATAATATTTTTTTCGAAATCTATTGGAACCTCACCTGTGTCATATATTACTTTTAGTAGTTCATATAATCTGTCTAAAGTTTACTGACTTGCATATTTTATTAATTCTGCGGGAATATCGTCTATCCCTGGCGCTTTATTTAGTTTAAGATTCCGAACAGCTCTATCAAATTTCTCTCTTAATATTGAGAACCCTATTTCTACATCCTCTTCTTGATCGTTCTCTAACTCATCTATATCGTCTCCCTTATATACATCTTCTAAATATCTTTTCCATCTATCTGCTACCTCAACTTATTTATTAGAAGCTCATTATTCTCGTCTCTAATACCATTATATTTTTTCCTATCTTCCCCAAAAAACTTTTTAACTGCCCTGTAAGCCCTGTCTGTCTTACCTACTCTCAAATCATCTTGTATTCCCTTACAATTCTCCTCCATCCATTTATTTCTAGCTTTTCTGCACTCATGTACTATCTTATTTCTAACTGTATTATATTTTTGCTTACTTTCACTATCCACTTCTCTGGAAGGTTTAAGCTTTCTTCTATTCTCTATTAAATCTAATATCTCCTTTGTTACCCAGGGTTTTCTCGCTTCAATTTTTTTCTTACCTATAGTCTGTGTTGCTGTATCATGTACAGTCAGTTTTATTTCTTTCCATCTATTTTCTACGTTCCCTCCTACAGCTATCTCTTTGCTCTTATTATCTAATACTTGTATATATTTCTCTTTTACCCTACTATCATTAAGCTTACCTAGATCCCATCCCTCTCTTTTAACCTTTCTCAATTTTTTGCATTTTAGTTTACACTTCATTTTAACTAAGTTATGATCGCTATCTATGTCAGCCCCTGGATAATTACGACAGTTTTTAACTTGGTTTCTAAATCTTTGTTTAACGAAAATATAATCTATTTGGTATCTAGCCCTATCACCTGGCGCTTTCCAGGTATATCTTCTCCTAACATGTTGTTCGAATAGGGTGTTTACAGTTACTAATCTATGTTCCTGGCAAAACTCAACTAATCTTTCTCCTCTATCATTTCGTCTGCCACGCCCAAATTTTCCTACCATTTTTCCCTCACTACCTTCTCCCACTGACGCATTAAAATCGCCCATAACTATTAAATTCTCATCTCCTTTTACTTTTCTCACTATACTTTTATATCTTCGTATACCTTTTCTACTTCCTCATCCTCGTACTAAGTTGTTGGCATGTAAACCTGTACTAAAACAGTGTCTGTGGGTTTTGTACTCAATCTAATCAAAATTATTCTATCACTATATTGTAAGTACTCTTTAACTTTATGCCCTAATCTTGTACCTAACACTATTCCTACCCCTGCCTGTCCATTAGTTGAAGAAGTTGTAATTATTCTATAATTATCTTTCCAAAAGTCATTACTATCTGGCCATCTCACCTCACTAATACCTAAAATGTCCCTATCACTAAATCGAACTGTTGTTTTATATTCTTACGATGACGAGCCTCAAGTACCCCCTCCCGGAGATCCGAATGAGGGAGTATTTTACCTCCGGACGAGAATTTTACTTGTGAGCTCTCCATCATATGTATATCGTGTTTTAGGCCACGCACACCTGGGAAATATTGTGGTAGGCTCCCATATCTTTCCACAACGCAGTTTTTAAAGATTTTAGCAAAAAGCCGTATCCGTCACGGCCAACCCCAACAAGCTTGTAAATTATTGAGAATCGCCCGAGACCAACCGACCCTCCTCCAATATCTTTTAGCCAACAAGACCGCTGCCCCTTGCTGCGCCTTTTAATCGCCTTTTACGATAAGCAAGCTTACTATAGTAGTATCCTTTATCCCCTACTATAGGGAGCTTAATGAGTTCATAAAAAAAAATTGAAAAGGAGGCAAAAGTTTCTAAAACAAAAAGGAACCTTAGTCTTGAACGTCCAGGATTATGAAAAAAGTAATTCACTCAATGAACACCCAAAAATTAAACGTAAACGTCCCGCAAAGGACTCTTCATTAGAAGAGGAATCTGAAAACAATGACAATGTGGACATAGCAGATAATTCAAACGACAATTTGGATGATAACGAAAATCTTCATATCCTAACAATAATGATGCAGAATGCATTTCTGGATGAAAACTTTTAATCTAGCCAAAGTGGCGAGTTATGAATCAAGTGCCTCATGTGCTCCATGTGGGCACATAATGAATGTGCAGACGCGGATAAAAACATATGTCTGTGGCTGGTGCAAGTAATTAATGCCGAAGTGTATTGTATATATTATGCTTTTGGTCTTTAATAATAAAGAATTTACTTTATAAATTTCTTTATTAATTTGTACAAGTATTTCATTTTTACACTCAATATTTTTAAGAGACGATTCTTATATTTTTTACTAACGGTTTTTTTTTCAAAAAGTGTGAGAGATATGTTAAATTTTACTAAAAGCTAATCCGTAGCTATGGTAAACCGAGCCTCACCAAACAAATATTGGGCTCAAATTTCCTTCTGTACTCTGTTTTTTAAATATGGGAAACATCTAGGTTCTCAAAATAAAATGCACCATCAGGATTTCTATTTTTTTTGTAGTTTAGACAAAACAGTAACAAATAAATTCATTAAAATTATTTGGCAGTATTCTGAGGTTTTATTAGCTTAAACTTACATTACATTTCAAAAAAATTTAAATTATATGTATATCGTTTCCTAAAACGTTTTTAACATGCTTGTGATAGGTATTACATTAACGTTATATTTAGAAGGACTGTTTTTTATATCAAAGCTTGCTTCATGTTGATGTTAATTTTTTTGTGTGAAATATTGCTAGACAGCTTATTTTAACCATGCCTTATAAGTGCTATATATTATTTCAAAAAGGTGCTAAAACAGATTTTGCAAATACGCATAAATTAAAAATAATTAATACCTATTGGTAAGTATCTCCAAGTTCATTTCAGTTTTACTATTTTTTTTTAATTCCTTATTCTGCTGGTTGTCCTTCGTCGCTATTTTTCAATTTATCTCCTGCCCACTTCACTAAAAGGAACAGGAACCACAAGGTGAACATAAAAGGCGGATGTCGGAAACAATGCAGACATAATTTCATTTTATATATTTTTCTTATACTAAAATTTAAAGCAATACTACAAAATTTTGTGTTGTAAATGACAAATTTTTTGACTGTTTGACAAAAGATAATATTAGCAAAATGGTACCTTGGATCTTAGTATTAAATTTTTTACTTCTTACTCAAATGTAATGCAATCCTGGACGTTTTCTACCTTTATTTTTGACTGTTCTGGTGTGTTAAATTTTCATGAATTCTATTCAATCACTTTTAGTAATGTGTATGTGTACGCACACGTGCGCATGACCATTTGTAAAAACTTTTCTGTGATGTTGTATGGGTTTGAATGGGTGAACAGAGGTCTAGAGTTCTGTGTTTAAGTCTGCAGAATAGTGTGTGCCTGTTCGTGTATCAGTAGATGGGTAAGTACAGATTTACACGTGTGCAGATGATGTGCATATATGCCTGGAAACAGCACGTGCTTGCGTGCGAATGCCCGTTTGTGTATGGTATCGTGATGTGGGTGTAGGATTTGGTGAGTATATGTTTACATATCTGTACATAAAATTGCATATTAATATCAACCAATGCTTTGAGATTATTCAATTTTCAATTCCAGAAATACAGGTCAAAATCATGACTACTTAATAGAAGCAAACAGATATTATTGTCTTTCAAATAACCTCGTTGATTTTGCAGTTAGTGTATTTGTAATAACCCTGTCCTAAATCACCAGCGTGGTAGTGAACAGTGGTCACTAACTAGTATCTGGTATGAAACTACAGTGGGCTAGCCGTTGCTAGACCTACCGGCTCCATTGCGCAAGTCTAGATCTACCGACGTGCTCTGTGACAAGAGGACACTAGGGTAGGTTAAGGACGGTAGGGCGCCGACAGTAGGCACGGCGAACCTTATACCGGAGGTTTGGTGTCGGCAATGGACACTTTTTAGTTAGCGCTTGAAATGAGTGGATGTGTTTTACGGAGCTCCCGCAAACAGCGAACAAGTAAGTCTTTATATAGGGTTTTTTTATTATATTTTTATTTGAGGCTTTGTTATTTATTGTGTTTAATTTTATTTTTGTGTGGCATTAATTTTTAATACGTAGGGCAGTAAATAAAATTAAAAACAAAATTTAAGTCAAATAAATAAATCGCGTTTTAACTTAAATATTAACCAAAATCCGCGTATTAAAATAAAGTAACTTAAATTTCTGACTACTAAACCAAAAATTTAAACAACAAATACCCAAAATGAACTTAAAATAATTTAAAAAGTCGTTTTTAATAAATTTACATAAAAACCGCGTGTAAAAAACATTGTAAAAAACTGCGAAAAACCTGCAAATAAATTCCGGAAATTTTTGTAGTGTGCGTGTAATTAAACAACAATTTAAGAACCAAAATATAGGCCTTTTGAATTAAACAAATAGCTTAAAAATCGCATGTTTTGAAATAATTTAAATAAAAATATTCCATATTTTAAGTACACGCGTACTTAAACATTCCTAAAGTCAAATTTTCAATGTAATTAGGGTTGTAACTCTTGAAGCTCATACCAGCGAGTATACACGGGATAAGTGCGTTACCGGTACCGTATTCCAATAGCGCGTGCTTTATTGTTTATTTCTATATTTAAATTTAAAGTCTAGTATTTTATAAATTCGACCTTTGAAGTAATTAGCTTTTTAAATTTAAAATTTGATTTGGCGGTTTAAAAAATTTAAATAAATAAATAGTGTTTACAGTATATTTTTATTGAGTTAGCGATTTTATTTTGTCCTCGTTATTTTGACGTTTAGTGTTTATTTTATCTTTGATAAATTTGAAATTTTACTTGGCGGTTTGAAAATTAAATAAATAAATAGATACAAGAAAGTTTACGGTTGATTCTAAATCGAGGTGTTTTATTCCAGCAACGTTTTGTTTTGTACTCGCTGTTCTTTGCGTCGTTTAGCGGTTTATCTTAGCTTTAAGTTTATTTAGCGTCAAAACGGTCAGATGGGTTTTGATCTGGGTTTTTGTTTGTTCTTATTGTTGCTTGTCGTTTTGATTTGTCAGAATGGTTGTCCACCGAGATGAGGAGCCGTTACCAAAGAAGAAGAGGGGTGATCGGTCGGTCTGTCAAGAGCGAACGGTCGGAGGCTGGGTAGGTCGCGAAGGTCGGAGAAGTTAGTGTCGTAGCCCGACGGGGAGGTAGTCGCGTCCCAAAGGGAGCCAGGGTTTGCGGTGATGGAGTCGGAGGGGTCGGCGCCCCGTCTGTGTAGAGCCGGGTCTGAGTCGCCCTCAACGTTGAGAGGCCAGCGTCGTGTTTCGACTAGCAACTACGGAAGCGTTGCGGCTAGCGATCTAGACGAGCTGGACCTCCTGATGTTCAGGGCGAGGCGGGCACGCGGTTTCATACACAAGCAGGTCCCTGCAGCTTAAGCAACAACCATCGTAGACGACAGTAAGGTGGTTCTCAACGCCGCGGATGAGTTCCGAGAAGTTGCAAATCGGCTCCTGTGAATGGTTAGGGATCATAGGATGGTGCGGGGCGAAGTGAATGAGACTGTGGCGAAGGTAGCAGTCGCAGCGGTGCGCACGGAGCAGGTCGTGATAGGGCAGGGGGAATCGAGAAATTGCTTGATCCCAGGTGTAATGTCGTACGCCGGTGCAGTAGTCAGTAAGCAGCGTCAACGGTCGCAGTTCGAGTCGACGCCAACCCAGGGGTCAAAGAAGACGTTATGGTGGTGTTAAAGAAGAAGGTTGATCCTACGCATTCTTCCACACCAAGAGGAGCGGCAATTCAACAGACCGTTATGTCCACCGGGGGAAGCTATAATAACTATAGTTAACAACTATACCCTTTACAACGGAAAGTACATGTTGTTAACAATAAACAAACTTGCCACACAGTGGTGTGTGCACGAAGAGTTTACAGCGAACGGAAACGACAATTATGCTTGATCGTATATAAAAAAAATAATATTAATTCGTTTAATAGCACCAATTCATATCCATGCCGGTGTTATCAAACATACCAAAAGATGATTAGAAACTGGAAACACGCTTTATCAAATAAGTACGACCCATTATTTTAACGAATTTTTAGGTTGAAATAGTATCAGCATTAATTACGCTCTATAGGAATAGGTATTAAGCCAGCGGACATCTAAAACAAGATACCGACTATTCGATTGTAGAGGAGCTTTTCGTTTTGAAATAAATAAAATTAAATGGAATTACATAAAGCGCACTTATTGTAAAAAGGTAGAATATACCGAAAGGATTGAGGCAGAATCTACGTAAATGAATGATGAAAGAAAAAGAATACGCATTAGTTCCTTGTCGGAAAGTAAACGTAGCACGTGGTACGGGATATATCTCGAATGATTCTCTTTAAGAATCAGTTTGTTTCGTTTGTGCAAAATTAGAAATATGTTATTTCCTTTAATAAGGAAAAAACTACAATTTGAAGATGATGGTTTTTTGTGAAATAGCGACGTGAGTTCCTAAAAATCATGGGGCCATTGGATTCGTTTTTCTGCTGCACCTCCACAGATAGTACTAGTAATCTAAATTTAAATAGTTCCTTATTTTGTTGTTTACAATTTAGAACTATTATACTTTCAGCTAAGCAATTCTAATACCTAGCAATGAACACAACACATTTTGATTGAAGATAAATAAATTCGTGTGGTGATGTTTTCATATTCAGTCAAGCTGCACTAAAACGATTTTTGCTCAATTTAGAGTTACTACTAAATAATATGTTTATAACGGAAAGTTTTAGTGAATTTTGTCGATTTCTACCTAACAGTGTAAAATATTGCAAATAGGATAATCCTATATAATCGAATTAACAGTATGAGGTGCCATGTGTTCCATCAGATGTCGACTACAAAAGTTGTGTCCTAACCGTGAATTACCAGAACCATAAAACTGGAAATCGTTTAAATTTTCTGATAACTCACATAATTAGGCACTATACCGCATAACCAGACTTAGAAAACACCACCCATTTTTATATCCGTAACCGGAAAAACACTGCTATTCTGTTCGCACCAGGAAAGTCTGCATAACAATAATCGACTATTCCAATCGTAACTTCCCTTAAAAGCATTCATGTGCAGATAAAATGAGTAAAATGAGTGTTATTTTTCTTAAAACCATCCATCTGTTGATAATAGACCCAGAAAAACTGCTTGAATCGAACACGCCTTAGAAAAATCTCACGATAACCTCGTATAACCAAACTTATTATTCCATTCTAACAGGAAAAACTACTATCAATAATGGAAAACCCGATTAACGTCTACTTAACAGAAGCGGTCGCAGCGCTCCCAACACAAATAACATCAAACTCGTATAATTTTCAAGAACATGTAAGATTGATTGTCTAACTTTCAGCATAAAATTATAGAAGTGTAACATGCCGATTAGTAATTTATATTAAATCCGGATAAGCAAACCAGAAATAACCTCGCAGAAAAGATGTACATAAACTCGTAAAATTCCCAAGACAAATGTTCTTATAACAGAATACCACACTTTTCAATGCTGTATTGACGTAGGATAGATTGCAGAACTTTAAATTATAACTACATATTCTAATAAAATCCTACAGGGTGATGGATAAGCAATCGCTTAAATTTGAAAAAGCGGTCGAAGTTGTTAATAATACTCAAATAACCGTGAATACAGTAAGAAATGTGAAACTTAATTACGTAAGAACGAAAATACTTGCGTTCAGAAACTGCATGTAACAGCTTGATTACTTTTGCAAGCCATAGGTGGTCAATCGAGCTACTTCCTCGATTGAATTTATTTTCTACTTCTTAAGTTTCCTCTTTTCTTTTCTTCATTTAAGTGAAAATAGATGAAATTGACCAAAACTACAAGGAGTCCTAAGGAAGTTTTTTATTACAAATTTTGTGAGTGCTGCTTTTTTGCTTTGTGTAGAATACACTTCTCTATGACAATTTTTAATAACTATATTTCACTTTGTACAATTTGTATAGACGATTACTTCAACTTGTTCAACTCTAAACATTTTTGAACGAAGAAAAAGTACTGGGCCTTAAAGCATCTAGCTCAGGATAAGAAGCATTAGAGAACCGGTAAAACCATCCTTGAAGTTGACACAAAAAAGAGATGATCAATTGAATGTATTCAAACTTGATAATATACGTGGCAATTGAAAATTGAAGATTGCAAGTCTATTGCAAAGAACAATTTCAATGCAATCTTAAGATACCTATACTTATGCCTGAGACAGTTTTTACATATGCTAAAATCTTATAAATAGCAGGTTTGTATAAATTTGGACAATAGAAAAGTAATAAAATGTATTTCGTCAACTTTATATCCAACTACAAACAGTGATTTCTACTTCTCATAACTTTTTACATAGTTCTACTGTTTTGACATTTCAACAACTGCTTTATTAAGCATTGCATGAATCTCTTCATAATGAGGAGTACTTCGAACTCTCGTCCACCATCGACTCAAAAACAGGCGACCATCAGTAAAGTTATGTCCAAATAAACCTAAAATGTCATTAATTAATTAAGTATAGTTTGCATTAACTTAACTATTCTGTACAAACATACATAGATAAATACATGCATACATATTTCCATTACCGATGGAATGTTCTTACTAGTTGTGTCACATAAATGATAACTTAATAACAATATCGATTACAATCTAATATGTATGTGTCTTTTGTATATATTTTTAATCACTTTAAGGATCATAATAAAAAAGTCGCAGATAGAGCATAAGGTAAATTAACCATAAAATTTTCAAAAGTGTTAAATTGCTCTGACGCAAAGTTTTACTAATTGATTCTGAATGGAGCTGCACCTTGAAGAAGTTCTAGATTACTAGAACGGGTGGAATGGCTTGCGTGTTTCAGTGAGCTAAACTACAGGTTTCAGCAAATTAGTGGAGCCTTTAGTGAGGAATCAGACTAAGACAGATCCCCGAAGGAGAGCAGCAGCTGTTTCGGTACTTAGAGTTGCAGACACTATAGGGGTCGGTATGGCATTCTAAGACACACTACTGCGATCTGCAAGACAAAGAAAACCGCCACATTACCTCCCAAATACACAGCGCACTTAAATTCTTATTTAAGATGATGGCATTCTATGGGGTAAAAGTTTCCGGAGTTAAAATAGTCCCCCATTTAATCTCTGAGAAGGAACTACTTCGGAGGATGTAATCGAAAAGTTTAAAAAAAGAGTTATGAACATTTTGCAAGTCGAAACGAGGAATGCCATAAGTATGAAGCGAGTAGGTGAGTTTGAGAACTCGAAAATTGAAATGAATAGGTTAGCATTCGATATAGTGGGGATTAGCAAAGTTCGGTGGCGAGAGACAGGGGATTTTTGGAGCACAGGTAAATCATACAGAATCAGAAAAAAGACATTCAGGTGTGGGCATAGTTATGCGAAAAAAGATAGGACACTGTAGAAAATTACTTGCAAAAGAACAAAAGAATACTATGGTTAGATTCGAATTTAAACCAATGAATACAGTAATAATACAAGTACACATGCCCGCCTCTAGCTACAGTGAAGGAAAGATAAAAGCGATATACAAAGATATCGAGGACATACTAATTAAACAATTATGAGGGATTTTAATATAGTGGTAGGTTTTTATAATTTTATAATTTTAGTTCCTTCATTGTATATATAAAAAACTGCTAGACACTTGCTAGAATAGAATTTAATCTTGCTTGTTTGTTCACTTCATATCTTACTAATTATTGTCAAATTCGCTATAGTGTCTTATCTGTTTCAACGTTTATGCATCTGCTCAAGTTGCTTCTGACTTGATACTGGTATTAATTTTATGAAAGTTTTGAGTAGTTATGCTCTATCTAGCAGACACTTTCAATTAACATATTGCGCTTGTCCTTTAGAAAAATAATAAATACCATAATCAATGTACTACCACTTTCAGTGATGTTACCTTAGGCAGCTGCTTTAAAACCTCAAGGCTTTTCAGTGACGATATACTAGTGCTTCTAAATCCAAATGTATTGTTTAATAGAATTCTTGATTTTGGGCACTCAGGAAAATGATTTTAAACGATTGAAAATATAATCCTGTTAATGATATATTTATACTTCTTTTCGAGTCAATCACAATTCATCTGCACTCGCTTTTTAGTGGTGCATCAAAAGTCGCATAATGGTCAGTAAAAGTAGATAGATTAACAACACAAAATGAACGTCGTTTGCTTCACAAGCCTAAATAGCCACATTTAACAAGTGAAAACCATCATCATCAATAAGTTTTCAGTCCTTGAACTGGTTGGACGTGTACCTCCATTGTTTCCTATTCAGAGGTAACCTCCAGATTTCCCTGAAATTTCTACAGCCTACATCTTTCACTATCTGTGTGCAATAGTCTAATCTAGGTCTACCTCTAACTCCCTTTTTTCCTTTCTTTGATTCTAATACATTATGCACTATTGCCTCATGCGTTAGTATGTGATCTATCATGCTCCTATTTTTTTACTGTTTTCCACATATTTCTTTCTTCCCCTATCATTTCAAGAACCTCTTTGTTCCTAACATTGTCTGTCCATGATATCTTCATCATGCATCTGGAGCTTCTACCTTTTTCCTGTCCGTTTTTCTATATTCCTATGTTCCTATGTTTGTTGTCTTTGAACATAGTAGTTGCTTTTGTTGTAAAATGCAGCACGGACTTATGTTAATCTTTGTTTTATATCTTCTGTGCTCTTTCCATCTTATGTTATTTCACTTCCTAGGTAGCAGGAATCTTAACCTCTTGCAAGTTCTCGTTTTTTAATTGAATTCTGGTTTTTGACTTATTTACCCCTCTTTTACATACTAGTACTTTAGTTTTATTTTTGTTAATTTTAATACCATATCCCTCTGTTAGTACTGCTTCCATTTCATTAAGAGCTGCTTCTAAATCTCACTTGCTAGATGCTAAAACCGCTATATCATCTGCAAATATTGAAATACAAGATTATTATCTGTGATAACCTTTTTATTGTCGGTATTTCTTTGACAATGTTATATTACTTTGAAACGCAACCTGTGAAATCAATTACTCTTTGTTTTGTTTTAGAAAGCTCAAGTAGTTCAATAGTTCACTCTAGCTTACAAGAAAACATTATGAACATAATTAAGTTTACATGTATAACCGCACATCTTGCAATCACATGATACATCTATAATCAAAGTGATTAGTAGAATGCGTCAGTTTGCAGCTATTCGTAAATAATTTGCTAACCCATTTTATCGCTGCTCATATAACACAGACCACCTTCTGTGCTTTAAAAGCTTGCCTTTTATATTTTCCAAATAATGTAGATTTTAGAACACTGAACTTTTCTGTAGTAATTCGAATAGGTAGTTGATAATCAACAGCAGCCCTCAATATATTCTCCATACTGTTGTGTAAACAATCTAAATATTTTTAACATTTCTTTTAACTACCATTACAAGGTTAATTTGGGTATGCCCCACATATACTGATTTTAGATTGTTTTAGAAAAGTCTAATTTTATAGTAAATAGAAAACTTCATATCGATAATTATGTTCAGGAGAAATACGCTTTATATCTACTTACGTGATTGTTCTAATTCACACGAGGCAAATATATCAGCAACAGATATTTGATTTCCAGCTATATATTGATTTTCTGTAAGCCATACTCTTTCAAAATTGTCGACTGCTTTTATCATTTGTTCTTCAATTTTAGGAAAATTTTCAGACCTAAGCTAATAAAATTGAACAATTGTTATTAGAACAAAAGGTTCAGTACTTACCATCATTAGAAAATAGGATATGCATGGATCACGAAGGTTTATATGATGCCATTCGAGATATTCATCAACCTTTGATTGGATTTTACTATCACGTGGATACCAATGGTTGTCAATGTTAAATTCCCGTGACAAATAGCGAACAATTGCAATACTAATAACAAAAGGCAATAACAATTAGAAAAATTCTTAAATTGTAAATTAAGAATATTAGAACTTTTGTAAATAAGAAATGTTCACTTTTCAAGAAATAAAAAGCAATACTTTTTAATATTTAGATCATTAATTTATGAGTGTAGAAAGTGTAAACAAGAAACTTAAATATCAAACAATTTTTAATCGCTCTTTTTAAAAAGCAATTTGCTGTGACCTGCAAAGAATTGTTTATACAAGGAAACTATAAAAAGTGAATCAATTGTTTATTTAGCATCAAAATTGAAAACTGTGCATATACAATGAGATTATTCAAAAAATCAAATAATATACCTCAAGGAACAAGTTCATATATTTTCATTTTTCTGTATTGTATTAATAGTGCCGTCATTCGAGATGAAGTTGAACTGTGGGGGCAAACTCGGACAGGAAAGTAGTAGTCAATATTTTATCTAAAGAGCATAAACGACAACACGTAAAACTAAAACGGTTGGCATATTCTCGTCAGCACAAGTCTGAATGCAGTTAGGGTGTAGGTTTCTGCTGAATAAATTCTTCATAGTAAATAAGGATTTTATAAATAATATTTTTTCTTTAAAATTTGATAACAAACTCTTGTACATACACATAAGGAAATACTAAAAATAAAAAACAAATTGAGTTAATTCTTTGTTATATGATCTATCTTTAATAAACCCAAAGCAAAAATTATTTTTATAAGTTTGTTTTCTCTTAAATAATGGCCTTTTTGTAAAAAAACACATTTTGTAGGGGTGAAGACGGACACCAAGGCTAGACGTTATAAAAAGAAAGTCGTAATTACTTTCACGAATTACACTGAAGAAAACTTAACTAAAACACTCGATGATATTAAAAGAGGCCAGACAAGTTTAGGACCGGCTGCAGGGTATTATAAAGTGCCAAAATCTACATTACATGATAAGATGAAAGGAAGTAAAGGTAAGAAACGCGGTGAACAATGCATAATTTCAGTTGAAGAACAAATTTTGGCCAATGGAATTGTAAAATTTTGCAAGTAGGGTTTTCCTTTCACAAGGTAAGATATGAGAGGGTATTTGGACAGAAAAGGAAAAAAGAGAAAACAATTTATGAATACTTATTCTGGAATAGATTTGTTTTATAACTTTCTCTGTCGCAATAATTTTTAACTGAACCATTTGCCCAAAATATCAAACGATCAAAAGCAAATATTATGAAGGAAATAATACAAACCTATTTTGAAAATTTAGGATAAACAATTGAAAATATTCCTTCATCAAACATTATAAGCTACGACAAAAGCAATCTCACTGTTGATCCCGGTAAAATAAAAGTTCTTTGAAGATGAGTATGTAGAGAGTAGAAAGGACAGTAGATTCCAGCAAATCAAGCACTTCCATCATAATGGCCTTTGTGGATCGGGTGTGCTTCTACCCCATATGTATTTTACAAGTTTGTACACCTGTATCCAACCTGGATAGAATGTGCTACTGATGGTGTTGTATATAACCACACAAATCCGGTTTTATGACTTTTGATGATTGATTTGATAAGATTCTCTTACCTTACTGTACGAAGGTTCGGGAAAAAAGTCTTAATTGGGGACAACTTAGCAGTTCGCACTTTGATGCGCGTTTTACGGTGTTGCGTGCAAAATGGTATTAATTTTATATAATTGCCACCAAATGGAACACACGCTACAGCGATTAGACGTGTCTTTCATTTGCTCATTTAAAAAAGTTTGACGATCTGTGCTTGTTGAATGGAAAATGAAAAACATGTTGAATTCTCAAATCGGAATTCCCTGTACTTTTAAAGAAAGCAACTAAAAATATAGAAACAAACATCAAGTGTGACTTTCGAACTTGTGGAATTGTTTTGTTGTCACCAGATGCTGTTCTCAAGAAAATACCTGATCCCAAGAATAAGGAAAACGAAGACATAAATAAGGAACATTGGACCAACACCATCTTTTACGAAAATAGACCAACTGTTACTCAAGACTTTAAGAAGGGATGTCGAAAAAATTTTAAGTACCTGCTGGCAAAGACGTTTCCTTAAGAGATATGGAGACATTTGATAGTGAGGCCGAGATAGTCTTAGAAGATATATCCGAAGATAAAGAACTTGAAGAAGAACGTGAGTGTGAAAATAAAAGTGATCAAGATGAAGCTCTAGAAATGCACTATGAAGATAATGCAATAGCAGTAGGAAGTTTTATATAGTTAAATTCGTTTGTTCAAAAACCAAAACTAATAAATACTATGTTGATTGTGTTACTGAAGTTATATCCGAAAGAAATGAAAATATGTTTTCAGTGAATTTCTTAAGAAAACTAAATTCAGAAAAAATTGAGAAATATTTTACATTCCCGACAGTTAAGGATGAAAGCAATATAGAAAAAGATCAAATCGTGAAAGTATTTAAAAGGTTTCAAGGTTTAAGGCGTCAAAAATATCATTTCCCACTTTTGTTTTCATTGAAAAATATTAAAATAGAGTAGGTAGAAACCAAAAATACTTTATAAAATATTTTTTATATTAATGTTATATTATTGATCATTAGTTATTCAAATATCGTCACCAGAATTCTTGTTTATGTTACCTATTAGTCAATGAGAGATGACGTTTTTATGCTTTTTAATGTAAATTTACATGTTTTTCTACGAATAAAGAATTTAATATGCGTCTTTTTTTGTATTTAACATAAAGGGTATACATTTTGAATTTTTTATCCAAATTTGCCCCACACTAGGGTTTTAAACCATTTTTAACGCTTATTATATTGTCGTCTGCCTTTACATAACATAGGTGTGGAGGCTGACACCCTTTAACCAAAAGAAAAAGATAGTCGAAGGAATGAAAATTCTGTCGTTATACTATGCAATTCGACAATAAAGATATACGTTTTTTGCAAATTTTCTTTTAAAAATTGAAAATTGAAAATGGCAAAAATCGTCCGACTTCACCCCGAATAACGGTAGTTGCTTTTAATGATTTAATTTTACAAATGTCTGTTTGCTTAACACCACTTGCAGTTTGATTAATTATAAAAACTGCGTGCTCTATCATCTAACACTTTCAAACTGTCTTATAAAAGCAAACGAACAGCTAATTTTGGTTTTTTATAACAGAAATACATACTAAGCTGTATATGTATGGAAAAGTGCTTATCTTTTAAATAGAACTGTTTCTACAATAGATTCTATAATATATCTATTTTTTCCAATCTACACTTGACCTTTCTTCCCCAATTGTTGCACTACATCTTGTTTCTTTCCATCACAAAAATTCAGAAAGTCGGTTCTAGCAAATGAGGCCCCACTATGATACGTTGTCATCGAATATCGCTTAAATACCTCAATAGCATTCTTCCACTTATTGAAAGGTTTTAACCAATTATTCTGGTGACTCATGAGACCCACTACCAATTCTAGAATGACACAACGAACGATAGTTCAAAACGCACCATTTAGTTTATCAGAATATGCCAAACAAGGATACTGCCGAAACGATTTTACTTGAAATGTTTGTTTCTTGGAACCAATTACTAGAACATAACATTTGTGTGAAGGTAATGGATCCCATATTCCTTGCAAAGCACTGTCTTTATCTGGATCAGAAATATTAAATTTTCAAACAAAATTTTCAATATAATGCGTTGGATTTCTTCTCGATATTGTTACAGGTAACAATACAGGTAAAAAGAGTGTTACATAAATTTTCTTATTTTGAACTTACTTTACACTGAATGGGGTGGAGACATCGTAACAGCTTTATCATCAATTTATTATTAAATACCATTCCAGTTTCATATATGTTTTCATTTCAATTGATTTTAATTCTTCATTTTATTTTCAAAACATTGTTCAAACATTCTTTAGAATGGCAATAAACTTCCAAAGTCATCAATTAAAATTGTCTGTTTACTACAATACTTCACTACTACGCATCACGTGATATCAGGCTAGTATGGTGACTTTTAAAGCGAATATTGAACAACCGACTATTAACTGCCTGCTTGATTCTATTTTAAACTAAGATTGAGTCCTGCAACGTCACATGTCCAGAGTTTCAAGTCAACTCTGGTTGATACTTCTATGTTTTAATTGCTTGAAAAAATAGGCTTGTCCGCTTAGGTAGGATCTAGAATCTTCATGTTTTATTAGCAAATCTTTTTCAATTGGTTGGATTTAAAGGCATAGTGCAACATATACAGAAGTGTGGCGTTCGAATAGCACCGAGCTATCTTTAATTAACACCATTTACCTTTGGGCATTGTCTTTACGATATTCAAGATTTATGAGGGTAATTAATTTTCTTTATTTTGTAATGTAGACGATGTCATTTATCGATTCTATTAATGGATTTTTCTAGAAGTTTAATTCATACGTTTTTCATCTAAATACTACGTATATTTGTTATTAAGAGGAATACGCAATTTAATATTATGCATAAATTGAGTTTCAAAATCTTTTTGTTTTTCTTTGATTCGGACAACGGTTAACTGAAGATACTATGCATCAAATATTGACCATTGAGCCAAGCTTCTTTTATCCGAATGTTGATGGTTTAAGAAGTACAAGGTTTTGAAAATTATAATTTTATTTCAATTTTTTGGCATTATTCTGAAAATTTGTTGGTTGTCGACTTAAAAATTAGCATCTTTATGTTTTTGGTTACAGAGAAAAATAATATGGTACTATTTTTGATTTTAGTCATAGAGTGCGCTACTTATAGCCTTCTTTTATGTTTAATTAGCCGTAACTTTTTACCCTATACATATAGCGTATAACCAACTTCAAAATCTGAAAGAGCAGTCTTTTTTACATAAAAACGTATTCTTGTCTTACTTTGATATTCCAATCTGTTTTCAAGAAAAGCCATTTAGTTCAAATTATGTTTTGATACTTATTAGTGGGATGTCACGCCGAAAATAATACTAATAATATTAACAATAGGCTTATGTTACTATCTGACAGTCATTATTATCTTAATTCATAATTCTTAAATCATAATTTTTATTTAATAAGTCAGCGAAGGTATATGAAGAATCAACTAAGTATGTATTTCTTTTACCCATCTGTTTAAAATTTCTTCCACTAAAATACTTAAAAAATGACACGTGATAGTGACTTTACAAATAATGAAATGGAAGATATGGTGTATGTTTTTGGGCAAACAAATTTCAATGGCCTCGCTGCAACCTAAAGGTATACCCAATTATACCCCCAAAGAAGACAACCTAATCATAAACTGTTTCGAAACGTGTGCAATCGTTTAAGCGAGAAGGGTTTATTTCGTCCCAAAAGTGAAAATAACGGTCCACAAACTAAATCGGTTAAGCAAGAAGAAGAGGTTTTGGTTAGAGTGTACGAAAATCCAGGTATAAGTACCCGTCGTCTAAGTGCGGCAATGGGCATAAGTTACTCTACGATTTGGAAAATTTTGAAGAGAAGCTTCTTCCATACCACTTTACTTCAGTTCAGAATTTGTTGCTGTAAGAACCTCCAGCTAACCCCCGTTTTATTTAGTTTTTACCGAAGCAGCAAAATGTGGATCTTAATTTTTTAATAAGATTTTCTTTACTGATGTGTTATACTACACGCCTATTCTAATCTAAGGTATACTATTAAAGTCCCGCGCGTAATTGATAAGAGCCACTACGACAGTTGGCAACATAATAAACACGTGCATAATATTGCGCAACAAGGTATTACGTAATTCTTGCGTCTCAAATTTGTATAACATACAAAGAAAAAGATAAAATGTACTCACGTAAAATATGGAGCTCTTCACAACATTGCAGCTATTACGGCGGCAGGATCTCGGCGTTGATTAGGCGTGGGTCGGAACCAAATTGGTTTGTCTTCCCTCTTGCTTTGTTGTAGCGATACGATAGGAATAAGGTAGGGAGCGATATAAGGTGCGATACAGGAAGCCTACATATCTGAAAGAGAAGACAAAAAAGACACAGATAAACTCACTGTTCGACGTTTCGTTGACTAGTCCCGTTGTGTCGGAAAAACACGCACTTCCTTCCACATTCCGCGCCTGCGCATTCTCTGGCGCCGACGCAACTGTCTAAAGTGACGGAAATGCACGTACAAGTCTATTTTTTAAAATATTGGTGAGATTTCAGTCACATATTTAAAACTAAAATCTAAAATGTTTACATACCCGATTTTCGACATGAAACAGATGAGGCAACGTTTACTCGCCGTGGAGTTTTCAACTGACGAAATAATCATCTATGGCATTCAGATACCTCCCATGCCATAAAAGAAAGACATTTTCAACACGAATTTAAGATCAATGTTTGGTGTGGTATTATTTAAAATTCTTTTATTGGACTTCTCCACTTACCATCTTCTCTAAACGGGTACACTTTGTTTAAATTTTTTTCAAGAAAATTTAAACGATTTGCTTGAATAGGTACCCCGTAATTTGAGGGCACATCTGTGGTTATGCAAGACGGAGTCCTTGCATATTTCTCTCGGCCGGTACTCGAAAATTTAGACAACGTGTTTCCACATCAGTAGATTGGTCGTGGTTGGCCACCGAGAAACCCCGACTTAAATCCTCTAGATTTTTCGATTTGGTCTCGAATGAAGGGCATCGTATATAAAGAAACTGTTGATTTACCCAAGGAGTTGCGGGAGAGAATACAAGGCGGTTTCGTGGCGTAGTGGGATGTGTGTGACTACTACGCCCAAGGTCCAGGGTTCGAATCCCGACACGGTCCGCTTGAAAAATGTTAGGCGAGCATTTTTCACAAAAATACACCCTCGTTCGGATGAGAGGTAAAATGGAGGTCTCGTGGGTGAGTGTTATCATGCACGTTAAAGACCTTGCTTGGAACAGCAAGGGTTCGGCAAAATTCTAAATTTTCCAGGTAAAAAAAACTCGCTTCCTGGCCAATGTAGTACCTTCGGGTGGAGCATTGGAAAAATTACATGTAAGGGGGAGAATACAGGCGACTGCGAATGAAATCAAAGACAATCAAGCAGCATTGTTTAGAATTTGTAAGCCTCTTAGAAAACATATTTCAAAAGTATCTAAGTAAATGGTGCACATTTTGAAAATTTACTTTAAACTTGTAAACCTTCTAACGAATTAAAGATTCCAATTTTCAAGTCGATTACCCAAAAATTTTCAGAATAATGCCAAAAAATTGAAAAAACATTATAACCTTCAAAAACCCTATACTAAAACCATCAACATTCGGATAAGAAAAGTTTGGCTCGATAATCATTACTTGATGCATAGTATTTCCAGTTAACTGTTGTCCCATTGTTAAATAACACTGTATATTAGCTTCCACTTTATAATTCTTTAATATACTTCAACCCCTAGTAAAGAATTATAGACATACCTCTCAGTCAGCTTAAAATCCTCATGCTTGATAACAGGAACCTTCTGAAAGCGAGACACTTTCGTCTTATATTCATCGGTTAAGTGTTCACCTTAAACCATTTTCCTAATTAATCAATTAAAAATAAATGAATGCAACATCGTAACCCTACCACATATAAGTTCAACTGGACATTTTTCATACGGTATTTTACAATTTTCCAGAAATATTAGTACTGCCCTCGAGGGCTCAGAAAGCAAATCGAAATATAATTTTAAAACCATTATGCTTTCTTGAAGGACTTATTTAATCTTGTTAACAAGTAGTTTTTAACTCTATATAACACATTTATAGTGTTTATATTTTATTATCTCATTTCTGGTTAAAAGAAATAGGTCGTTGCGAAAACCCTGATAAGATTGAACAGTAAAACATCAACAAACATACATTCATTTGCTTCAGTAACTAAGTATGTTTATTGTGGTAAAACACAAAATTATGAATTACTATTTAAATTTGCCGCTTATTTTGGGATATAACATGGCGGATCAATTTGCTCAATGAAGGTAGTATAATAAGTAGACGCTATCACAGTGCTTTTCTAATGAAACGAAGCTATAAAGAGGCGTGGCTAAGTGGGTATTTAATATAACGATTTGCCAGGGTCGTATTTAATTAATTCTATTGAGTATCCCAGTTATTGCGTATCAGCTGACTTTAGCTCGCAGTGACGATAATGGTGATGGAACTAGTTTCGATACTGCGGATCCTTTCGAAATCTAAAAAATATAAGCAAATAAATTATTATATTTTCGCACACCGGAATTTCTGTTATCGTACTAATAATTGCATAAGATTTCTCCCTGATCATTGTTTTCTTACTTATAAAAAGTTATTCTTGTAGTTTCTTCTTATCAACTGCATCTTTAGTATTGTAAGCCCGAACCGCATGCGAGACTATAGTTATTTCACGATTTTCAAATAAAATCTATACACATACGCGCACGCGTGCGCGCACACACGCACGCGCGCGCGCACGGTCTCACACTCACACACACGCGCACACACTAAATTGTTGAAATGTAATAAAAACTCAAACGTATATATATATATATATATATATATATATATATATATAAATATATCGCTGAGATAAGGGGTTGTTTAGAGGTGTATTGATTAGTAAGGGTCATGTAGTAACGATAAATAGCAATAGGAATCAGAAATCTGCATTTATTTAGCAGAAAAATAAGTAATTCGTACATCATGTAAATAGCAAGCATTTAACACCCTGTATATAGACCGTAATTAACTTTAAACAATGCAAGTAAGCATATCTTACAACAATAAAACGCGTATTCAGCAGAGAAATGGGTAATTCGTACATTATGTAAATAGAAAGCATTTAACACCCTGTATATAGACCGTGATTAATTTTAAGTAATGCCAGTAAACATATCTTTCAACAATAGAACGCGTATTTAGCAGAGAAATAATCGTACATGTAATTAAACACGCGTTGAGAAGTGTTCTACAATTTATAAAATAAATACGCAGTAGAATAGATAAAACCTAACAAAGCTTTATGCAATTACGCTGGAACGATGAGCATTTTGATAAGAAAACGCAATTTCAAAGATGCATAAATACACAAACGAAAACAGCATTAAAGTTACATCATTTATTTTGTACAATTATCCAATAGGCGTTATCTACACAAAACAACAGACTTAAAGTTGAACGTCTGGCAAAGATAATAATAGCAAATAAACACC
Organism: Platerodrilus igneus; assembly: GCA_036346225.1. NCBI lineage: Eukaryota > Metazoa > Arthropoda > Insecta > Coleoptera > Lycidae > Platerodrilus > Platerodrilus igneus. The sequence goes on along the minus strand of JARFIW010000149.1, from coordinate 821,482 downwards.
ATTACACGGAAATCCGAATTAATTACATCAGAAACAGCTTCGAAATACAGGGAATATTAAAGACAAAACCTGGTTGGTTGAACTGCAGAACTGCTTGAAAACCCAGCCCACATGTAGTAGGAAAAGGCTATTTAACACCCATTCGGAGATAACACAACTCAGTTCACACTGTTCCACGTCGAAGCTGCAACACTATTAACTAGAAATCCATGCGTAATTTAAATAAAGTATAATAGAATATCAAGTTTATGTTACAGTGAAAATAGTGCAACAATTACGAAGAATTTTTGCCGTTCTTTTTATAAAAAACGTGAGTAGAATTTGGGTAATTGATTTAAATTAAATATTTATAATGATAGGGCTTCAAGTCTGTGTTGACCATAATATTTCAAGTCGGTGTCGACAATAATTCTGGACATTTCAAGTCTGTGTCGACAATAATAATTCAAATCTGTGGACATTTCAAATCTGTATCGACAATAATACTTCTGGTATATTTCTGAACAATTCAAGTCTGTATATTTTTGGACATTTCAAGTCAGCATCGACAATAATACTAGACAATTCAAGTCTGTGTCGACCATAATATTTCAAGTCTGTGTTGACAATAATACTTCTGGATTCTAAGGGGACAATTCCAATTGAATTTTGGTAAAATTCTGGTACAATTCTAAGCTGCGTCAAAAGCATTTAAGGAAAGAGATTCAAAGCATTTGCAGACAAATATAAGATAAAAAAGTACAAAATGATTTTTGGAAAACAAGGGGTAACTGTACTCAAATACTGGTTCAACTAAGCAGAGCATTAGTAGACGATTGAAGACAACAAAGGGGTGTTGATCCACAACACGAACAACATGTCACAGGTCAGATCTATTTAATTTTAAGGTATTTTTCAATTTAAATTTTAATACTGAATTTATTCGATTTATCCAAACTTGTAATGAAGTCAACAAGAAAAATTTGCATACGTTAAACTTACGTAATAAATCATAAAGAGGTCTAGAACGTTCCAGATTTTTTTGTAAAGAGGGTGTAGTTTTTGGTGACTGTATATTGAATTAAAGGTATATAAATTTTGGAATAAATAATACATATGATATTAATTGATTGAAGTGTGTATTTAAAGAATTTCAAAAATGGTAAATAATATTTCTTTTCATTATATAAAAATAATTGACTTCGTTTTATCAATTCAAATAGGTAATCATAAAGGGGTAAAAAAAGAGAAAATTGATCATCGTAACGTTGTGCACTCTGTGTAGATTAAAAAGGGCTAGCCGTGGCATAATAATAAAAGTGGTAAGATTGAAAGTGAGAACCCAGAGCGGTGGTGTTAAGTAAAACGTTCATAACACCGAGTACGGCGTTATCATATCAATATATATATACATATATTACTGTGATGCGTAAGGTTAACTATGTGTAAATAGGTCAAGTAGGTATTTATGTAAGCACCCTGTATATAGAAAACAAGAATTTATTAATTACGCTTCAAATTAATCAAATTGGTATAATAACGGACAGTGTCATATGTAGGTTTAAATCAATAATTTATTTATTACGCTTAAAATTAATTAGATTGGGATAAAAGGGCATATTTTAATAAAGGTTCAAATCTATAATTTGTATACGTTAATTTAATGCAAGGTTGAAAATTGCGTACAAAGGATTTGCAGTATTAAAGCTCTGCGGGGTAAAAATCAATAACTTAGTAACTTACATTTATTAAATTCGTAGAATGCTACATTGTTTGAGACCGCAAAACAAGTTGAAAACAGGCAAGGAGTTCAAGGAATAAAAGCTTAGGGGAGATAAGCAATTCTGGTGAAGGCTAGAATACGTTACAAAAACATTTCAAAGTATTGTCCAACGGAAAGATACAAGGTTAACAAACAAACGACTAGTCTGCAAACAAATCAATAAAATTAAGAGACAGAGGATCGTTATAAAGTAACAGAAGAAGATGGAAAATATAACAGGTCGCTACAGGACAAACAGTTTTCAAGCGCGTGACAGAAGAGTGTGTTTTAATATCAAATAAGCGGGACGGAGATGCAACATGTTTGTGAACGTTATTAATTTATCAAGGCGCACGTGTAGGAAGGGCACTAACCGTTGAGGACATGGCAATAGTGGGACTATAAGAAGGACGGAAAATATGCGGTGGATAAAGATAGCAGTAGGGTGAAAATAACGTCGACTTTGTAAGTAGGAAAACAAGACAGAGACAAGAAAAGGTGGGTATTAGAGCGTGAGTGCAATAAGAATATAGACGCAGACATAAGAGGCGTGTTTAGGATTTGTTAGAGGGAATAGTAGAGGGACAGTTTTTACAGAAAATACGGACGGTTGGCTAGTTTAATTAGTTTTTCGGAGTAAAGTGTCGTTGGAGTGGTGAAATTCTTAGTTTTGAAAGTTCGTTATGTTGTTTGTACGGGAGAATTTTGTGGAATTGTATGGCGGTTGCTAGAGCTCGAAGAAGACAGATTTTACGTGATAAAAGGGGGGTTTTGAGCTTATATAAGCGTTGCCAGAGATGGCAAGGCTCTCTTATTTTTCGCTTATTTTCTTATTCAATTCGCTTACATTGAGTATCATTGAGAAGACATCCTAATATAAAAATCGGGTGATAGTGCAGTCCGCCAAATATTGTTTTAGTGTTATAAAAGCACAAGTAGGTGCAATTAAAGTAAACGGGCTGAATATTTGTATAAATTATGACGAGTAATGCTGGATGTTACTGAGGTAAGCGATTAAATTACAACTTGAACGAGAGTGCTGGTTGAACGTTAAGTGGAGTTTGGACTCTGGATGGGGAGCTGTATGGAAGGTATCCACTAATCGTTGAGGGAATTGGATGAACGAGTCGCGATGGAATGGTTGCCCTAGTTAGAAAGCAGAAATTGGGTATAGTCCAGGAACGTGAGCTTGGTGGACGTCATCTACTGAAGTGGTGCTTCCGGAGAACACTCCAAGTAACGAGTTCTTTTTATTGAACTGCTGTGCTGGTATTGAATTATAAAAACTATGAGTGATTTGAGTTACTTGGTGAAAAATTGATGAATTAAAAATTAATTTGATGAACATATGAAAAGACACCTTTCTATTTTAAATCTAAGCGTGTGAATACTTAAATAATATTTTTTTGATGTAAGGAGTAAACGGGTCTCTAGCGCAATTTGATAATGCAATAATTTATGCATACAGAATAAAAGGGGTTTATACTGAGCTCATCATAGACCTGGGAAAAGTAAATTTAGGGTTTCAGGATAGGCCCATCTACTTTTAAATGAAACGTTGAAGTATAGAGGAACATAAAATTCACGAGACTTTGGATTGAACTGAAATGAGAAATATTTTATTGTAAATATTGAGATTGTCTGAATCATAATTTATGTCATATGAATAAAAGGTTGTATGTTTTGTCCAAAGATTTTATTTTTGAATTTTTTATTATTCTTTAATATAAAAGTGTTGAGAGAATGAGTAGCCGTAGAAGATTAGCTTGGGGAGGCATAAATTGTTTTATTTAGGTAAAGATTAGAGGAGTTTGGTTTTGAGTGCAGCTAAGGTAAGTAGAAATACATAAGAGGGGCACTTCCAAAGGTAAGTGGCACCTTAGACAGAGAGGATACACTGCAGTTTTTATGACAGCCCAACAGTGGGGCACGATTACAGAAAGGATACATTGCAATTATATATATATATATATATATATATATATATATATGTATATATATATATCCCATCTTCATTATAGCCGGAACCACGAATGAAAGCAGTCACGTGATCAAGCATATTCGTATAAACTAATATTTATGGATTTCTTAAGATAGTTGACCACCTAGAATACTATATTTATTCAATTTACCTTAAAAATCAAAGTTATAGGTAGTTATTTTCTTAGAGCTTATGCATTCTGAGATTTAATGATCGTATCTTTAGAAAAAGAAGAAGATCAGGGGTGCTATTCGCGACACTTCGAATATATGCGTCTATTCGAATAATGACGTCATTCGAAGGAAAATACTGAAATCCGTATTCTCGACTCTTCGAATGTTTTACGCGTTCGAAAATTCTTACACGAATACATTCGGGTGGATTTTTGTTGACGTATTTCTTGTTCGAACAGTGACTATTAACCTTTATTCTGTACATATACTATTTATTTGGAAAATGAAGGAATAATATACTTGTAATTATTAAATGATTTGAAGAATGCGGAAGAAGAAGGTGGTGATGATAAAGGTGAACCAATAGATAAAGCTGCTAGTGATCCATTTAGGGAGTCATCTGATAAAAATTGTATTAAGCTTTTTGTTTATCAAAGGAATTATGTCGGTTTTTAATGACTACATTGGAGCCGTTTATGAAGCCATAGTCTTTAAATGCAAAATCATTTGAAAATTTACTTGTTACATTTTTATGTTTCTTTAAAAACTCTTATCAGTGCCGTATTTTGTCGTTCTGAGGGATTGCTGCCTTTTTTACCACTCGGTTTGCTCATCTTACGAACTTGCTTTAATATCAATTTGAAGTTGGAAAGTAGAGCTAGGACCACAACGCCAATAATTTAGTAACCAAAAGCAAATAAGGATCAAAAATATTAGGTTATGTTATTTAGCTAATAGAAAGAAATGGCATTATATGATAACATAGTGGGGACAATTCGAATGCCATGTTGCCAAGCGTCTATAACGCGTTCGAAAAGTAAGGTTTACGAAGAGTGCGGAGAATACCAAATAAGTGCACTACTCGTATATAAGACCTTCGAATACATTCGAACTCGAATATTTACGAATGAAGTCAAGAATAGCACCCCCAGCTGTATTGTCACTGAATATTACATTTGTGGACTAAGCAGTACAAAACAATTCTAAGTAGACAAAACAAATTAAAATTACAATTATTCTTTTAAAAAGAACATCTAAAATGCTACATTTGCATTTAGTGTCTGGTTATAATATGCATACATATATGAAACTATAAATTATTCAAAAATAACTTAAAATAATTTGTAAAGTTAGAGCAAAAGGTCTTTCTATTTATTTTTGCTTCTGGCTAGCTACAGCATAGTACATTTTTATTCAAAATATACAGATTACCAATTTTTGTTCTATAAATTATAAACAAATCAATTGTTAAAATTTTTGAAATATAAATCTCACCACATAATGTGCTGCTGTGAACACATCGCTATTGGCTATGGTAAAGTTTCTTTACAAGGCAACGCTGGTGGGCACCGGAACGCGCACGAGGTTCGCGGGTGGTGCGCGCTCCAAGTTACTTATTGATTACTTGAGTGTTCGAGTTGCACTGACTTCGAGCCATCTCGCGGGTACGAAACTAAAATGCGTCTAAATGCAGAACTTTATCAATCCTATTCGACCTTGAAGTTGTATAAGTTTTGCCCTTAGATTTTATCATTACAATAATTGAACTATGTCATGATTCCAACCTTACTTTTGGTTTTGCTCCATTAGGTTTCTGGGAATTTTATTGCATGTAAATATAATTATTTATAAACCTTGATGTTTGTGTATACGCAAATGGATAAATGGAACAATTCCACTAAATTCAAGTAAAGAGAATAATCAGCTCTGTAAGAGTAATTATAAATGGGTGTAATTATTAGTGATATTCATCATATTACACAGGATCATCTGGAAGAATCTCTTTTACCACTTTATTCTTTGTAACATGTGTAACAGTTGTGACTAACGCTTTACTTTTCAGGGAAATAATGTTTAAATTTAATACCATTTAGGTCAATCAACTTTTTTTTGGTTATAGGAGCAATGCACATCTATAATATTTAAATGAGGGATCTGCCCAATTTATTTGCTATTCATATTCTGCAATCAGCAACAATAAGAAAAAGAACTTGGTTAGAAAACATTTTGCAAATTGTGGTCTGAAAAGTAACTCTTATTCTGCAGTTCATGTTTACCGTAATCGGCAGAGCGTAACAAAAAAATATCCAAATCATACATTGTTTAGAAAGTTAATGCAGACAATAGATGCACAAAGCCAAGAGGGAAACACTGGGTGTGTAGGACATTTTGTCAATCCCTTTTTGAACGTTTATTCCACGCCCGCCATGTGATAACTTATAATTCTACTCCCAATAAGTTTTTATAAAGTGTTGTTTAATGTTTAAATAAGGGTAGGCCGATAACATATAATTCTACTATGAAGAGAGACCTTTACATCACTTACCTTGTTGTTGAAGAATAACAGCAATATATGCTTTTCTTGGTTAATAATATTCCAAATACACTTTTTATTGAGTTTTTGTGGATTTGCATATTTTTAACTACAAAAGTCAAAACTCTATTTGGCATTCTCATTACACCTCTCCTCAAGTGTAGTAACATCAGATCACTTTTCCTTCCTGTATTAGAATAAGCTTTTTTCTTCAAACTTTAGGTTAAAATATTATGCCATTATTTAACTGAGTCTGTTTCAGAGAAGTGTCACTTTATCCACGGCGAAAGTTTTCTGTATCCAGCCGCCATACCGAAGGTAAAAGTGTAGTCATAGGGCAATTAAATGTTGTTTTTAATTTGCGATGTAATGTTAAATGTGAAATTGTTAAGGGTAGCATTGGAAATTAAAGCCAGTCTCTTGATGTGCATTGGTGTAAGTAGACTATGATGAAGCAGATTCAATTTCAGCACTTTGCATTCCACGAATGCTTTCCTATTCAAGAATAATGCCGTTTGTGGTTATTGCATGTGTCAAAAGGATATATATAATCGTAAGCAACCTTTGATATATATCAAACGTGGAAAATTCATATCTGTAAAATATTTGAAAATTAGAAATTTTCATATAGTTTGCAGAACGTTTGAAGAAAAAATAGTACATTTTATCTGGAGAAGTGACTTTGTGGCTTGCCTCTTTTACCCACCTCACTATCGTTCGGCGAGTACACAGAGATGTCCCATGATAAGTCCCACTTGTCCTCTGTCTAAAATAATATGCTATTTTACTATTAATTAAATAACTGAGGAATTTATAGGTGTCAGTTACTCTTATATATGTAAAATATCTATATCTGTTTATCTTATCATTTCTAATAAAAAAATTAATGTGATCCCATTTGAAAATCAAATTTACTACAAAATATTCACAAACCACTAGTTACAAAATTGCCTTTGTTTTATGAAAAAAAGTTTGTTTGCTGTATTGCACACCAGATAAATATTTACGATGCATAAGTTAACGTTGAACTTTTTAATTTAATTTTAACAATCGTTTACAAGATTAATATATAAAACTTAATATATCTACATTTATAATCAGCACAAATTTAATATTTACAATTACATTTAGAACTGCCACAACTTTTTTGGGCAAAATTCTTTTAAAATGTGATGTTTCACTTACAGTTGCATTTTTAAAACGTTGTTTTGGCAATTGCTTCTTTTTTGTAGAAAAGCAGTTTATTTGCTTTTTAATTTTTTTGTTATGAGGTTCTACTGAACTAATAGCTGGCATTACGATATTCAGTCTACTGTTAGTACCAGAATGCAATAAAGATTTAGCCACTTTAAGCTGTTTTATAACAGTTAATAGAGTTTCATTGGTGGCAGGTAAATTAACAAGAGTTGTAACGTATTTTTTATTCAGTTACACTTTCCTTATTAATCTAATATAATATCTCAATAAAATAAAAATAGAATTTATAAATATTTGATCACTTAAAATAATTCATAAAATATATAATAACATGCGCTCCTTCGCTTTAGAGGTCTAAATTCCTATAATAAGAATCGTCAGTCTGTCATTTCGTGTCACTTTTCTATCAGCGTTCGAACAGGTAAGCCGCAACCCGCAGCGTAGAAAGGTCAAAATGGTATCCAGGCACATGGCCTGCAATACGGTCCGTAAGAAAGTTTTAATTAATTTAACCTTCGTGTCGGAATGTGGTTCCTAGCAGCTGTTGGGTGATGGTTTTATTTTGTATTCCACCTTTAGCAGCACAGTTGATTCCTGCTGGCCGAAGAAATAGAAGTCCCCCCATCATTAAAACATGCAATATCATCCATACCATAAATACTGCTGAAACGAAAATTTAGTTTGAGATTTAAAATACAAGAAAATAATAGGACGTACTTAATGAAGATTTGGTTTGGTTAAATAATATTTTGTTCAGAAGATCTTTTATAATTCCAGCGTTAAATTCATTCGTAATGATATGTTTCCTGTTGCGTGTATCGCAGATGTATATGGAATAGTCCACATCTGGTGTCATATGGTTATAGTTTAGAAGTTCAAATTTTTTGATTGCACTGTACTTCGACACGTGAGTGACATTTAATCTTTAATTCCAGTTATATTTATTTAAATGTTTTACGAATGATAGAAGGTTGAAATTTTACTTCGATTTAGTTATTTTAAAATTCACTTAGAAAAAGAAAGGTTCCGTACTAAACTTGTAACTTTGCAAAATTTTAAAGATGGCTATGTAGTTTGCTCATCGTAACTGTTTCACAAGCAGATAGCGTTAACTACACTGAAAAAGTTGTTATTGACATATGATGTCAAAAATATCTAGCTATCCAATATAAATATCACATGTTGTTCTGCGTTATTTTAAAAATATCTTTAGTTATTTTGAGGTCATGTAATTTGATTATTAAAGAACATGATGAATTTTTTTTATAAGATATTAAGTAAAACTAACTTCTTTCTTGAATGATGCAATTTTATAAGACGTTAAACAATTAAATTTTTATGAAGTCGACGTAGTACTACCGATGACTATAATTGAAATATGAATTATTAAGAAAGCATAAACTTTATAGTAAATTTATGTAGAAGTATTCCATTTAGAGATCTTTGTTTTTTTTTAAAACAACCATACAAGTTTCTTTTTTATGTAAATTTTTGTTGAAAAACTTAATGTTAAAACAAACCAAGAGAATTTAATTGAAGAGAATCCATTTTGCTTAACTCTTTTATTATTAAAAATTCAAGTAAAATTTATAGGTCATTAATGAGCAAAAATTGTGTCTAATGATAACAAATACCCTGGGTGTATATATTCTTGGAACTTAAATTAAATTATATTATTTTTGATGAATATTTTTAAGGACACAAACGGTGTCCATGTTGTGCATTTGTTTGTTCACAGGTTAAGTCGAGACATCTGTAACACATCTGGTAATTGAGATTTTGGTAAGTGCTTTGCAATGTTGATATACAGGTTTTGTGGCTATATAAGCGGAGTAGATTTAAGGTTTCCGCATTCCCCTAATACAAGTACATATATCTTTGCATGTTGTTGTATTGAAAAATATGGTGGCGCTCTATATCTATATTTTTGGTCAACAGACATCCCATGACCCAATCTCATAATCTACCCAGAGCTAACACTCTACTAGCCGTTTATCTCTAAAGAGTTTTTCTTTTCCTCAAGCCGTTTTCCATCCAACTTTACCTTGGGCTTCCATCATTAATAAGAAATTCTCGACCTTGTGATATTAGGTAAGGGTTTATGATATATGGTGGTCCAATTTGCTATCTGATATTCGAGAGGGATTGTTAAAATGTTTCACTTGCGCTCACAACGTGGGGCTAGAATATTTCACTTGCACCCAAAACGTGAAGCCAGATTATTTGTACACTGGGGCTGGATTGTTTGCACTTATATTCATTACACTTGCACTCAGCGACTGAGGTTTGAATTAGGGCTGGCAAAATTCGAAAAAGTTGTATTCGATTAATCGAATTTTGCTGTATTCGCAAATCGATTAAACCGATTAATCGATTTTCTATTGAATATTCGGCTAATCGAATATTCGATTAATCGGTTAATCGAATATTTGATTAATTGATTATTCGATTAATCGATTATTCGATTGTTAACAAATTTTTTAGTTAACTAATTGGCTAGTTCATTAATAGGTTAGGCAATCAATCGTATGGTTGTCTAGATAGTCTATTAATCGAATAACCGTTTATTCGACTAATCAACTAGTCAAACAATTTATTTCTAACCAAATAATCGTTTGTCTGATTAATTCACTACCGTGCGGGGTAGTCAATTACAAAATCCATGAAGTCGTGTTTCATTTTATTTTCAACTATCCTCCATCCAATAGCAAGATCTTGTCCTGAACTTGTACTATGTATAGTTGTAGTTTTGTCTTCCCTCACGTTATAACTTGCACACGTAGAAAAAAGAGAACTTGGGCTCGATGTACGTAACACAAATAATACGGCTATAATTTAGTTAGGTATTATAAGTTCAAGTTAGAACAAACTTACAAAATAATTTTAAAATTATGAGCTTGCAATTTAATATATCGTTTGTAATTTTGTGTACAGGTCTGGTTCCTGTACACAGGTCAGAGCACCCTTAAGTTTTATTAGTTCTTGGAAGGTTTAGTTTAAAGTAGAATCCAGGGTCTTCCTTTGTATCATAAAACGGACATTGCTCCTTTTAGGATAAATCTTTTACAACATGTTTGTACTGCTATATTTTTAATTTTACTAGAACTTTCGTTCTGTAAGGACTTGCCTCTTAATAGAAATAAAAGCAAACCATTTTTCTTCTAACTGTATTTCTAACTTTATTTTATTCGAATATTCGATTAATCAAATATTCGATTAATCGAATAATCGATTTGTTAAAATTTAAAAACCGCGATTTTCGATTAATCGATTAATCGAATAGTCGATTAATCGAATTTTATTGCCAGCACTAGTTTGAATCGATCTTACTAATGTGATTTTGTAATTTCATTTTTGTTACAGTTTGATGTGGGTTCTCAATATTGTTAGGATACTTTAGAGACATAAATATTTAATTATGGCAGAAATATATAGCATCGTTCATTTACTTAAAAATGAATTAGAATATGAATTGAACATTAGAGGCATTGAAAATTCGAGACCAGTGTCAGATAAAAGAAAAATTTTAGCTAGGTTGTTGGCCAAAGAAACAGACAAACCAGGTTGTTTGATTGATCTTTCAAGTTATCAGGTGGATTTCAATATAGAAAAAGAAGAAATTGAGTCAGTAAAAAATGTTTTATTAGAATGTATACATGATCCCGCCGATTCTATTTTTAAAAGGATCCGGTCAAGATTAATACATCTTAGAGGTAGAATTCAACGGTTAAGGCTCCCTAAGGAAAATTTTGAGGAAGTGGTGCTATTTAAAAATGAAAGTTTGGCTACTATTCTTGTTGTGGAGGCAGATGGTAAGACTACTTTAGAGTGACAAAAATTTTTAGGGGTCGTATAGTCATTTCGATAGGAAATTTTCTCCTGAGCACGAATATGTGCTCCATTAAGCGCGGAAATGTTTCGTTAAAAAGTTATGGCTGTTTTAATTGCCTATGTTAACGCTATGGGAAAAGTTTTTTAAACACTAAACTAAACTAACCTAACCTAACCTAACCTAACCTAACCTCACCTAACCTAACGTAACCTAACGTAACCTAACCTAACCCAACCTAACCTCACCTAACGTAACCCAACCTAACCTAACCCAACCTAACCTAACGTAACCTAACCTGCCCTAATAATCTGTGAGAAGTGTTCAATATTAAAAAGCAAAGTTTATTTTTTCAATGAAAGCAATACAAGATAATAAGAGATTCAGAGCTTATATTCGAAGCGTATGGCTTCAAGCAAAGCCTCAAACGGATCGCGATTATTTAGCAAAAAAATTAAGGCTAGAAATGAATACCTACAATAGAACGCAATGAAAAAATGAAAAATGACCTTCTTAGGAGTGAGTCCAAAGCGCAATGAATTCTAAACAGACGCCGCTTGCTTTAATTGCCTTCCCCAAGGCGCCCTCTAGCGTATAAAAATAAATCCGCGCTAAATTCAAAACAGTTAAAATGTATTTAAAAAATTTCCCATAGCGTTAACATGGGAAATTAAAACAGCCATAACTTTTTAACGAAACATTTCCGCGCTTAATGGAGCACATATTCGTGCTCAGGAGAAAATTTCCTATCGAAATGACTATACGACCCCTAAAAATTTTTGTCACTCTAAAGTAAAGTCCACCCAGGCAGATCTTCATGAGAGATTAAATAAAGATTTAGGCTCGAATCAGAAAGATATAAGTATAAATTCTAATGCAGCATCTAATGTGCCCATTTTAACGGTCACATATGTTACACAGACAGTTCCTATTGGATCTTGGTCGATAAAATATTCTGGAAACCCATCCCGCTTATATCAATTTTTAGAAAATATTAGTGACATTGCGCAGTCACAAAAAGTATCTGATGTGGAATTGTTTAATTCTGCGGTTGAATTGTTTACTGGTGATGCATTGGTATGGTATCGTTGCGTTCGTAGTTCATTGACAGATTGGAATTCGTTGGTTAATAGATTAAAGGAAGATTTTTTGCCAGCACATCCTGAAAACGATATTTGGGAAAAAATTAAAAATAGATTTCAGAAAAATGGCAAATCGGTTGTTTTATTTATTGCTAATATGGAAAGTTTATTAAACAGATTACCTATCATTCCTGCAGAACATACTAAAGTTAGAATAGTCAAGAAAAATTTACTGCCATATTTTATTCAGCATCTTGCTCTTATAGATATAGAAAATGTTCGTACTTTAGTTAAATTGTGTAAGAAGTTAGAAGAAGCTTCCTTAAGTAAACAAAAATCTGTTTCTATTGTAACATATAGTAACAAGCAGCCTAATAATAATTTTAAACATCACTTTAGAAGTAAACCCCCTATTTCATTTGAGAATGCTTCATCGTCAAAATGTCATGTTTATACCCCTAAGTCTTCGCATTCTCCAGTTCAAGTTCTCAATTTTACTACCCCAATATCAGAAGCGAGTGGAGTAGGTAATTCTTCTTTTAAACATGAATTGGTATGTTGGAATTGTTCACGTTATGGACATACATTCAGCGTTTGTAGATCCTTCAAAAGATTATTTTGTTATGGTTGTGGTCGTAAAGCAGTGACTCGTATCACTTGTCCGTCGTGTCCAAAAAACGAGTAAAGGAACAGAAGTTGAGTAGCGAATTTCCTGTTTCTAGACAAAAAGCTACAATTATGTTGTGTGATCAAAAGGATCTGTGTTGTAAGGAGTGGTCGTAATGGCTCCAGGTAGTTAGAAATTTTTGCAAGACTCGAGTTCAACCTAAAGCTAGTGCATTATTTGAGAAAAAGCTTTATGATAATCGCCCGTATGTGATAGTAAAGCTGTTTGATATAGATATTACAGGTTTATTTGATTCCGGATGTACTACATCGATAGTAGGTTCCCTTGTGATTCCGTTAATTGAAAAAATTAAGTTAAATGTTTTTAAATCTGAAAAGAAAGAAGTATCGACTGCGGATGGTTCGTTAAAATTAGTAGAAGGTTTAGTTGATTTACCTATCCGTATTGGATCAGAATGTCGTTATTTTGAACGCGTTAGTTGTACCTTCGTTGCGTCATACATTTATCTTTGGAAGTGATTTTGCTAAATTGTTCGGTCTAATTGCTGATTTTAAAAACAATTCTTGGTATATTAGTAATGATGTGGGAAATCATATTTCTTATGTTGGACAATCGTCTCTGCCTTTAAGTTGTAAAGATAGTTTGCTTAGTTTGGAAGAATTGTCAATCAAGCAAAGAAAGCAGGCTCAAGCGGTTATTGATTCGTATAATGAAATAAGTAGTGAGAATAGATTGGGTCTTACTAATAAAATTGAAATGTTTATTGATACAGGTGACTCTAAGCCAGTTCGTAGAGAGCCGTATGTTATGTCGCCATATATGAATGAAATATCGAACAGAGAACTAGATGATATGCTAAAGTTAGGAGTTGTTGAACCTTGTGTTAGTCCGTATTGTTCCCCGGTATTATTGGTTATAAAGAAGTCCAGTAATGAGTATAGATTTTGCTTTGATGGCAGAATGTTGAATGATGTTACCAAGCATGACAGTTATCCTATGGCAAACATAGACAGGATTCTTAATTTATTGCGAGGTGCAAATTATATTTCTAGTTTAGATACGATGAAAAGTTTTTGGCAAATCCCCTTTCAGAAAGTTCTAAAGATAAAACTGCTTTTAGCATTGTTTCTAGAGGTCAATATCGTTTCACTTGTGTACCTTTTGGACTTCGGAATGCAGCTCAAACCCAACAAAGGCTTGTTGATGCTATATTTGTACCACGTTATGAACCTCATGTTTTTTGTTATCTTGATGATGTAATACTAGTGTTTTCTACTTTTGAAGAACATCTAAAACTTCTTGCAGATGTTGAAGAACGTCTCAAAGAAGCAAATTTGACGATTAATTTTAAGAAGTGTGTTTTTTAAAAAATCTTTAAAGTTTCTTGGTTACATAGTTGGCTCTAACTCCCTTCGTGCTGATCCCGATAAAGCATCAACTATGGTAAACTTCCTGTGTCCAAAGACTACGACGGAAGTTAAACGATTTTGGGTATGTGCATTTGGTATCGTCGGTTTATTCGAAATTTCTCTTCGTTAGTGTCGTCTATTAATGACCTTATTAAGAAGAAAAAGAAAGGACAAGAAGTTATTTGGAATCCTGAGGCTAAATCGTCATTTATACAGATTAAACAAGCTTTAGTTTCTGCTCCGTTATTATCGCAACCGGATTATTTGCTTCCATTCATTATTGAATGTGATGCCAGTGACACTGGATTAGGAACCGTTTTGATTCAGAAAATTAATGATGTTGAACATGTGATTTCGTACGCGAGTAAAACTCTAAATCGAGCAGAAAGGAATTATTCGGTTACTGAAAGAGAATGTCTTGCAGTAATCTTTGCGATTGAAAAATTCAGACCATGGGTTGAAGGCACCCGCTTTACAGTAGTAACAGATCATTTTTCTTTGTTATGGTTAAATAATATTCAAAATCCAACTGGTAAATTAGCTAGGTGGGCCGTACGTTTGAAACAACATACGTTTGATTTAGTTCATAGAAAAGGTAAATTTAATGTTGTGCCCGATTGTCTTAGTTGTGCAACCCCTCCGCACAATCCTGTTGTCCACTTAATTGAAGTTAATTTAGAAAAATTAGATCCTTGCTACGTTTCTTTAAGGAATAAAATTTTGTCTTCTCCAGAAAATTACCCTCAATGGAAAGTAGAGAATAATTTTATACTTAAATTTCTCCCCCCCCCCCCAACCTACCCTTATCTTCAAATGTAATTGAGTGGAAATATTTAGTACCTATGGCTCAGCGAGAGGAAATTATTCGTTCTTGTCATGTTCCTTCTGTTGCAGGACACTTTGGTTCCGCAAAAACTAATTCTAGAATACAAGAACATTATTATTGGCCTAGAATGAATATAGATGTACTCCGATTTTGTAAGAAGTGTTTAGCGTGTGGTGCTCAAAAGTCATCAAATGTTGGTCCTCTTGGTTTAATGGGTAAAGAGAAAGAAGTAAAGTTTCCTTTTCAGACAATAGCGTTAGATTTGATGGGTCCGTTTCCACGTTCGAAACTTGGACATAAATGGTTATTGGTAGTAGGTGATTGGTTTTCTAAGTATAGTTTGTTACATCCACTACGTAGTGCAAAAGCACACAGCATACAACGTTTTATGAAAGAAAAAGTTTTTCTAGTATTTGGCGTTCCACAATTTGTTATATGTGACAATGGACCTCAATTGTCAGGTAGAATTTTTAAAATCCTTTGTGATAAATATGATATTCAGATGATATGGTATAATACGGTATATTCTCCGCAGTGTAATTTTGTGGAAAAGATTAATAAAACTGTGGGTACTGCTATTCGTTCATATATTGATTCGCACGATTCTTGGAATTCAGAATTGCCACAAATTCAGTATGCTATTAACTCCTCAAAACATCAATCTACAGGTTACACTCCTAATTTTTTACTTTTTGGTCGTAGTGTTTCAGTTAGTGGAAGATTTTATAGTGATGGATTTATACCTAAAGAAGATAATGAATTTATTCCGGGTAGTCGACCATTATATGTATCAGATCGACAAGGTCTTTTCGATATTTTTAAAGAGGTACATGCTAATTTACATTCAGCTTATGAGCGAGCAAGTCGCCAATACAACTTAAGAAGAAGGATTGTGTGCTTTGAAGTTGGTGATAAGGTCTGGAGAGCAAACAAGATTTTATCTAGTGCAGGCGATAAATTTACTGCTAAACTTGCACCAAAGTTTGTTTTATGTGTGGTTAGGAAAAAGATTTCTAATCTAGTTTATGAGTTGAGTAATATAGATGGTTCTAAAGCAGGCCAATGACATATCAAAAGACTTGAAGCCATACTCAGCGTTAAGTGATAATGATGATGAAGATGATCAAAATGTTTCAGATCATTAAGTATTTTCCGATTATAGTTGATGTCAGTAGTGATTTTTTTTGTTCATGTTTTGAATTCCTAAGTGGGATGAGATTAAACTTAGTTGAAATTCTTGATTTGCTTAAAGTGATTTTTAGCTTTGGTAGTGGTAGTGTTTTGTGATTCTTGGTATTGCATGTGTTTAATGATGCAGCAGGGGTTTAATGATGTTGCAAGTATTTAACGATGCAGTATGTGTTAGATGATATAGTGAATATTTAGTAAGGTAGTGGGCATTTAGTGATATAGCGAGTATGTAATGGTATAGTGAGCATTAGATGAATGCTTAAATTTTTTTTGAGAAGTTTTTGGTAAGTTGCTGGTGGATATGTTCCAGTTGGCTCAAATTATGGTTTATTGGTGATTATGAAGTCCTTTAGTGCTAAATTACTGAAGTGATAGAATTTTTGAGTGAAATAGTTGAGTCTGTATGATAGTTGTAATACAGCAGAAAACATTTTGTTGATGGATAGGTGTTGTTAATACTTTGTCTACTTCTCGATTATTAGTGATTTGTTTCGTAAATAGACTTGGTAGTCAACATGCTTTAGTACCTTAATAATTCATCAATTCGTGCAAATTTTGTAAGCAAATATTTCTAATAAGTAGGATAGTGTTAGGAAAAGTACTTGTTGTACAAATTCTTGTTTAGTAGTGATCTTGTTATACTATCACTCTTGTTCATTTTTGTTTTGATTTATAGTTGAAACTTTTTTTTGCTTTTGGTTAAATTTAAGATTTTGGTATGGTTATTGTACCTGAAGTTTTTTTATTATAACATGCATCTAGTGAGTGTTGGATTCCCCTAATTATTCTTAACTGATTAAATAATAATATTGATTACGACTTCTCGAACTTGTCCCTTTATAGGCGTGTAGTATGCGTAGTTACTAATCCACTCATTCCCATGCATTTATATTTCCCCATATCATTTAACGAATGATTCTTATTTTTTGGTTAAACTTGTCGTTTGTTATATTTTAAAGATTGTGCTGTTTTGTATTGATTAGTTGTGTGTTTAAATAGTTAATATGAATATTTTCATTCTTCTGTCGTTGAAGTTTTGGTAGAAAAAATTCTTCGATTTTATAGGTACCTCGAATTTGTTCTCTTGGAAAGAGGCTGCGACCACTCCTTCTTACAACATTTTTTGCGAGGAGCTTCTTCGGCCAGCAGGAATCAACTGAGCTGCTAAAGGTGGAATACCAAATAAAACCATCACCCAACAGCTGCTAGGAACCACATTCCGACACGAAGGTTAAATTAATTAGAACTTTCTTACGGACCGTATTGCAGGCCATGTGCTTGGATACCATTTTGACCTTTCTACGCTGCGGGTTGCAGTTTACCTGTTCGAACGCTGATAGAAAAGTGACACGAAATGACAGACTGACGATTCTTATTATAGGAACTTAGACCTCTAAAGCGGAGGAGCGCATATGTTATTATATATTTTACGAATTATTTTAAGTGATCAGATATTTATAAATTATATTTTTATTTTATTGAGATATTATATTAGATTAATAAGGAAAGTGTAACTGAATAAAAAAATATGTTACAGCATTATCTTGTAAACTTGATTCTTTACTTAACTCTTTCAAAGAGAAATCTCTTCCATCTTTATAGTTTATATCTTGTTGAATTACCTCATTAGATAACAACCATTTTTTAACAATAAAATGAATGTGCTTGCATATATTAGATTTTATATAATAGTTAGCACAGGTGCAACTATAAGAGTGATAACATATTTTGCAGATTTGACAAATGAACACACAGCAACTGTTTTTAGTTTTCTGGGTTACGGTGTAGCTACTCTTGCTAGCATTATTCACAACTGCATACTTTTTACTGTTATAAGAGTTGCTATCTTCTATGTCACTGAATGAAAAATCTCCATTTAAAGATGCCTTGTGACTACGATTTATATGTACAATTTTATCTGTACCTTTACCTACAAAAAGAAAATTAAATAAAAGTTCAATGTATGACCATCAAATTACCTTTTGTTATTTTAATTAGTCGCTGTACTTGTTTATCTCTAGTGTAACGCATAATACTGTGAATGCTTTTATCTAAGTGCTTCACTTTCGTATCCTGCATATATTCATATTTTATTATACGGTGCATACTTTCTAAATACATATTGGTATTTATCTGCAAACCCTTTCTGAAACAATATGCCCATGACATATAGTTATATCTATAAATATTGCAAAAATATCGATAAAAATCCAAAGTGTTGGGATCTTCTTGCAACTGTACCAAGAAAGCATTAAAGAATTTAAAAAATCGTTTTCGTCAAAGGTAGTTTGTACCACCTTCAAACTTTTATAAATATCTTTTCTTTTTTCTACCTCAATTATTTTGTTTAAATTTGATCGCCAAGCACGATCAACATGCCATGAACAAAACAACCGATGAGTCACTGGTTCCATGACAGAACACCATACATTATAGTAAGTGTCTGTGATATCAAACATAAACGTATTGGTTGCAACAGTACCAACTGCTGTTTTAACCACACCAAAATTTTTTTTCATATATCTTTGTATCTTTTCGATTAGATATCATATACGCCACTGGGAATTCTTCGCCATAATCATCACTAATCATAATAGTTGTTAATTCAAAATCATATGGATTAGTTCCACGTGTACCATCAATACATATGAATTTGATGCAAAAAGTTTTTAAAAGTTCCATTTGAGTTTTATTCATAATAATTAAACAGAAATCAGATTTTGTTAAGTCGAACTGTTCACATTCTAACCCTTGAAATTTAGAAAACAACACAGGATTATTTTCAACGGCTCTACATTCTTCTACCCACAAACGTACACTGGTAGCATCATTGGTATCTCTCACGCCATCATAAATATCAATATTAAATGATTTTTTTATGTTGTGTATATCTTTCTTTGTTAATAAGTCAATACGTTTAAGTGATTCTCCAATGTTATTGCGCACAGCATCAATAAGCTTCGGTACTGATACCCATAATGCTAGTTTACTAGCAATGCATTCCTTTACATTATGTGGAATTCTAATATGCTGAACTTCTACTGCATGACCATAATGTGTTTTAAAACAATTTGCCTTAACTTCATTGATAATGCAATTTAATTTTACAATTATATTACTAGTGCACATAAATCCAATTTTAGAAGATCCTTGAGATTTGAACAGGCGTTTTCCAATGTTACTTCGGACTCTACCTAAAACAGTATATCATAAATCGAAAAATTGCTACCATATACATTCTAAAATTCCTTAATTACTAGCTACATTTACTAACCTGAACGATTGCACTGATAATAATAAGTAAAATAGTGGTGGTTCTGACCTTTGCCGCTACTACAAACATATTGGACGTTATTTTGTTGCTCAATATCAGATAACCATTTTTTGAAATCTGAAATCATAAGTTTCTCACTATCATATGTTTATTTTTTGTTACCTCCAAAGGATAAAAACTTTTCCTTATCAGCTTCCTGTTTAAAATGATGCAATTCAGTTAAACGATTTATTAAAGTTGTTCTACATCTAAAACCTTTATTGCATTCTATACATTTAAAATGCTTATCATTTACCAGGGAGCATTGAAATACAAAAATCGTGAATTCTTTTTAAATGCACCTTCAGCGCAGTTTTGTTAAAAAAAATGTTTTGCCACATTTTCACACAATACATTCTCGTGTAATTCCCATTTGAGAGCATTAACTTGTACACCATGAAATTGTTTTTGATGCCTATTAATATTACTTTGGGTACCGTATGTCTTTTGCAAAGAGTACACTTATACGGCTCTGCCATAACCAAAGACATGGCAATAACCATAGATTTAGATTAGTAAGGAGGTGGCAATAACTGACCAGCACTACCAGGACTAACTAAAATATCCGTTTAACTGAAAAATTAAAAAGGTAAAAACAAGGTTATGTACATTAAAGCGGCAATATATAATAACGGGCAATCCTTATACACATTCAAGGTCGCGTAGGATTCAGAATCGTGTTGAAATTAAATGCGCTTACGAAACCAGTCCATGATAAGTACAAAAAAAACGAGCGTCTCGCGGTAGAAATAACGCGGCTGTAATGACAGTTGTAAACAAATCGAGGTTACGTAATTTTTTTGTTTACATATAGTGAATGAGATCCATGGAAATTACCTATTAATTTTGGTTATCGTGTTATTTGTAAACGAGGAGTAAAAATGAATACTTGCGAAGATTGTGGTTTTGAGTTTACACAAAAGAAGAATTTGTATGCCCATTTAAGAAAGATTCATAATTTTGAATCTAGGAAACCAGTTACTTTAACTAGTAAATTTTTGTGTGATACATGTGGCAAATCCTTGACCAGTAAAGCAACTTTATGTCATCATTGCATAACTGTTCATAAAAGTATTGTTGCGATCCACTATTAGGCAACCCGTCAAACATACAAACGCCCGGGGCACAGCGTATTCTTCAGCATTCGAGAATCCTTCTACAAAGTTCTAGATAATGAGTCATATCTTAATGCAGGGTATATATAAGGCCGCTTATGAATGTAAGAGTTAGTCTATTCTTGAATGTCTAATATAAATTATAACGTGTTTAAGTAATAGTAGTTTCGAGCTTTTAGAAGTTTACATAAATGTGATATGCTGTGCAGCTTGTAGTGTACATAAATAAATAGAAGTGTATAAACAAATAGTTGTGTTAGTGGTTAATGGACCTATGGTAGAGAAGTTAGTTTAAGAAGATATTAGTGCTTGTAAATTCATTAGTGTAATAGTGATTCATTGTTAAGTGGACTGAAAACATCTGTAAACAAGGCATATACTGTTAATTAGACTTGTGAACAGTGAGTAATAAAGACATTTATTATACTTGTTTTGAATTAAAGAAACGCGGTAGAGTAATAGCCCGTTACACTGGTGTCAGGCATTTGTGGGGTATATAGTGATTAATTTAAAACACAAGTCTAAAGACATTTAAGTAGTTTGTATATGCCAGTTACAAGAAACCAAAGTAAGATGGAGGCAGAGACTTTAATGAATTTCCTTAAGGATTTTAAATCCGGTATGGAGGAAAGGTTTACTGAAAACGCTGAGAAAATAGAGGAGAGGTCAGTTGAACTGGAATCAAACCTTACCGAAAGGTTAAGTGAAAATGCTAAGAAAATAGAAGAACGCTTTAGTGAAAACGCGATGAAAATGGAAGAGTTGAATGAAAAGACGGCCACGTTAGAACAAAGATTAATAGCAAGCTCCATTGCATTGAAAGAAGATGTCACTGAACAGGTAAAACAGTTGAGCAAAAGTTGGATAATAAATTGGTAAAAATGGAAGAAGATGTGATGAGGCTTCAAGAACAAATGATTTCACTAACAACGCGACCACTTGAATTACCAAGCCAAGTTGTTAATCAGAACATTCCAGAAATAAGAACCATGGAAAGAAGCGAGTCAATTCCGTCTAAATTTAAAGTAAAACCACCTACATTCGATGGTAAAACACCTTGGCCCACATATTTGAAACAATTTGAAGCTGCTGCAATAGCCAACGGTTGGTGCAACAAAGAGAAGGCTATCTCCTTAATAGTGGCCCTACGGGGGGAGGCTCTTAACATCTTACAAACGATTCCTGATCACCAGCAGAATGATTACGGCCTCTTAACATCAAAGCTTGAGATGAGATATGGAGATGCTCACCTTCAACAGGTTTACCACGCACAAGTTAAGAACCGCTCGCAAAGACAAGTGAAAGCCTGCAAGAATTCGAAGCTGACATTGCCAGGTTAGTTAGATTGGCATACCCAACGGCACCAGACAGCTTCCTCGAACAACTTGCTGTCCAAACATTTGTGGATGGCGTTAAGGATGGCGAAATACAGCAAGCGCTAAGACTAGCACGGCCAAAGATGTTGGATGACGCACTGGCTCATGCGCTTGAATTTGAAGCAGCTAAGCAGACATCACACAGAATGGGTCACAAAGTTCGGTCTGCCTTAAAGGAACCTGATCAAGCGCAGAACAGCATAGATGAAATAATCAACCGTGTGGAAAAGCTTGAAAGACAACGACCGCGGAGATGGGGTCTGCGATGCTGGAACTGCGGCGAAGTTGGTCATATACAGAGACGCTGCACTCAACCAAAAAAACAACCGGTTGAGCAGCAGGAAAACTAAAGCAAGTCGACGTAGGGGGGCGAACGTCGACAGCACAACGTAGTGCCCGGAGATTATCATCCGTGCTGCATCGTCGGTGGAAAGTCTGGACAGCATTTATATCGATGGTAGAATTAATGGTAGGGGTGTCCGATTACTCGTGGATACAGGAGCGACAAAAACTATTGTGAGACCAGATTTGGTTGGTCGTGGAAAAGTGCTACCTGTATCGGTGTGTCTTCGAACGGCAAGTGGTGAGAAAATTTGTACTCACGGAGAGACTGCCGTTATGTTGACAATTGGGGACAAATTAATTAATCATCGAGTGTTGGTAGCTGAAATTACAGAAGAAGTGATCTTGGGAATGGATCTCATGAGAGAACATGGGTTTCATGTGAACATGAAAGAAAATGTGCTTCGGATAGATGATGATGAGATTCCATTTCAAGGTAGGAGTAACCAGACGATGCAAGTTCGAATGATTTGCGATATGAAAATACCCGAGAAGGCGGAAATGATAGTAATGGGACGCCCGGATGGTACGCTCCGGGAAGGACAAGTATGCATGATGGAAGCAACTGAATCGGGAATGGGTCAGGAGGACTTCTGATTGGAAGAACGCTGGTAAAGTCTCGAAATATGGTACCAGTAAGGGTGCTGAACATTAACCCTCATACAGTGACCCTGAAGAAAGGCATGATCGTGGGAAGTTGCATTCCAGTGTGTCATATTAAACGTTGTGTGGACGACACGAAAAATAAACCAACCAACGGTTGCTCACAGAAATTGCTGGATATGTTGATACCCTCGTGTCAAGGATTAAATGGCGACCAACTGGGCAAGGTAAAAGAACTGGTCGGACGATATCGAAGTGTGTTTGCACTGGATGATAGTGAGAAAGGAAGAACGAATGTTGTGCAACACAAGATCAATACTGGAGATGCGCAACCGATAAGACAACACCCCAGGCGGCTTCCTTTGGCAAAACGTAAGGAAGCTGAGCAAATTATCACCGATATGGAAGAACAGGGAGTGATTGAACCCTCGAATAGTCCATGGGCATCCCCGGTAGTGCTTGTCAAGAAAAAGGACGGGTCGACAAGGTTTTGTGTAGACTACCGGCGGCTTAATAATGTGACAAAGAAAGACAGCTATCCTTTGCCCAGAATTGATGACACCTTAGATACTCTATCCGGATCTAAATGGTTTTCGACCTTGGACTTGAAAAGCGGATACTGGCAGGTAGGCTTGGAGCCAAACGATAAAGAAAAGACTGCCTTTACAATTGGAACTGGATTATGGCAGTTCAAGGTCATGCCATTTGGATTATGCAATGCTCCTGCTACTTTTGAACGATTGATGGAGTCGGTACTGCGTGGACTGTCCTGGAAGACATGTCTGGTGTACCTGGACGACGTGATAGTGTTAGGTCGGTCTTTCGAAGAACATCTTAAGAACCTAGAGGAGATATTCCAGAGATTACGGGGCAAACCTTACATTGAGCCCCAAGAAGTGTCACCTGTTTGGAAAAGAGGTGAAATACCTAGGACATGTCGTTTCGGAGACCGGAATAAGAGCTGACCCTGACAAAATAAAAACGGTACAGGAGTGGCCTACACCAGCAGATATACACCAACTACGCAGTTTTCTAGGATTGTGCACATATTACCGACGTTTTATACTTGGGTTTGCGAACATTGCCAAACCGTTAACAAAATTAACCGAAGATGGACAAGAATATGATTGGAATGACGACTGCCACAGAGCATTTGAACAACTGAAACGGCTACTAGTTACAGCACCAATTTTGAGCTATCCACGGATGGAGGGGAAATTTGTGTTGGATACCGATGCCAGTAACACAGCTATAGGAGGCGTTCTTTCTCAAGTGCAGGACGGACAAGAAAAAGTTATTGGGTATTTCAGCAAGGTCTTGTCGCGGCCAGAAAGGAACTATTGTGTGACAAGAAGGGAGCTGTTGGCCGTCGTCAAATCCGTAGAGCACTTTTATAAGTACTTATACGGCCGTAAATTCCTGTTGAGAACAGACCATGCTGCACTGAAATGGTTACTGCAGTTTCGAAATCCTGAAGGGCAAGTGGCAAGGTGGATAGAGCGGCTGCAGGAATATGACTTTGTTACAGAACATCGCGTAGGAACTAGCCATCGGAATGCAGACGCTCTATCAAGGAGACCTTGTCCGGTGGACTGCAATCATTGCTCCAAGATGGAAGAGAAAATAAGTGTCATCCATAGAATGACGGTAACCGATGATACTTGGCAACTCGAAAGAATACGAGAAGACCAGGAAAATGACGCCGAATTGGGACGTATTATTGAGTGGAAAAATAGAGGACAACGACCAGCTTGGGAAGAAATTAGTATTTCAGGTAGGAGCCTGAAGGCATACTGGGCACAGTGGGACTCCTTGATGATGGAAAATAGAATCTTGAAACGACGCCTGGAATTTGAAGATGGCACTGAGAGACTTCAAGTGATAGTGCCGAGAAGCAGAGTGCCGGAAGTGTTGCAGCACTTGCACGATGGTATTTCCGGAGGGCACTTTGGCGTGAAAAGAACTCTCGAAAGAGTGAGAGAAAGATTCTATTGGGTGAACTGCAAAGAAGATGTGAAGGAGTGGTGCCGGAAATGTGAATTGTGTGCCTCTGCAAATGGCCCGGTCTCAAAACGGAAAGCCCCAATGAGACAGTATAACGTGGGAATCCTTTTGAAAGGGTAGCCATTGATATAGCTGGTCCGTTTCCTGAATCAGAGAAAGGAATAAATACATCTTGGTTGCAATGGATTATTTTACCAAATGGCCGGAGGCATATGCTATACCTAACCAAGAAGCCGAGACGGTTGCAGATGTACTAGTGAGGGAGTTGTTTTGTCGCTTTGGAGTTCCGTTGGAATTACACTCCGATCAAGGTCGGAACTTCGAATCAGCGTTGTTTCAAAACGTCTGCAAGCATCTTGGAATCAGGAAAACTAGAACCACGCCACTTCATCCTCAATCGGATGGAATGGTTGAAAGAATGAACAGAACGTTAGGAAAGTACCTGGCCAAAGTTGTCTCTGAACATCAACGGGACTGGGACCAGTATCTACATTTGTTCCTACTGGCGTACCGATCTTCGGTACATGACAGCACAGGATACTCGCCCGCTTGCGTAATGCTAGGACGTGAATTGCGGCTACCATGTGATCTTCAGTTTGGATTTAAACCTGGAGAAGAGATCGCAGGTGAAGATTACGTTAGTAAGCTTCGTGAAAGATCAAATAGTATTCACGAAAACGTCCGAAAGAATATACAGGCAGCAAGCGATCGAATGAAATCACAATATGACACGAGAGCACAAGAAGGTGGTTATCAACCTGGAGATTTAGTGTGGTTGTACAATCCACAAAGAAAACGTGGATTGTCGCCAAAACTACAAAGACAATGGGAAGGGCCGTACGAAGTGTTAAAAGGATTAATGATGTAGTGTACCGGATCAGAAGATCCCTCGTGGTAAACCGAAAGTGGTACACTTTGACCGTTTAACACCCTACACTGGCAACAACCAGGAAGACTCAAATAATGATAATGGTGTTCGGCAAGTTATTAATCATGAGCCAAATGCAGATTTTGAGAGCTTTATGGCGGCGTATGGTGGTTCCGCTAAAGCGAGATTTGGCGTTGTTGTTGAAAACAGCAAGATCTGTTTAGAGCACCAGAAGAGTATTCCCTTGCACATTGCGTAGCTCAAGATTTGGCAATGTCAAGGGAATAGCTGTTGTTTTCAAGAAAAAGTTTGGATGTGTGGATGAATTAGTACAACAGCAGCCAACTGTAGGAAAATCTTTGGTTCTTCAAGATAAAAATCGTTATGTTTACTATCTGGTCACCAAAAATTCTTCATGGCAGAGACCTAGTTATGGACATCTATGGGAGGCTTTGCTAAATCTTAAGGCGCAGATGATGGAAAATGGAGTAACGAGACTAGCGGTGCCCAAGCTGGGCTGTGGACTGGATCGCTTGGATTGGAGGATAGTCCGAAATATGCTAGAAGTAGTTTTCCAGGAACCAACGTCCAGGTTCTTGTTTGTTGTTATCAACCGGTTGCCTACCAAGACCATGAAAAGAGTGTTGACTGTTACTTCCAACGACGCGGTGGATGCACCAGAGGAGATAGCTGCCGATACCGTCACCAGTCATCGAATTGGCGTCAAGATGGATTTACAGTTACGAGACGTAACGGTTTTAAAGAGGGGGCAGTGTTGCGATCCACTATTAGGCAACCCGTCAAACATACAAACGCCCGGGGCACAGCGTATTCTTCAGCATTCGAGAATCCTTCTACAAAGTTCTAGATAATGAGTCATATCTTAATGCAGGGTATATATAAGGCCGCTTATGAATGTAAGAGTTAGTCTATTCTTGAATGTCTAATATAAATTATAACGTGTTTAAGTAATAGTAGTTTCGAGCTTTTAGAAGTTTACATAAATGTGATATGCTGTGCAGCTTGTAGTGTACATAAATAAATAGAAGTGTATAAACAAATAGTTGTGTTAGTGGTTAATGGACCTATGGTAGAGAAGTTAGTTTAAGAAGATATTAGTGCTTGTAAATTCATTAGTGTAATAGTGATTCATTGTTAAGTGGACTGAAAACATCTGTAAACAAGGCATATACTGTTAATTAGACTTGTGAACAGTGAGTAATAAAGACATTTATTATACTTGTTTTGAATTAAAGAAACGCGGTAGAGTAATAGCCCGTTACAGTATTCTAATAATTCTCAACTCGTTAAGAATCAAGTGCTTTTATGAAAATTGTACAACACATCTAAAGGGATATAAAAACTTCGACAACATTTGGCAAATGAACATCAAATTGAAACTAAACTTGATCAACTACATTTTAATTCACAATTAGGTTTGAAGATTATTATGCAAAGTGTTAATTATATAATAATTTTATTCTGTTCAACAGAGTTCAAAAACTGAAAAAAACCAAGCACAGGAACAATCTTTGGTAATGTATATACTTCACACTTCAGCTAAATTATTGTCTGATGGCACCAAAAAGGAGTAAATTGCCATCGATTGTACAACTACATTCCAAAAGGCAAGGGTTTTAGAAGCTTAAAAAGCACAGGCACTAATAAAATTGGAAGCGACGATAAAGAACGATGGATCTGTTGCAGTAGACTTCTGGACAACTCATGTTGGACTTACCAACGATATTGGTCGAGTTTTTTTAAGTAAAGAGAGTAAAGCAGAAATTACAGGTATTTTCGAACATAAAGTTCTAGTTTGAAATTTTACAATTGATGTGTTTCAGGAAAATTAAAGGAAGGTATTACATTTCAACATATATTGGATGATGTTCGTGATTCTGCTTTAAAACAAGAAAATTCACAGAGAATTTTGTTGTTAGAAACAAAAGATATGCACAATATTGTTAGGGACTTCAATATTGAGTATGGTGTGACACGTCACCTAAATGATGCAATTAGCGTACGGCTCTGGGTAGAGGAGATGATGAACTTAGGAAGCGATTGCCCAGTATTATATTATAAAAGCCAAGGTGTAGAAGGAAACCCAAATGACTCAAAAATAATTTTAGATGTTCAAGATTTTGCATTAGTCATAATGACTTCTTTTCAACGTGAACAGTTGCTTAAATTAGGGAACGACAAAGTGTGCGTTGATAGTACACACGGTACAAATAGTTACGATTTTCAGCTCTACTCACTAATGACAGTGGATGAATTTGGTTCAGGGTGCCCAGTGGCATTTTGTTTTTCAAATCGTGCTGACGAAATGATTTTCAAGTTGTTTTTTGGAAAAATTAAATCAAGAGTAGGTATTATATCAACTACTGGTTTTATGTCTGATGATGCTCCAGCATTTTATAATGCATGGTCTTATGTTATGGCCAAGGTACCTCACCAGTTGCTATGTACCTGGCATGTGGATCGTAATTAGCGCAAGAATTTGTCAAAAATCAATGGAGGGATTGAAAAGAAAGTAGTAGTATATAAATCCCTTCGTGTTTTATTACAGTGTGTATCTATTGATGAATTTAATGACATTTTAAATCAGGCAGTAGAAGATCGTTATGACGATGTTGTTACGTGCCATTGCACTTAAACAGTGTTTTTAGGTTAAGTTTTTATGTATGGAAGTTTTGCGGCATAAATTCAAATACGCGGTGCGCGGGAATTTTAAATGGACTAGGCGGTACTTCCGTACGTCAGAGTAGTGCATTTGCGCAGTGTGCTTATCCCTAGAGGGGTAGAGCAATACTAGACAAAGAGTGGGGAGAAGTGTTTCCGTGACGCTCTAAATCGTGGCTGTTTGCCTAAAGCCATCAAGTGAAGTAGTCGTGCCGGGTATCATATCTTATCTTACTATGTAGATTCCCTTGTCTTGCTTATCTTTGTTTGTCTTTCCCTAATTAACCTATTCCTGTCGTTCCACTACATTTAGGACTGATACGATCCTAGGAGCAGCCCACGACCTGATGTCCATGCTCAGCTAACACCACCGGAGCCCGGAGCAATACCTTCATTATCGACCCGGAAGGATGATAGGCGTACCTGGGAAAAGCCGGATATCTTATGTGAGTAATTTGTTTGTTAAAATTATTCGATTCTATCTTTCACTGTTTAATTTTTATATTTCTGATTATTGCGTAATATACCTTTTGTATCGGTGACGTCATGGTGGATGGCCGCGCCCAAATCTGTAAAAGGTTTGCGCTTTCCTCCGCTAGAGGCGTCACTCGCTTTTCTTATTGCGCTTGCGCGATGTATCTTATGAACTTTGGTAACTGTATTACCGGCTTTTAGGAACTATCTATCACCATATAAATGTTTCACCATCTAAAGTGTAATACTTTGTTAACTGTTTTACCGACCATATAAACTTTCACCAAGAGTAGTGTAATAAGAATGGCGCCCTTATTAACGTGGAGGTTATGAACTTTGGGGGGTCTTTTATCCCTTGTTTTTAGGTTATAATAATTTCATTTATAAACATTTAATGTATTAACAGATGTTATTTAAACAGCTTTCTCACTTAAGGAACCCTACTTTTATTCATGTAAGTATATAAAATAAGCATTTACCTTGATTAGATACCTTTAAAACACAGTTTATTGCAAAATTATCTATTAAAATATAACTTTTGTTTGTTTTCTTAACCTTAAAAGCCCGTTTTTTGAAGCTTAAATGCACTGTCTTGTATGTTACATTTTAAAAAATGCCTTAGGGATTTACCTACTTAATAACAAAATTGTTTGCCTAAAAATAGATTTCCTGTTTACCTAAATTTTTAGTGTCTTTTAAAGCGTTATTTTGACCTAACCCTGTATGGTTTAAACAGTATAACCTATAAATGCGTTTAATAAAGGTTCTTGCCTTATATATAGTAACGAAATTACCTAGACCATATCTTTACCTTTCAAAATGTTGTAATAAAATGCAATCTCTTTATATCTGTTCCTTTGAATACTAAATTAAAGAAATTTCCGTTAACGTTTATTATTTAAACTCATTTACGATACTTGTTGATAACTTCTCTAATATTGAAAGAACATTCCAATAATTTGGAATACCTTTGGATAGGTATCGTGGAATTTTTCTTTCATGTAGCGAGTTTGATTTTGTCTGATTGCATATTTTTTTTTAGTTATTGAAATTTCAACGTACCTTAACATCCGTTGAGCGAGGTTTACTGTCGAATTTGGTCGTGTAGCTCTGCAAGTCTAGAACGAGACCCATTGGCCAGTCGTAGAGCATTATAAGTCTAGACGAGAATTCGGTTGGTAAGTTTGTCATTTACAATTTGTAAATCATTTTTTAATAATGATGTTGAAATTTTTCCTTATTGGGTTGGGTAGAACTCTAATGAGAACTTCCCATCCCAGTAAAAATATGCTTTATATCTTTTTGTTTTTCAACAATTTTATTAGTGAATCGAGTTTTAATTACTATTATCTCTTCACATATCGATTTATACTTCATTAAATGCCTTAAAATTGTCTTTAAAATCGTTTAACTTTATGTATATCTAAGAGCTTGTCACGTTTACTTCCTTGACAATGTACCTAATGTTCTTAGCTCTCACTTGGCTTAATAACTTGAAACAGCCCGCAGGTCGTTTCGCAAGATGGAACTTGCGTATATCTCAATTCACTTTTGACGTTAGGCATAGGCCTGGCAAATTAAATATCGTACCTGATGCCTTATCTCGTGATGTTGTTTCTCTTAACCTTCCAAATTCAATTCTTGATACCTGGTACCTTAATATGATTAAATTCTCACGATTTACCTAATATTTTTCTGTTTTCACCATCAATTAGTATCTTTAATTACTTATTCCTTCTCTTATACACCTACGTTTTATACGTTTAACTCATTTACCTTAAACCCTTTGCTTCTGGTTGACTTTTCCTTGACCATACCGTTAGTTATATATCACTTCATCCTCTACATCCCCAAATATAACTCTGTCGTTTTATTTAATCAACCCTCGAACTTTTCCTACTGCATATAATTTGGTTTTTAGTGTTTATCTTACGTCATTTAATTTTGTGTGGTAATTGTCGTAACTTTGGTTGTAATAACTCATTGAATTTTTATGATTGGTTTTAGCTGATGTTGAGTGAATGCTTTCTTCTTTGGGCTCACATAGAACATGCGCGATCTATGCCATGTAAGAAATAGTTCATATTCGCAGTTGCAAAAATTAGGATTGTCTATTCCATGTGTTTTTCTTCTGAATTATTGCAGTCGCCCACATTATACTACATTATTATTTCTTTCTTTTTCTATTAAATCAACATAACTTATAAACATTTTTTTTCATTGTTTTTTATTGAACTTTGTGGTGAGGTGCTATTGCTTCTTATTGTTATCTTATTAAATTCTCGGTAGTTTTAGCATATTGGGATAGTGTACCTGTATTTAACTGCTTATAATTGGGCATTTGTGTGTGTTTAGGGTGCTACCGTTTTGAGAAACTACCTTAAAACAGTTTGTTTTTGTGTGTTTGTATCTGTAATAATACTTTTAAGTTGTCAACTTTTGTCTGATTTTCTTATCGTAGTCAATGTACTCGTTAGGAAAATGATCGTACTAGTTCTCTTAGGAGTCTAGTGAATTTTAAAAATGTGTATACCTTATCTTGTCGGATTAATATCGCAGGTGGTCCTTTAGACTGCGCTGTGTTTAACAGGGACAACTCTCTACCTTCTCTCGGACGCTTGTCTAAAAACTATGCTTTTTCTTATCCCGCTATCTCCGCTATGCCTTATTCTTCTTTCGGTGGACCTGTTCTTGTCCCGGAACACCCGTCTGCCACATAAGAATGATGTTCCCTCATTCCGAGCTACTGACCACACTGGTTGGTTGAGTAGCGCTTTGCTATCCATCTTTCCCTCTGTCGCTTTTGCTCAATGCGAGCCCTTCCTCTACTTTCTTCTACCTGGAAGTGCCTCTTATGCACTCCAAAAAACCAACCTCCTTCTTTTTACCGTTCCTGTTTCTCTACTGCCTTTCCATTTCTGTTAGTCACCGTGTGGTTGCGCGGGAGGTTTTCACAGACACCTGGACCATGTCTCTGCGAATCTTTCGTGGGGTCATGCGGTGCCGCTGTCAGCGCATGGGCTCTGGCAGTGAAGGTATGTATGAGTGTGTGAATGTGTGAGTGCATGTGTTTATATCTATATGTCGATATATCGTGTGGGTATCGGGTGATTGTATCACCGATATCGATCAACGCCGGGTGCAGGAATGCACCCAAATGTCTTTGCCGGTCCCTCGTGCTGTTCTTGTGAACGGACCTGCTTCACAGGTTTCTCTTTTTAGAGGGCACGGGTCAATCCCATTTAAACGGCTCTACTGGAGCCACTCTATTTTGTTGTTATTCATTGTCTTGGGTAATAACTAGGCCAATATCTTTGTCTTCTTTATTATCCTTGATAATACCTTTAGTTTTAATATCGTTATCTTACTGATTACCTTTAATAATAACTTTAGTTTAGTATCGTTATCTTACCGACTACCGTTAGGAATAACTTTGAGTTATTTCGCGTTATCTTACCGGTTATCTTTAGTAATAACTTTTTTAAATTCATGTTACCTTACCTACTATCTCTTATAATCACTTTAACTTAATATCGTGTTATCTTATCGAATATCTCAAATAATAACTAAAGCTTAATACCGTTATCTTATTCATTACCTTTGAGGATAACAACTTAAGCTTAATATCATTATCTTATCTATTATCTTTAACAACAATTTGAGATCTTGTCTTATCTTTTTATCGTCCTAACGTGTGGTATATATGACCAGACGTGGGAATTATTTTTTTTTTCTGAAATTTAAGTGAAAAAGCTAACCCGATTTAGAAATGTAATTTGTCAGGTTAGCATATAAGGATTTAGTAGGTGGTACTTTTGGTAAATTTGTTGATTCACAACATGTCATGGACAAGTTTTAAATGTGCATCGTAGAAAACCAAAGTACCAGTAACAAAATTTGCTAGAGTGCAGAGTGACGCACTCCATGAACATTTTCAACGAACTTCGTTCGTTTATGAAATCGATTTGTCGTCCGTCTGTCCGTCCGAGGCCTTTCTAATGGTCGGACATCAATGTGTGATACATCAATCGATTCAGCTCGGTGTCCTGAGCTTAAGTTTTGATGTCAGTTGAAATCGGGCCACGGGGACGCCGTGCCCCCGCGATATTCCGTCGGGAAAATTAAAATTTCAAATAGGTCCAAAATTAATGTGCGATACATATTTGGACTCCCCTAACATAGCTGAGTCGAAATATGGTACCCCCCACAAAATCTGACCACGGATACCCGACCCCCCCCCCCGGGAATTAATTTTTATTTTATCTGAATACTTATAATTATTACAACATAATAATTTTAATTTCTTTAAATTGTTTTAAAGTAAGTCTACATTTGGAAGTTCGTTGCGACAATGCCTTGCATTTTCAACTTGTTAAATTTGGGCACTTCTTGCCAAAAGAAGAATAGTTTTGTTGCAACACTCATGTGTGTTTGCACATAAGAACTTTTAGGTTAGCTTTAGTTGGATAGGTTTAGATAGTTTAGGCGACTTGTCGCACCCGTGTTAGTTTAAGTAGTGTTTCATGCTCCCCGACAAATTTGTGCTGTCGATAATTAGTGTAGTCAAAGACTATCGGGCTACCTATTCCGTTTCCTGGTACTTCGGTAGACGTGTTATCGGTCGAAAAAACCAGGTGGCGCCTTATATAAACATTTTGTAGGTTTTAAGTTAGGGTTTATATAGGGTAGTTAGGATTTAGATTTTAAGCTGTTACTGTGCTAACAGACTTTTTCTTTTTTTAAGTTTTTTCTTTTGTGGCTTTGTCGCGATTGTTACGTGCCATTGCACTTAAACAGTGTTGTTAGGTTAAGTTTTTATGTATGGAAGTTTCGCGGCATAAATTCAAATACGCGGTGCGCGGGAATTTTAAATGGACTAGGCGGTACTTCCGTACGTCAGAGTAGTGCATTTGCGCAGTGTGCTTATCCCTAGAGGGGTAGAGCAATACTAGACAAAGAGTGGGGAGAAGTGTTTCCGTGACGCTCTAAATCGTGGCTGTTTGCCTCAAGCCATCAAGTGAAGTAGTCGTGCCGGGTATCATATCTTATCTTACTATGTAGATTCCCTTGTCTTGATTATCTTTGTTTGTCTTTCCCTAATTAACCTATTCCTGTCGTTCCACTACATTTAGGACTGATACGACCCTAGGAGCAGCCCACGACCTGATGTCCATGCTCAGCTAACACCACCGGAGCCCGGAGCAATACCTTCATTATCGACCCGGAAGGATGATAGGCGTACCTGAGAAAAGCCGGATATCTTATGTGAGTAATTTGTTTGTTAAAATTATTCGATTCTATCTTTCACTGTTTAATTTTTATATTTCTGATTATTGCGTAATATACCTTTTGTATCGGTGACGTCATGGTGGATGGCCGCGCCCAAATCTGACGACGTACATCTGGCTATAATGAGGCAATTTGATAAAATCATTGACACATTAAATAAAGCAAAATCTATTGATCTAAAAACTACAGAGGAGATTAATATTAATAAAAAGTTGAACATCAGGTGCGGCTTTTTTCAACAAAGAGGAAATCAACAAGGAATAATGATCTTAAAAAGCCTACCCTAACAGAAGAAATTTTTATTAGGGATGGTTTGTTTAATAACTCAAGCCTTAATGTTAATGTTCATACAAGATCTGATCATACATCATTTGATTTTAAGTTAAGATAAGACAGTGTATTATCTCAGTAGAAAGTAGGTTTAATTAACACTAAAGCTTATAAGGTTAGATTTTGTTCTGCTTTCTCTTGTTTGGGAATAAAATCCGATGGGGAAACCACTCGCAGAAATACATGTACAAATTACTGGAAATTATTACAATCCCAGCGATTTTGATGGGAAACCTACAAGTACGTGACTAATCTAATTTAATCCTCAGTTTTCACTTTGTTTTATCAGTGTTACAAGCGCTGGTAAGTTATTGTAATTTCGTCAAATCTGTCTGATTGAGTGTTCTTATATTAACAGTGCAGTATTTTACTTTTACTTTTAGTCGGAGTACCAAAATAATCTTAATTTTCTACCTTGTTTTTTTACATATTTTAGTGGACTGACAGTGCAAACAAAATTCTCGACAAAATAAAATTAGTTTCTTTCTTAATTAATTTAGGTATTTATTGAGAATGTATATGGGTACATAACGTGTTTACTTTTTAAAAAATAAAAATACAATTTTTGAAACCTCAAGGCTCTATTACTATTATTAAACGCATTTCACTCAAGTAATTAATAATTTACGAATCAAATTAAAGAAATCCCAGCAAAGTACCTTTAAACTGCATATTGACACAAGTACGAAAGATACCTAGAATAGCAACAAGTTAGTACAAAATACCAAGTTGTTTACATACAAGAGCTAACATACAGTGCTTCCCAAAAGTAACGGATAAATTCGATTAAATAATTATTGACAATTTCTGAGTAAAAAGCTTTGACACGTCGATTTTTATTTTTAAATTGTCATTTAATTATATAATTTTTAACCCCCCACCCTTCAACCCCTAAGCGCTAGCATCCCCTACTTAAAAATTTTAAATGGCAATGTACCCCTTGTGATACCTCAATTAATAGCATTTTTCATGCAGAAATAAAATTTTACAGAAAATGCTAAATCGGTTGATAAATAACTGTTTTATTCAATAAAAACTTATTCGCTTAAAGTGCCAATTATCGGGGATGCCTTGACAAACAAAATGTTTGTAAAGTGTCATATAAGTTTAGTGAAAGTACGTTAGTTAAGTGCGTGTTGCTTGTTTAATAATAAGTCAGTTTTATTCAATAAACAAAACTTGAATAAAAAACAAAAACAAACCCAATTTAAATTAAATGTTCAAACTGCTGTCCATTAGTCGCTAGGCAGTATCCTAATCTAGAGACAAACTCTTGTTGAACTTTGTTTACTGTCTGAGGGGAAATTAAGCGAATTTCATTCCGGATTCTCTGCTTTAACTCGTTTACGTTTTGAGGCCTATTCAGATACACTTTAAATTTTAAATAACCCCAGAGGAAATAAGCCAAAGGGGTTAAGACGGGAGACCTAGCGGTCCATTCAATTTGTGCTCGTCTACCAATCCACCTCATAGGAAATACTTGGTCGAAATATTCCCGTACTGGACGTGCATAGTGGGGAGGCGCACCATCTTGCTGTACCCAAATACTGGGATGAGGTGAATCAGGATCTTCTGCATTCAGATGTAGTACCGCTAAAGCCCGAATTAATTCAAATTGGGGAAAATTTAGATACTGTTCTCATTAAATGTTCTCTCAAAAAAGTACGGTCCAATAACTGTATTATCCACTATCCCCACCCAAACATTAATCTTTTGTGGAAATTGTGTATTTGCTTCCATCATCCAATGCGGATTTTCATCAGCCCAATAACGGCAATTCTGCTTATTAACGGTACCATTGAAATAAAATGTTGCCTCATCCGAAAACATAATATTTCCTTCCAATCCAGGATTTTCATTGCAAAGTTCCATCATTGTCTCACCAAATTGCGCTCGCCTATCAAAATCATCATCTGATAACTCTTGCACTTTGTAAGGGTGAAACCTTTGCTTACGGAGAATTCTATGAACTGCACTTTTTGATGAATTTAACTGTGAAGCGACTCCCGCAATGCTTGAATGTGAATTTTCCTGCACAAATAGCAAGTCATCCAATTCTGAATCTTCATCTAAAGCTGATGGACGTCCATCTTTAGATGTATCTCGTACGTGTCCAATATTCCGAAATTTATTTTCAATTCGGCTTATTGTTGATTGCGAGATTGGAGGGGAGGTCGGGATGAATTACATTGAATAAAATTCGAACTTATTTGTGCGTTCGAATTCTATCTCCAAAGTCAATCATCATTAAAATTTCAATCCTTTCGGCTTCGTTAAGTCTCGTTTTTCTGACTTATTATTAAACAAGCAACACGTACTTAACTAACGTACTTTCACTAAACTTATTTGACACTTTACAAACATTTTGTTTGTAAAGGCATACCCGATAATTGGCACTTTAAGAGAATAAGTTTTTATTGAATAAAACAGTTATTTATCAACCGATTTAGATTTTTTTTAAAATTTTATTTCTGAATGAAAAATGCTATTAATTGAGGTATCACAAGGGGTACATTGCCATTTAAAATTTTTAAGTAGGGGATGCTAGCGCTTAGGGGTTGAAGGGTGGGGGGATAAAAATTATATAATTAAATGACAATTTAAAAATAAAAATCGACGTGTCAGAGCTTTTTACTCAGAAATTGTCAATAATCATTTAATCGAATTTATCCGTTACTTTTGGGAAGCACTGTATACACTGTATACTGATAACATTCGTGTAAAGTTAATTTCCTTCATTGCACTAAATTTAACTTTTTTTTTATCCAAAGTTGGTTGCTTATAGATACTGATCTCTTATATTCAAATCATGAAATTTTCGTAAATGGCCATACAAAGTTTTATTTTACGTAAATTCAGAACCACAATCTAGGCAAATATTCATTTTTTACTTCTATATAAATAAGGAGATAAACAATGAATTTAACATTAACACAGACCTCATCTAATTTATGTAAACAAAAAAATTACGTAACCTCAATTTGTTTACAACTGTCATTACAGCCGCGTTATTTCTACCGCGAGACGCTCGTCAAAAAAATGACAGCGATAAGAGCTGCTAGACTACCCGCACTATTTATTATTACACACTATCACCACTAAATAAAGTTAAATGGTGACGGAAAAGCAACTTTCAAGCGCAATCTAGGTATTCATTTGCATGCAGTTGTCTATATTTCATTAATACATTTGACATAATCCTAAAGTTAAATCGAGTATAGGGGGCACATGAGAAATGTTTTGTACTAATACACCACGATTCGCGTATAATTCAAGAAATAGGTTGTGAAAGGAAAAGGAGAGGTAGAGGTAAACCTAGATTAGACCATTGCACACAGTGAAAGAAATCGGTTGTGAGAATTTCAGGGAACTGTGTAGATTAACTCCAAGAACGTTATAAGAACGGGCTCAGTAATGCTTGCTTAAATACGGGCCAACATAGTTAGGACATACGTTTAGTACTACTTGCTTTTCTAACATTCCTAAAAATATATCTTCTATTTTTTATCTGGTCTTCACCAATAGAAATATTGCTTAAAAATGAAGATAGTTTTGAAATCACTAGACCAACATATACATAAACGTCATAACCTAACCTCACTTTGTTTTGTGCTAAATGCGTAGTGTCTTATAATAAAACTCCTACGCCCATAGTAGGGACTATACAAACGAGGTTATATACGTACAGACCATGTCTGACAATGATAACGCAAATGCGTATGTTAAAAA
The DNA here is from genome assembly GCA_036346225.1 of Platerodrilus igneus. Classification (NCBI taxonomy): domain Eukaryota; kingdom Metazoa; phylum Arthropoda; class Insecta; order Coleoptera; family Lycidae; genus Platerodrilus; species Platerodrilus igneus. The sequence continues at coordinate 782,986 of JARFIW010000149.1, read as the reverse complement.
CACCATTAGATGATGGCACGCATACATTGCACATGGGCGTGTTTATAAATAGCACCCACTTGGGCGAGTGTTATAACCGGGTGCTGTTAAAGCGTTCATAAACAACATTTTACGCTCTAGTTATGTATTCCAAAACGTTCATAAATTGCTGGTAAGGCGCACTTCGAGCGCACCTTATTTAACCCAGTCTGACGCTGGTATAAATTTTTCCCGACATGCGCAATGCACTGTTTACTATATTTCCACAACACGACTAATGTAATCCCGAATACGACGCAAAGTATTCATATTTTCACTGCTTTGTGTTGATGTTACCACCATTAAAACAGTCTCTATCCATTTAAATATTTATAATTTTTACTTTTTAAGAACTTTACTCACTGATAAGGTCTTAAGGACAAGCAAACAACTAGAACAAATTTTTGCCTGAAGAATTCCTTTAAATCCAGAAAGTAAAGTTACAAGAATATAAACAAATAACATGCTGGTGTGTTGCCAAACCGTTCATCAATCAGTCGGGCATTGTATGCACTCCAGATACATCTTACCCCGAGCCGTAGAGAACATTCTCTATGCTCCGGGCGTATACTTTACGCGAAATATTCTTTATGAACATACCCCAGTTACCTATATTGTAACTTGGCCCAGTCTTATTCGTCTGTGAGTTTTATAACGTCTTTGGTTAGTAAATAGAAAACAATGGAGGTACGCGTCTAACCAGTTCTAGGACTGAACCATAGAGAACATACAGTAAGTTGATTTTTTGTCTTCCATCTGTAATATAATTGGATTGTTAAAATCTATTTTAAAATCTATAATTTAAAATCTATTTATCAAAAAGAGAGTTTCTAGAAATGTGTCACATCTACCAACAAAAAAATACTATGAACAAAAGAACAGATGTTAATGACTTAAATTATATCTACACGTATCTTCTAAATATCACAAATAAAAACAACCATACAACAACAAATTTATCAATGGATCTATAAGATAAATTTCTCTTAAATATATTACAAACAAAAAAAACACACAGAAACACACACTACACACACACATACAGACTCATACATACACTCACAGTGTTACACGCAGATACATACATAGTTATAATAAACATTTTTTAAGGTTGCCTTTTAATAACAATTTCTATCAAACTTTTGACTTTTATTTATTATCAATATTTTATATACATAAGATTTTTACCTCTTGTTGTAATTTGGCGTTGTTATATACATTTTAAAAAATTTATAACGAAAATAACTTTTTATGTTAATTGCAAATTTTATTATATAACCTCACCTTAGTAAGTATAAAATATGATTTACTATTTATTCATCATTTTTGTAATTGTAGTACCTTTGAAAAAGGATTAAAATAAATCCGAAAGCTCAGGTTTATAAAAAAGAGTTTTGTTAAATAATCCAGCCGACCTAAAACCCACAATATTTTTAAAAATATATATATATATATATATATATATATATATATATATATATATATATTGTGATATTATGTGATATGTATGAGATTTGAACCTTGACGCACTGAAGTACCACTCAGATATAGACTTCTAGTTCGTAAAATGATTGATGAAGGAGATGGTGAGGGCAGTTACTTGTTAAAGATATTTAAAATGATAATTTAAGAGAAAAGGAAGTTTTAAGATTTCAACTTGGGTGATGGTGATTTCATAAAGTAATTTTGAAAAGTTTGTGCCAATGAAGTGAACTGCTGTTGTTTGTATATCATAAAAATTGTGTTAAAATATTTAAAAGGAAACTTCACTGCCATGTGAATATGTACGTAAAGCCTAAAAAGTCAAGTAGTATGTTTTTATTAGATTTAAGTTAGTTATAAGATGTAGAAGTTTTATTTACTTTTCAGTATATAGTTGTAAGTCTTATTATATCATTTGAATTTCACTTGTTGTTAGGATTAAAATATCAATTTATAAATTTTCGGCCAATGACATTTGTGTATTAATTTTTTCTCCAAATTAGAATTTGACAAGAGTAATAAGATCTATTAATAAAAAGTTGGATCATAGAATGTTAGTTGGAAAAGAATTGTAAAAGAGTAGGCTGGTTTAATGTTTTAAGGGGCATCTCCATAGAGACGTGACGGTTGTTAAATTAATTTAAAAGAGGGTAGTAGGAGGTTTTGGCCAATTCTGTATAAAAAAAGACTCCCATTTAAATAACATTGTCATCTTAAATTTGACTCCCATAAGCAATACACATGCAAAAAATTGCATAAATCTGATATTTTGCACAATAGTTTTCTTCGACTAAGCATCTTTTGGCGAAAATCGCAAATAATTTCAACATTTGCAGCGAATTCGCACATTTAGTAGCAATAATTCGCACAATAGTTTTCTTCAACTAAGCAATTTCTAGCCCCAGGCATGGCTAATTTAATTAAATTCTAATTTATGCAATTATTCGCACATTGGCGAGGGTCCAGCACCCCGATCTGGCACAGATCTTGTTCTCATCTGGACCATCTACCCTTTAATCGGCAAATATTCGCCTAAATTTGCACAATAGTTTTCTTCAAGTAAGCATTTTATAGCCCCAGGCATAGTCGTGCTAGTCATCATAAAATTTGACTCCCATAAGCAATACACAGGCAAAAAAATTGCGCAATAGTCATCATAAATTTGACTCCCATAAGCAATACACAGGCAAAAAATTGCACAAATCTGATATTTGCACAATAGTTTTCTTCGACTAAGTATCTTTGTCGACGCCAAAAATTGCGCAATAGTCATCATAAATTTGACTCCCATAAGCAATACACAGGCAAAAAATTGCACAAATCTGATATTTGCACAATAGTTTTCTTCGACTAAGTATCTTTTGTCGGCGCCCTGATCTGGACCGTCGGACCCCCCCCCCGGCATCCTTCCCCAGGACCGCCGGATAGGCAAATTCTTCCGCTAATTATTTAATCTTTTAAACTAGCTAGTCATCATAAATTTGACTCCCATAAGCAATACACATGCAAAAATTGCGCTAATTTAATCTTTTAAACTAATCTAATACATAACTAGATTAATCCATTAACCCTAATGCAATCTTTTGCAAATTAAATTTTTATTTACCACAATCCACCGTCGGGGGCCCCGAGTCAGATAGGCAAATTCTTCCGGGTTAAGCTGATTAAGAGTTAATTACATCAATTAATTATTTATTTATTAAAGAATTACATAATAAAAATACAAAGTCGTCTTAAAATTGACTCCCATATAACAATATGCATGACAATTGCTAAATTTGCCTTAATCATGGCTTGGGATGCAGAGATGATTAAGAGTCGATATAATTACATCAATAAACTAATCTAATACATAACTAGATTAATCCCTTAACCCTAATGCTATCTTTTGCAAATTAAATTCTTATTTGCCACAATCCACCGTCGGGGCCCCGACAGGGGCACCAGATAGGCAAATTCTTCCGGATTAAGCTGATTAAGAGTCAATATAATTACAACAATTAATTATTTATTTATTAAAGAATTACATAATAAAAATACAAAGTCGTCTTAAAATTGACTCCCATATAACAATATGCATGACAATTTCTAAATTTACCTTAATCATGGCTTGGGATGCAGAGATGATTAAGAGTCAATATAATTACATCAATTAATTATTTATTTATTAAAGAATTACATAATAAAAATACAAAGTCATCTTAAATTTGACTCCCATATAAGCATATGCATGGAGATACCTAAATTTCCCTTAAGATGATTAAGCTGATTAAGAGTCAATTAATTACATCAATTATTTATTAAAGAATTACATAATAAAAATACAAAGTCATCTTTAAAATTACAGACGCCAACATTTCGCAATAAGCGCAAACAATCGGTTACCATTCTTTGCCACACAGGTTTAACAATATATCATTTAGCACAAATTTGTATTTTATATAATCCAAGTTTACAATAAGTATTTTTGCACGCTTTTTCGCACAAACATTTATGAAATGCAGCTTTAGGTCTTCTTCATATCACCAGTATAATTACTAGGCTTAATAACCTAGCTCAAAGCGGAAACATTAGTTTGGGTAATGATGCAGTTAATATATATCTATAAACCGTTCTAGAGGTGTATTTAATGAATATTGTGGTACAAGTTTTCGCATCCATTTAAACATAATGCAAACGCTTGCGAATAATTTAGGGATGACTTAACAGCATTTGCAAACTATCATTTTTGAGTTCATTATTACGTTTATAGCACTAACCATATTTTTAGAATGTAATGAAATGTGATTAATAGTTTATGCAGTTTATTCGGTATAATAATCATTAATAGTATAAATTTGCATGCGGTTAAGATACATAGATCGAACAAAAATTCTGCAAATGACAAAATGTTAATTTTCAGTCTAATTCGAAGTCTATGTTCACTGTTGCACCGACTTTACCCTGCTAATCATATAAACTTTTTCTTACTATCAATTAGCTCGCTGAAGGTTTTATGCCATCAAGTTTTAAGTAGTTGAAAAAGCGCTCTGGTAAAACACAAAAATCATCGCTTTCAACAATAGCACGATCCCCATACTTTGTTGACACATGCCTGACTCCTAAGACACGATATTTTCTATCTGTGACAAGCTCTGAAGCACTTATCGTAGTTTTACACTTCATAACAGCATTTAATTTTGCAAAATCCATATTATATGAGCTGGCAAATAAAGAAAATAATGAGTTAAAATTAGGGCGGAAATTTAGATATTACAATTAAATCACTTATGAGGTAAGACCGAAATATAACTTTTAAAAAATGCGAAAGACATAATTCCGCGTCTTGATGCAAGAATAATAATTTTAAAATAAAAAAGGACTTACCTCCTGCTTGTACCTCGTTCTTCTGAAGTTGAAACAGATATTTTGAACTAGAAACCCCTAGAGCAATACTTATATGAATCTGTGGATCCTTTCCAATCTACATAAATCCTGCTATACATGCTTTTTTATTTTTTAAACTTTATACTTATTGGTAATTCGCGAAAAAAAATATTACCCAAGAAATGGATTTAATTACGGAAATATCCATAAAACAAATAATAAATAACGTCTTCGACCTTATTAAAATGTAATATAATTAATAGATGGTAATTTGATGGGAAGCTCTATGTAAGCATTACGATACATTACTCGTAGAACTGGATTGGGAAAATTTACAGATTTTCTATAATATTTACGTTGAAAAGAGCGTTAAACGCGGTGTTATTTATAATACAATAGCATATTATGCAAAATCCGAAAACCACAAATTTTCTGCAAACGATAACGAGCGTGAGTTATCAATGTTTATTTATTTTCATGCTAATTATACGTCCTCATGTCAAGTTCAAAGCATCGTTAATGAAATTTTTATTACAGTTCATTTAAAAATGTAGATACAGGTAATTTCCTACAATCGAGTGGTATAACAAGATCAATTAGTACGTCATTTTAAAGTATTCTCTTTATTATCCCTAAGGCATTTGTAAAACAACGCCGCATCAAATCCTGATAATTACATGGTTTTAAATAGAGGTATTGCCAAACTAAAAGTTGCTAAAATACATATTGCAAAACAGTCTTTGAGAAGAATTCGTACTTTAGATATATGCATAAATAAAATTCAAACTGTAACAATATCTAAACCAAAAACACTCCATATTTAAAATGAAATCTTTCACGTGAAAACACCATGGTAATTACATCACATCATGATTTTACCCAAGGAGGCTCGACACCATATGCCAAAACGAAACGGTTCTTCTGAAACGAGTTGTTTAATTTTCTTTATAGGCGCGCCCATGTCTGCTTAACATTCTTCTGGGGTATACCATATAACATACTTGCAGAGTTAACACTTATACCCTTTTGTACTTTCACTAACTGCTTTCTCTAAAGATTCCTTGGTGTACATCTTTCAAATATAAGTTTAAACTGATTCGAATTGAAAATAATATTCCATTCCCTTATATACCAGCATGGGCAGGGGTGTGCACGCGCAGGGGTGCGCATGGGCAGGGGTACGCATGCGCAGGGGTGCGCATGGGCACGCGCAGGTGTGCGCATGGGCACAGGCGTGCTTAGGTGTACACCGGAGTACGTGAGAAACTGTCTTGGATTGCCAAAAAAAATCTTATTAATATTAAAACGACATAGATTTTATACAATTATATAAAAAAATACGCAAAATATTTAACTGTGATTAAATCTATTAACAATTTCCGTAAACGGATTATATTCAAACATGGAGTCATGTATAATTAATGCATAAGCCTTCATCGACGATTCAAAATTTCTTGAAGCTTCTAATTCCATTCTTACATCGAGCAATTAAACCATCCATCTCGGAATATGGTATCAGGCTTCCACCCGGTATGTGTAATAGATTTTGTTTCTGATTCATCCATGGATACAAGTCCTTAATAAAATGCGACTTACAAAATAAAAAAACATTTTCAAAGCCTGTTTATGAATACAATTTTAGTTATCAGTCTAACATGCTTTTAATTTAATTTATACTTATTAATATCTATTAATAAACTAAACATTAAACGCAGTACTTCTCTTTTATGAGGCTGTAGTGGAGCATGCACTGTGGTATCCGGAATCTTCGGAAAAAGACTCTTTCTCAAACATTTGTGCTAGCGATCGCGCTACCCCCACATCTTTTAGATATTGGTCGGGGTGACATATAATTATTTCCTGAATGATAAAATAGTTCACATTGGTGAAATCATCGGATAGAAAATGATCTGTCTGGAGCTCGCTTTCAATTAAAATGGCTTCCCGTTCTTCATCCGTCAATTCAATATTTAGTCCACGATTTGCATTTATTATATCACCAATAAAGGTCTTGTAAATTGCTGGAAAACCTCGTTTCTGTAACCCATGCAACCTACTGCTTATTCCTTTGCCCAGTTGGAACATCTTAAATACTTCACTATCATTTAAAACAATAATATTTCGACCTCTCACAATTTCCATATTAAACAAATCCTCTTCATGCAAATCATTTCCTACTAATACGCTTTCGACATTCGATGTAATGGTTGTCAGTTTCAATTTAAACCCGTAAGCCAGTTGTAATTCTACATCATCTATTCCATCGCTGAAGCCATTTTGCATAGCATTCTTTACATCTCGTGCAAATTCTCTAACACTAAATTCAACTTGAAAGCTACATAAATCGGACCAACCATTATACCCCATTTTCATTCCAACATTTCCGCATATACATCTAACACAATCAATTTGTATGACTGGTTGTAGACCACCATGTAAATCAAATCCTACTTCCAATAAGTGAGGGTGAGATCGCCTCCATCCGCTTAAGGGTAGTCAGTCATGCCTACCAGCGTGTTTGGGTTTAATTGTGGCACATCACTTGTTACATCAACACCCGCGAAATCCATGACTTTAACTTGAATAGTTCGAAGATATTTCGCAAACTGAATTTTAGCTTTACATTTCTCGGCTTATATTGAGTGGTGGAGGTCATGCGCCGATCAATTTTGAACCTGTTTAAGCCGATCAACGGATTTAACTAGTGGTATTAAGTGCAAGTCTTTACAGGAAAACATAGCCCCAAGGCATAATTAATTATATTATCGCGGGTTTTCCTGAGTTTGTCATTGGCATACAAGTATTTGGAAAGTATACACGGACTCAAAGTCCAACTTGTTTAACATTTAATTAGACGCTCAAATTAATCGTGTTAGGGGATAATATGACCGTATGACCATATGACCACATGCCCATATGACCACTGCTGATCTCGAGGCGTAATACCTTCGGCATAAAAAAAACAATTTCCACAAATATTTTATTAAAAAATTAAATACCTTAACAAAAGGCTTCAATAGCAAAGCTGTTTCTGAACAAGAATCTTGAGCAGTTTGCACGCTTGGTAAACTACAAGTTCATACAGCATTTAAATTCAATTGCCATCTGTATGGGCTTTATGTGAAAATGGTTGGCGGACAAGACATTAAAAGTTTTAACACTAAGAATGTGGTTGTCACCCGGTCCACCGATCTGAGTCATGTATACCAAAAACTATCCGAGGTGCTAAAAACAAAATCTGAAGAGTTCCAGCATCAGGATTCGAGATGGTCTATTCAGCGTGTGCTGCACCTGGATATTAATATTAACAAGTACTCACCCTTGCGCGGATCATCCTACATCACTCTACCCAAGTGGATTAGAGATAAAAAGCTGTCATTAACATCAAGAATCCTGACTCAGCCTGTTTCGCCTAGTCTATTACGGCCACCATCAACCCCATAGTAGTTAATAATCCTAATGTCATATCGGCATACCCGCACTACAGCACGCTACTTAATTTCGATGGACTAAATTTTCCCATGCGCATTAACAATATTCCGCGGTTTGAGGACTTAAACGACATCGGCGTAAATGTGTTTGGTGTTGAAGGCGAATCCATTGCGGGCCCATTGCATTTTACAGCTAGAAACGAGCTAAGCATGTCAACCTTTTGTTTGTCCAGGCTGGTGATAGATCTCACTATTGCTGGATAAGGAATTTAGGTGGGCTAGTAAGCAAACAGCTGTCAACAGATTGCCATTACAGATGGATTTGCGATGGGTGTCTTATCTTTTTAAAACTGGGAACCAGTTGCGGCAACATTGTGAACATGATTGTGGTCATGTGGCTACAACCATGCCTAATGTTGTATCGCTAGCACAAATGTTTGAGAAAGAGTCTTTTCCGAAGATTCCGGATACCACAGTGCATGCTCCACTACAGCCTCATAAAAGAGAAGTACTGCGTTTAATGTTTAGTTTATTAATAGATATTAATAAGTATAAAATTAAAATTAAAGGCATGTTAGACTGATAACTAAAATTGTATTCATAAACAGGCTTTGAAAATGTTTTTTATTTTGTAAGTCGTATTTTATTAAGGACTTGTATCCATGGATGAATCAGAAACAAAATCTATTACACATACCAGGTGGAAGCCTGATACCCATATTCCAAGATGGATGGTTTAGTTGCTCGATGTAAGAATGGAATTAGAAGCTTCAAGAAATTTTGAATCGTCGATGAAGGCTTATGCATTAATTATACATGACTCCATGTTTGAATATAATCCGTTTACGGAAATTGTTAATAGATTTAATCACAGTTAAATATTTTGCGTATATTTTTAATAAAATTGTATAAAAGCGATGAATTAATTTGATTCAATTACTTTACTTTTATCAGTCGAATGGTGTGCATCACCCACTTTGTAAATAAGTTCTAGTTATTTTAGAGCGAATTTATCTCCATCAGAATAGGGTGAAATTGCCCCATAGGGTGAAATTGTCCCATAGGCCCCCATAGGGTGAAATTGCCCCATTGGCCCCATAGGGTGAAATTGCCCCATAGGCCCCATAGGGTGAAATTGCCCCATAGGCCCCATAGGGTGAAATTGCCCCCATAGGGTGAAATTGCCCCATAGGGTGAAATTGACCCTGCCAGTATTGGTTAGCATGGTTCGCAATTACATAAGAAGACGAAATAGTGGATACAGTAAAGAAGCGTTAGAAAAAGCTATAGAAGAAGTTCGACTGGGTAAATCAACTATTTACTCCATCAGCAGAAAATATAATATACCGAAAGAGACATTAAGCTATCACCGCAAACAGCAGCAAAAGCAGGTGCACACTCGAAGCAATATGACGACTGCGAAACAAAAAATTACAATACCTGTGCAGAATTATGATGAATTTACCACTTCTAGTGCAAAGGATGTTGGTAAACATGGACCTTTGTTCCGCCCCCAATCCAAGTTTCATGACGACGGACTTTAACAATTTTATTACAAATAAAGCTATCACCGCAAACAGCAGCAAAAGCAGGTGCACACTCGAAGCAATATGACGACTGCGAAACAAAAAATTACAATACCTGTGCAGAATTATGATGAATTTACCACTTCTAGTGCAAAGGATGTTGGTAAACATGGACCTTTGTTCCGCCCCAATCCAAGTTTCATGACGACGGACTTTAACAATTTTATTACAAATAAACGCAATCTTCAGTTAATTCAAGATGGTGTACGAAAAAGTTTGTGGCATACAAAAGGGTGACACTACACCCCAGCAAAATTCAAAGAAGCTCCTGCAGATTACGAATACTCAGATATTTATTTAGTGGAAAAGTATTGCAAAAACGCAACAAAGGGCGTGAATTATTTGTTAAATATTATGGCATTAATGGATTTGGATGGCTTGTCGCAACAGATTTGCTTTAAATACGTATATGTTTAAGTTTTCATAGTTTTGGTTATTTATGAATAAGCGCTCAAAGATGAATCATGCACATTTAGGATTTCCAATCGGTTATAATGTATTGTTTAATAAATTATTGTACTAGATAGTGTTTTGTTAATTGCCGCTTAGAACATGTCGAGAAAATGATAAGTTTTTCAGTTTAGTATTTAATTTAGCAAATAAAATGCTATATATTTTCAAGCGGTATAGTAAAATACTGTAAAACAAAATGTACTCACCCTTTCAGATTCAAACTGGACGATGGTAAAAAAATATTTCGCGTTTTACTTAGATAAACCGGTAACTGCACTGATTTAGACTTCCGTTTTCTCACACAGAAATTTTCTATAACCCATCAAAGGCACTGTTTAGTTTATTAGAACGCTTTTATTTAACGGGTTTGTGTTATCCGATTTATTTATTATTTGTTAATACGTTTCTGTTAAAGACAGGTTTCACGCGTAATAAAATACAGTTCTAGCTCAAAGCGAAAACATTATCTAAGCTTTTGCCAATATGTCAATGCTAAATGAAAACAATTAAAATTATAAAGGTATTTACAATATTTCTTAATACAAACACATTGCCTCGAGCACAATTTAAACACTTGTTGGTATTTAATACGTCGAGGTTTAAGGCATCGCAGCTTTTAATTGGTTTAAACCAAAACATTTTGCTTAAAATAGGTGATATAGTACATATATCTAAATAAGACGGTTTTGATAGCGGTTATTTCCCTGTCGTTTAAAGTAGCAGTATTTGTAAAAGCATCTCATAAACTTGTTTAAGACCCTATCACAAAAGCTGATTAACGTATTGCTAAAATTTGATAATTATATATAGCGTGCATACATTAGTATATCTATCATTAGGCTTTCACCGCAAAGGTAAAGTTACTGGTACACCTGATTAAGCTAATGACTACTGCCCGCCGCGAGGTGCATAGCCATAGTATTATTAAGACTTATTTGCACTAAAATTGCTTAGTTGGAGAAAACCATTGTACTTCTAGTTAAAGTTAATTAATTATAGCGATTTGATGTAATGTAGTTTTACTAATTATTTTAGAGTTACAAAAATATTTTTGAGAATTTTTTCCAATTCGGTTCTACGAGTAAAGTATCGTAATGCATAGAATGGGTTTTGTTTTCTGCCATCCAAAATATTCCACTCACATTCTAATAAGTGTAAATGACTATGACATTGCTCAGTGCTTTTAATGAGGACGTATAATTAGCATGAAAATAAATAAACATTGATAACTCACGCTCGTTATCGTTTGCAGAAAATTTGTGGTTTTCGGATTTTGCATAATATGCTATTGTATTATAAATAACACCGCGTTTAACGCTCTTTTTCAACGTAAATATTATAGAAAATCTGTAAATTTTCCCAATCCAGTTCTACGAGTAATGTATCGTAATGCTTACATAGAGCTTCCCATCAAATTACCATCTATTAATTATATTACATTTTAATAAGGTCGAAGACGTTATTTATTATTTGTTTTATGGATATTTCCGTAATTAAATCCATTTCTTGGGTAATATTTTTTTTCGCGAATTACCAATAAGTATAAAGTTTAAAAAATAAAAAAGCATGTATAACAGGATTTATGTAGATTGGAAAGGATCCACAGATTCATATAAGTATTGCTCTAGGGGTTTCTAGTTCAAAATATCTGTTTCAACTTCAGAAGAACGAGGTACAAGCAGGAGGTAAGTCCTTTTTTATTTTAAAATTATTATTCTTGCATCAAGACGCGGAATTATGTCTTTCGCATTTTTTAAAAGTTATATTTCGGTCTTACCTCATAAGTGATTTAATTGTAATATCTAAATTTCCGCCCTAATTTTAACTCATTATTTTCTTTATTTGCCAGCTCATATAATATGGATTTTGCAAAATTAAATGCTGTTATGAAGTGTAAAACTACGATAAGTGCTTCAGAGCTTGTCACAGATAGAAAATATCGTGTCTTAGGAGTCAGGCATGTGTCAACAAAGTATGGGGATCGTGCTATTGTTGAAAGCGATGATTTTTTTGTGTTTTTACCAGAGCGCTTTTTCAACTACTTAAAACTTGATGGCATAAAAACCTTCAGCGAGCTAATTGATAGTAAGAAAAAAGTTTATATGATTAGCAGGGGTAAAGTCGGTGCAACAGTGAACATAGACTTCGAATTAGACTGAAAATTAACATTTTGTCATTTGCAGAATTTTTTGTTCGATCTATGTATCTTAACCGCATGCAAATTTATACTATTAATGATCGAGATCAGCAGTGGTCATATGGGCATGTGGTCATATGGTCATACGGTCATATTATCCCCTAACACGATTAATTTGAGCGTCTAATTAAATGTTAAACAAGTTGGACTTTGAGTCCGTGTATACTTTCCAAATACTTGTATGCCAATGACAAACTCAGGAAAACCCGCGATAATATAATTAATTATGCCTTGGGGGCTATGTTTTTCCTGTAAAGACTTGCACTTAATACCACTAGTTAAATCCGTTGATCGGCTTAAACAGGTTCAAAAATTGATCGGCGCATGACCTCCACCACTCAATATAAGCCGAGAAATGTAAAGCTAAAAATTCAGTTTGCGAAATATCTTCGAACTATTCAAGTTAAAGTCATGGATTTCGCGGGTGTTGATGTAACAAGTGATGTGCCACAATTAAACCCAAACACGCTGGTAGGCATGACTGACTACCCCTTAAGCGGATGGAGGCGATCTCACCCTCACTTATTGGAAGTAGGATTTGATTTACATGGTGGTCTACAACCAGTCATACAAATTGATTGTGTTAGATGTATATGCGGAAATGTTGGAATGAAAATGGGGTATAATGGTTGGTCCGATTTATGTAGCTTTCAAGTTGAATTTAGTGTTAGAAAATTTGCACGAGATGTAAAGAATGCTATGCAAAATGGCTTCAGCGATGGAATAGATGATGTAGAATTACAACTGGCTTACGGGTTTAAATTGAAACTGACAACCATTACATCGAATGTCGAAAGCGTATTAGTAGGAAATGATTTGCATGAAGAGGATTTGTTTAATATGGAAATTGTGAGAGGTCGAAATATTATTGTTTTAAATGATAGTGAAGTATTTAAGATGTTCCAACTGGGCAAAGGAATAAGCAGTAGGTTGCATGGGTTACAGAAACGAGGTTTTCCAGCAATTTACAAGACCTTTATTGGTGATATAATAAATGCAAATCGTGGACTAAATATTGAATTGACGGATGAAGAACGGGAAGCCATTTTAATTGAAAGCGAGCTCCAGACAGATCATTTTCTATCCGATGATTTCACCAATGTGAACTATTTTATCATTCAGGAAATAATTATATGTCACCCCGACCAATATCTAAAAGATGTGGGGGTAGCGCGATCGCTAGCACAAATGTTTGAGAAAGAGTCTTTTTCCGAAGATTCCGGATACCACAGTGCATGCTCCACTACAGCCTCATAAAAGAGAAGTACTGCGTTTAATGTTTAGTTTATTAATAGATATTAATAAGTATAAATTAAATTAAAAGCATGTTAGACTGATAACTAAAATTGTATTCATAAACAGGCTTTGAAAATGTTTTTTTATTTTGTAAGTCGCATTTTATTAAGGACTTGTATCCATGGATGAATCAGAAACAAAATCTATTACACATACCGGGTGGAAGCCTGATACCATATTCCGAGATGGATGGTTTAGTTGCTCGATGTAAGAATGGAATTAGAAGCTTCAAGAAATTTTGAATCGTCGATGAAGGCTTATGCATTAATTATACATGACTCCATGTTTGAATATAATCCGTTTACGGAAATTGTTAATAGATTTAATCACAGTTAAATATTTTGCGTATTTTTTTATATAATTGTATAAAATCTATGTCGTTTTAATATTAATAAGATTTTTTGGCAATCCAAGACAGTTTCTCACGTACTCCGGTGTACACCTAAGCACGCCTGTGCCCATGCGCACACCTGCGCGTGCCCATGCGCACCCCTGCGCATGCGTACCCCTGCCCATGCGCACCCCTGCGCGTGCACACCCCTGCCCATGCTGGTATATAAGGGAATGGAATATTATTTTCAATTCGAATCAGTTTAAACTTATATTTGAAAGATGTACACCAAGGAATCTTTAGAGAAGCAGTTAGTGAAAGTACAAAAGGGTATAAGTGTTAACTCTGCAAGTATGTTATATGGTATACCCCAGAAGAATGTTAAGCAGACATGGGCGCGCCTATAAAGAAAATTAAACAACTCGTTTCAGAAGAACCGTTTCGTTTTGGCATATGGTGTCGAGCCTCCTTGGGTAAAATCATGATGTGATGTAATTACCATGGTGTTTTCACGTGAAAGATTTCATTTTAAATATGGAGTGTTTTTGATTTAGATATTGTTACAGTTTGAATTTTATTTATGCATATATCTAAAGTACGAATTCTTCTCAAAGACTGTTTTGCAATATGTATTTTAGCAACTTTTAGTTTGGCAATACCTCTATTTAAAACCATGTAATTATCAGGATTTGATGCGGCGTTGTTTTACAAATGCCTTAGGGATAATAAAGAGAATACTTTAAAATGACGTACTAATTGATCTTGTTATACCACTCGATTGTAGGAAATTACCTGTATCTACATTTTTAAATGAACTGTAATAAAAATTTCATTAACGATGCTTTGAACTTGACATGAGGACGTATAATTAGCATGAAAATAAATAAACATTGATAACTCACGCTCGTTATCGTTTGCAGAAAATTTGTGGTTTTCGGATTTTGCATAATATGCTATTGTATTATAAATAACACCGCGTTTAACGCTCTTTTTCAACGTAAATATTATAGAAAATCTGTAAATTTTCCCAATCCAGTTCTACGAGTAATGTATCGTAATGCTTACATAGAGCTTCCCATCAAATTACCATCTATTAATTATATTACATTTTAATAAGGTCGAAGACGTTATTTATTATTTGTTTTATGGATATTTCCGTAATTAAATCCATTTCTTGGGTAATATTTTTTTTCGCGAATTACCAATAAGTATAAAGTTTAAAAAATAAAAAAGCATGTTAGACTGATAAACTAAAATTGTATTCATAAACGCCTAAAAGACTATTAAATTCGTCAAATTTGTTTTAAGGCTTTGAAAATGTTTTATTTTGTAAGTCGTATTTTATTAAGGACTTGTATCCATTTTTACTTGGCTAAAATAACGTATTTGCGTTTGTAACATATTTACTTCAAATTGCATCCAATTAAAGCCATTTCTATGTAAAAAATGTTATTGTTAATGCGAGCATTTCCCCCAAATTTATATCTAACAAGTAATGTATCATAAGTATGAAAGGAATTTGTTTCGGTCAACAAATTTTTTCCAGTTATGTTGTTTACATTCTAATGACGTAGAATATTGCTAAAAATGAGTTTATTGGTTTTTTATTTATGGCGATTTGGCATAATTACAATCATTTAAAAAATACTGTAAATGCGATTTCTATTATTTCGCTTGAATATAATTTTCTTCGCGAATTATGACATATAATATAATCTGGTTTAATATAATTTGGGGGCAGGTCGAGTTTCTGTTCCAATAAACGCGCTGCTTCTAATTTTACAAATTCCATCCTGTTGAAGCGTTAATGAAAATGGGGAAAAATCAAGATGTGATGTAATTATCATAGCGTTTTCACGTGAAAGATTTCATTTTAAATATGGAGCGTTTTTTGGTTTAGATATTGCTACAGTTTGAATTTTATTTACGCATATCTAAAGTACGAATCCTTCTCAAAGACTGTTTTGCAATATGTATTTTAGCAGCCTTAGTTTGGCAATACCTCTATTTAAAACCACGTAATTATCGCGATTTAATGTAACCTCATCAAAAATACCTTAAGGTTAAGAAACATTTCCGAATTTTCCATAAACAATATGAAAGTACTGCGTTCGGTGAAAGGGTATCAAAGTCGACGGTCGTGTTTTTTATAACAGGATTTATGTAGATTGGAAAGGATCCACAGATTCATATAAGTATTGCTCTAGGGTTTCTAGTTCAAAATATCTGTTTCAACTTCAGAAGAACGAGGTACAAGCAGGAGGTAAGTCCTTTTTATTTTAAAATTATTATTCTTGCATCAAGACGCGGAATTATGTCTTTCGCATTTTTAAAAGTTATATTTCGGTCTTACCTCATAAGTGATTTAATTGTAATATCTAAATTTCCGCCCTAATTTTAACTCATTATTTTCTTTATTTGCCAGCTCATATCATATGGATTTTGCAAAATTAAATGCTGTTATGAAGTGTAAAACTACGATAAGTGCTTCAGAGCTTGTCACAGATAGAAAATATCGTGTCTTAGGAGTCAGGCATGTGTCAACAAAGTATGGGGATCGTGCTATTGTTGAAAGCGATGATTTTTGTGTTTTACCAGAGCGCTTTTTCAACTACTTAAAACTTGATGGCATAAAACCTTCAGCGAGCTAATTGATAGTAAGAAAAAGTTTATATGATTAGCAGGGGTAAAGTCGGTGCAACAGTGAACATAGACTTCGAATTAGACTGAAAATTAACATTTTGTCATTTGCAGAATTTTTTGTTCGATCTATCTTAACCGCATGCAAATTTATACTATTAATGATTATTATACCGAATAAACTGCATAAACTATTAATCACATTTCATTACATTCTAAAAAATATGGTTAGTGCTATAAACGTAATAATGAACTCAAAAATGATAGTTTGCAAATGCTGTTAAGTCATCCCTAAATTATTCGCAAGCGTTTGCATTAGGTTTAAATGGATGCGAAAACTTGTACCACAGTATTCATTAAATACACCTCTAGAACGGTTATAGATATATATTAACTACATCATTATCCAAACTAATGTTTTCGCTTTGAGCTAGAACTGTATTTTATTACGCGTGAAACCTGTCTTTAACAGAAACGTATTAACAAATAAAATTGTTTTGCATATGACACATTGCCATTCAACAATATGTTTTGCAAATTTTTACACTAAAATACTTTATCCACAAGCAGGTTATTAAGCCTAGTAATTATACTGGTGATATGAAGAAGACCTAAAGCCGCATTTCATAAATGTTTGTGCGAAAATGCATGCAAAATACTTATTGTAAACTTGGATTATATAAAATACAAATTTGTGCTAAATGATATAGTGTTAAACCTGTGTGGCAAAGAATGGTAACCGATTGTTTGCGCTTATTGCGAAATGTTGGCGTCTGTAATTTTAAAGATGACTTTGTATTTTTATTATGTAATTCTTTAATAAATAATTGATGTAATTAATTGACTCTTAATCAGCTTAATCATCTTAAGGAAATTTAGGTATCTCCATGCATATGCTTATATGGGAGTCAAATTTAAGATGACTTTGTATTTTTATTATGTAATTCTTTAATAAATAAGTAATTAATTGATGTAATTATATTGACTCTTAATCAGCTTAATCCGGAAGAATTTGCCTATCTGGTGCCCCTGTCGGGGCCCCGACGGTGGATTGTGGCAAATAAGAATTTAATTTGCAAAAGATAGCATTAGGGTTAATGGATTAATCTAGTTATGTATTAGATTAGTTTATTGATGTAATTATATCGACTCTTAATCATCTCTGCATCCCAAGCCATGATTAAGGCAAATTTAGCAATTGTCATGCATATTGTTATATGGGAGTCAATTTTAAGACGACTTTGTATTTTTATTATGTAATTCTTTAATAAATAAATAATTAATTGATGTAATTAAATTAACTCTTAATCAGCTTAATCCGGAAGAATTTGCCTATCTGACTCAGGGCCCCGACGGTGGATTGTGGTAAATAAAATTTAATTTGCAAAAGATTGCATTAGGGTTAATGGATTAATCTAGTTATGTATTAGATTAGTTTAAAAGATTAAATTAGCGCAATTTTTTGCATGTGTATTGCTTATGGGAGTCAAATTTATGATGACTAGCTAGTTTAAAAGATTAAATAATTAGCGGAAGAATTTGCCTATCCGGCGGTCCTGGGGAAGGATGCCGGGGGGTCCGACGGTCCAGATCAGGGCGCCTACAAAAGATACTTAGTCGAAGAAAACTATTGTGCAAATATCAGATTTGTGCAATTTTTTGCCTGTGTATTGCTTATGGAGTCAAATTTATGATGACTATTGCGCAATTTTGGCGTCGACAAAGATACTTAGTCGAAGAAAACTATTGTGCAAATATCAGATTTGTGCAATTTTTTTGCCTGTGTATTGCTTATGGGAGTCAAATTTATGATGACTATTGCGCAATTTTTTTACCTGTGTATTGCTTATGGGAGTCAAATTTTATGATGACTAGCACGAGCCATGCCTGGGGCTATAAAATGCTTACTTGAAGAAAACTATTGTGCAAATTTAGGCGAATATTTGCCGATTAAAGGGTAGATAGTCCATATGAGAACAAGATCTGTGCCAGATCGGGGTGCTGGACCCTCGCCAATGTGCGAATAATTGCATAAATTAGAATTTAATTAAATTAGCCATGCCTGGGGCTAGAAATTGCTTAGTTGAAGAAAACTATTGTGCGAATTATTGCTACTAAATGTGCGAATTCGCTGCAAATGTTGAAATTATTTGCGATTTTCGCCAAAAGATGCTTAGTCGAAGAAAACTATTGTGCAAATATCAGATTTGTGCAATTTTTTTGCCTGTGTATTGCTTATGGGAGTCAAATTTATGATGACTATTGCGCAATTTTTGGCGTCGACAAAGATACTTAGTCGAAGAAAACTATTGTGTAAATATCAGATTTGTGCAATTTTTTTGCCTGTGTATTGCTTATGGGAGTCAAATTTATGATGACTATTGCGCAATTTTTTTGCCTGTGTATTGCTTATGGGAGTCAAATTTTATGATGACTAGCACGAGCCATGCCTGGGGCTATAAAATGCTTACTTGAAGAAAACTATTGTGCAAATTTAGGCGAATATTTGCCGATTAAAGGGTAGATGGTCCAGATGAGAACAAGATCTGTGCCAGATCGGGGTGCTGGACCCTCGCCAATGTGCGAATAATTGCATAAATTAGAATTTAATTAAATTAGCCATGCCTGGGGCTAGAAATTGCTTAGTTGAAGAAAACTATTGTGCGAATTATTGCTACTAAATGTGCGAATTCGCTGCAAATGTTGAAATTATTTGCGATTTTCGCCAAAAGATGCTTAGTCGAAGAAAACTATTGTGCAAAATATCAGATTTATGCAATTTTTTGCATGTGTATTGCTTATGGGAGTCAAATTTAAGATGACAATGTTATTTAAATGGGAGTCTTTTTTTATACAGAATTGGCCAAAACCTCCTACTGAGGGTTGTTAAAGAATTTTTAAAAGACAGTTGTTAAAAAATTAAAAAGGGAGTTGTTGAAATAAAAATTAAGAGAAAAAACTGATTTAAAAAGAACTGAAAAAGAACTTTACAAACTACAGAACAAAAAGTATAATCTTTTTTTGGTGACAGTTTACGAATTGTATACCTTTTATTATTGTAATCTCCTACATAAAATTCAACATATGAAAATTGTAATTGTGATATTCAAAGTATAAAGGAACTGTTGATATTAAAAAGTGATAAATGCAAGAGTCCTTGTCATTGTCTTATTATTGACCATTGATTTCTGGGAGTAGTTTTGTGTAGACAGAGGAGTTCCAAAGTGGTGCTATCAGAACGCTGGAATTGCTGAACTTTTGGTGTCGAACACGGTGTTGATTTCACGGAGCTGAGTTTCCTGATAAGACCAACGACGATAAGTATAAGTGTCTCTAAAGAATTTTTGGCGTACCTAAGACCCTAAAATAAAAGGCGTAAATTCAGTAATACAAATTTTTAAAACGTACTTATCAACAGGTATTAAGAACCCACATCAAGTTCGAATCGTCACTGTAGGCAGTGGAGCTTCATTGTTCAGCAGCAAGACGTTTCATTGGAAGTTCAGGTTGTATTATTTTCACTGTCATAATTTAAACACTTAATCCATTATACTCGATTGAAATCTTAAATTATTAACAAATATAAACTGTTTTACTGTGCGTATTTTTCAAGTAATTGTTTACACTGTCACTTTTAGAAATTGCTTTAGTAGAATTAACTAGACTACATTTGACTGGCAGTGTCACATACATCTGTATATGGTTTAGAACTCACGCTGTATGCAGATATAGATTTATTCACAAAATTAACCTGAGATAAGAGTTTCATTGGTCGAGGCGCAGATTTAAAGACTCAATAGAAAAGTTAACAAATTAATTAAAGAAAGGAAATTGTAGGGCAATTTGGTGCATTGCTAATTTGCTCATATATTATAATTATCAAATCCGAAAAGGGGGGGGTTATATTATAATATCCTAAAAGATAACAGTTATCCTACTCCTCTAATAAAAAGACTAATATTTAGCCACACTACTAAAATAAACTACAAAATTCTACAGATACTACAACCAGTACAGTACCTTATTACAAGGTATTTCCATATTTTGATAAGTTAACTTCACAACTAGATAATATTTTTAAAAATTTTAATATAAAACTTGCAAAACGATCTAACAATAAATAACCTTTGTTCTAAAATAAAAGACAAGACTATTCCTTTAGATCAAAGGAACATCATATATCAAATTAATTGTTCGAATTGTCCCAATATATACATTGGGCAAAGTTCGCAGCACCTCAAACAGCGGTTAACACAACACAAAAGTGACATACGCATTAAACCAAATGCAACTGCCCTATCAACACACATTAATACCACCAACCACAAAATTGATTTTAACAATCCAAAAATTTTACATATAGAAAATAATAAATTAAAACGTGAATTCCTTGAAATGTGCTAAATATATCAAAATTCTAATACACTTAATAAAAAAACCGACATTGGAGATTTGAGTTCTATATATACCTACCTTATAAATTTAAAAAAATGTATTTGAAAATAGAAAATTAAGAAATAAATGATTAAGTTATAATATTATTTTACTTACAACCATACTGACACAAAAAATTATAAAAATAACTACACAAATTGATACAAATATTTTAAAATATAATATATCTACAGACAGTGTCATTACAATTAATGCGTTTATTTTATACATATAAAGATACCTTTCTCAAACAAAAAAATTCTCATATAAACAACTGTTTACAAAAATTAAATATAAAGACAGTATACATCATAATCAAAAATATTTTCAACGAACTTCGTTCGTTTATGAAATCTATTTGTCTGTGTGTCTGTGTGTCCGAGGCCTTTTTAATGGTCGGACATCAATGTGTGATACATCAATCGATTCAGCTCGGTGTCCAGAGCTTAAGTTTTGATGTCAGTTAAAATCGGGCCACGGGGACGCCGAGCCCCCGGGAAAATCCACAAGGATAATTAAAATTTTAAATAAGTTTCAAATCAATATGCGACACATATTTGAACAATTTATGGCATTTCATGCCAATTATTCCAATATTATAGACATTGTTTAAACTTAAATTTTGATTACCGAAAATAATTAAATTCATATAAAAAAAAATTCTTATCTTATTGATGAGAACTAATATATAGCTTTTAAAATATTTATTCAATAAAATAAAATATATTAAAATGTCTCTTTTGTTTTTATCTGAATACTTATAATTATTACAACATAATAATTTTAATTTGTTTTAAAGTAAGTCTACATTTGGAAGTTCGTTGCGACAATGCCTTGCATTTTCAACTTGTTACTTCTTTTAACGATATAATTAGTATTATTTTTATTTTTAAATTTAATTACAAAATACCCTTATACACTGTACATTATTATTAATCGTCCAATTGTATCTTATCTCACTTTAGTAAGTAGCAGTTATATATAATTTTTAGCTATTAAGTCAATCCTGTTATCATAACTAATTCATTTGTATTTACTTTTAGTACGCTTGATAATGGAAAAATAAATTTCCGAAAGCTTGAGTTTACAAAAAAGAGACCTCTTCAATTCTGCCGACCTAAAACCCAAAACTTATTATATACAATTAAGAAAGCAAGGTCGTTACCGAATTTAGTTATATATATATATATATATATATATATATATATATATATAAATTGATATTGAATTGTATCATGTCCTGCATATTTATTTTTAGAAAAACTGATTACGGTTACTGAAAACCGAAGTATAAAAATTAAAAATTAAAAACTTGAATTGTATGCGACGTTTCATGAAATGTATTCACATTATCACAGCTATAAGAAGAACAACTAAGTATCAATTAAAATTAGTTAAAAATACGTTCCATAACACTTAAATAATTTAAAATAAATGACTAGACCTAAACGTTACAATCTAATTAAAAGACGTGTTATAGATATCAACATAAAGATATAAGTGACCAGTTGAGTGAGTATAAATTGCTGTTAGTGTAGAAAGGATATATAATATAAAATTTTCTAAATCTTAGTTAGCGGAGAATACACTTATGGCTATAGTTAGTATTATAGTTAACGGTAGAATGGTTATGCTAAGTTAAAAATATTAATGTATATTGCAGACAGATTTTGGGTATCCGTTTTTTGATTAATTGAATTTTTTTGTTTATATATAAAAAAACATTTCTTTAAACAAACGGCGGGTAAGATCTTTTTCTACGGCTAAAATAAAAGTATTTTCGTAGTCAAATTCATGTATTTTTGATTTATAATGAGCGACTAAAGCTATGGAGTCTTTATTATTGCACAATGAATTTTTGCAATCGGATTTGTGGCCCCTGATTCTATTAATAAGTAATTGCTTGGTCTGGCCTATGTACTGACCATCACAGCCTGTACAAGGTATGCTATAGATGACGTTTGGTGTTTCAAACTTTTGGCTTTTGTCTTTTATTTTTGAAAATAGAGTGCGGCCTGTTTTTTTATAATAAGTGCTAATTTTAATATTGTCGGTGTTCAAAATGTTGGATAATTTTTGGGACAGTTTTGGGACAAAAGCTAGCTTGTGATATTGAAGTGTCTTATTTTTGTTAATGGAAACAGGAGGATTAGATTTCCAACATCGATTTAATAGATCGGTGGGGTATCCGTTGTTTTTGAAAAAAGTCATGTAAAAAGAATAGTTCTTTTTGAGGAACTCTGCGTTGCACAGACGATGTATTTTTTGGACAACAGACTTTACGGTGTCTAGTTTTTGAGTCAAGCTGTGGCAGGATTTAAAATTTATAATTCTATTAGAAGCTGTGGTTTTTTTATATATATCTGTAATAATATGGTTATCGTGCCTTATGAGTAGTAAATTTAAAAATTTCAATCGCAAACTTTAAGTTTTTGTGGTACGAATTAAATGCGGTATGTGTCATATATATCTTGTCCTTTGGTAAGCACAAAAGAAAATCGTCAACGTACACTAGTTGAATAGGTATTGGGAAATCTAGTTTTTCAATGATGGATTCAATTAGAACATGTACGACTAATTCCGCAAATATGGGAGATGCAGGGTTGCCCATAGCCATGCCTTTTATTTGCTTGTAGTATATGTTGTTGAAAGTAAAACAACTATTGTCATAAATGAACTCTACAATATTGATGAAAATGTTGGTATATTGTGCAATGTCATCCCAAAAAAGGTTAATGCTCTCCAGTAGAAGAGTCTTGTCAAGATTGGTAAACATAGATTCCAAGTCGAAGCTTACTAATACGTAATCGTTTGGGATAAACAGATCTTTTAATCGGTCAACAAGGGAAAACAAATTTTTTATTGTATGCGTGAACTTATTTCTTATATTAGACATAATTCCGTTTATATATGTTGCCAACTTGTAGGTCGCTGATCCACAGTTGGATATTATTGGTCGAAGTGGTAAATTTTCTTTATGTGTTTATAAGTTGAATTGTCCGAAAAAATTCTTGTCATTTTGGCAGTGTATTCGTTTTTCCACATTACCACTGTTTTGTTGTCCTTGTCTGAATTGCAAGCTATTATTTCAGGATGAGTACGTAAGAAACGTTTTGTTTCAAGATACATTTTATTTAATTCTAGTGTACTTTTTTCATTATGAAAGGAATGGCTGTTTTTTAAAATATTCAGGTGGTTCGTAATTGCATTGCAACACCGAGTTCTAAGTAAGTTCTTTTCTTCTTGCGGTAACTTTCTATTGTCTATGGAATATTCGACATCAGATAAAATGTGTAAAATCGGAAAATCGATTTGTTAAAAGGAAACGAAAATTTTGGTCCGAGCGTTAGAGTATCTTTAACGCGTTCGGGTAGCACGATATTAGTCTTATTTTCCAACCAATGGTCTTGAACGTTAAAGGATAATCTCTGTTTGTCCTTAAGCATTATAAGTTTTTTAATTTGATTAGCTTTAATTGTGTTGAATTTTCTAGTAAAATGTGTTTGTTGTCTGTCTGCAAATTCTTGTATAACATGTAATGGCAAAACATTTGATAATCTTTCTTTACATTTAGATGTTAGATCTAATAATCTTTGCGTCATAAATTGACTGAGAAATATTCATATTCAGTATATCACATTTAAGTCTCAGAATCGAGTTATCTATTGTTGCGATCCACTATTAGGCAACCCGTCAAACAATCAAACGCTCGGGGCACAGCGCCTTCTCAAGGATTCCAGAATTCTTCTAGAAATTACGGGAGCATGAGTCATCCTTGTAATCCAGAGTATATATAAGACCGCTAATGAATGCAAGAGTCAGTCTATACTAGAATGTCGTATATAAATTATAACGTTGTAAAGTAGTAGTAGTTTTGAGCTTTTAAAGGTGTGCATAAATGTGATATGCTGTGTCTAATGTGCATGCAGCTTGTAGTATACATAAATAAATAGAAGTGTATAAACAAATAGTTGTGTTAGTGTTGTTAATGAACCTATGGTAAAGAAGATAGTTTAAGAAGATATTAGTGCTTGTAAATTCATTAGTGTAATAGTGCTTCATTGTTAAGTGTCCTGAAAACATCTATAAATAAGGCATATACTGTTAATTAGACTTGTGAACAGTAAGTAATAAAGACGTTTGTTATTACTTGTTTTAAATTAAAGAAACGCGATAGTATTAGCCCGTTACACTGGTGTCAGGCATTTGTGGGGTATATAGTGATTAATTTAAAACACAAGTCTAAAGACATCTAAGTAGTTTGTATATGCCAGTTACAAGAAATCGAAGTAAAATGGAGGCAGAAACTTTAATGAACTTCCTTAAGGATTTTAAATCCGAAATGCAAGTGACACTCAATGAAAACTTAGTGAGGTCGGTTGAACTGGAATCAAACCTTACCGAAAAGTTAAGTGAAAATACAGCCACGTTAGAACGAAGATTAATGGAAAGCTCCATTGCATTGAAAGAAGATTTCACTGAACAGGTAAAAACAGTTGAGCAAAAGTTGGATAATAAATTGGTAAAAATGGAAGAAGATGTGATGAGGCTTCAAGAACAAATGATTTCACTAACAACGCGACCACTTGAATTACCAAGTCAAGTTGTTAATCAGAACATTCCAGAAATAAGAACCATAGAAGGAAGCGAGTCAATTCCGTCTAAATTTAAAGTAAAACCACCTACATTCGATGGTAAAACACCTTGGCCCACATATTTGAAACAATTTGAAGCTGCTGCAATAGCCAACGGTTGGTGCAACAAAGAAGGCTATCTCCTTAATAGTGGCCCTACGGGGAGGCTCTTAACATCTTGCAAACGATTCCCGATCACCAGCAGAATGATTACGGCCTCTTAACATCAAAGCTTGAGATGAGATATGGAGATGCACACCTTCAACAGGTTTACCACGCACAAGTTAAGAACCGCTCGCAAAAGACAAGTGAAAGCCTGCAAGAATTCGAAGCTGACATTGCCAGGTTAGTTAGATTGGCATACCCAACGGCACCAGATAGCTTCCTCGAACAACTTGCTGTCCAAACATTTGTGGATGGCGTTAAGGATGGCGAAATACAGCAAGCTCTAAGACTAGCACGGCCAAAAATGTTAGATGATGCACTGGCCCATGCGCTTGAATTTGAAGCAGCTAAGCAGACATCACATAGGGTGAGTCACAAAGCTCGGTCTGCCTTAGAGGAACCTGGTCAAGCTTAGAACAGCATAGATGAAATAATCAATCGTGTGTTTGAAAAGCGAAAGGCGGAAAGGCTGAAAAGACAACGACCGCGGAGATGGCGTCTACGATGCTGGAGCTGCGGTGAAGTTGGCCATATGCAGAGACGCTGTACTCAACCAAAGAAACAACCGGTTGTGCCAAAGCTGGTCCATGTAAGGGGCGAACTTTGACAGCACAGCGTAGTGCCCCGGAGATTATCATCCGTGCTGCATCGTCGGTGGAAAGTCTGGACAGCATTTATATCGATGGTAGAATTAATGGTAGGGTTGTCCGATTACTTGTGGATACAGGAGCGACAAGAACTATTGTGAGACCAGATTTGGTTGGTCGTGGAAAAGTGCTACCTGTATCGGTGTGTCTCCGAACGGCAAGTGGTGAGAAGATTGGTACTCACGGAGAGACTGCCGTTATGTTGACAATTGGGGACAAATTAATTAATCATCGAGTGTTGGTAGCTGAAATTACAGAAGAAGTGATCTTGGGAATGGATCTCATGAGAGAATATGGGTTTCATGTAAACATGAAAGAAAATGTGCTTCAGATAGATGATGATGAGATTCCATTTCAAGGTAGGAGTAACCAGACGATGCAAGTACGAATGATTTGCGATGTGAAAATACCCGAGAAGGCGGAAATGATAGTAATGGGACACCCGGATGGTACGCTCCGGGAAGGACAAGTATGCATGATGGAAGCAACTGAATCGGGAATGGGTCAGGAGGACTTCTGATTGGAAGAACGCTGGTAAAGTCTCGAAACATGGTACCAGTAAGGGTGCTGAACATTAATCCCCATACAGTGACCCTGAAGAAAGGCATGATTGTGGGAAGTTGCATTCCAGTATGTCATATTAAACGTTGTGTGGACGACACGAAAAATAAACCAACCAACGGTTGCTCACAGAAATTGCTGGATATGTTGATACCCTCGTGTCAAGGATTAAATGGCGACCAACTGGGCAAGGTAAAAGAACTGGTCGGACGATATCGAGGTGTGTTTGCACTGGATGATAGTGAGAAAGGAAGGACGAATGTTGTGCAACACAAGATCAATACTGGAGATGCGCAACCGATAAGACAACACCCAGGCGGCTTCCTTTGGCAAAACGTAAGGAAGCCGAGCAAATTATCACCGATATGGAAGAACAGGGTGATTGAACCTCGAATAGTCCATGGGCATTCCCGGTAGTGCTTGTCAAGAAAAAGGACGGGTCGACAAGGTTTTGTGTAGACTACCGGCGGCTTAATAACGTGACAAAGAAAGACAGCTATCCTTTGCCCAGAATCGATGACACCTTAGATACTCTATCCGGATCTAAATGGTTTTCGACCTTGGATTTGAAAAGCGGATACTGGCAGGTAGGCTTGGAGCCAAACGATAAAGAAAAGACTGCGTTTACAATTGGAACTGGATTATGGCAGTTCAAGGTCATGCCATTTGGATTATGCAATGCTCCTGCTACTTTTGAACGATTGATGGAGTCGATACTGCGTGGACTGTCCTGGAAAACATGTCTGGTGTACCTAGACGACGTGATAGTGTTAGGCCGGTCTTTTGAATAACACCTTAAAAACCTAGAGGAGATATTCCAAAGATTACGCGGGGCAAACCTTACATTGAGCCCCAAGAAGTGTCACCTATTTGGAAAAGAGGTGAAATACCTAGGACATGTCGTTTCAGAGACCGGAATAAGAGCTGACCCTGACAAAATAAAAACGGTACAAGAGTGGCCTACACCAGCAGATATACACGCAGTTTTCTAGGATTGTGCACATATTACCGACGTTTTATACTTGGGTTTGCGAACATTGCCAAACCGTTAACGAAATTAACCGAAGATGGACAAGAATATGATTGGAATGACGACTGCCACAGTGCATTTGAACAACTGAAACGGCTACTGGTTACAGCACCAATTTTGAGTTATCCACGGATGGAGGGGAAATTTGTGTTGGATACCGATGCCAGTAACACAGCTATAGGAGGCGTTCTTTCTCAAGTGCAGGACGGACAAGAAAAAGTTATTGGGTATTTCAGCAAAGTCTTGTCGCGGCCAGAAAGGAACTATTGTGTGACAAGAAGGGAGCTGTTGGCCGTCGTCTAATCCGTAGAGCACTTTTATAAGTACTTATACGGCCGTAAATTCCTGTTGAGAACAGACCATGCTGCACTGAAATGGTTATTGCAGTTTCGAAATCCTGAAGGGCAAGTGGCAAGGTGGATAGAGGGGCTGCTGGAATATGATTTTGATACGGAACATCGTGTAGGAACTAGCCATCGGAATGCAGACGCTCTGTCAAGGAGACCTTGTCCGGTGGACTGCAATCATTGCTCCAAGATGGAAGAGAAAATAAGTGTCATCCATAGAATGACAGTAACCGATGATACTTGGCAACCCGAAAGAATGCGAGAAGACCAGGAAAATGACGCCAAATTGGGACGTATTATTGAGTGGAAAAATAGAGGACAACGACCAGCTTGGGAAGAAATTAGTATTTTAAGTAGGAGCCTGAAGGCATACTGGGCACAGTGGGACTCCTTGATGATGGAAAATAGAATCTTGAAACGACGCCTGGAATTTGAAGATGGCACTGAGAGACTTCAAGTGATAGTGCCGAAAAGCAGAGTGCCGGAAGTGTTGCAGCACTTGCACGATGGTATTTCCGGAGGGCACTTTGGCGTGAAAAGAACTCCCGAGAGAGTGAGAGAAAGATTCTATTGACTGAACTGCAAAGATGATGTGAAGGAGTGGTGCCGGAAATGTGAATTGTGTGCTTCTGCAAATGGCCCGGTCTCAAAACGGAAAACCCCAATGAGACAGTATAACGTGGGGAATCCTTTTGAGAGGGTAGCCATTGATATAGCTGGTCCGTTTCCTGAATCAGAGAAAGGGAATAAATACATCTTGGTTGCAATGGATTATTTTACCAAATGGCCGGAGGCATATGCTATACCTAACCAAGAAGCCGAGACGGTGGCAGATGTACTAGTCAGGGAGTTGTTTTGTCGTTTTGGAGTTCCGTTGGAATTACACTCCGATCAAGGTCGAAACTTCGAATCAGCATTGTTTCAAAATGTCTGCAAGCATCTTGGAATCAGGAAGACTAGAACCACGCCACTTCATCCCCAATCGGATGGAATGGTTGAAAGAATGAACAGGACGTTAGGGAAGTACCTGGCCAAAGTTGTCTCTGAACATCAACGAGACTGGGACCAATATCTGCATTTGTTCTTACTGGCGTACCGATCTTCGATACATGACAGCACAGGGTACTCGCCCGCTTGCGTAATGCTAGGACGTGAATTGCGGCTACCATGTGATCTTCGGTTTGGATTTAAACCTGGAGAAGAGATCGCAGGTGAAGATTATGTTAGTAAGCTTCGTGAAAGATCAAATAGTATTCACGAAAACGTCCGAAAGAATATACAGGCAGCAAGCGATCGAATGAAATCACAATATGACACGAGAGCACAAGAAGGTGGTTATCAACCTGGAGATTTAGTGTGGTTGTACAATCCACAAAGAAAACGTGGATTGTCGCCAAAACTACAAAGACAATGGGAAGGGCCGTACGAAGTGTTAAAAGGATTAATGATGTAGTGTACCGGATCAGAAGATCCCACGTGGTAAACCGAAAGTGGTACACTTTGACCGTTTAACATCCTACGCTGGCAACAACCAGGAAGACTCGAATAATGATAATGGTGTTCGGCAAGTTATTAATCATGAGCCAAATGTAGATTTTGAGAGCTTTATGGCGGCGTATGGTGGTTCCGCTAAAGCGAGATTTGGCGTTATTGTTGAAAAACAGCAAGATCTGTTTAGAGCACCAGAAGAGTATTCCCTTGCACATTGCGTAGCTCAAGATTTGGCAATGTCAAGTGGAATAGCTGTTGTTTTCAAGAAAAAGTTTGGATGTGTGGATGAATTAGTACAACAGCAGCCAACTGTAGGAAAATCTTTGGTCCTTCAAGATAAAAATCGTTATGTTTACTATCTGGTCACCAAAAATTCTTCATGGCAGAGACCTAGTTATGGACATTTATGGGAGGCTTTGTTAAATCTTAAGGCGCAGATGATGGAAAATGGAGTAACGAGACTAGCGGTGCCCAAGCTGGGCTGTGGACTGGATCGCTTAGACTGGAGGATAGTCCAAAATATGCTAGAAGTAGTTTTCCAGGGAACCAACGTCCAGGTTCTTGTTTGTTGTTATCAACCGGTTGCCTACCAAGACCAGGAAAAGAGTGTTGACTGTTACTTCCAACGACGCGGTGGATGCACCAGAGGAGATAGCTGCCGATACCGTCACCAGTCATCGAATTGGCGTCAAGATGGATTTACAGTTACGAGACGTAACGGTTTTAAAGAGGGGGCAGTGTTGCGATCCACTATTAGGCAACCCGTCAAACATACAAACGCTCGGGGCACAGCGCCTTCTCAAGGATTCCAGAATTCTTCTAGAAATTACGGGAGCATGAGTCATCCATGTAATCCAGAGTATATATAAGACCGCTAATGAATGCAAGAGTCAGTCTATACTAGAATGTCGTATATAAATTATAACGTTGTAAAGTAGTAGTAGTTTTGAGCTTTTAAAGGTGTACATAAATGTGATATGCTGTGTCTAATGTGCATGCAGCTTGTAGTATACATAAATAAATAGAAGTGTATAAACAAATAGTTGTGTTAGTGTTGTTAATGAACCTATGGTAAAGAAGATAGTTTAAGAAGATATTAGTGCTTGTAAATTCATTAGTGTAATAGTGCTTCATTGTTAAGTGTCCTGAAAACATCTATAAATAAGGCATATACTGTTAATTAGACTTGTGAACAGTAAGTAATAAAGACGTTTGTTATTACTTGTTTTAAATTTAAGAAACGCGGTAGTATTAGCCCGTTACACTATCTTTCTAACAGCTTTTTTGTATGTTAAATTGTAATACATCGAACTAAACTTATGTTGAATAAAATTAGGAAAAATTCGATTTCTCCTACATTGGATTAAGAATACCTTTTTGTTGATGGCGGAAGCTAGTTTTGGTGTATAGTTGCTCCATTGTTTTAATAAATCATAGGATTGGATTCCATAAATTCGACGAACGTCTTCATAGAAACCCATTATAATTAAAAACCATATATTAATTGATATTGAATTGTATCATGTCCTTCATATTTATTTTTAGAAAAACTGATTACGGTTACTGAGGACCGAAGTATAAAATTAAATTAAAAACTTGAATTGTATGCGACGTTTCGTGAAATTTATTCACATTATCACAGCTATGACATTGCACAATATACCAACATTTCCATCAACAGTTTCATCAATATTGTAGAGTTCATTTATGACAATAGTTGTTTTACTTTCAACAACATATACTACAAGCAAATAAAAGGCATGGCTATGGGCAACCCTGCTTCTCCCATATTTGCGGAATTAGTGGTACATGTTCTAATTGAATCCATCATTGAGAAACTAGATTTCCCAATACCTATTCAACTAGTGTACATTAACGATTTTCTTTTATGCTTACCAAAAGACAGGATATATATGACACATACCGCATTTAATTCGTATAGAATTATAATAGAATTATAAATTTTAAATCCTGCCGCAGCTTGACTCAAAAACTAGACACCGTAAAGTCTGTTGTCCAAAAAATACATCGTCTGTGCATCGCAGAGTTCCTCAAAAAGAACTATTCTTTTACATGACTTTTTTCAAAAACAACGGATACCCCACCGATCTATTAAATCGATGTTGGAAATCTAATCCTCCTGTTTCCATTAACAAAAATAAGATACTTCAATATCACAAGCTAGCTTTTGTCCCAAAACTGTCCCAAAAATTATCCAACATTTTGAACACCGACAATATTAAAATTAGCATTTATTATAAAAAAACAGGCCGCACTCTATTTTCAAAAATAAAAGACAAAAGCCAAAGGTTTGAAACACCAAACGTCATCTATAGCATACCTTGTACAGGCTGCGATGGTCAGTACATAGGCCAGACCAAGCAATTACTTATTAATAGAATCAGGGGCCACAAATCCGATTGCAAAAATTCATCGCGCAATAATAAAGACTCCATAGCTTTAGTCGCTCATTATAAATCAAAAAAACATGAATTTGACTACGAAAATACTTCTGTTTTAGCCGTAGAAGAAGATCTTACCCGCCGTTTGTTTAAAGAAATGTTTTTTATACATAAACAAGAAAATTCAATTAATCAAAAAACGGATACCCAAAATCTGTCTGAAATATACATTAATATTTTTAACTTAGCATAACCATCCTACCGTTAACTATAATACTAACTATAGCCATAAGTGTACTCTCTGCTAACTAACATTTAGAAAATTTTATATTATATATCCTTTTTACACTAACAACAATTTATACTCACTCAACTGGTCACTCATATCTTTATGTTGATATCTATAACACGCCTTTTAATTAGATTGTAACGTTTAGGTCTAGTCATTTAATTTCAATTATTTAAGTGTTATGGTACGTATTTTTAACTAATTTTATTTTATACTTAGTTGTTCTTTTTATAGCTGTGATAATGTGAATAAATTTCACGAAACGTCGCATACAATTCAAGTTTTTAATTTTTAATTACTTTTGGACGAAGTAAAACCCAAAATCGAATCTTAATTTAATATTAATAACGTCCAGAAACAAAGAATCTATTATATATATATATATATATATATATATATATATATATATATATATATATATATATATTTGACCAGTCATTTTAAATCACTGTCTCTAATTTAAAAAGTAGTGCTGTACTATCATAACATATAATTTAACACTTTTCCTTTCTAAAG
The DNA here is from genome assembly GCA_036346225.1 of Platerodrilus igneus. Lineage (NCBI taxonomy): Eukaryota > Metazoa > Arthropoda > Insecta > Coleoptera > Lycidae > Platerodrilus > Platerodrilus igneus. The sequence goes on along the minus strand of JARFIW010000149.1, from coordinate 749,670 downwards.
CAGATAACCAGGTTATATTCCATTTCCTTATAAATGGTAATCATGTAAACATGTTAGAGTTCTTTAACAACCATCAGGTTGCTAATATCTATGTAGAGCCAGCTAGATAGGAAAAAGATAGAAGGATATAGGAAGACCTAGACCAAACTATATTAGTCAAATAATTCGAAATTTAGGTTGTGAAGGGTATGTAGAGCTTTTTAGATTAGCACAGAATAGAAAAGAAAGTAGAGCTACGTCAAACCGACCTTAAATAAGGTCGAAAACAAAATGATGATGATGATACTATCCTATTGAGCATTGTTATAATTAGTTTGTTTAGTTTCGACTATATTTGCCCGATTTTTTATTTATCTTTCTTAATTATTGCTACGTGCGATTATAGCTTTAATTCAATTTTAAGTGAAAATTTTCTGAAGTCACAGACATCAATTTTCAAATGCGTGTGCGAACTCTTTCTGTACATTTTCTTTTAGTTGAACCAAACAAAAATTTATTATTTTATGTTAGTTTGAAGTGCCTGAACAAATCTGATGTATCAAAATACATCCAAAAACAGCTAAAAATGTATGTTTTGAGACAATTCCCTTCTTATTACCTTAATTTTTTCAACTGATTCCAAGTGAACAAAATAGGTGGCACATGGTAACGAAAAAGAATCTACGAATTTATTCTGTGATTATTCAAAGATTCAGCTACCGAGATAGATTATCTGTGGATTGAGTTTAGATGTCATATTCATTCATAACCTCATTAAAAGTTGGGTTGTTGTTTTTGATATTTCAATTTGGAAAGTTAGTTATACAGTTTTGTGTTTTAAGAGTGATCTCTAATAAACAGCATAAAAAAGATGAATGTACCAGTTATGGGAATGCCTCCACAACAACCAAATCCTCAGCAGCAGCAGCAGCAGCAGCAGCAACAACAACAACAACAACAACAACAACAACAACAACAACAACAGCAACAACAACAACAACAACAGCAGCAGCAGCAACAACCGCCTCAAGCACTGGACAATATTTCTAAAATAAAAACTTTAATAACACCATTGCGGGAGTCACTCTCAGTTAGTATCATGATAGTTAAGATATATAAATTAATGAAACTTTTTCTAGAATACGATCAAAACAGCAGCTCAAACTTTAAACCAAAATAGCCAAATAGATATTGGTTCTTTGTAAGTATCGAAGAACTGTACTACTATCTGTAACAATTCGAGACAGGGTGACCAGTTGTTCTAATGTTTCTGTTCATTTCATAATATAGTAATTGTTTTTCTATTCTTTCTGACAAAAATCACTTTTACTATGGTTGCAATAGCCACCACGTACAAACTTTTTGTTGTTACAGCGAATTTTTGAGAAGCTGTCGTATAAATGAAAAATTATGAAAACCATTCAGAAAAGTACACGATTCAAAATAGTATACGTAAATGTGCGAGAAACCAGACTTTTCCAAAAAATAATTAAAATTACTTTGTTTAGTTGAGTTAGTTCAGCGTGAAGTTTCAAAATATAGGGTATACATGCATTTGGTAACAAATCAACCTATCAAATTAAAAACATTGTAGAATTCCACCTTACAGATCGGGATTAAGTATTATTCTTAATTTCTATATAACAATACTAGAATGTTGAAACATCTATAGCGTAAGGTTGACGTGCTCCTTAGGTCAGTGACGTTAATGTAGCAAATGCTTTATTATGAAATCTCGGTTGCTCTAGTCTAATCTAAATAAATGAAATTAAACCACTCAAAATGTGTTTTTGAAAGTAGTTTTGAAGCTTAATAGTAACCTAACCAGTACCCATTTACGATCGTATATCCTGTATTTTGAAAGTTATTAATGTATAGGTTCTATACGTGTGAGTTTGTAAACCACATGGAATCTTGTTTTTCTTAGTTGAGAAATTTTTAGAACGATAGTCTAGCCTGGACTTATTGGAGATGTATACTCTTTACTCCAGGAGTGCTAAAATATATGTTTTTCATACTTGGGCTGTCCAACCTATGACTTAGCTCTACCTATTATCTGCCACATCACTAGTAATTATTATGACATTTCAGTATAAAAGCAGTGTTGTACAGATTCTTAAAAGTAAAATGCCATTTGTCATAGTCAAATGTTGATTAGATGTCACATTCATCCATAATCCTCTAGCTTGAAGTTTTGCATTGAAACTTCATTAAAACAAGCAAATTTATTTAGCAAAACTCAACTTTTCTGCACATTTTTCTGCAGGATATTGAAAAAGTGTTATTTGATATAGTCGAAATTCATGAAAGAAGTTGTCTGCATCACCATTTGTATTCGTACGAATTAAGTTGAAAATTTTAAGTCAATGTTGCATCTAGTTCATAAATACCCAATAAATATTCCGATTCGGTAGTTTCTGTCAAGCTTCGCACATTTGCAAACCGTAATGAAGCACGGTTGCCAATAATATTTTATTTCCATAGACATAAGTTGCTTTAACTATTTTTAAATTCGCGTCATCTTGTTTTACGAGTTTAATGAATTCAGTTAAAATAAAACGCATTTTCATAAATTGAGTTACATATATTGATCTGAATAGAAACCTATTAATAACTTATTTATTTATTTACTTATATACACTACTTAACAGGATAGACCCAATTACAAAGTAGGCACCAAATCAAAAACATTAATACAAAAATTAAAAAAGGAATTATATCAAATAAGTAAATACAATAATGAGTATAAAATTAAACAAGTAAAAAACAAAAACCGTAAAACATAACCTGAAAGTGAATACATATAGTCAAAACACAATGAAGGGCAGAGGATGGGTAGGCAAGGAACACTAAATAATTGGTTAATCTGTGCACAGACAAGTTGATTTAATGTGTGACAAGGAAACATGGAAGATATCAAGGGATTTACATTTGTTTTGAAATGTTGTGCACATAAAGTGCAGAGGGTAAAACTTAAGCATATTGGTTCTTGGGGTGTTTAAATAAAACATATCGTGGCCCCTGGTAGATGTAGGCACTCGGAAATTTACAGCAGATAATAAATAGGGAGTGTACTAAGTATTAATTACTTTATAGAGAAATACCACAGCACTAAAATCACGTCGCGATTTAAGTCTAGTTACAGAGAATCTGCGTAGAAGTAGATTATGGTCGTAACCTATACATGAATAAACAGAGTCCTCCTTGTATGCTAGGTATTTAAGATAGTGACGTTGTACCTTCTCAATCATATTTACATAGACAGCATGTGAAGAATTTCAGACTATGCTACAATACTCCAATTTCGACCTAACGTAGGCAAAAAATAATATTTTTAGAGTATCAATAGTGAGGTGTTTAACCATCCTAATAACAAAACCCAGTGATTTATGTGCAGCCCTAATAGTGTTGAGGATATGCAAATTAAATGTTAAATTGGCATCAAACAGTACACCAAGATCAAAAACACTATCGGTGATTTGAAATACTGAACCTTCAATGCTATAAAGGAATTTAATTACATTACGCTGTCTAGAGTAATTTGAAACAGAACATTTATCAGGATTAATTGGGAGGTTGTTTATAATACACCAGAAATGTAGATTATTTAGATTCTGCTGTAGTTTTGAGTAATCTTCTATTTGATTTATCACGTTGAATCATTTTATGTCATCTGCATAGATTAAACATTCACAATCAATATCAACAACAACATCATTGATGAAAATGATAAAAAGTAGGGACCAAGGACAGAGCCTTGTGGAACTCCAGAGGTAGCAGTAAAGTACTTGGAAAGAGAGCCTAAATAATCGACATAGAGTCTTCTAATATTTAAATAGGAGGCGAAAAAGGTCAGTAGCTGAAGTGTAAAGCCCATGTAAGACAGTTTCCGAAGTAACAGATTGTGATATAGTAGCCGATCAAATGCCTTTGACAAATCTGTATATATCACATCTACCTGCATTCCCTCATCTAAAGATTTAGAAAGATATTGTGTCATACTGGTTAAATTAGTTGCAGTAGATCTATCAGAAACAAAGCCGTGTTGTTGCAGACATACTTTTGAATGTGAGTGAAAGTATATATAATCATAAAGAACAAATTCAAATATAACAAATATAACTGCAATATAAACTATTTACGGCAGCTGCATTGAAATCTTTCTCGGTACGATAACTTTGGCAACCTTGCTTTATGGAAAAATTAACATTTTGTCTTGTTTACATTCTAATAAAATGACTAAATGACATATTTACACCAAACACTTAATTTTCATTAATTCTTTTAAAACTTTAAAAAGTATATTCCATTTACAAAAAAAACAAGAAATATATCCTATTTTAAATAAAAGGCATAATTTACAAATTTAAGTATATAAAGTTCAAAACATAGGGACGTATACTCTTCTCTGTCGTTTTCCAAAATGAATGTGTCCATCTACGTCTTTATTTAAAACACGTACAAATCGTATTACTATCTTTATCATATATATTAGTTAAGCTTTTAAATAATCTTAAACGTAGGTTTTGAGTTGAGTTAGACACCTTTGACGTAGAGGACTTCTTTTGTGGTTTCCACTATGCAAGTTTTCTGAAAGCTTGCTGTAATAGTCGTTTTTGTAACAATTATCAAGTATAAAGTTCTTGTTCATCATGAATTTTTTGTTTACAGATAACCAAATTCAGACAAGATTCAAGAAATTTGGTAGTACAAGTTCTTTTATTCCATTCCTATCTAATTGGCTTCATATTTACTATATCATGAAGTTAAGAAATGTATTAGAATATTAATCAAAGGATCTAACGACTAAGAGTTCGTATTTTGTTAAGCAAAATTAATAATTTGGTGTTCATAGTTAAAGAAATTTTATAATCTCAGTTTACAACAAAAGTGAGCAATACCGGTTCTTTTACTCTATAAAAATGTAACATATCCTACTATGAAAGATGTAATTCTTTACTAAAATGTTTAGCTTCAAGAAACAGATAATATTTTAATGACTTCCCATTACATAGGAGATAAGTCGCTTACCTCTTGCCATACATTTGAAATAAAACGGAACCAGACCACTCAAAGGGGGACAGCCGGCAACACCTGTCACTATTCTCAAAGTAATGCTAATCTGTAACCAGGTGCCTATCCTTGTAACGTTATCTCAGGACAATGCAAAGATATTGTCCATTGAATCCAATCATAAAATCTCTTTAGTCTCGATAATTTAATTAGCAAAAATTGTTTTTTTATTTGAATTTAATTCCAATGCAAGAAATTTAGTGAATGGAATATATGGTATTAGGTTAGTTGAACCCTAAATTGCTGCACATTGTTGCCCGAGAACGGAGTACCTATCTACTGGCCATCGTATAAGAAAATGATTTCTACACAAATTTTCGGTCCCAACCTATCTTACCCATTCAACAAATCGCATGCATGTGATCTGATTAGACGGTTCATATAAGAGTGACCATTCAAAAAAGGCATCCAGGTCATAGGTGTGACTAACACAACTCTAAGCAAGCTATGTATGCATTAGCTAGTTGGATAAACCCACCAATTTTTGTTTGACAACATGTAAAATTACCACGCTAGACTGCATATTTACAATTTGTATAGTAATAGTAGTATCTTCATTATTATTATTATAAATACAAAAACATATTCAATATAAAGTATGATTAATAATACAAGAAACCCTAGCAAGATTTAGGCTATAAAGCCCATTCTTCCACATAACTAGGATCGCACACACGCATGCATGCCCGCTCGTGTGCACGCATGCACCCACACATGCGCACATCCACCCACACACGCATGCACACACATACACACAGAAAAAAATAAATAATGTTACTATTTAAATAAAGAAAGCACTTTTACTCTATGTATACATTCAAGAATTGCTCTACGAAGTGCACAATTCGTAGCTAACAGGTAATAAATACAATCAGTAAAAACATAATGCGGATACTATTGTGTAAGCAAATGCGTTAAGAAGAAAAACAGTATTAAATTTAGAATCATTTCTAGTAAGATTTTTAACATAACCAGAAACATTAGCACAGCTAATTTTAAAGCGGGTCCTTATAACGTGTTTCGTTTGTCAGCACCATACGACTTGAGTTTATCTTCCGGTATCTAAAAAAACAAAACAAGTCACATACCTTTATATATCGGGACAGTTATCTTACAGCCAAGCCATCGGTGATGAATCAGCAGCACTTCACCCCAGGAGTTAGTATCCTCCAGGTGGCTATCATAACTGCAACAGTGGTTTATTGACAAGGGCAGTTGGTCTATGTACAAACAATTTGACCTAACGCAGAAGAACCATTGGGCCTATATCTAAGAGCTAAAAAAAAAATCGTACTAGTACGGATAAGCACGGAAGAACTTACCGATGCACCCAAGATATCCACTTCTTGTCAAAACACATGTGCATCGCTCTTGGAGTAATAATATGAGCAATCCAGAAAATATATGAACACGAACTGCAGAATCAAAAATGAACTCGTTTTATAGCGAGAATTAAAATTCAAACACACAGGTGATAATAGAAACTCGAAACAGACTTTTATCAGAGGAGTGTGATCCATTATTTTAACGAGTCTTTAGGTTTGAGTATTACAACAAGTAATTACTCCCTGTATGTTTGTTGTGGTTTGTTTAGCATTCTTCTTAATCTTCTTTGGGAATGAAACCACTCATAGTTTTTAAAATCTATTTTATTTACGTTTCGATCCATGACCTAGGATCGTTGTCAAAATAATAAAAACTTCAAGTTTGACATTTATGACATAAATTGAAGGTGACTTTGATTTATTAATGATTGATTTATTATTAATATTTGGTTTGAGTACACTAAGCAAAAATTTTTAAAGTTTAAAAGAATGATTGCCTTCAATTTGTGTTACGGCCTGGGACCGACTTGTTTTAGGTAGCCAATACGCTTAACGTGAAATCAGCTGATTAATTTTTATTGGTGAATTTATATAAATTCAATAATTTTGAAAACATTTTTTAACATGTTTCTATTTATACAATTGAGAGGATGGTTATTAAAGAAGTGTGCGATTGCGTTACCCTAAGGGATAAGCAGTCGTTTTTTTATATTTATTTTAAGGGGGGAAAAATCATTATGATTTAGGCTACCTCTTTGGTAGATTTTAACATGGTTCTGAGGCGACCCTATGGCGGGTTTACACTTGTCAGATACCAATGTTGTTCTATGAAGATTGTATATGGTTCTTTTTATATAAATTCACCAATAAAAATTAATCAGCTGATTTCACGTTAAGCGTATTGGCTACCTAAAACAAGTCGGTCCCAGGCCGTAACACAAATTGAAGGCAATCATTCTTTTAAACTTTAAAAATTTTTGCTTAGTGTACTCAAACCAAATATTTCAAACATTAATAAATCAAAGTCACCTTCAATTTATGTCATAAATGTCAAACTTGAAGTTTTTATTATTTTGACAACGATCCTAGGTCATGGATCGAAACGTAAATAAAATAGATTTTAAAAACTATGAGTGGTTTCATTCCCAAAGAAGATTAAGAAGTAATTACTCTCTATAATAATATACTGCAGTATATTTTGGGGAATGCTACAGGTTATATTACAAGCAGAGATAGGAAAACGGAGGTAGATGTAGACCTAGATCAGATAGTGATAGATGCAGACTTTGTAAATTTCAGGAAAATATGTAGGTTAGTTCAGAATAGGAAACAATGAGGGTACGTGTCTAACTAGTTCCAGGACTGAAGACCTAATGATAATGATGATCAAAATAGTAATAACAATCATACACTTACATATTGTCCACAGGTGTAATGTTAAACTACAGCAATAAAAGAAAGAAACCATCTCTAGCTTGCCTACTTGCTTTATATTTCTAACGTTCCATTTCCCCAACTTGCAAGATGTTCCCGATTGTTCTTTTCTTCTTATTGAGCTTGCCGATCATTTCCTCCGAAGCAGTCTCCTCCTAGAGATCTGAATGGGGACTATTTTAACTCTGGAATTTTTTACCCTAAAGAATGCCATCATTTTTGAAAACCAAAAGAGTTGCTGCAGACCTGTGTTGGTCTGGTTCCTCATTAAAAGCCCCACTAATTTGATTAAACCTGTAGTTCGGCCCTTTAGTTCACTGAAACATGCAAACCATTCTACCTGCTTGTATTCTAGGACTTCTTCAAAAGGTGCAGGTCCGTCTAGAAAGGGGGATTTAAAAAAATTTTAGGTCCAGTGTTCCAAAGTGTATCATGCCCGAAAAGTATAATGTGAATAAGGATGTGATGGTTGGATCAACCTCAGAAACGAGTTGATATTAATTTTTGTTGTCACTACTTCCTATCTATTTATTTTTTAATTTTTACAACTGGAAAGATTTCTTACACATGTGAAGTTATTGCTTTCGATTTATTTGAAATTATTGATGAAATTGGGTCACGGCAATGTTTTGCTATTGTTATACATAATTCATCCACTATGCAGAAAGTGTGTGAACTTTTGCAAATAAATATTCGAGTTTATTTTGCTATGTTTGTGCTGCACACGGACTAAATTTATTGTTTTTGGACGTTAATAAAACAATAAATTTCAATTCAACAGTAACTGAAGTGCAAGAAATATTGGAGTTGATTAGACAGTTGCATTAATCAGTCACTTAATGCACTATTCGCAGAAAAACAAAAGTTCTAAAGAAAAAAAATTATGTTAAATCAGCTGCCTACAAAGACCAGGTGGGAATTGGTAGTTACTTGCCTTGAGAGTATAAAAGCTAATTGACATGCTTTACAGTTGTTAATCATTGATGCCGAAACACAAACTCAGCTTGTGGGCAAACTAAAATTAAAAACGGTTGGTTTCTCAGATGTATTTTGGGATAAAAGAGATGAATTGTTAGATTTGCTAAAACCAAAACTAAATAAAATCACAATGCTTGAAGTTAGTAAATCTAGTTTGTCACAAGTCTATAAGATCTCCTTTTACTTAAAAGATCATTTTAAGTCCAGTTTACCACAAAGTTCCTTTAATGAATGTGAAGAGTAAAAGGCAGAAAACTATATTCAGTTTTGAATGGATTTTTGCATTATCAACATTCATAAAGCTGCAACATTATTAAATGCACAATTAAATCATCAATATAAAGGTCGTTTTTACTACAGTCTCAAGAATGCTAGATATGGATGAAACAACTGTATTATCAGAGGTGATGAAGGATTTTTTAAAATACTCTTCTGTGGGCTGCAAGTTTAACAGTACTGCCAATTGCATGATGGGCAAGTTTATGTAATTTTATGCAATTTGCTAAGATTATAGGCATAATTTTGAAACTACCTTCTACAACTGCTGCTTGTGTTTCAGCACATATTCAAATATGCATAAAAACGTCTGATCAATGAACGAACAGTAAAATTAGTGTATGTAGCTCAAAATCTCTAGTCCTATAGTGGTAGGTAATACTGTGAACCGACCTCAGCAGATTAGCCTTCAGCTTCAAATATCCATTCACTGTCACTACACTCAACGTGGATATTGTATCAGTTTCATCACACCTCCAACATTAACTCGCTTTAATGTAGTTAGTGAAACAAAAACTGGTGAAACTTTGGAAAAAAATCTCCCCACATGGCAGTTCAAGTTCCAGCTAAGTCAGCAACTCTAAATATTCTGATGCTGAAGAATTATAATGTTAATAATAATACAATGTATGTTACTATTGCTATTTGATAAGCATAACCTACTGCATTGTATTTTTACTACCTATTTGAATTTTTAGCAGTATAAATTTTGAAGATTCATAGAGAGTTGAACTTATTAAAAAAAAAGCTTTTGTGTTTTTTTTAATAAAAAAGATTTTATTTAAAAAAAAAGTGACCACGCTTTTATAAGTTAACTAATTTGTAATGTGGTTCTTCGTAGTTTATTAGATCGCTATCTAAACTTTTACCTAAGATAAATTTTGAAGATTTGTAGAGAGTTGAAACTTAAAAAAAGCAAGCCTTCGTGTCATTTTTAATAAAAAACAGGTTTATTTAAAAAGAATGACTATGCCTTTGTAAGTTAACTAAATTGTAATGTGGTTCTTCCTAGTTTATTAGATCGCCACCTGACTTTTGACCCAAACTAGTTAAATCAAAATGAACAATACTTATTATTCATTTATTGATAATAATTAGTACAAGGACGTTTAGCGTCCCGCATTGTTTTCTTCGATTAATTACAATACGATGATTCTATTGTTCCCTTCAGTTTTACAGTTTGCTTATTTTATAAACGTTAAGTAGGTAAAAGTCATAATTATAGAATGCTGACAAATAATAACTATTACTTAAGCAGCTTTATGGTTCATGATATTGCAAATATAATGCGTACAACAATGTATAAATTGCTTAATTAACCTTACAAACTATCAAAAATATTGTTAAGAGCTGAATCCACGTAATTGCACTGATAATGGGCACTTCTTGCCAACCTCGCTCTGTGTGTTAATTAATAAAAATGTAATGCATCTATGCATTTTAATTTTTACTGTAAAACATAAATGATCTGTTGTAATAGAAGTATTTTGTAGGAAAGGAGTTGAGATGCAAATTCCAAGGTTTGATAAGTGTTTAGAAGAGTTCTATTCAATATGTGATCAAATTGAGTTACACTTGGTATGTATAACTGAGCGGCTTAATATCAAAGGCAGACCTCTGAGAGTACAACTTTTTGTAGACCAACTTTTTTGTTCCTAGTTCATTTATTCTTTTCAGAGTAATTTAACTTAATACGTTATCATTGTTTTGACAACCTCACTGACATTGATATTACTATATATAATAGTAAAAAATCACTTTGAAAATTCAGGTGTTCATTTTTGACGTAAAATAGTGGCGGTTTTTGAAGTAAACCGTCCAACATTTGGTCGTTTTTGAAGCAAACCTTTTTTAATTGTTGCTAATTTTATTAATTTTTTTTTAAATGGGTCTTTTGGTCTGTTTCAAAGTTATGAGTTATTTCTCCACATGCTACAGCTGTATTTCAAGACTTTATTTTTCGCAACATCAAACTTCTGCAGTTGGAAATTCTTAAGTGAAACTGATTTGCAGATTTAACACACGTCTTAGCTGCTTCTTTCCAATCTAGGGGCAACCAATTTTTCCCAATCAATTTTAGTGTCCCGTATTTTTCTAACACTGCATGATAATCTTCGTTTTGAATTATAGTTTTCATATTTTTTTCAAATCCCGTTCAATTAGTTCAAATACTCTATCCCAGGGTAAAAACGAATGACCAGTTATAGAATAAATTAAATTCACTTTTGTAATATGTTACAGGGCAATAGATACTAACCACTTGCAACAACTAGCAACACATTGCGAAAATATTGATTTTTTTTTTGCTTGGCATATCCATCAGCGACAACATGAATAGTAGATGTATAAGTGGAAAGATCGGTAGTTTCTAGTTCATTATATACAACAGAAGCAACTTCATTTGAGGCTTTCTTTGCTTGATTTTTATATCCAGGAGTAAATTTAAAGAATCCTTTGCTAAACCCTTTACAACAGAAATATTATAGCAGTATAGTTACCTCGAGTAGTAGGCATTTTAATCACTGGTTTTGAGAAATGCCAAATTTTTTCGACAGACAAAGGATGATATAACAATCTACCGGCTTTTGATGTTAATGCTCAAAAAGCACTGAACTTGTTTTTTATGTAATTATGTTTAAATTTTAATTCTGCCTTCTAGCCATCCTTTTTTCCTGCAGAAATTTTATGCTATATTACAATGCAGGTATTGCATTCAACAACCGCAAGAGCATAGAAACAAATATTAAAGTATGTACAAAATACTTTTCTAAAAAGGTTTTCAGTCATTTCATTTCCAAGTTTGGCTTCATTAAATATTTTTCATAATTTCTAATTAATAATTCTGATGACAGATAAACATGTGAACTGTTACCTCTAGAATAATATGATTTGCATGCTTTTAAACTTCTTTATTATTTCCACCTCTGCTGCCAACTGGTACGTGAGAATCTTCTTTTTTGAATTTTTTAAAAACCTCCATTACTCTGTGCTTAGTGATATTTAAAACTTTTAAAAATATGTTTCGACACACCCGTAAATTAATTCCAACTCGGTTTACAGTGGTGTATGATAAGTTGAAGACCTGCCATTAACTGGAAGCTCCTTTTTCTTTTTAGGATTAGGTAAATCAGAACGGCGGTAGTTTAAAAGAAACAAGTGTTATTTAGATTTTTCGGGTATGGAATGGAAGAAACTGTGGAAATTCTTTACATCGCGCATTGTAAGCAACTTACATTGGAAACCAACTATGTCCCCATGTTGAATACTGCAGTACTCCTTTATCAAAGTACCTAAAATAGAACATTATACAAATTTCAATAAACAAATTTCACAAACATTAGAGATTAGAAGATTTAAGTGAAGTAAAAATTCTAGTAACCACCAATGTTTAGAGACGAACATTTGAAAATATATTCAAACTACGGTGGTTTGAAAATGTTATGATATGAAAATATATTCCAAACAAAATAATCTTTTTAAAACCTTCTTTTCACGCTGCTTTCACTTTTCTGGTTGAACTGTTTATTTTCTTGCAGTTTCTAATGTAACTGGAACAATATTCTTATCTATTTTATAGCCAAGACATAGATAATTAAAGAGAGAAACAGATCAAACTTAGCAATCTCCTACAGCTTGCAGAAATCATTTGTACATTAGTAATAAAGATCTGACATGATGGCATATGCACATCACATGACAATAAATTGCTGCTATAGGCTGTGTTTGAAGTAAACGTTTTTGAAACCAACACTAATATACAAGAAAGAGTGTATATGTCCAAGTTTGAAACAAATAAATCTTCCTATTAGAAAGAGCGAAAAGAATGCTATAAAAATCAAATACTATACAAATTTCAATCATGTGATCAAATTCCTGCCTTTGATATTAAGCGATCCATTGTCTTTTGTATTGAGCTTAATATATGTTTACTTCTTTTTTAACAGAAAACGTCTATTAAATGTTTAGGCCAAGCAGAGAGTGCAAATAGATATTTACCATTACCTGTTACACCAACACGCAGTGAAAACCTCGTGTTACCTGATAATTCACTCACATATCCTCAGTTTTTAAATACAGTTAATTCTCAAATAGCATTCACTAAAGAAATTCATGATACTCTTGTTGCTGCTGCACAAAATATATCTCCAGCAGATTGATATTCTCTGGAATGTTAGTGTGTATAATTTTAACAGCAGTCGTGTCTATAACTTTAATGTATTTGTTTGTAAACTGTATAGTGTTAATCTGGTAGAGATATAATCTTCAACTTTGGTGATACAATATAATTACTGTAAGGAGAGGCTAATGTGCAGCATTGAAAACTAAAAGTGGAGAAATACTTTCAGTTACATCGGATACATTTTAAAATTTTCTTTATATCTGAAGACGCCATTGGCAACTCTAGTATTTAATTTGAATAAGTTTATTATAGTAGTAGTGAATCAAATATGTAATCACCAATATGTATGGTTTTTTAAAACAATATATTTTAGCTAAAATTAGTAAATGTAGATCGAAAAGAAATTAACTTCAAGAGAAACTGTATAAAGTATTAATATATAAGTAAATTATAAATGTATGTTGGTATTTAATAACATAATTGCATATAGATGTAACTTGTGATTGGTTAATCTGGCATATAATTTCCCACCTTAAGTGTGTATGAGTTTGATATTCATTAGTCCAATTTACATCTCCATAAGATCATTTTCATTAACATTTAGATTCCTTTATATTATAACCCTAACCGGGTGTGTACGCTTTTTTCATATGGAAGTAAAAATCTTTAATGTATTTACCTATAAATTTTATTACACATAAATGCATTCAGGATTTTTATTTCTTTCTATTTTGGTTAATTCATAAATTATTCAGTGTACTGCCTATAAAATTGATTATATTAATTAAGTTGCAGAAATATTTATTACATTTTTACAACTGGGAGAGACGAGATGACTGTCTCCTATAAACACAATGACAATAATACAACTCTGAACTGCTAAAAGATAAAAATAGCAAGTACTTGAGGATTTCCGACACCATCAAAACTAGCAATCGCACTGATCGTTATAAATACAGACTGTTTGCAATATGGTTACCTTTGCTGCCATAAACTATCCTGTGCAACACTAAATAATGCCGTTAATAAATTTCCACAAACTCTTGGTTTCTTATTCTGATAGCTGCACTGCCACTATAATCTAAATTCTAAAAAGCTAGTTTAATCACACCTCATATAAGTACAATACTGTTGATCATTTATTTAATGATCAATCAGAATTAATCAACAATTCTACAACCTTCGAAATTGACATTATGAAGTGTTGTTTTTGTTCCTAAGTGAAACTCTTACTTTATCATCCCTATCATGTACAATTCTCGTAGTTCGTTTTAATGTCCATTCTAAAGGAGACAATTTATATTGTCCTTAACTCCATTGTGCCTTCGTTTAAATTGGGAATAGATTTTTACTATTTTGGTTTATTTTACAATTTTGATAAATAGTCTTTCGACCAAGCTTTCCAAAAACAATATTGTATATGACTACATAATTTCCAAAACTTTTATCTTTTATCGAAAGTTGTTAGTCCTCAAGTATTAAAAGCGTCCAATCTGTGCTGGAATGGACCTCTATCGCTACAAGAAGATGAATATTGTAGTTCTCTATCCAACATGACTCATGAAAGGTTGCCAGAAATAAAGGTAAGCTCTCAATGCATTTTTGTTAACGTTGTAAGATGTTTTGTATTTAACTCTATAACCAAGTTGATCCGAGTAACCACTTACTGTTTGCGCTTTTGCAAAAATTATTTATCCTTCGTCCAATCGTCGATATGGTCCTCTTCGTTCAGATGAGCTACATAAGACTGTTTGTGTACTCATAAAACTTTCTCAAAGAGAATCCTTTCCCAATGAACTTAAAACGCTTAATGGGTGTGATTGTTCAAAGTCCTCTTTTCTGTTGTCCTCCAGTCTCTTTTTACATTCGCAAGGCAGATTAGAGTTGGTGGCAGAGTCCACAACTTTGAATTTGGTTACAATAAAAAATTCCCTTTGTTGATTTCTAGCAAACATCCGCTGCTAAATCTTTTAATTAAACAGAAGCACTTGCGTCTTCTTCATGCTTGTTCTCGGCTGCTTTTGTTCCACTTGCGAGAGAGGTACTGGATTACTGGAGGTAGAAATTTAGTTAAAAAGGTAGTTTGTGAATGTGTGAAGTGCTTTCATTTTTTACCACGTTTAACAGACCCCATTATGGGAAATCTGCCCTCTTCGCGTATTACTCCTCCTTTTTATACCATCTTCAAACCTAGTTTCAAAGTCTGTGTAAAGCATATTTAAATATTGAACATAGGTTGAAACATAATCATCCTGGCAGTTTATCTGTGACAAATTGGGAAACTTCGTTCCTTCCAATATTTTGCTTCATTAGTTTAATTTTGACAAGAAAAACTGAAGTCCTAGACTTTGTTTTTATCAAATTTAGAATGTCGCCTTGCAACCGCAAGTTAAGGCATTAAATTTAACAAACAATTATGTTAAAAAGCAGTGCCTGGTTTCGACTTAATTGAATTTTTTAAATTGGATTTTCATCATCGAAAAACTCTAAAACTGTCTCAAAAAGTAAAAACAATCTTGCCAAGCATAAGCCTTTTAACGGGCAACATACTTCAGTGTGAAGGCGCAATCGATGAAAATTCTTGTTATTTTTTTCACACAGCTGTGCTGTATAACATAGTATAACGCTTAACTTTGAATTTTGTTTACTACTAATGACAAATTGAAGAGATTGTGCAATCTACCACCCAGATTTTTAGCAACTAATTATTGTAGATGGATGACATAGTGAATTGCAAACACTCTGAGTATATTTTGTTTTAAATGACATACATCCACGATAGCGTCGTCCAAACATAGCCGGTGGTTCGTCTGCTATTACTGATATTACATTTGGTAAAGGAATCGATTTTTTCTGAAATAATCTCTCAAAACAATACATACTGATTTGCCAGAGTCTGTTGTCGTAAAGAGCAGGTCCATAGTAACAGGTAACGTTGACTCATCCGGTTGTATAAAGATATGGGTTGTTTGCAGATAATTATATAAGAAGTTTTCAATATCATCTCTTTCATCAATACGTCTCTGAACTGTGTTATTGCTCAAAGAAATTTTTTGGATTATAGCATATGCAGGTTTGTGTAAAACCGTCCTCAAAGGCTGGCAAAATTAATTGTTACCCGATAGTATGCTGTTTTCCAAATTTTACTATAAGTAGCGTTAATTGTAAGAAGCCTGCAAACCATCATCATTTTTTATGACACTTACTTAGATGATCCTCTAGCTTGGTTGGTTTCGTAATATCATTTCTAAACATTTATTTAGTCTACAGGCTAATATACAAAATCCATTCTTATAATTAAAAGTAACAACGTAGAAAAAAAATAGCTTTAGTAAATGTATAATGTAGAATTAGAACTATTTATATTTCTTTCTTATATGAGAACAAACTTTTTTTGATAACTGCTTCTGGTTTTGTAAATTTTGTTTTGTATTATTGGATGGATATCATAAAATAGAAAAAATTCATTCTACAGTATTGATTTCATTGTTGAACTCTTATTCATTCTACTAACATTTATAGTATCTTTGGTTCTGATATTGTAGTTGACAAATGATGATCTAAAATTTAGGTGCTGTACAAGATATTTCGGTGCACAATTATATTTAATTTTATGTATTAGGAACCATAACAAAATGTTCTACATCGGCTTCAAAGCACAGCCTGTGCTAGCTAAAAAGTCGTAGAGTGGGATGGGTTAAAGAAAAAGGAGAAAGATACGTCGATACAATTTTTATTGACAAATCATTAATGTAAAATTTACAACAGATAAAAGAAATCCAACAAAAAAGAAAAGAGATTGTTTGCATTTGTCCCGACGGGTTTTATATAATATGAAAATATAATATAATAATATAATATATATATATATATATAATAAATATAAAAAAACTTTTAAGTATTAGCATCTAATTTTAAGTACCTCAAAATAATTTTTTACATATCAAAAGGAATATCTTTACCATCCATTCTAGCATTCCTACAAAAAATTAAGAAAACCTTATCTTATGGATTTTCTAAAAATCATCTGCAAAATATTCCCCAAAATGAAATATATATATATATATATATATTTATATATTCTACACTTCTCAAGATTTAATCCCTTATACGTAAACAAAAAAAAGATTTAATAGTAGTCAATAAATAGTTAAAAAAGGAAACCCTCTCGATAAAGTGCACTTTGAGTAGTGGTAAACAATGTTATAAACGTTAACCTATTGTGGTCAATATATAAACATCATGTTCCTAATTGATTATTTAACAAAAAATCCTAGGATAGATGGATAATATTTTATACCTATATGTTATAAAATAAAGGTAAAAAAAATATTGCTGCCCTATGACTTGTAAGTATGACACGATGCAACCAACTACATCAGCTGAAAAGTATAGTGTCAACACGCATGGAATGCCCATTTTTCACGAGTATGATAAATTGCAGCACGAGCTGAAAGCGAGTGCTGCAAATCATACGAGTGAGAAATGGGCATTCCATGCGTTGTACACTATACTTTTTCTACGACTGTAGTACGTACTTTTAAATGTGATACCTCTTTGTTAATATTATAAAATACATGGTAAGTATAGGAGTATACATTTTATTAATATCATAAGTTTATTATCGTTTGTGAATATACATAAATTCAAAGAAAAGTACAAATTTATCATAATAAAAGTAAATAAATTGATTTAAGTTTAGTTTTAGATTCATTATTATTAACAATATTAAAGGTTACATTGCAATTATTAAACGTCATTGTAGAAGGTGTTTTCCCAAAAACTAAATTTTCTCGACGTTGGAAATTCTTGTCTTTGGACGTTGATGGAACATTTGATGTGCTATCAATTGAATTTTGTATTATGTTGCCTACATTCAACTTATTTGTTAAAGAATCGGCTATATAGTTTTCGGCAACTGATGTTGATTTCCAGCCACCGTGCCTTTTTAAAGATGTTATATCTTCTCCAGCATCTACAAGAATAGTGGTGGAAGATCTCCGGAAGCAATGACCAGTATATAATTCCGGATTGGGTAGTTTTAAATACGTTGCAATTTGCTTTCCCATAGCACCAAATTTATTGATACCCACTTTCTGTGTGGTGCATTTTCCTTTCTGATAATTTAAGAAAAAACTAGGATCTCAAACATTTGATGGACGTAGATTCCAGTATTTTTGTGATTTCATAAAATTACTCGTTATTGTAAAGCTGCGTATAATTTTGTTTTCGTGTCGGAACTGTAACTAATATCGCAGAACCCAATTCCGTGAAATGAGTAATCTTCATCTGATGTAATTCCTGTCTGCGGCAAGCACCCATAATTAATGCAGTCTGTAACAATATAAAAATAGCTATAAACACGCATTATTCTCCTAAGTTAATATTACATACTTTTGTCAGAAGAAACTGTTGATCTGGAGCCTCAGTAATAAATTTATTTATTTCCTCTGTTGTAAAATTTTTTGATTTTTTCGATTTATAACCGCTTGACTTCCATTTGAGAAACGCTCTTAATTTTCCATACTTTGATATATCTACATTATGATGGATGGTGAGTGTACTTTGAATAAATTAATCAAGCCTAAATTTTCGAAGGACCAGTACATAAATACATATGTACACACACACGTGACCAAGTATTTCAATTTATATGTAAATTCAACACACTCACCTGAACAAAACACATCACCTTCCAACTGTACTCTGGGCGCAACACATCACGTCCTTTCGTCTCCAAGGATGGCGGCAAACAGCACGGAATGTCCGTTTTCCATGCACCAGGTAAGCAAACCACAGCGGGTGGTCGAGAGTGGTGGTTTCACTAAATTAAAAGAGTAGTCTATCCGCGAACAAAGTTTACACCCACAAATTTACAATATAACCATATTAATTCTAAACAGTGAGACTTGTTCTCAACATAGAATAATGCGTCCACAATGTCGGAGATTTATACTTATTAGATAATTCATTAAAGTACGCAATTAAAACATTTTCAGAATAAGATGTTGTCTTTTGATCTCTTCGCCAATCCATAAACGATTTATAAGCAGTCTCATATTTTTTTTTGGAAATTTCCGGTAATAAATTTAATGTAGTTGCATTTGCAGCTTCCACAATATTTGGAGGCGTCGGTTCTAGTTCGCTTTCACTATCACTAGCCATTTTTTAAAGACTTTGCAAATACTTTGATTTTAAACGCTTTCACAGTATGAAATTATTTATTTGACATTTGTTGGTTTATTATTTGTTTCATAGCCCACCTTTGAAAACTCGGCCATCATTGGAAATAAGATGCAAGTGCAGGGCTACTTGATTAATAGAAATATAAGCGCAACCGTGCAAATTGAACATTCCCGCACTGGTTGCTTATCAACTTGCCTAGCAACGAGTGCGGGAATAAAAACCTGTATAGAATGTAGTAGATTTCTCTATCAAAAACACACTTAAAATAGGCTCGTTCCAAAACAGTCGTAGAAAATAATAATTTTATTTGTTTACTTCAAATATTCGCATTGTCCCATGTTGTAAGAATAAATTTCCAGCTCAGAAACTATCTCTATTCGAAGAATAATTTACTTCATCGCGAAGCTGGCAGAGACCTGATTGTGCCAACCACACTCAAACGCATGAAAACAACTAAATCCCCCCTCAAAGCGTTCAGGTGTGTAGTGATAAAACCACATTAGATAGCAACGACTTCGCCTTTCTAACCGCTTTATAGAAAACCCATTTGATAAAAACACATCGCTAAGTGAATGTAATATTTTGGAGCCAAATGCTTTGACAATTGAAAACCACGTTTTTAATATTATACTTTTTAAGGTAAATACCAGATTTTAATATTATATTGAAGGAGCAGTTTGCTATATTTAAATTATAATTGCATGTACTAATAAAACCTATTGAAGAAATGCATATGTTTAACCTTTGATAACCAAAATAAATTTCCATACTTTGCAATCATAAAACCCAAGGTTTAGCATGTTATCAAAATAGAATAGATTCAAAACATTTAAATTTAATAACTGAATATTTAATAAGATTCTACACAATGATGAATAAACAGTTGACAAAGGCTGCCGGAATCCCTAATACATGCAAATAACCTTAAATACCATGTGAAATATGAAATTTTAATTAAATATGAGTCAAATTATTTAATTACAGGGATGGAACGTAACACTGTCTAGTGAATTTTAAATTCTAAATCAATAAAAATTCCCAAGTATTCGATCTATTTATCAATCTCAATGTTAGTACCATTTAAAGTAATACTAAGATCACTAGCTACAAATTCGGTATATTTCCCAGTGGAACGAATCAACATGCCTTTTGATTTACTAACATTAGGTTTCAACTTATTTACACACAACCATTTATAAAATTTCTCATAAATTATAAAAAGCGACAAGCCAAGAACACCTCCCTGCAACACTCGATTTTCACCAGCTATCTCCAAATTTTACTTTATGTCCTCTATTACTCAAGTATTTAACAAACCATTTAGAGCAAATCCTGTTATACCATGGTATTTCAATTTTTGTATATAATGTCTCTGCCTGTGGTTTCGAACAGATACTGCAAGTCCACAAAAACAACCAAGATAGCCATACCATTATCCAAATCATTTTACTATCTAACACAGGCACCTTGCAATGCCATCTAACATGATTGACCTTTATGAAAACCAAATTGACACACATAATAATTTATTGTTTATGAACAGCAAGCTCAAGTATTTCTTCAACAGCCGATAAAATATTGATTGGTCGAAAACATGCAGGTTTAGAAACCTTTAAAACTTGTGGAATAGGAACGATTGTACTCTTAATTCCTTTGGTTGTTAACCCATTCTTAATGATGTGTCGACTAAATCTAACAGCAGATAACCAATAACTTCATATAGGTTTGTAATAATTTTTGCGTTTAATAAATAAGGAGATGCCTTAAGTTTAAGGTTTTTGACAATTCCACTCGGCTCATTTAGTGTAATCCGTTGAAACTGTTTAAAACATACATGAGAATCATGTAATCCATACTGCTGCAATCAACTAATGTCCGCTACTTGTATAGACACCACAATATGCTTAATACTTTTACAATAAAACCAATTAAATTTTGTTTCAACTCTCCCTTTTTAATTAACAATTTCTATGTCATAATTTAGTTCTGTTTTAGTTCCAAATATTATTGATTTTAAGGTTCTCATTTTCTTACTGTCATGATTACATAAATAAATATTTTTTCTAGAAATGTTTGGGTCTTCCTTCTTATTAAATTTAGTTTATTTTGCTGTATTTAATAATTTTCCCGTCTCATTTGTACAATTCCAAGTAAATCTTTTATAAGCAACGTCACTTGCTTTTTGAACATTTCTTATTTCTATATCAAATCACCCTTCCTCTTTATTTAAATATCCTTCTTCATGCTCGAGCAAATTGGTTGATCACACTAGTTATGTTATTAATAAAAGTATCATAAATACTATCTATATTAGCAGATTCATACAACCAATTGTCCTTTAATCTTATTGAGACCAATCCCTTATGGAGCAAGTTTTTAATTTCTTTAAATTACGCATATTACTAGCAATAATCGTTCCAATGATCCCTTATTTTGGACCACCTACTATCTGTAACTGCCCAAATATGGAAACAATTCGTTATAATTAAAATTTCTGAATGCTTTGCTATTCTAATCAATTTAGAAATTTTCTACGTGTAAACAATGTGTTTATATTTTTCAACTTTATCAAATTACAATCTTGTATGATAATCCACATTATAGTCTCCTAATATGATCACATCATTCACTGAGTAACTGTCACTATTCAGTAAGGAATCAAAATAATCAAAGAAATTATGAAATGATGTACCGAGAGATTTGTATATGCAACCAAGCACATAGTCAATCGCTTATCCGACAATGATGGAATGAAGCTAAATTTCTAATAATCAACACCACTATCTATATTTAATAAATTTATTTATTTTTTCAAGATTCGGCCATGTTTAGTATCAGTTATCTGCAGACAAAAATTAAGCTATTTAAATATGACAGCATTTAAAATTGATTCCTGGTGTAAAACCTTATTATAATTCTATCTTTAGATATCTTTTGTATGTGTATAGAAAAAAATCGTGTACCATATAATCTTGGTTTTAAAGCTACAGAAATATATAATACTGATTGCTAAGACTAGAAAAAACTATTAAGTAATACCTGTGTAATTGTGATCAATTTGAACTACTATTACACCAAGGAACTACAAAAAAGAATGTAAAAAATAATGTACTTATTTTTCTCTGCCACCCCCAGACAAAATGACATTAATTCATCTTGTATGTATCCAACTACCTATCAACTTACAACGTACTTCTACATAGAAAAAAATTACCAGAGTGATAATACCTCTATTCCATAACAAATAATTTGAATCAAATAACAGTTATATTTAACAAATAAGTGAATTAACAAAATCATTGGTTTTAAAATACTTGAACAAAATTTCGTTACAAAATAGTTATGTTTTTGAAAGATTGTCAGAGGTAGCAGTCACGTACAAATTTAATAAAAATTGGAGTTTTGAGCAATCTTAATGTAAATCTTTTTTTTTCTTAATCTTTTCTAAGAAAAATACTAAACAAACCACAACAAACATACAGGAAGTATTAATATAAATCTTATTGTGTACTAGTAAGGCATACTCTTTTAAGCTTCTCATAGGTGAGAGCTGCAAATATAACAAAATTTAATGAAAGATTTTTCTTTCACAAAAAATATATATAGTCATGAAAAATTAGTAGTAAGTGTGATAATAAAAACATTCCACTAACGAATCTTACAAACTGAAACCATGGGGTTTTTATGGCTAGTAAGTTGACCATACATGAATAAGGAGGTGGATAAACAAATCTGGTGAAAGTTCAACAAAAGTAATATACCTGGCTGTACATAGATAAACTTACATAATTTCTTAATTTAATGTATATGGCGAAGTATTTTATACACGTGTTTAATCCATAAAGATTTGATGAATAAAATAGTATATTCAATTCTATGAACAAAACTATTACTTCAAATACCAGTGGATAAATTATTGGTTTAAACGACCTTGAATACCACACAAAGAAAAATAAAAAGATTAACCTAATATAAACTATGGTATAATTACGTGATTTACAAAATACGTACTTAAAAACGAAAATAAAAAGAACACAATAATGCAAAATTACACAATTCGTTCGTAAAATAATAAAAAGGCTTGTGCTTCAAGCACTTGTTTTTCTGGCACTTCTGAAACGTGTAGATCGCTAACATAAAACCATTTGCCTGATGGCATTTCAATGTTAGCTTCAACGTTTTTACATTCTGAAAACATGATTTTGTTTTTTGGTTTTCTAGTATAAATTGCCAACGATAACTGTTGTTTTGTAACGGGGTTCTTATTTTAACATATGCGACATAATGGCCATTATCAATTGAACCTCTGTGTTCTACAACACCATATAATGTGTATATCACTTTGGCTTGATTAGGAATGATCGTTGGAATGTTGCCACATTGTTTTGAACAGAATGGTGTTAGGTCTAGTAACGTGAGAAAGGAAACGTAGTTATTTATTTTTGTAGATCGTAAACTGAAGATCTCAAATCGATTTAAATGTAAAATCAATACAGCGGGTGGATTGTAGACTAGGAGTTGTTTACAAGTATTAGTATTAACAGTTGTTTGGACAAGTTCAAATTGCTTTTTTGAGCACTTAACACAGCTTACTTTGTTGTTTCCAGTTAGTAACTCGCATGTTGAGAATTGGTTTAAGCAAGAATGTACGGAATATTGGCTTTCTTCATATTGGTGTGTTGGTATTGTAGTGCTGTCCTTTGTAACATTTATTTGGCTATCATCTAATGCTTCTGTTTTGTACTGCGATATTGGTGGTATTTGTTTTTCGGATATTGGTAAACTCAAATCTAAAAACAATTCAATCCGGCGTGAAATATTCTTACAATCTTGACACTGCAATGTACTAACTAAGGTACCTTGAAAAACTTGTTCAGTGGGTGATAGTAATTCGGATGCTTGTGCTCTTCTCAAGGCCTCTTCGCGTACTGCTTCAAACAGATGTCTTAAAAATTCATGTGGGTCATATTGTTGGCCTTTTTGCAAATGCTGGCATTTTTTTTGTAGAACTTGAAAATTTTATATTAGGGTTATATACTTCTGGTTTGCCGCTTTGTAATTCTTGTAATGTTTGTGCTAAATTACATGTTAATGGTTTCCATTTTTCTAAAGTTGCGTTTAGTGAATCTAATATCAATGGATCTTTATCATGTGGGTTTACTATGTTACCAGGTAGTTGAAAATATTGTCCAGGCTCTAAACTTTTTTTGAGTAATTCTAATAGGTATGCGGTTTGTCCAAGACATTGTATAACTGAATTAAAAAAACAAGTGTTGCCTAAATTGGTTAAGCCGCGAGTCCTTGGAAAAAAATTGCTTTTGTGTGTACCCTTTTTTGGTTTGTCTTGACTATATTTTGTGTTGACTGTTCAAAAATTTTTTAGGGATCTCAACTTTGTTATTGTTTCGTTATAGATATTTATTTCTTTACGAAATAATTAATTAAGGAATGTGCCTTAGAATTATTTATATTAAGTTTTATTTGTATAGTATTGTCTTTAAATTTGTTCGATTTAGGAGTTTGTGGGTTACTGTTACAATTTGGTTGTTGAGAATTAGGTGCAATATAAATATCAGAATTTTGTTTATTTGTTTCACTGTGTTTTGTTTTAGAGACTCTGCAGTTATTATCGTCGTTTAAGTAATAACTGTTATCAATATTTTCAGATTCCTTCGTTTCTGGCGTTTTTATTGAATCTAAGATTAAGTTTATGTTTGGTATTGAATTATTGTTATTATAAATTGGTTTATTTTTTAGTGAATTATTTTCGACTTGTTTTTTAGTGGATTTGTTAATAGATTGTAATGGTAGAAGTGTTGAGGGTATGGGTGTATTAAGGTGTGTTTGTATAACTATTGTTATTTTTTATTTGGTTGAATTTTGTTTTGAGAAAATTTGGAAAGCTTCGTAGGGGTATGAGGAATAGTTCTTCAAAAGACTTTGAGGGAAGTATTGTGCATATGACTGCGGCAGCGTTTTCGCGTTGAATGGCAATGCTTATTCTTTGAAATATAAAGCATATAGCTCTGTGTTCTGATGTATTTTCACTTGTACATTTGCCGATTGCTTTAATAAATTTTTGTCCAGTAGCTCTAATTACACCAAAGGTTTCTATTGCAACTGGATAAAAAAGGTATGAATCGGTTAAATTTGAATATTTTCTTGCTTTTAAAGCTTCACTTTTTTTAGCTGCTGCACCTGCATTACTTGAGCAATCGGCAACATGTGATGGGGCAAGTGTATCAGTGCAAGTGAAATCCCAAACGGCGGCTTTACCGTATTTCCATGGGAAGACTGTAATTCCATCTGGGCACCTTCCGTCATTTCTGTATAAATGATTGATGGAATTAAAGCGCGACGAATTAGGTCATTGACTGCACTGTGTCTGGATTGTCGTCCGGCGCTGAGTTGGCAGCACAAACCATGTGTTCCTGTTTCTTCACTAATGCTCCGCAGCTGCAATTGTGTGAGATACATAATTGTGCACCTAGCCGTAAACCTATGGCTATTCTGAAGGAATCATTATCTAAAAGTGTGCCCAAAGATGAAGCTGGTAGAACATTTAACCACGCTCCGGCATATTTCGAGGCCGCCGCAAGAATTCGAGCTTTGTCGGATTGAGAAGTTGCCGATTCAAGTAGATTTTTCGAAACGGTGTCAAACAATAGTTGGTCCCAGTTCTTTTGGATATACTTTGGGTGCTCTATTACTGTTTTTTGGGTTCTTGAAAGCCACAATTTTTCTCCTGCTAAATAATACTTGTTATTTAAAGTTACATTAAATTTTGATAGAACTTGTTTGATTAAAGGCAGTGATGTATTGAAAGAGGACAGATATTACGGCAGACAAAGAGATTTCGATAAATGTATGCCAAGTCCGCCTCTATTTACAGGGAGTGTTGCTTGTAGCCATTCTATATCCTTAAGTTGGACATTAGTAATTTCTTCCAAACTCCTGCGTAATAGACTATCAAAAGCTTCCAATAAATTTTCTTTTAACCATGTGGGATAACATCTTAAGGTATATAATATTTTAGGGATTGCTAGGCAATTTCTTAAGAGAAAAAATGAAATATGAGACGGTAAATTTAGTTCACGAAATCTATCTGAGATTAGTTGGAGAGCATTAATTTTATTTTGAAAACAAGCTTCAAATGCTTCTGTACAAAGAGGAGCTCCGAGTTAGGCCCAATTAAGTTTAGAAGGAATACTTATATTTGGTGATATGGATTGAAATAGTGTGACTATATTATCATTAGGAGTGAGAAATAAAAGTTCGCATTTTTTGAAGTTTAATTCTAAACCTAGGTTGGAGGAAAGTTCGATTAATTTTATGGACTCGCCCTTAAATATTGGTTGCCGACTGCTACCCAGGCATTGGTTATGATCCGATTTTAACTCATCTCCTGCTGTTCACTTGCAGAGATAAGATTCAACCGACCCCCGACTAATTCCGAATTGTGGAACTTATTGTCCCTAGAGTTTTTCTTCGTTGACCTGGGGGTTTTTCATTGACCTGAAAATACTTGCACATCCATGGCTCCCACCCGCTTGACTCGAAGATTAATGTGGAGGTGAGCGGACTAGGAAATTAACTTATGAAGACAATTTGATCTGGAGAATTCTTATCTTCCCAGAATTTTATGCTAAACAGAACAAATGTTTGGTAACCATGTGCCGTGTTTAGGGAACAGGTGGAAAACCGTGATATATGTGAATAACAAATTATTTAAATGGGCATTTAATGATTAGAATGCTATTTAAAACATTCTAAGCAAGGTTTCAAAGCACCTGAATTATTTTCTATATTATTGTTGGTACAAAATGTGAAGTTCAATGTTGCAATTTAATTAATTAATTTAATTAAACTAAAAATTCGAAAACTTATTTAGGTTTGCAAACAAATAAATTTTTAGCAAATTTTTAATTTTTTCTACTTGTCTTAATACAGTTTTGTTATATGGTAAAGAGATTTTGTTACACACAAAGGAAAGTGTTACACACTTCAAAATTCCAAAAACAAATTAATAGTGTTTGTCTGATATTTGTATTTATAATTGACGAATTAATCAAGTCCAATTTTGCATCTACGTCGTCCTCGCAAAGCTCTGGTACATCTGGACAAGGCTTGATACATCATGTATCCACACAACTAGTTGCAAGTGTTAAGACCACAAAGGGAATAGCCTATTGCACAATTTTATGAAATATTTAATTAATATCTAGTGTAGTAAATGAAATGTTTACTATGAAATTTATAATTCTTAAACAGTGAGAGATATATAAGTAAATAATAACGAATTTTAATAGCAAAAGTAAAATTAATTTTATATAACGAAATAGGTTAATTGAACTCGAGATAATATTCTAATCATTACCATTACTTAAATTCAAAGCAATTAAATTGTTGGTTTGACCCGTCGACAGAGAATGACCCCATCGCCGATCTAAAGTTTTCCCATGATTAAAGCACGGTGTCTGTATGTTTTTATCGACCAACGGCATTTTAAGACAGTTAATCAATTAAAAATACACTAACCTGTAATGGTTGCCAATTGTGCTGGTATGAAAAATGTAGTGTACTGTAATCTGCGTCTGCACGACCGCCGTAAACTGCATAAACGAAAGTTCACTATTCTTGAGGCGTTTTCACCATAGAAAACCCCATGGTCAAGCACACCGAACTGATTCTTACGGTCACTCCCGTTGCCAAGTTAATAATGCTCTGTCCGATGTGCATCTTGAACTGTGTACACGAACCAAAAAGACACTCGCGTGCACTCCTTCCAATATCCAAAGTTGTATGTATATGTTATAGGATAGGCGATAACAGGAAAGGAACTTTGATAATGTAAATATCAAACCAGAATAATATAAAGTGATCATATGTCACCAAAAATGCATAACACACGGATCCGCAAAGTTCTCCAAATCTTCGTTTCGTAAATATTTGTTTCAAAAATTTTACTTCAGAGGTAATTTATACGTATATATATATATATATATATATATATATATATATATATATATGAAAGTTTTATGTAAGTATATATGTACTATGTATTATGTGAATTATTCCGTTAGTGGAAAGCCAAAATTTCGGTTACGACCTGCTTAAATGGGATCCATTCTCGTGAATGCCCATTTACACCTCATGTAGCTCCAATTTTATGGACTACTTCCGGTTAGTCAACCCCTAGGGGTCGATATAGACCACTTTATGACAACCTAATGACGTTAAATGTCACAATGTTAACATTTTAAGAGGATGCTATAAACTGATACGATTTTCACATTTCATGACCACACGTGACCAAATCGAGTTCTTGCTACATTTACATTGTGTATTTCCATAATTATAATTCCTTGATTATTTATTGACAAGAATTGGAAGATTTTAGACACATATAATGAATAAATATACTTTGATTGCAGCAGATTTAAACAAACAGCACATAAAATTAATAAATATGTAGATACACCAGATTTATTTTTATACATCCGATATACACTTACTAAGCAAGATAATACATTTTTGCTAACAATAAACATTAAATTTCCCACTAAATTTATTTTAATGTGAAAAGTATACCACAATGTTTTTACTGCCAGACTTGCACAAAAATATTTTTTAGTTTATAACAACTTTCCAAATCTATTTACAAATACAGTTAAAACAACTACAATATTGCTTTTAATTACAACTAATTATTTCTGGAATGCTATACTCGTAGTAAGCAAGTGTGAACATTTTTATTTAAATTGTAATATGCTGAAGACTAAGTAACATGTTTTAAAAACAAACTTAATCTGTAAATTTGCGGTTAAGGTTACGACCAAATAGTGCAGTACGCACTTGGGGTACGAGCTGCATTGAAATTAATTCTAAACGAGCTTCTAGAGTATTTACAATCTTAATTCTTCCCTGTTTTGCAAGAAGCTCAATTCCACCAGTAGTATCATTGGGAAGCCAGTTATTACTATCGACAGTGAGTACAACATCTTTGCCCACAGCCATTTTGTACAAAGCAGCAACTTCAGGTATAACCTCTTCTACTAATGACTTGTCGACAGCACGGGTTCTTATTGTAACATTTTGTTCAAAGAGCTAAAACAAAACGTTAAATAGAACAGTAAAAAGATACAATAGAAAAGAATTTCGCTAACTGAGGTCAGCAAAGTTATTAACACTCAACATATATCATTCTACTAAATTATACAAACTGTTCTTAAAAAAAAGCATATTATATTCAAAATTTTTCAGTTTACAGGAAGCAAATCATTCACACATAGCAGAAATACGTGCTGAGCGTATTGATCGGCATATTAATAGCATTAGATCTGCTTAGCGTTTCATTAAGGTCTAAGGTACGCCTGGTAGGGAATTAGTGATATTGCTGATGCAGCTCAAAACATAACACCACAAATGCGGGAAGGTGTGTTTTGGGAAGCCATTGATGATAACCATATGAAGCTATCATTGTTTGTAACACATACTTTCAATAAACCTTTTTCCCAAATTAAAACCTACTTTTCAAAATTCCAATTACTTCTTGTAACACGATAATGACTAAATAATTGAGAAGTATGCTACCATCAAATCAATTTTATACAGTTTTTATTTGGAAAGCATTTAACCAGTTTCATAAGTATTAAATATGTTCTTGCTTAATAACCAAACTTTAAATATTTTTGGGCAATAACTGAATCTGGAAGTATTTGCGGAAGCAATTGCATGCCACAATTTAAGTATGAATGTGATTTATTATGTTTAACACAGCAATATTCTCTGCTAATTCAGCAAGTATTATCATATCTCTGCTGAACTACTTTTTGGAAAGGATGCTGTCATTAACTTTGACCTAGTACTTGACACCATCTTCTTTCTGTGTTTGTTTCCATTTGCGTGATGTTTAATGTCAGTTAACCCTCCACGAGATATTGAAAATTTTCTTATTGCAAATTTTACATCAGGTAGATATGGGTGTACAGCAGAGTCTAAACAAAACTAAGGTGGGACTAGCGCCGAACTTTGGTGGCTGCGGTAGATTGCAAAAGACTATATCTCAGGGGTTATTGTAGTTGTATAAAATAATACTTACAAGTAGGTAAGTAATTGAAACAAATAGCTGTCTTCTAGTTTTAAAATAGAACAGTGTAGCGTGTCAGCAAGTATGGTCATATCGTAGGGCAAACATGTTCATCCGATGAATGCTGGAATGGAATACACAACCGGAGGAGACAGGTGGCATGCAGATAAAGTTAGTAGCATAGCGAGTATCAATTCAGAATAAGGAACATATAATAGTTGATAGCAAGTGCTTAAGCGAGCGACACCGGTGATGAAGTCTAGAGGAGTACCAATATGACCACTTAACCAACCTCTGCCGCCACGTGCCTTCTTTGGCAAATCGGGACAAAATTGGTCTGTCAGCGAATGCGAGACAAAATCATGGAAATCGGGACCGTCCTGGCAAAATTAGGACAGGTCGCAACACTGTTGGTTACACTAATAGAAAAACCTAAAATAACCATAACGATGAGTGTACTAATATAACTATTTGAAAACTACTAATGGTTAAGACTGCAATCTGAAATCACTGTTGTTGTGTTTTTCTCCTTCTGTCGTATGTAAAATTATCTAGTTAAAACATTAACTTGAACCAAAGGAGGAGCTTTACAATTTCCTGATTGACACAATTTACTGGGCAAATATTTTTCGTTCCAGGACTATGATGTCATGGACGCAACACTATACATTATTAATTAAAAGAAATGAATCATAAAACTGCAAAAATTTAGAATACAAAGTAAGAATATCATTCTTGATTAAACCTACTACAATAATGAATTTGACAACCTTTAAGAATAAACAATATAAGATAACAAGGTAAACTAAAATAATCCTTCCTTAGACCAAGAATACCTGTAAATTAAAACTGTATTTCTCAGAGGAAGTAATTCTAACCCTATTGGCTGAATTTACCAATACAAAAACTATTAAAATGAAATCTGATTAAGCATTACAAAGAAATATTACAATGATAAAAATTGCTTCAAAAATAAAAAACCACTAACGTTCTATAACAAGGCACATAATTCTAATAATTTACAAAAACTAATCGTCCAACCACATGACTAACAAAGTCCGAATCTAACATGAAGCATAAATGGTCTTTCAATATTTAATTCCAGAATGTTTGCGGCTTATACATAAAAACTAATTATAGTGGAATTTGTTTCTTAAATTTCGAAGTGATAGGCATAACTGAGACTTGATTAAACAAAAATATTTCTGATTGTAAGTTATTTCCTAAAACGTTCAGTTTTTAACCCTAATAAGGACTCTGCACGCGATTGTGAAAGGTGATGGTTCACTTGTAGCTATTGCCTCTTCTATTCTTGCTAACAGCCTAAGATGATGCTTCAAAATAAATTTTTAAAGATTCCTAAATTAAATTATACTTTACATGCAAAATATATTTTCCATCCGACTCATGTGAATTGTATGAAGAATTCACTGAAGCCACTGAAAGACGACACTCACATCAACTAAATGTATAGTAATTGAGGATTTTAATTTATCCTAAATGAATTGGGGCCAAAGTGATTGCGCTTTCAATAGAACTGTACCATACATGGCTGAATATTTAATCAAGAACATTTGGGTAACGTATTATCTTACTAAAAATTGCATCATGTACACACGTGCATCCATCTTGCTAAAAGTGCAACTTTTGTCGTAATTTAAATGGCATGTTACACAACCAGTTCTTCATATTTCTTAAAAAAATCTAGATATATTTCTGTCAATAATGCTCCATAATAAAAAAAAAAGGTGGTGCAGTAATGGTATTGTTAGAAATTCCATACCAAACATTAACCAAAATCTTACATTTATAACTCCACTCCTATCTCTGATACATCATGAATTGTAGGTAGACCATATATTCGAGATTTTTTCCAATGCGCCAACCGAATGTACTACATTGGCCAGGAAGCAAGTTCTTTTTACCTGGAAATTTAGAATTTAGCCGGACCCTTGCCATCTCGGCAAGGTAGGAATCTTTAACGTGAATGACAACATTCTCACACATGACCTATATGTCACCTCTCATCTGAATAAAAGCGATTTTGTGATAAATGCTCGCCTAACATTTTTCAAGCGATCCTTGTTGGGAATAAAACCCGGGATCTTGGGATAAGTAGTCGTATGTGAACCTAATCGACCTACAAAGCTGCCCAGATTGTAGATAGACCATTGATAAGCATTTTTTCATCAATTAAACACCATTCTTAGAAAAATGACATTCCTCTGACCGTAGAATAAGATTTATAAAAGTACAGCCTTCTTATTATTCTCTAAAAATTAGTCGCAAACTGCACTCGTTTAGTTAGATCTCAATATAAATGTTGCACTAATGCAATTCATTTATTTATTATCCAACAGCAGAAGACAATAAAAGGAGAAATAAAAATTCATATCTACAACACTGACACCAATAAGAATAGCAGTTTAATACTGTTAATGAATATACGCACACAACAATTACGTTGTGCAAACTACAGTATACAATAACTAGCATCTTATGTGAACAATTAAATATATCACAATTAGAATAAATATTATACAGTGAATATATTTTTAAATTGGCGATTTCAGTAATAAATTAGATTACACACTGAATCAATTTTATGATAAAGAAGCTTATGTACGAGCTTTAACAATGCTATCTAACATCTATAAGTGAGAGACTCTATTCAAAGGATTAAAGTAATATCACATGTTTGTTAATAGGAAGGCAGGTATGCATGAATGCATATGCATGCATGTGAGCGTAAATTAAATATTTGCATTGTGAAATTGCAAGTACAATAAAACAAACTGTAGATTTCTTTCATTTTGTGATATAGAAACGAAATACTACAAACAAAATAAAATTAAACAAAAGTATTCCAAAGTGCAGTAGAAAATAAACTCGCTGAGAGAAAATGCTCCTTTGCTTTTCTATCAATTCAAAAGGATGATATTCTGAAATCCCACAGAAGCCAAGGAGAAGCCAAATGCAAGAGAAATGTAGACGTGCTGTAGTCACTATGTTAAACTTACGAACTATCAACTACAATAAAGCATTTTGATTTTGATGTATGTTTGGAAATTGACGTCTGGCAATAGAATTTTAACTGTCAGTGTTGCAGGTGTTTCGTTTAGTTTCACTTAATAAAACGAGTAAAAGTAGGCATGTTACAATTGAATAAAAAAGAATTATTACAGATTTTATTCAATGTAAACCCGATATGAAATATGTATGCCCGGAAATTAAAGCTGAACGTCTGGATTGCTGTTGCATAAATGGCCTAACCATTTATTCAGAGTCAATATTTTATTCAAACGAAAATATATTTGAAATTTATTCTGTTAAATCAAAAGTATACTGTCTAGTCATAAATTCTCTTTATGGTTGTGTCACATCTAATTTTGCCTTTTCAACATCTCTTCTAAAATTGTTTATTAACATACGCTCTTCAAAATTCATCTTACAGTAAAAAATAACTATAAACTCCAATATAAATAATAATCAATTACTTTAAAACCTACACATAAACTTAACCAAACTTTTCGTTATAGAAATCCTAGTTTCTCTCAGTAAAAAGCAAGAGGTAAAAAGGAGTTTGGAGAATTGATAAAAGAAAAATTTTTACAATTTCTCTTGGTATTTCCACAGCTCAATATTGGGCCATGCTAATTTCCTGACCAACTAATAATATTTTAAAAAAGTATGTACTACTTTTTTAATCAAATGCGGCCAGAATGTGTAAGTGCGGCCATGTGGGTTCAATCATATTACCCCAAAATTTTTATTTTTGCCACCCCCTTCCACCTCCTTTTCCAAAAACATCTAAAAAACTCGACCACTATTGTGCGGCCACTCAGTATAAGTGCGGCCACATGAGTTCTATTGTAAGAACGTAAAATTTTAATTTTCTACCCCTCCTCATCCCTAACTAGAAAAAATTGAAGAACACTTGAAACAGTCTACCAATATTGTGCGGCCACGCAGTATAGGTGCGGCCACAAGCGTTCTATTGTAAGAACGTAAAATTTTAATTTTCTAAAAACCCACCACCCCACCCAAACTAGAAAAAATTGAAGAAAACCTGAAACACTCGACCAATATTGTGCGGCCACTCAGTATAGGTGCAGCCACTCAGTATAGGTGCGGCCACATGAGTTCTATTGTAAGAAGGTAAAATTATTATTCTCCCCCTAAACCCCAACTAGAGAAAATTGAAAACCACCTGAAAAAGTCGACCAATATTGTGCGGCCACTCAGTATAGGTGCGGCCATATGAGTTTTATTGTAAGAACGTATAATTTTAATTTTGTACCCCCTTCATCCCAACTAGAAAAAATTGAAGAAAACCTGAAACAGTCGACCAATATTATGCGGCCACTCAGTATAAGTTCAGTCACATGAATTCTATTGTAAGAAGATAAAGTTATAATCCCCCCCACTAGAGAAAATTGAAGAACACCTGAATAAGCAGCATCAATATGATGCCAATATCTTTTAAAATTGCAACTACACATTTATTTAGGGTAGAGCTGTACCAAACAATTTTTATTGTTATTTTGTGAAATTATAAAAATTTGTTTGTCTAGGATAAGTTTAATGTTGTTTTGCAACACAAGCATTTTTGCCAAACTATAGTTTGTAAACGGAACTTCTCCTGTAGATACCAAAAAATCTTTATTTTTGAAAACGTATGGAATTTTTTCTAGGTCAATAAGACCCTTAGTAAACTCCAATGTTTTCACATTTTTAGCGAAATTTTGATATTAGTCTTTTAAATTATAATTTCCAGTATTACTGAAATCTCTTAGGATTTCTTTTTGATAATAAAGTCTAGTTGATACAAAGTTAAACCTAAAACTTGTGCTTTGACTTCATTATGACCTAGAAATCTTTTTATTACGGCATTGAAACTTTCCACAGCATTTGTTGTGATACCAGATCTAGGTGTATAAACATTGTATTCTTGCAAAATCCATTTTACACTACTTAAAATGTCTTTTTTTAAGGTGTAAAAGTAGTTTTTAAATTTGTTCGACCATTGCTTTTCCGTCCCTTTTAATTTTGCTTCAAAATCATCTAAACTCTCAGAATCCAAAAGTCCCACACATGATTACAGTATATCACAACATTGCCAATTTCATGATTTTTATTTTTATTTATCCAATGTTTAATGTCCTGCTTTATATGGTTCCAACAAAAGAAATTAATACTTTCATTCAGCACATTTCGAATTGAATTTGTTATAGAATTCCCTATTTGTAACTATTATTTTCCCATTTATTGTAACGCTTTTCAGATTTGTGTATTTGTAAAATGTTGTGTGTACATGTTCTGTTTTCTTATCATGAATGTTATATGCTAAAGGAATAACCGGTTTAGGATAAAAAAAATCGTGTTGGTACGTTAAAGCTGACACAAAAAATCTCCCAATTTAAATGTTGTGTCAGAGTACATTAACGGTGACAGCTAGCAATATCTTCGTAGAATTTAAGAAATTCTTTACTAAACAAGATACAAGTAAACTTATAGCATTTTACTTTAATTTGGGATTTTATTTAACGAGAATTTCCAATAATCGAATAGAGCCCACGGCAAGTTCTGATGGAAAATGGCCCAAAGTTGTGGAAATCTCAAAGGCAAAGCGGCTAGTCGAACTATATGCTCTGGGTGGAACATGAGCTGTGGGTCGGGGTTAGATTGTGACCAAAACATGAAGAATAAGGCGCCACCGTATTTTTCTATACAGAGAAGACCTTACTCAAGTCCCTTGTACAAGGCGAATGCGGAAACCTTTATTCTATAACCGCTATATTGTTTATTAAAGACAACATAATCCCTGAAGTTTCTTACCTTATGGCTCGACCTTGATCTTAGTAATTCACTGCTACACCTGTGAACAAATTAAACAAAGAATAGCACTGTTTGTGCATTTATACTCAAAAAATTTTTAAATTCAAATGGAATCAACTTTCATTCATCCTAATTAAAAAGAATAGTCTTGTTCAAAAATAAAAATCTATTCCTCTAGTATTCAATTATGTGCTTTTTTACAAAATATCTTTCTTTCTTTATATTGTGATTAATTTAATTTATGAAAATTATTTACAAGGGCACTGGATAAAATCAGTACCAATCAAATTAAATGTGGTTTTATTAACAAATAGATAAAGCATACAGTTGCTTTCTAAACTGTTGCTTATTGATAACAAAAATGTTAGTTTTGGTAGATCTACCTTAACCTTACAATGGATAATTCCAAATAGTTATTAATGAAATAGCAAACATAGAAGTTTAATTTCTAAGTTCTCATAAATAGAAGAATTTACTTTCTATAACACGTAATGACACCTACCGTAGTTTCATTGAGTTAATAAAAGAATTAGATATGTAAAAGTTACAGATTCCTAATATTGAAAAATATAATTGTGGTCTGTCCTTGACCTATTTAGAAGTTTGAATAACTTGATTAAACAAAAAATAATCTGATTACAATGTCCATAGTTCAGCTAACATACGAAAACAATTTTCTACATACCAGAACTCCGTCTGTCTGAAAAATACCATAAAGGAAGCTTACGTCAGCATTGAAATACGGAATTCTCCAAATTAGAACGAATAATTGTACTGCATGCTGAAATTCCACATTACTCGGCATCCATTTTGAGTAATTAAATTTCGCCAGATCCACGCCATGAACAAAGCGTAAAAACCTATATTTTCTTCTTGCTTTTAATCAAAAATAACGTAAACCAGTCTCCTGATTACCAATCTGCATGTTAATTTAAAGTTGCTTTATATGTAAATTAAACCACGAAAATTATCAAATGATGCATGATAATTTAACTTGAATACTATATGTACTATTTCATGTTATATATAAATAAAGTTGCATGTAATTTAGATTGAATACTTTATGTAAAATTTCGTATTATACATAAATAGTGTTGCATGTAATTTAGATTGAATACTTTATGTAAAATTTCGTATTATACATAGATAAAGTTGCATGTAATTTAGATTGAATACTTTATGTAAAATTTCGTATTATACATAAATAAAGTTGCATGTAATTTAGATTGAATACTTTATGTAAAATTTCGTATTATACATAAATAAAGTTGCATGTTACCAACGGCCCTTCGACCAAAAAATTTCACATCATCTACGAGCCGTTCCAACAAATGGACCATCAAAAATGCCTCTCAGAGATGACATTCTCCTAACAGAACTTAATCCGCACGTGCTTCCAACACGAAAAACAGCAAAAACCCATTGTTTCTAGGAACAATTCGACCTGCTTTCACCACAGCTGTATTGGAAGTGTCGGGGTCAAGCGAGTTGCTGCCCGGCAACACAATCACTTCACAATTTCTTAAATAGATGGAGCTCTAGGAATGATACTAAATGGAAACTTTTATTTTGTCACCGTGGAAATTAAATTTTAATTGAATGCTAATACTTTATTGGGCAATAGGTAATATTTAATTAGTGGATTGAATAACATTATTATGCATTATATTGTTTATTATTAAATAAAGGGATTAATTATATGAACATATCTAGATAGAAAATAAAATTGCTCAAACTCTGGCAAGTTCCATTTTCGACACAAAAGTATCTAATTCATCATGAAGTAGGTATAGTCCTATGATATCATCTGCAGATAACATTTTCTGTTTTCTTTCATTCAATATAGTGTTTTGTATCTGTTTTACAATACGTGGAAGTAAAACAGGTGAAGGAGCAGGATGTAAATCTTTAGTAATTAGTTGCTTATATTCGTCTCTTGGTTGTTTTGATATCTTTTCTTTTTGAGTTGTCAACTGAGACTTAGCAGACATTACATGTTTTTTATTTAAATTAAACCTACTATGGCAATGTGGTTTATGGTTAACCGTTTCATGTTTGCCAACACAATGAATCAGTATTCTATACTGTGCAGCATCAACAAGTTTGTACGCGCGTTTATAAAAGTCACCCCCATAATACGATTGATAGTACCAGCACAGCAATTTCGGGTTACCACGAGGAATTAACTTGGAGCCCTTTTGTCGCCATCTGTGTTGATCGCTTTTCCAATCTTCTTTACTGCAGTTATTTTCATAAATATATATTTCTCCAGCTTCAGGTGTTACTGGTAGTAGCCTAGAAGTGAAAGAAACAAAAAAATCAATGCAGAACGAATACCATGGTTAGCCTGATAGATATCAAACTTGAGGCTCCATTAGTATAAGTGCTACGTTTGCTATGAGATGGATGTTGTATATTTTTCTTTCTACAACCACATTTTTATTAAAACATACGATTTACTAAATTAAACGCTTTAATTGTATATGTCTTAATTCCAAAGACATTAATCTAAAAATCAAATAGTAGATTAAACTATTAATCAAAAAATCGATTAGTCTAAAATCGATTAATCGATTATTTGAAAATAAATAATCGATTAATTAATTATATACAGATTAATCAATATTTTTTTCACCCAGCCCTGACTAAGACCTATCTCACACAGCACTAAACCTCTTACGGTGGCGCATCCTTAAAGCAACGAGCTGTAGTGAGGCCATGCCTCCATAACAGAGGCGTAACTAAATAAGATGGCCCTTATGGTAAAATTAAAAATCTGTGCCTAAAATAACAAAAAGTGTCTTCTAGATTGGGCGGCAACATTTCCGACCATCTACATTCACATGCATAACATATATAATAGAGCAAACCTTGCACGTTAATTGTGTAGGTCTGTACAGTTGGCTGCGCCTTTTTTATTTATCCAAGAAAATTTGTGTTATAATTAGGCGCCATTTTGTGCCGCTAAAACTAAATTTTCCACCCTCTTAGTATTCAACTTATTTTAAAAGCCAAGTTCACGCAGCCGCACTTATTAGTTTTTTTCCAAAAAAAGGTGTGCCATAAATAGGAGTCAATTAGGCGCTATTTTAAGTCACTAGAACAACATTTTGCACCCACCTGCCAAACAAGTTATATTAAAAACATTATTTTCTTCCTAGGAATCCATTATTAATCTCGTAGCCGGTAGTGCGAATAACTTCACACGTCTAGATTTGTAAATAACTGTATAAAAAGTGGGCATTTTATTTCTTAAGGCGCAAAATAGCGCTTAATTATGGCACAACATTTTTTTAAAAAATTAAAAATAAGTTGTTAACTGTGAACTTGGCAAGAGGAATTATTTTTTTAATATAACTTGTTTGCCGAGTGGGCGCAAAATTTTGTTTTAATGGAGTAAGATGGCGCCTAATTATATCACAACATTTTTTGGAAAAAATGAAGAAAGAGCCACTGCATGAGCTTGGACAAAGAAAATTCTTTTTACAATAACTTGAATGCTAAGAGGGCGCAAAATTTAGTTTCAGCGGTGCAAAATATAGCGCCTAATTAGTACAAGAATTTTTAGATAAATCAAGAAAGGTGCGCAGCTTCGTGCATCTTAATTAGGTTGAATGAAGAAAGTCTAATGTGACCAATATTGTATACATTTTCGATAACTTTTTAATCTATAGTAATTTTCCATTTTCTCATAGCTACGTATTAGAATTTTCATCTTGACTGAAATTGCGCCTATGGTCGGGGCCATTTGGCCATATGCTATTTACGCTGCTGCACCATAATGTAAAGTCCCGCTTGTAGTAGCTAAGTTGTTTCGTAATGGAAGAGGGGGTTAAGGTGGCCGCTCTCAACAAGGTAACGGAGGAAAGACCGTGGCAATCAGTCGAGTGCAGGTAGTGTAATAAGTGGTGCGTTGAAGAGCAAGCAACCTTCAGAAGATGCACCCAGCGAGTTAAATGGCTGCGATTTTTATACTATAACTATTAAGGTATGTTTAATTATTAAAGACGATGTTTTTATACGTATCTGTTGGTGAATAAAGACACTTTACTGGTATATGTCTTAGTACGATCATGTTATATTTTACCAAGTTGTGAACGGACACTACACAGTCATTCACCTGAAAATAACCTATATTTTTTTGTGCTTGTTATATCAAGAATTTATATTACCCTGTATTGCATATACCAGCTTTAATAAAATTAAACAAAGGCGCCGAGGGACTTTTATTTGATGAGCTAGACCGAGATATAACAATAAAATCACTGAAAACCTACTTTAGTAAGGGTTGCAGAAAAAATATGTTTACACACTAGTCACATACAACTTTCCGTCATATTTTGTAATAAATCTACATATTCATCCACGCCTAAAAATGAATCTGCAAACTTTATTGGGTCTAGTATACCCACCATCATTTAGGGATACACATATACTAAATGAAGCACATCGTTTAAACATACTAGTGTATGCAGACATCATCATGCTCAAATCCACCACACAACACTGAAAACCATGTAATATACCACAGATAAAGAAAACTGAAGCCCCCACAAAAACTCACTTTTTTAGCTATAACGAACATAAAACATTGCCAATTGGCAAAATCTGGATAATTATAAAATTTGACTTCTAAAGTTGGTTCAAGGAATTTTTATCCTACAGAAATAAACGATTATTTTAATGAGAAACAGATAACAGAACATAAAATGATCGCTTAAACAATAACAAACAACTCAATTGCAAATTAAATAAACTTACCAATACAGTAAAAACATAGAAAGCGAGACCGACGCAGCCTAGACATTATAATGTAATTAAGGGCAGCTATGCTTGCGGTCACGTCCCCAATGCTCCGCCCGAAGGTACTACATTGGGTTTAAACGCGAAAAGTAAACGTGCTCCAAATTTAATCTAACTTCAGGTTAATCAATACTAAATAAAAATCTAACAAACAAACTAAAAATAAGGTTTAAAGAATGGTATCCCTAGCGTTGATTCTGGAGTTAGCCCGATCCACAAGACACACGCAAAAATGAATGGGGAGGGATCCGTAATACTGGATAGCAGCTGCCAGCACTGCTTACCGGTGCGTCCTAAAGGGTTCATCTTAAAACTATCCAAATCTAGCTAGCTAATATTAAAAATGGAATCAAATTTTCTAAGCATTTGTTACGTTCCAATTTTGTTTTTAAAATTTTTCCCTTGTTAATTCATTACTCGTTCGAATAAATTCCGTTTCAATTCTTAAATTCTTCAACAACCCCCTATATAGTTTACTTGTTACTTCATAAGCCCGTTTTACCATAAATCTGTTAAATCCTTCAACCTAATTCATAATAAACATGCTCCCGAATAAACTTCTCAACTCAAACCCCTTTTTACTTTTAAAACTAAAATTTATTCTATAAATTAGATAGTTATATCCTGTTTTTAGGTACCCGCTATCTTGGTATATCTTACAATCGCCATATTATGGTTTTCTCTGTTGTTCCAAGGTAACGACGATATAAACCCGGGTTTTCCAGTTTTAACGTGATTCGCTAAGCTAGGAATTGACAGTTCGAATTCGTATTGTTTGAACGATTGTTGAGTTTGATTCTGCAGCGTGTGCGTCACAGGGTTTTCTACATTTTATTTGTCACTGTATTTCAAAAAGCAATGCACTACTTTCTGTTCAACAATTAGGAGGTGTTCTGCGTGTATTCACTTTTTTTAGCTGGAGGTCAAATGAGTTCTTTCGTTATGTAAAACAACTTCTTTCGTTATACTGCTACTGCAATTATGGTAGCAGAGTAAATGTATGCTGACGACCATAGCGGTTCTATACTGACTCAACCCCGACAGCTTGCGTGCTAAGTATCAGGATACCTACAGGTAAGCAACTTGTTTTCTTTTGTGTACGTCAAGCATATTCCATATCAACAGTTGGTGTAGTTACGTGACAAGAAACGTCACATTGTAGAACCATTATTTGTTGCTGCGATCCGATATTATCACTCTACACGTGCGATGTACTATTTTTAAAGATGTGTGTCAAATGAATGCACATGTTTATTCGCTTTATTAATTAGTTACTTTACAAAAATTATTAGGTAAAAATTTAAAAACACTTGACAAAAGCTCTCACAGTTTTTATTCGATACTGATTACTTTATTTTGTGTAACGACGAGATGCGCACTTCGTAGCTAAATTTCTAAATTGTCCGTAGAATATAATTGTTAGCTGTAAAATAGTAACGCTCAATTTATTTTCCTTTTGCTTGTTTGTACAGAATCCTTTATTTATTATTTTTATGTGTTAATAGATAATCGTGGGCAATGTACTTTATTTTTTGTTTTCTTGTTATGTAGGCAAATCCCCCCACTCTCCGCGTCTGGTAGTTCACCTGGTATCTACTTTTCTTCCGGCTACGTCTATGTACATAGCTCATTCGCCAAATGTTTAATAGTGAATCCAGCAATTTTGCCTGTTCTATATATTTACAAATTCGTCTTCCCTGGTCTAACTATTTATTCAAATTTCATCCTAAATTTGTCCCTAGTGTTTCCTATCATTCCCTAACTGACATATTATAAGTACAATCTTCTTTCCTATATATACTGCCACCAAAAATTAGCGGCAAAACGTCTAGCAAATAAAATCAAGCCACAGAACAAAAATACATGCAAAAATATAAATATAAATGCAGCCTAGATAGCACACAAAATGAACTCTCATTGTAGCTTTGATATTGTTATTTGATACTGCATAAATAGAGATAAGATAGCCTGGCAATCTGTGACACACGCACAATTTTATACTTCATGAAATGTACTTTAAAACCGCTTTGTTTAAAAATGGTTAATTCAAAACCAGAAGAATAAGTTTTTATTTTAGGAATATGTCTGAATATAAATGCATGATGGTAACATATTTATTTTTTAAAGCATATTACGTGGTGGGTTGTATTGTAGGACACCTTCAATCCTTATAGTACACCTATTTATTAGAAATTTATATATGTTATTTTGATAAACCTTACAAACAGAACTCACGTGGCCGCACCTATACTGAGTGGCCGCACAATATTGGTCGACTGTTTCAGGTTTTCTTCAATTTTTTCTATCTGGGTGGGGGTGGAGGTCTAGAGAATTAAAATTTTACATTCTTACAATAGAATGCATGTGGCTGCACCTATACTGAGTGCCCGCACAATATTGGTAAACTGTTTCAGGTTTTTTCAATTTTTTTCTAGTTGGGGGGTTGGGGTCTAGAAAATTAAAATTTTGCGTTCTTACAATAGAACGCATGTGGCCGCACCTATACTGAGTGGTTGCACAATATTGGTTGTTTTTTAGATATTTTTAGAAAAGGGGTGGAGGGGGTGGCAAAAAATAAAAATTTTGGGGGAATATGATTGAACCCATGTGGCCGCACTCACACAGTCTGGCCACATTTGATTAAAAAGTAGTACATACTTTTTTAAAATATTATTAGGTGGTCAGCAAATTAGTATATCCGCACAAGATTCGAGAATTGGCGCTCAGATGTGTGCACTATCAGGAATTAACAGTCACAAGAGTAAAGGACACACAAAAAAATTGCAATTAAACAGAAAGTAAGTCAAAGATGCATATTATGGGCTTGGCTGTTCAGTATGTACTAAACTAGTTGAACTTAATAGTTGTGATCTGTAAAAACAAATGGGGTCGGAGTTGCTATTTTATTGTGTACAAATGAAAGTGATATTGAACTAGCCTGAAAAAGAATTGCAAGTGACTGATTAAAATAAATAAAGCAATAGAAAAGAATGAGATTGAACTGGTGTAAATGAATACATGTATTTAATAAGTGCGTCTACCAATAAAATGATACTTAGAGAAACTAAATAAAGAATAAATACAGTAAAAGAGTAACAACAGCATTAAAATCGAGATGAGATTGAAATACACTATAAATGGAAATTTGTTGGTTATACATATGCATATAGTATGGTGTTCATGATAACGTAATCTAGTTTAAATTGCTACATTGAAATCGCAATAAATAATATGTAAATATATTAGAAATGAATT
The DNA here is from genome assembly GCA_036346225.1 of Platerodrilus igneus. NCBI lineage: Eukaryota > Metazoa > Arthropoda > Insecta > Coleoptera > Lycidae > Platerodrilus > Platerodrilus igneus. The sequence goes on along the minus strand of JARFIW010000149.1, from coordinate 705,314 downwards.
ACCCAGTTTAAATAACACTAGAAAACGAATGGATATTCAACGCACTTTGTATAAATAGATTACTTACAGATTAATGATATCAAATTAGATGGAGGCAGGAATGATCCTCAAGAGAATGAAAAATCATAGATCTGGTATGTATGGACAGAAAAGGTCAGAAAACAGAGATAGTAGCACAAAACCAAATAAATAGTACAAATCAGAATTTGAAACAAAATATGAAGGTTAATAAGCAATTACTCATATAAAGAAATGAAAGATTTGATAAAACAAAACCCATTTTCTGTAAGACAATCCAATAACCAGGATCATAT